>OX621209.1:7946900-9146900 GCA_951640565.1 Petrophora chlorosata
TATCCTCCTACTAATAATATAAATGCGAAAGTTTGTAAAAATGTATGGATGTATGTACTCTTTCACGCAAAAACTACTGAATGGATTTTAGGACTTGGATAGCTCATAGGCTACTTTTGTATCCCAGGAAACCGCGGCCGGAAGCGCGAGACGCAGCTAGTATAGTATAATGTAAGTCTCAAAGATACTGCAAAACTTCTGATCCAAGCAACACGTGACCAAAATGCTGGCCTATATTTTGGCCAAAGGATAAGCATTGCCATTCAACGTGGCAATGCTGCCAGCATTTTGGGAACGTTGCCCACTGGTATTGGTTTATTGGATTAGATTAGATAAATTAGATAACGCTAACGATAACGATGCACATGTAAGTCTTATATAAACGTAAGTACTTGCATTGGACAACACTTCACCTTTGTCACAAAATAAGTAGGTACCTACCTATTTGACGGAATTAGAACTTCTACCGTTGCACAATCACTATGACTATGGAATAGAAATCTAAATATTGTATATGACATTAAGGAACCAATAAAGTGCATAATATATTAGTTTGAACCGTCGTGAGGAAGTTTGATTGACATTCAACAGAATAGAACACGTCCGACTAAACTAATTAAATATTTAAAACTTAGCATTTAAAGCAGTGGTTCCCAAACTTATTTTGTCTACTGCCCACTTTGAAAATAAATATTTTTTTAGCGCCCCCATTTTTTTACCTATTTAAAAACCACTAACTTCAAATTAAATTAATTAATTATTGTGACCTATATATGTATATTATGTATATTAACGGAGAATTCTAAACGAAACTTTTACTATAACCCGCAACTTGAAACCTGAGCGCAGTAGGTAACATACAACGGCGCTTAGGTCTCAAGTTAACTCTTACGGGCTCCACCTGCCAATAAGAATGATTATTGAAACGCAACTTTATAGTATTAAAACAGAGTATCTTTTATTAAAAATATAACTAAAATAATCAATCCTTATATAAAAACTAATGTGAAGGATGAACCTGATGCTGTTTAATAAGTTTGTTGATATCAGGTTCCAATTTACTCAAGAACAGTCGCAAGTCGCCACGTTCGGTAACAAGCAAACGATTTCTCTTTTTAGTAAGCAGTGTTGTCACAGCACTAAATCCACGTTCACACAAATATGACGATGGGAATGCTATCAAGAATCGTTGAACGATTGACCACAATCCAGGGTACAATTGCGGGATCGATTTTTGTAGCCAAAATTCTTGGTAACCATTTTTGAACTTGATTTTTATTTCCTCGTTTGTTGTCAATTCTATAAGTTCTTCTTCCAGCTGAGGTGACATTGCTGTGTTGACATTTGAAAACGGATCCAACATCCAGTCTGGTATTTCCAAGTTCAAAATGTCCTGGTATCGTTCGGTGAAGTCAATGTGGAGGTTTTCCAAATGTTGGCAGTACGCAAACAATTCGTCGTTACTGCATGATACTGATAAATTTGGAAAATTGTGAAACTCACGTCTGCCCAGATTCTTTTTGTGTAGAAGAAGTTTGGCTGCGAAAGCAGCAACTACGTTTTTTGTTTTAATTAAATTTAGTTTATCGCCTTGCAGTTGGAGATTCATGTCGATGAATAATTTATACAGGTCTGTCATGTAAGCTATATCATTCTTTGATGTTATGAGCTTGTCGTGCAATTCTGTATCTTTAGTTTCCAAGAACTCTATAACAGAATCAAACAGGTTGTAAAATCGAGTCAGACAATTGCCTCTTGATAGCCAACGAACTTCAGTATGAAACAACAAACGGTTCCTCCTCAGTATGAAACAACAAACCAATCCTCGTCATTAGTAACACAAAGCTGATGAAATAATCTATCATTCAAAGAGCTGTTGCGGATTTTATTGACTGCTTTGATGACATATTGCAGTGATTGAAATAGTTTTTCACTTAAGTTTCTAGCAACTAAATGTTGTCTATGAATAACGCAATGTACACCAAGGACATCTGGAATTTTATTTTTTAAGTACGCTATGAAGCCTTTATGGCACCCTGTCATAGCCGGAGCGCCATCCGTAGCAACTGAAATAATATTTTTCAAAGGAATCTCTTTCTCATCGCAAAACTTTTCCAATGTATTGAATATGGTTTCACCTTTTGTATCGGTCTCTAAATTTCTAGCAAATAATAGTTCTTCACATATTTTCTCATCTTTAATAAACCTCACGTAAGACAACAACAATGCTTCATTAGTTGGTAAAGTGGACTCATCGAGCTGAATTGAGAATTGACTTGTCCTCAGGTGATCGCACAATGATTCTTCAATGTTTTCAGCCATTTCATCAATTCGTCTTTGCACAGAACTATTACTCAAAGGAATTTTTCGGATAATATCTGCGGCCGGTTTATGAAGCACAGTAGTTATTACTTCATTTATTGCTGGCAATATTAACTCTTCTCCGATGTTATGTGGTTTGCCTTTTTGAGCAATTAACAAAGAGATATTGTACGAAGCTCGAAGTCCGTCGTCATCTTGCTTAGCAGCCGCCGAAAATAGTTTTGCTACACTTGGCTGAGTATTATGCTTCTTCTCTAGGTCTTGAAAATATGCTACATTCTTGTCTTTCTTATCTGCATGCATTTTATTCAAATGATCTTGCAGCCTTGAAGGCTTCATTGCTTCATTCGAAAATGTTTTTAGACATAGAAGACACAAAGGCGACGATGGGTTTGTGGGATTTTCAATAAATCCGAATTTAATATATTCCGCACAGTATTGCCGTCTCTTCTTTTTTACTTCCGACATTGTTTAGCTTTGAGAAATATGTACGTTCAACTTCGCGAGTAGTGTAGAGAAGGCGTAATCTATTGCGCGCGAGATCACAAATGAAAATAAAATAAATATTACATTGTTTATATAGGAATGCTTAAGCAGCACGCACCGACAGGAATAAAACAAACATGCATAAACTCGTTTATCTCATTCGACGCTCAATCGTACTCAACAAGTCCGAACAAGTATTCAATGAACCAGCCGACTGATACAGGAATGCACAATTCGGGTTATTTAACAAAAACTTGTTAAAACATGATAGATATCTACGAGTACTAATAACTATTAAAATGCGAAAGTGTGTCTGTTGCCTTTTTATTTGTTTGTTTGTCTCTACTTTCATTACGAAACGGAGCGACCGATTGACATGATTTTCATTTTTTCTATATTCAATAAAATAGGACAGATATATGAACTACGCGGAGAGAAATATAGAACCGAGTTTGAGAAATCTTTTAATTCATATTAGTTGATGTTTACAAGTTGTTGTTGAGAGTCGAGAGCTCTTGCAGTCGTTGTTTCAGAGGCCTCCTAGCTAAATAAAATTACAAATCACCCCCCCCCCCCGCCTCTACACAACGCCCCCATTTTCTTTCTGGGTCTCTTACCGCCCCCCTTGAGACCTGCAGCGCCCACAAGGGGGCGTTATCGCCCACTTTGGGAAAGACTGATTTAAAGAATATACATAATTATAGCTACATCGAAAACGTATTTAAACGTATTGTTTAACTAATACGATAATCGTAAGATTTTCTTTTGTTTTTATATAAGTTGTAAGGATTTGAGCAACTCTATGCTCTGGCTACCTAGGCTCAGTGGACAGGCGCCCTGATTCTCATTTATTTATTTATACAACACATGCAACTTACAGACTATGTCCAACACGTTACAAGGCAAAACTAAGGTAAGCAAGAAGTTCGTTTCTGAACCTGCCTGCCCTATCATTAAATATATCTAGATCTGGTTGTATGGTTGTGTGGTGGCTCATTATATTAAACACCATCCTGGTTGCCAACAGACTCTCGGCTCCTGGAGCTGTTCATCGTGGGCTGCCGTATGGACATGGAGCGAGCGAGGAGCAAGCTGGAGAACTTTTGCCTCGCGCGCGTCCGCCACCGGGACCTGTACGAACACCGCTCGTTGACGGAGCCGCCGCTCAACGATGTTTGCAACTTCATGTGAGTTACATTGTTTATATTTATAAGCCACATCTTACACATCTTAGTTTTTCACAGCGTCTGTGGAGTAGTGGTTAGACAGGTTGGCTAAAATCACATACATCATTGAGGTTGCGTTTTCGATTCCCGCGACGGGACAAGTGTTTGTAGATAAAAAATAATAAAATAAGCATTTGTTTCGTGTCTGGGTCTTGTGGGACCATGGTCCTCATACTTCCTGGTTCCCTAGACACAGGGAATCCTAATTATCTATATATGTGATCGTTGGGCGTATTTATTTATTTATATTTCGTGTCGTACATTAGGTTTTATTTCTTCTTATTTTCTCTACCAATATACCAAAGCTGTTTTTTCTAATACCACAAGTTTTAATTGGTTACACTCTATTAGGAATTAGTATAGGACTTGGAGGCGTCACAGTCTCAAGAAATTACTAGTAAATTAAAAATGGAACTACTTTAATAAGCTACATAACGCACATAATGTTTTGACAGTTAACGTGAAGTCGACGTGAAGTCGCAAGCCTATCGGTATTCTACAGAATACACCACGGAGAATGTGCTCAAGAACTGCACAATCTGATTCCCCCATCACCATTCTACAATATGACAACTAGACGATCGGCACAACGGCATCCCTACATGCTAAAAGTTCCACCTGTTCGTACTAAACGTTTTGGGTAGTCCTTTTTAGTGCGAACGTCAAAAAAATGCCTTGCCGTCGTCTATATTTCTAAATAAATACAATTTAGGTGTGTTCAAATCTAGAGTGAACAATTATCTACTGGATAAGCGTGCTACATCTTCGACCGCATCGTCACTTCCCATCAGGTGAGATTGTGGTCAAACGCTGACCCAGTCTGTTGTAAAAAGAAACAAAAAAAAAGTTGTGTGAATATGGGGAGCACGCGTTGATGTCTTTTGTTCGCGTAGTGTAACCGCGTCGTGGAACACTCAGAGAAATGGCACTAGGTCAAGTTCATGTTTTTATAACAAGCAACTTATTTCTCATAGAAACAACAGGTGAGCAAAGAGCTGGCGCTTACTTCGGCCAACGAATTAGTTTGGCCATTCAACGAGGCGACGTCGCCAGCTTTTTGGGCACCCTGCCCGCAGACGGATACCTAAATTCAGTTTTTTATCTTCAAAATTATTTTTTAATTTGGTTGTAGAATCGCTTAGTCTTTATCGCTTTTTTCTACGTTATATACTTTGCTCATGAATAAAGATACTTTCCACTTATTTCTAGAATAATATAAGTATAACCATTTTGTTCTGCTTTATTTTCATCGATATCACTACATAGTATAAAACAAAGTCGCTTTCTCTGTCCCTATATACCTATATCCCTATGTATGCTTAAATCTTTAAAACTACGCAACGGATTTTGATGCGGTTTTTTTTAATAGATAGAGTGATTAAAGAGGAAGCTTTATATGTATAATAACCGTGCGAAGACGGGGCGGGTCGTTAGTAGAATATAAACGGCATTAATAAAATTACGATAGTATAGTACCTCTATAGGTACCAAAGTACTTCTCAAAAAGTATTCGTCAAAGTACCTTAACTTATACAGCGCGACTGTTCACACTTTTAGACATAACCATATATTTAGGAATCTCTATATATACGTATGACATAATCCAATAAGGCCCTCAGCTGGACTTGTGCTAATTTATGAAGGCAAATATCAATCTTTAGATGACGATATAATAGTATCAATATGTAAATAATATTTCCAACATGTCATGCTGTTAAAAGCTTATATGAAGTGTTCAGTTCAGTTTTTAAATAAAAACACCCAACGATCACATACATAAATCTTGGCCCCTAACTAGGACTCCCTGTATCTAGGGAACCAGGAACTATGAGGAACATGGTCCCACAACACCCAGACACGAAACAAATGCTTGCGCTTTTTTTTCTATGCACAAACATTTGTCCGTTGTTATCGCGGGAATCGAACCCGCAACTTCGGTGGTGTATGATTATGTGTTAGATTTGAGCCAACCTTCCCAACCACTACACCACAGAAGCTGTCAATTACACATCATCATCATCATCAGCCCATTACGTTCCCACTGCTGGGACTCGGGCCTTCCCTGCAAGAGAGAGTATGGGCCGTAATCCACCACGCTGGCCCAGAGCGGGTTGGTGGATGTCACATGTCCTTGAATTTTTGTGATAAATTCTTGGACATGCCGGTTTCCTCACCATGTTTTCCTTCACCGTTGTTAGAGCTAGTATTAAATCCGCACATAACTTAACAAAATCAGTGGTGCGGGATTTGAACTCGGGTGCGTCGGATCGAAAGTCGTACGTGCTCCGACTGAGTCACACTCGCTCTCCGCTCAATTACACATGACATAACATTATTGTCACACGTCATGACCAATGTTCAATCCTAATGGTATATTTTATTTCTAGTGACATATTATCCCTCCCGAAGCTGACCGACGAAGGTTTCCGAGTGACCATCTTCAGAATACGAGCGGGGTACCCTGAGGGGTCAGCCGACATCAATGCGACGGTGCGGGCCATTCTGTTGCTGTGCGAAGTCAGAATGAGAGACGAACACCACATTGCTGGAGACGTGTTTATTTATGAGGTTGGTATTAATACCTACTATAAATACAACCTATATACATTTCCTTCCTAAAGCTTACTAGGTGCTTAGGTACTTAATAAATTATGGGCTATATGAACCTGGGTCTCTTTAAGACAAGAGTGAATAGACGCCTCATGGGCAAACGTGCTCCATATTTCATCATAAAAAATATATGTAAATATTGAATTTATGGAATTAATTATTTATTAACATAGTTTAGTATATTATAGGTACAGTTAAACTTACAATTTTATATTATGACACTAAAACTAAAAACTTTAAAAAATATAATACTAAAATATATTATTAAAAGAAGTCCCTTTAGGCAAGGTTTGAATTTATTATATTTAAATTTAGATTGAATAAAGCATTGGCCTTACCAAGGCCAATGCCTGAAAAAGGACCAAGGATGCCTTGGTAGTCAAACCCCTTTTTCATATCGGGCCTGTCACAAAAAAGAGAAAAAGGTATCATTCAAAGAGAGATAAGAGCGAGATAAAAGGAACAAGCCTTCTTAAGTAGTATTGGATTCTCTTTGCAAGCTATGATGATGATTTTGTTTAAACTCTTACAAAATAACAATAATAAATAAATAATGTATACCTATATGAGTAAATGCTTGTTTATTATTTATTATGTCATTTGTTTATTATGTCATTTATGTTGACACCCCCGTCTCTTACAGTTTCTTTAAGTCCTCTCCATCCAAAGGTTGTCTGGAAGAGATCAGCGATAAGACCGCCCATTGTAACACTATAGTTTTAAGTTTGTTATTGTACTTTTTGTTATTATGTTTTCTGGTGATGAAACAATAAAGAGTTATCTAATCTAATCTAATCTAAACTACAGATATTGTAATTAAAATTCAGGTTATTGAAAACTGACAACAATGTTGAACCTTCGCAGTTACGCATAGTCAAGATATTAAAAAGCAACCGCGCAATAAAATAT
Organism: Petrophora chlorosata; assembly: GCA_951640565.1. Lineage (NCBI taxonomy): Eukaryota > Metazoa > Arthropoda > Insecta > Lepidoptera > Geometridae > Petrophora > Petrophora chlorosata. The sequence continues at coordinate 7,954,454 of OX621209.1, forward strand.
ATTATAACATATGACGAAACAACTAGTTGCTGTTTGTTTTTAAAAATAAAAAATTGTTTAGTTTTAAAATTACGTGTCGGACTTTTCCGTGGACGCAACGCCGACCTTGAACTAAATGTTGCCAATAATATTTTTGTTTTGACTTTTAAAATGTATTTTTGCGTTGGTGCTGAGACTATTTATAAATAGCTTGATATTTGAGTAGGTATTATCACTGCTAAAACCGCAGAAAAAAACAAAATTGCCCAGGGCTTACAGTTGCGCCATGTTCATTTGGAATACTATGATGCCTACATTGCCTGCTTCTTCGTAATAGAGTAAAAATAATTTTTCATCTCATCCATTCGAAAACGATTATTGGTTCTTTAATAAGTGTGAGCAAAGTAGGTATACCATAGATCTATGGAAATCGCATACTGTCTGATTCTCCAGATCTGCAAGATATGGAATGGGCTACTGCCCGAGGTTTTCCCGCAGAGCTTATAACATAGGGTACTTTAAAAGAAGGGTGAAAAGGGTCCTTAAAGGCACCAGTAATGCCCCGAGTGTTGTAACCGCTTACCATCCAAGCGGGCCGTCTGCTTGTTTACCTATTAGTCATAAAAAAAGGTATTTCTCCAAGAGGCTTTCATGAGGGGCATGATTATTCCTTTAGTACCGTGTTCTGCATCAAAAGAGATGTATAAAATGAAAGTATACTGTATGACAATAGTTAATAGCTGGTTAGCTGGCCGGCGGGCAGGCTATAAATAAAAAATAAAATAAAAATGCACGAACCACGTTCCTTTATATTTACTTACTTCATTTTCTCATAGAGATAAAAAGTAGATTGTAGCACTTGGCTACTAAATTGTTATTCCTCGGGAGAATGAAACTGCATCCTTTACTGAACTCAGGATTCTGCTTGAGAATCTTTCACTGCGCTCTGGATTCAAAAAAGAGCCCTCGATTAAAATATTGTTTTGCTGTGTTGTAGTTCAAACTACCATTATCGGATCAAGTCAACTCATCGCCTAGACTATTTAATTTTAGACAGATCACAGTATCTAGACCTCAGCAAAAATTAAGGTTTGGAAACTATCGAGTCGAAATATTCATTATAAATATAAACGGCTGCACTCACGTTATGATTGTGTCGGATAACTCCGACCAGGTTTCGGACAATTAAAATGTCTTCCATTTGGGAGATAACGCTTTTGATTTTTTTGTAGCAAATATACCGATCTCATCCAGTTTTGTCTTATCACTTTGTCATTTAAGAGGAGAAACAACAAATGAAATCATTGAGAAAACAATTTCAAAATTCAGTATTGTTCTCCTTTCGAAAAACGTCATGAATCCCACAACGTTCCGTAATACACAATATAATGTGGCCTTTCTCTCTCTCTCTCACACTCTATCTCTCTTTAATATAGCTATCGAATATATAAAAAGGACCCATACAATATTTAGTTACTCCAATAATCATCAGTTTTCCGTTTCCATAAATATCACTATACTAACACTACTGTTGCACACAAGCACCCTCTCGATAAATTGCAGATTTTTGTATTTCTAATGTAACCGCTCGCTCCCTTATCCGCCAGACGTCCCAAGTCCGCGGTTCGCTGGTATCCCGCGTGGCCACGGCCGTCAGCTCCATCCGGCGCAGCATCCAGCTAGCGCAGGTCGCATACCCTCAGCGGCTGAAGAGGATCCACGTGGTCGGCGCGCCTCCCTTCCTCATGTCCTCCCTTCAGCTTATGAGGAACTTGGTCAACGAGAAAATTAAGAGACGGGTAAGATTTTTAAACCTTTTCTTTTGTATTTCTCAGTATGCATTATTGTAATAAAAGTTCTAAAAAAACGCCCTTCAGTTTTTTGTCATATCTTCTGGATAGCGGTTCTTTTTCCCATACGGTGGTAGAGTCATTGTAATAATTGACGTTCAAAGTGCGTCTGTAATGCCAAAATTGAATTAACAACTATGAACTTTGTTTAAACTTCTTTGTAGGCTGTGTAGCCAAATTATTTTAGTTAGGTACCTACCTATACGTTTTGCGTAGTAAGTGAATCAATAATTGAAACTCATTCTACTACCCACAATTTCGCTATGGACATAATTCTGTAATGAAATTGTAATGACATTGAATGAATAAATAAATAAATTCGCCGTGACTAATCAATATTAAGTTCTTCGATAAGTCACCATATTTTTTTCTTTATTGACTGCTTGTTGCCTGCATTTAAATATTACCGAGTGAAAATTCCATTGCTGATAAAAATAACTCTCTTCACTCAACACTAGCGACCAGTTAACTGATAGAGTAAACTATTATGCCTGGTTACTCCAAGCAAGTTGATAATGGATCCGGTTCATGAAATCAAAAGTCGCTAACTATATCGATATATAGTCACGATATCGAACATGTCTCATCGATGGCGATGTTGATTTGTTACCTACATCGAAAGGTCACGGCAATTTATTTATTTATTTTACTAGTTATAGGCTTGCTTTTGACCACTACGTATCTCACCTGACGGTAAGCAATGATCTAAGATGTAACACGCTCGCCTAGAAGATACCTGTTCACTCTCAATTTGAAGACTCCCAGGTTGTAGTTGTCAGAAAACACAGACGTTGGCAATGCATCCCACTTCTCGGCTGTTCGTAAGGTGAACGTGGAAGCAAAACGACAATATAATCAATAGTGTCAATTCGTAAAACTGAAACGCAATTAAAATATGTAGTGTAATTCCGCTGAATATTATGTAGGTTGTTGTTACAATAATCATCATGACATTATAATTCATTCAATTTACATTTGCTATCTGCCCCCATACATATTACATTATTCAAACAACAACCTACATTATCTAATATTCAGCGGAATTACATTACATATTTTCATTGCGTTTCAGTTTTGAGACGAATTTGCGCAACGTCACGCCTGTTTCCATTACATTCCCTAGTGTTAATTCGTATAGACATTAACCTGCCTACTTTGTGATTGCCTATTTCATGCAGATCTATCCGTACTGGAACATAGTTTTTTCATTAATTTCATTGTCATCGACTATGTAATTCAACAACTCTTTAAACCTACAGATCAAATTATATCGAAATCGTTGTCAATATCAACAACCAAGATATCAAACTGAATAAATCAAAGTGATTTAATTAAATCTATAATGACCTATCGTCATAGAAAACTAGCAAGCTATACATAATGACCAATCGCCTTAAGCGTAAGGTATGGTGTTGTGTCTATAATCATTTCCAAATCATTTCCTATCAAATCAAGTAGGAACCGGATTTGTCGTGTTTTCCTATATGTTACTCATGTTTGGTATAAATTAGCCATAATAACCATATACCGAAAACAAGTAGGCAGTTAAATACTATAGGTTTTTAATACCAATACGGCTGAGCTAGTACGCTTCCTGCACATGACTGAGACAACCTCCAAGTTTTCAGTTTTCCCGTTAGTGCAGGCTAAACTCTCTAGGACCAGCATACCGCCATGTCTTACGTAGTTTTTATTTGATAGTTTAATATTCCATTTATTATGCTTTTGTTGAGAATGAGCAGCAACAAGCCGGACCCTCTCCTTGTGCTTCAATAAAGTGGTGGCACTTTATTCAAGCTTTCCATGGACTTTTTGGGAGAACATAAAAAGCAATGTTTTCTCTGTTTTGTTTGATTTGCCTACACTTGTGCACGTTTACGAACACATAATGGTTAATATAACATGATCACTCGAAATAACACTTGTTTGGAAAATAAAACATAATCGAACTGTATCGCTTTTCACTTCCCGCTAAAAAGTCCACTTTTCACTTCCCGCCAAAAAGTCCCAACAATGGTTAGCTGGGTTTCATGATGCAAATCGAATAAGGTAACAAGCAGCAATTAAAGTAAGTAGTATTTATTTGAATGAGTCAGAAATAGAAGGCCATTGCTACGTAATCGCAGTGGCATGGCGTTGGACTAGTGAACTCTAGTGCTACAAGGTTTAGTACTGAATGGCACATCAGCACCGTAAACGAGTTAGAGCACGTATTTATACATTTTTTAAACCTCAAAAAATTACTAAATCGACTACTAACTAGAAAACCTTCGCCATCAAAATGTTTTAAAATAAATCCCAGTCAATTTTTTTTTCTGTTTTTGCAGTACCTCCTTCACCCAAATGTGGAGGATCTCCTTGAGCATATCCCCGCCCGCGTGCTCCCCGCGGAGTGGGGCGGCGAGGAGGAGTCCATCGACACCCTCGCGCGGAAGTGGAGGACGAGGATCGACGAGTGCAGAGACTACCTCCGAAACCTGAACGAGGCCTGCCAGAGGACGCCCGCCAAAATCCCCGACCAAGACATCTACGGAACCATGGGGGCCTTTAGAAAACTTGATATCGACTAGATTTTATTTACATATACATAGATATATACATAGATTATAAGGTATTTCGCGTTTGTAGGTAGGTATACCTATTTGTCCAACAGATATAAATTCTGTGAGTGTGACCTGCAATCGTACACACAAGGAAATAAATTAAATGGGAATGATAAAATTCAAAAACTGAAACGAGTGCATAAACAGACTGAATGATAATTTTTCATTCAATAGTTTTGGTTGAATCTTTTGTGAACGCGAAATTTTTAAATCCTAAACTTAAAAATGGCAAATCACAGGACAGCGTGGGCTTACGTAGAGGCCTGTGATTGGCTAAAGACTATATAAAATAGAGTAGTGCACGGTACACTGATCAAAGTTCTTAATTTTATGGTATAATGATGGCATCAACAGGTTTTACCCATGTTTTACCAAAGAGTGACATTGACAGAATTAAGAGCCAGTGAACCAGTTTGGGGTATACTAATGCTAGAATATTAAATAATGTGATAATATGCGTTTATATTACGTAACTCATCTGTTTAGCTGTAATATCAATAAAAATCATAAGATAGATCTACCTAGTTATTACTCACCCTTTTTCTAGTATCGCACGATAATATAACATAACAAGCAACCCTTGAAAGGGACTATTCTATCGACTATCGAGCGTCGCAGACTAGATGTGCCTCCACACGTTCTATAAATAAATATATATATATATAAATATATATATATATATATATTTATTTATTTATTTTTTTATTTAGTTTATAATAGTAAGCTTACAGTCTAACACCAAAACGCTAACTATATTAGGTAATTATTGAGAAACAAATACATATATATATATATATATATATATATATATATATATATATATATATATATACATATATATAAATTAAATACTATAAGTATATGTACCCTTTAGGAGAAAGGGGATGAAATAATTCTGTACCGGCCCGATAAATAAAGTAACTTTAGTATAAGCATGGCATCGACCTTAGTTGGTCTCTGGATATGATAAGGTTTATAGTGTATTTTAAGATAATGTTTGTTTAGTTGAGTCCAAGGAACATATACTCTAGCGAGTGGTTGAGTCCCTATTAAAGCATTTAAATCCCACCATGTCTTTAATTCTCATTGAAAATTATAGTTAAATATAAGGGGAATAATAACTAGCGGCAGTGGGGCGCACTATTTGTAAGTTTTTTAAATTACCCGCACTGTTTGTCTTCACCACAGAATACTAACGGTAAACATTTCGCTTAGTAGCGACATCTGTAATTGAGTAAAAGAACTAAGAACACATATTTCAGGTACACTGCCCTCTATTGTTGAGTAGTATTTTTTTCTTTTTTTTCCTCCTTTTTTATAAATAGCAACATTTGCACACGTCAGCTGTCAGTCAGGATGAGTTGTCATTTTCAGTTGTCAATTTTTCATAGGGATGTGCTGTTTGAAGCTTGATCCGATTTTCTTGATCGTAATGGATAGTAACGCTTTGATCCCATCCACAGACCGGATCGCAAGCATTCGATTCGATTTTCAGAAGATTGATCCAAAAATCGTTTGAAAGTAAATCATTAAAATATTAAACATATTATATTTTATTATATATTTTAGTCGGAAATGTTAATAGATTTTTCATTTCTAAGCAATAACGCATGCTTCGCTCTAGTTTGACAAACTTTTTAAGTAAAGAAAGAAAAACGTTCCTGTTAATTACGCTAAAAACCGCAACAGAAACCATTTTATTAAATATTAATATAGACTTACTTTTAGGTAAAAATCAATTTAATTTAAAGGTTTAAGTTCTAAGACTTATTTTAAAGGATTTCCAATTGTTTGCCTTTTGAGGAACAATAATTTTGGAAGGTGATGTGTATATAACCTGTTTGTGAGACCTTTTTCATCTTTATACCCGCTGATGCAGACAACCGCCAATAATAATTGAAATATAAGAACCGGCAATGTGTTTACATTTGTAACATAAACAAAGATACAGTTCTAACTGCCTTCTCTCTCTAGATCTATGTGCTCCAATCTTAGGCCACATCATCGCTTCACATCAGGCGAGATAGTGGCCAAACATAGATCTATTAAGTGTAAAAAAAGAAAAAACTTTGACTTTAATCGCAATCCTATTATTAAAGATGTTAAATTGATCCATGGAACGCATTGATTCTATCCGATCCGAAAATCGATTGGATCGTATGGATATTGGACCTTTGAAAAGATCGGATCGTACCGGTGCATCCCTAATTTTTCATTGTCAATTGACAAATTGTCAAATACGTGAAATACGTGGCTTTGCATGGGAAAACAAGCTGGATTTTTTTAAACTAAGAAATAGGTTTTTCTAGCTAAATTAGTTATTTAAAATCATAATGAAGTGCTCGTGGAGATTACTGTGTATTGTCACGGTCTTAGCATCTTGTATATTCAGCACAGCGCAGAGCTATACGATCACAGTAGACGCTCACGCTCAAGAATGCTTTTTCGAAAATGTAGAAGCCGACACGAAAATGGGTAAGTTTAGCTCATCTTCCTTGTCGGAAAGTGCCCTGGGTTCATCTGTATGTAGGGCTCTAGCCGACAAAGTATAAACTCGGGTTAGTTTATACCTTGTGGGCTAGTAATTGGCAAAATGTTTTGCCCTATATTTTCGACAGCGATCATTTTTAGTTTCTCTCAAAATAACAATATTTCTATTTACTTTGTCTCCTAAATCACTTTTATCAATATTTTTATGAGGTAGGTATATAATTGTAATTCACTATTTCTTTACATATTCTATTCCAGGATTAACATTTGAAATAGCGGAAGGTGGTTTCCTAGACATCGATGTGACCATAACGGGTCCCGATGGCAAGGTCCTGCACCAAGGAGAGAGGGAGTCCTCCGGAATGTATGCATTCTCTGCTACCACTGCAGGCAGATACACATACTGCTTCAGCAATAAGATGTCTACTATGACACCTAAGGTTTGTGTTATAAGCTACTAAATCAACATGATTTATATATTATCGAACATAATATAGAGAATGCAGCATAATGTGCCTATCCAAGCATAAAGTAATTATGTTGCTAACTGCTACTACTGGCTTATGGCCAGATTACTTTAAAGTAATTAATTGTATGTATTATACTTTATACTAAAAGCTGAAATGTGGCATACACCTACTTTCCTCAAGATATTCTTTAAATATTGACATTTAAAATATAATACAGCTGAAAGCTGCATCAAAATCCATCAAGTAGTTTAAGAGTTGCAAATAACCAAACACATGGATGACGACTTTATATGATATTTGTCCAATATGAAAATTATTACAAATACTAATACAATTCCCTAAATCATTTGTATTACAAAAATATCTTGGCCAGTTTCAACCAACTTATTACTAAATATTTATTAAAACAGCTAGGACTCAACATAGTTTGTCGAATTAGTCTACCTAGGTTTGGAGCATGTCTGATGCTCATTAGCTCTACAGCTTATTACTGCTTAATTTCAAATCTATTTTCAGTTATTTTTTTCTATCCTTGCAAAGCATCTGTTCATATCATTCAGGCGGCTTTTTACCTCAGGAAAATGTAATATCAAACAATAACATATAATATAGTATAGTTATATTATATATATTATAATATAGTTTATCTATCAGTTTAAGTTAAATGTAAATTACTTATTAGCCTAATCAATTGGCTAGATTGTAATAATAATGGGGATCATAATGACTATTATTATTATTACTTCTTTATTTCAGGTAACTTAAGAAAACAATAGTTACATTAGTGACTTAAGTAATCATAAGACCCATATTATATATACCTTACAGACTAATATAAATATTATAATATTAAAAACTATTTTTATTAAGCTACAACAGGGAATTGTTTTCGCCTACTTTCCCTGTACCGGCGGTAGACTAGCCCTGCAGGCCAGATGTCCGGGGTGAGGAACATCTTCGCATGTTCCACTAAAACCTGGAGCGCATAGGACTTGAAGTCAGTGATCCTAGTCTGCTCCAGCCGCGACAAACTCACGTTGATGGGCTCCTCACGCGAATTCCGGTACATACTTATTCTCTCCCGGACGTATCGAAGGACTTCTTCACCCTTCGTCTCTTTGTCCAGGCGAGATAGGTATATCTATATGAAACCATACTAAGGAAAAATCAATAACATGCAAATATACATTGTTTCAGGTTGTTATGTTCAATTTAGAAGTAGGAGACCCACAAAACAAGAACAAGGAGGCGGAAGGCGAGGTAGATCACAACAAACTCGAGGACATGATCAAAGAGCTTGCAACCACATTGAAGACAGTCAAGCATGAGCAGGAATACATGCAGGTACTTAAATAGTACTACACAAAGTTAACCTAGTCATTGGTGTGAGACCAAGCGAGATTTGAACTTCGTGTCGAATCAAAGCCACACTCGCTCTCGAAGTTTCGACAATCATCACATATTTATATTCCATCAAGCAAATTACTTATAATAGTGTTTCCTCCACAGGTCCGTGACCGCATTCATCGGTCCATCAACGAGAGCACCAACTCTCGGGTAGTGATGTGGTCTATCTTTGAAGCTTCCGTCCTTCTGGTCATGACTCTCGGCCAGGTGTATTACCTCAAGAGGTTCTTTGAAGTCCAACGAGTTGTTTAAAACTTCTCCTAATGATGTATTGTGTGTACTAATCTTACGAATCTTTGTAAGAGATAGTTTCAGCAAGATAATTTTAAAGGAATTATTTTCTGTGTAAACATCTTGTCTAGTTTATCTGTAAATTTGTCGCGACCAGCATCTGTAAATTTTATTCACAGCTCTCATCTGAGTGATGGTTACAAAGAAAATAAGACCTACAAAATATCAAGGTGCTTGTTTACCAAAGCAGAGAAAAATTATAAGCACCGCTTTCAGTAGCTCTTATTCACTCTATTTCTCTTCGCTTTGGTGGAAAGGCAGCCTTAGCTAAGCACCTCGCTCCCAATCGAAGCTCATTTGTCATACTTACCTACTACTATTTATTTAACTGTAATTTCATTACATTGTGCATGTTCACATCTGTTTAAACAAAAGCAGTATCTCATATTGACTTGTTTGTTGTTGTACAAGAAAAATAAGACTAAATAAACGCGCAAGATATTTCTAAATCGGTTCAGTGCTGTGAGGGGGCGAGGACTGCGAGCTGCGATCTGAGGTGTGTATATATGCACGAGTGTCGTATGTATGTTGTTTTCGAGGAAATAAATTAATATTGTTTGTAGTTCTGTGTCGTTTTACTACTCGAACGATGTACGTAAATCTGGATTACCTTCCTAACCACATGCTCCCGCGAAATCCAAAAAGGCGTCACAACATGAAACCCAAACACAATTAAATTTAATTTCATATTCCATGACCATGAGTACGACTAAATTATTTGGAAAAGGTTGGGAACCTTGATACAGATAGAAATGAACCGGCTAAGTGCGAGTCGGACTCGCGCACGAAGGGTTCCGTACCATTATCTATAAAAACGGCAAAAAATCAAGTCTGTTGTATGGAAGCCCCCTTAAATTTATTTTTTATTGTTTTTTAGTATTTGTTGTTATAGCGAACAATAGAAATACATCATCTGTCTAACTATCGCGGTTCATGAGATACAGCCTGGTGACAGACGGACAGCGGAGTCTTAGTAATAGGGTCCCGTTTTACCCTTTGGGTACGGAACCTTAAAAAGGGTTAATAAAGAATCATATTTTGTCAAATTTAGGTATACATAAAATGTTGGTAAGCTAAATAAAATAGAAGATAGATATTTTAACAATTTTATTGGCACCAGCACCAAACATTGTGATAGCTATCGTAATACAAAAATGGACGACTGAAATCATAAAAGATCATAAGTAGAAATAATATCTATACATGTACATTTTTTTTTATGTAACTGAATGACGAGACGAGCTGGTCGTTTGCCTGATGGTAAGCAATACGCCAGCCCATAACAATAATAGCACCACCCAGAACTTTGTTTTGCAAAATCCTGCGCGGCGCTGCACTGCGCTCGTCACCCTGAGACAATTAGCTGTTGAGTCTCATAATGCCCAGTAATTTCGCTGGCTACCATGCCCTTCAAACCGGAACACGGTAATGCTTGCGCACTACTGCTTGGCGGCTGACTAACTGGCAAAGCGGTGGTACCTATCCAGACGGCCTCTCGCATACTAGAAACCTACCACCAGTAAGATTGATTTAACATTAAACAAGGCGTCATTTAACACACATAATCCTAAATTCTAAATGATAATGGAAAGATATACTAACCTAAAGCAATATAGTGGATAATTAAATTAACTTTTCCATTCTTAGAATTACTAATTAATAACACTAGGCAAGTATTTTTAGGCTATCGAGCCTGGCAAGAACATGCGTAAACATTCTTGAATGTTTGCACTTTTGCGAGAGATTCGTGACGAGATGCTACCATTTTGGTAAACGTCCTTTTAGGATAATTGGAGTGTAGGAACTAAAAACTAAGTTTAAATCTCATCATCATCATCATCAGCCCATCACGTTCCCACTGCTGGGACACGGGCCTTCTCTCATACAGAGAGAATGGGCCATAATCCACCACGCTGCCCCAGTGCGGGTTCGTGGATGTCACATGTCCTTGACTATTTGTGAAAATTCTTGGACATGCCGGTTTCCTCACGATGTTTTCCTTCACCGTTTTTAAAGCGAGTGTTAAATCCGCACATAACTTAAGGAATTCAGTGGTGCGGGGCCAGCGGGATTCGAACTCGGGTGCGTCGGATCGAAAGTCGCACGTGCTCCCACTAAGCCACACTCGCTCTCGTTAAATCTAAAACATGCTAAATTAAGTAATTCATTTGAAATAACACAGCTGTAGCTGTAAGTTAGCGAATGTAAATCAAGTAACCCAATGTAGATCCAATTGCACAAATTAAATTAAATACAGTGACTTTTACAGAATATTCATCAACAAATTAGCGTATGATTTAGCTTAAAATTTCATTTTCATTCATGAGCAGTTCCATTGATTTCATTTTACATCTACGTTTAGTTAAGTTCCAATTGCTTCTAAGTTTCCATGTCCTTACGAATTCGGAAGCTACATTCGTAACAATATTTTTACAATACTTCAAAATCAAATATCATTAAAGTATGCGCTTCAAGTAGGATTAGGATTGTAAATGCCGCCATCTTGGATATTGTCGTTCTTCGCACAAAATCCAAGATGGCGGCGTTGACAGTCCGCGTTGAAACATTGAATGTTTATTGCATATGAGACTAGGCGTGATCGAGTCGTCCAGTGACGAGCGCGGAGACAACGACGCCTGCGGGGAGGCGCGTGTGGCCCTCCCGCGCGGGCGGCAGCTCGAGCAGCACGCTCGCCCCGCATGCGGACAGCAACCGGCTGCTGCACTGTAACGAACAAACGATCAATGCTAGGGAGATAGGAAGTATACTAGATAGGATAGGAAGATGATTACCGTGTGTGTGAGGGATTACTGAGTGTATGTGTGAAAACACAAAGAGCCGACTAGTCCGAGCACTCGTCTTTCCAATATTCATGTACGGAGTTGAATCGTGGATCCGATGCGGTGCTGAAGGCGCATGCTCCGAATCCCATGGATAGCGTTTCGCACAAATGTGTATATTCTCGTCATATTATAGCCAGCGACATTACTGAGCCTGACGCTTTGCAGCGTGGCGCTTACCATCCAGCGAATGACATTGATTCATCTAATTGCTCAGTTGCATAAAATTAAATCGTATAGTGTAGATCTTGTTGGTGCTTCTTTTGTGAAGTTGTCCTGCATGATGCAGTGATCAGCTTGCTTATGGCGTAGCGATGTTCGGAGGTACAGTGACCGCTTTGTATCAGGCGGGCCGTTTGTTTATTTTCCAATAATTTTGATGTAAAAATATCCCAGCTTAATACCTATCCTAAACTTAGTTTGTCATCTGATGATCAACGTTTTTGGTATTTTGTTTCGAATATTGGCATGCCGCGCCCGCATGCGTGGCAATCCGAATCTATCAACTCACCTGGCTTCCAATGAGCGTCGCAGTAGGCAAGTCATCTCCGTCAGAGAGGGCCAACTGCGCGCGTGCGTACTCGGGGCGCGGGTCGAGCGTGACCGCATGCGCGAGCCGCGCCCGCATGCGGGGCCAGCCTGCGGGCCGGCCGGTGGCCACACGGAGCGCGCGGATCACGAATAAGAGGCAACAGACGTACGCTGATACCGGGTTACCTGATACGTGAAACACTTGTCAGTAAAATTACAATCACTATACGCTTTATTGTAAACCAGACAAAAGAATTCATAGGTACATAAAAAAACTTACAAACTAAAGTACAATGGGTGGACTTATCGCTAAGAGCGATCTCTTCCTGTCAACCTTTGGATGGAATTAATTAACGGAGTAAGAGAGGTCGGCGGTGTAAATAAATAATAAATGATCTGCTCTTAATAATTACCTATTTCTCTAGATAGTAAGTATTAAAACAAGGTCGCTATTCGCGTTCTCATTTCTATTTCGCCCCTTTCAAAACCATGCAACAGATTTTAATACGGTTTTCACTGTCATTTTAGAGTTCTTTTTTTACGTAAAGTTAATATGGACAATACATTTTAATGAAGTTTCTTTATATTAAATTTAATTATTTGTAATGAAGACGTCAAAAAAATGACACCATATTGGTATATTGCATATTAATAAACAACAGAAATTGAATGCATTTTGCTCATTATCCAATTTAACGTAGGAATGTAGATGGTACTATCTACCTACATAATTCAAGTTCGTCAGTGATTCGGTACTTTAGGCGTGATGAGAATACAGACAAAAACACTTATGTTTGTAGCTTTTTTAGGGTTCCGTACCCAAAGGGTAAAACGGGACCCTATTACTACACTGTCCGTCCGTCCGTCTGTCTGTCTGTCCGTCTTTCACCAGGCTGTATCTCATGAACCGTGATAGTCAGACAGTTGACATTTTACAGATGATGTATTTCTGTTGCCGCTATAACAACAAATACTAAAAAACAGAATAAAATAAATATTTAACGGGGCTCCCATTCAAAAAACATGATTTCTTTGCCGTTTTTTAGATAATGGCCCTTTGTGCGCGAGTCCGACTCGCACTTGGCCGGATATTAAAGCTACAGATAAAAACAGTCCTAAAAAATCTCGCAAGACGCAAGATACAAATGCATCACATTTAAAATGTTATGGTTCAAGGACACAGTTTTTGTTAATTAACGCTTCATTATAAGATTTATATGTTTGCATATTCGTCGGTATTAAAACAGAACCGTCGAACTTTCAGTCAATTTCATTCGAGGCTTGGTAGATCACACCATCGCCTTCACATCAGGCGAGATAGCGGCTAGACATTAGATCTATTAAGCGTAAAAAAAAGATCGAGAGGTACCTTGAGTTTGACCAGAGAGTTTGAGAGTTCGAGAATTCGTCTCAAATTAGAAATGTCGTCTAGTTAGTGGCCAAACATGGATCTATTAAGCGTAAAAAAAAAGTCGAGCCAGGGTAAGGGTCATTACAACTTCTGGTGACCTGACTGAACTAACGGTGTCTCAGAGCAGGTAAGGTAGCGCAAAGATCCATAAATACAAACTTTCGCGTTTATAATATTAGTAAGGATAGATAGATGAAGGGGCAAGGTGGGGTAACTCACCAGGTAGGGCAAATATGAACTTGGTCTTCCCTTCGTAGTGGCAGGTCGCGAAGGTGCTCGGTTTACCGGGCTTCATGCGCACGCGGCCAAAGTGTAAGGTTGCACCGAAATCCTGGAAGGGAAATGAAAAAAAATATATATTAATTGGCTTCCGTTTGACCACTATCTCACCTGATGGTAAGCGACGATTCTTCGAAGTAGCACGCTTGCCAAGCCTGTTCGCTAGAGAGTTGAAGATTCCTAGATTGTATCATTGAGCAAAGAAAGTACTAGGAAAGATTTATTTCGACGTCGTAGCTTATTTTCAATGGAAAGAAACTGACAATACATAGATTGTACCAGACTAATAACATGTTCGCCACTGACAATCGAATATTGGACATCATTTACCTACATAATAGTTTGAAACTAGCACATTCTTTTGGGAGAAGCCACTGGCTCTCGAAACACAGTTTAAACTAGTTCGAGAGCCTATGGATTCAATACTACTCTGTAGAAATATCTATTATGTCACAATAAATTATTATTTTATTTTATTTTTATTTTATCATGTATGTAGGTGTAACAAAAGTTGTAGTACTGAGTGATGAGACGAGCAAGTGGTTCGCCCGATGGCAAGCGCCACGTTGCCCTTACCAATTGCAGTGCCCCCCAAAACTTTTAATACAATAAAAAGCACTGCAATCATGATTCATAATTTCTAATGTCGCATCGAATGCCTACCGAACGAGTTAAATTTTTCATGTATTACCTACAACCGCGCTTTCTATGTTCTGCTCTTGACTCGTAGTAGCAGTGGTGAGTCGTGTCACAAAGTAATAACAAGCAGAATAGCTCTACATGTCTATGCAATACAATTATACTGATACTAGTTTGTTTGTGTAAGTTTTATGTAATTTAATGACGAGACGAGCTGGTCGTTTGCCTGATGGTAAGCAATACGCCAGCCCATAACAATAACAGCACCACCCAGAACTTTGTTTTGCAAAATCCTGCGCGGCGCTGTACTGCGCTCGTCACTCTAAGACAATTAGCTGTTGAGTCTCATAATGCCCAGTTATTTCGCTGGCTACAATGCCCTTCAAGCCGGAACACAGTAATGCTTGCGCACTACCGCTTGGCGGCTGAACAACTGGCAAAGCGGTGGCACCCACCCAGACGGCCTCTCGCATACGAGAAACCTACCACCAGTAAAGTGTTTTAGTTCAAAGTGCCTACCTACTCAAGCTTGTGTATTAACACAAGCTTGAGTAGGTCTCTCTTTCCCATAGAGTCCCCCGGTGCAGACCAGTATGTCTGCGGTGTACAAAACAAGTGATGCCGCTCAATTTCTTAAACACTGTATTCAGTTTTTACATTAGTAGATATAAGTGTATGTAGCATAGATAGATTTAGCTCGTTGTGCGCTTTGGCTCTCTGCTGTAAGCACAACAAGCATTTATACAAATAAATAAATAAATAAGAGATGACTATCGATAATATTACTCGTGATACCTGTGAACTGAGCTATCCAATTTTTAACCCCCGACGCAAAAAGGAGGGGTGTTATAAGTTTGATCACTATGTGTCTGTGGCACCGTAGCTCCGCTTTTTATTTGAAAACAGGTTCTAGCAGTGGTTCTTAGACATTTTTTTATCAAAATCGGTTCAGCCGTTTTTTACTTTATATAGCTTTATTGTGTAGGATTTTTTTAAATTTTTATTTACTGATATCATTATTACCTTCATTAGCACAGGCTTGAGTAGGTCCCGCTCTCCCATAGAGACTCCCCCGGTGCAGACCAGAATGTCAGCGGTGTCCAGCGCGGCAGATATTCCAGCGACTAGTTCTGCGGGCGAGTCGCGCGCGATGCCGCAGTCTCGCGCGTCGTACCCGTGCTCTCTGCAACCGACAAGTTATCGCAATTCATTTGAAGTACCCGCAAATGTATCACGACTTCTGGTACAAGTTACCAAATATAATAATAGACTTTGATATGCCAATAGTTGCGTCCTCCTCTCTTCTATGTTGCTGTGCCCGACGGGGTTCATATACGACTTTGTAAACCAAATTACGCCTTAATTAAAACTATACCGATTTTACTCACGTTTTATTTATCAGTCGAGATCGCGACGGCGCTCAACTAGTTCCGTTTAGAGGTCCTTACTCATGAGCTATGCGGGTGCTCCGTAGGAACCACGCTCGCACACTGACTAGTACGCCATATGCGCGGGCGCTTCTTCGTCGATTAATTTTATGTTATTTATTTATAGTATGTATTTATTTATATTTGATTATATAGCGCCCATTGCACCCACTGTTTATTAACTTCGTTAACTATTGTTTTCCTGTGTGTTTGGTATTCAATAAAGCATTATTTATCTATTTCAGGCAGTATTAATGTACGATAAAGTAAAATTAACAGAGGCCCATAGAATATATACCTTATAGACTAACATATATATAAAAATATAACACTATAACCATGGACTAAATATACATGCTATAACTAAATATTTTATACGCTACTACACAACACATAAGGAATTATTGTATTGTATTGTATATAGGCTACTTTTTATGCCGGAAAAACCGCGAGGCGCAGCTAGTATTAGTGTTACACGACCGAAATAAACATAACCGTGTTACAATTTGCGGTCTAATCGATGCAATCTAAGTCTTAGATTTATTCTTAAACCCCTACGTACCTTTAAGAAAATACCTATGTGAGGGAAATAAATAAATGTTTTATTATCATATTATTATAATTATTTTTTAATCTCTTCCAGACGACGTCTGAGTGAAGAGGACTCAAAAAAACAATAGTATACGTTACATATATAAGCTTACCTCAAAAGTGCCTTCAGCATACTTCTATTTGAATCTCTAATATGGGCAGGACGAAGCTTCACATCCGACGGCTCTTGTAACTCGTTGCCAGTTGACAATAGCGCAATCTAAACAATGAAGAACATAGTTAAACGAGATTGTGCTTTAGAGGCTTAGTTATAAGGTTGAAGGCTATAAACGGTTGTTACCTTAGGGCATGCTTTGACTGTCACATTTGTATAGCCGGCGCCAGCTAAGACGCCAACTATTGCTGCGTCTAAGACATCACCTGTATAAACAAACAATGACTTTCACAATGAGTTACAAGTACCTAGGCATGCCAGTTAACTCGCGATGTTATTTTTCACCATTATCGATTCATTTGATCGATCGATTTAAAAAAAAAACCGCTGGTATTTGTTTCGTATCTTTTTTTTATATAACTGAATGACGAGACGAGCTGGTCGTTTGCCTGATGGTAAATATACGCAAGCCCATAACTATAACAGCACCAACCAGAATTTTGTTTTGTAAAAACCTGCGCGGCGCTGCACTGCGCTCGTCACCAAATAATACTAAATACTAGTATGTGATCGTTGAGCGTTATTGTTATTATTATTTTTTAATTCTTTTTTTATGCAACTGAGCAATGAGACGATATTGTCGTTCGCCTGATGGTAAGCGCTTCGCTAATACAAAAAATTTGCAGTACCACACAAACTTTTAATAGCATCACAGTACTGCGTAGCAATGCATTGCGATCGTCACCCTGAGACATCAGATTTTTAAGTCTCATATGCCCAGAAATTGCGCCAGTTGCAATGCCCTTCAAACCGGAACACAGTAACGTTTGCGCACTACTGCTTGATGCTATTTCTAGAGTGAGCCCGTACATAACTTTAGAAGTCGTCATGATACCTTTATTCACAAGCGTAGCTCCCATCGCTATATCGAAGCCTACTGGCCTGACATCCTGCTGCGGTTTTGGAGGGACCAGGATTTCCACTTCCAGCTCGGTTTGGCCATCTTCTGACGCCGCTATCAGTTTTGTATCCTCTACCTGTACGGTTGGTTATTGAAATAGTGCAGTAGGGGAAGAACAGATCACTACCGAAAAAGTATTCGTATCGTCATCGGCAACTATTCGTATATTTTCTACAAGACGGAACTATAGGTATGATTTCGGAAGCACAAAGAGTTTTCATATCTCTATTTGTTTTTGTATGTAACTGAATGACGAGACGCGCTGGTCGTTTGCCTGATGGTAAGCAATACGCCAGCCCATAACATTAACAGTACCACCACAGATCCAAAATCCTGCGCGGCGATACACTGCGCTCGTCACCCTGAGACAATTAGCCATTAAGTCTCATAATGCCCAATAATTCTATAATCGTATCGCCACGTAAATGTAACTATGGTAATTGCTAATACGTACAAGCAACAATAATTACGATGACGATACGAATAGATATGCGCAAGTGGTTTGTGCTTGCCCTATATATTGCCTTAGGTAGGTACCTATTTTTATCGAAATACTGGGATTGAACTGTGGATATTTTTAATAGTTATCTGACAACACTCGTTATCATTGCTTAGGGCAGTTTCGGTTAACCTACAGGTCAAGTTACAAAACAAGCTCCGCCACTCCCACCTTATGTATCATTTTTTAGGTAAACGATAAAGACGGTTACTTTTTAGTTTCAGCTCGTTGAACTTGTGTTACTGTTGCAATTTCGTTAGCCTTTTTTTGTACCTAAGTACACGTATCATGATATGGCACCAAAAGTAATATGCCTGCTGAATAACACAATGGCAGTTTTATTGCGAAAATTACCTATCAGAAATCATCAAGTAAAGATGTGATTTTTACGCTCGCCGTTATCATTGCACCCAGAATAGATGAGCAAACAAATGATAAAGAGTGATATCTTTAAGAACAACTTAGGGCAAAAGCGAAAATACGTTCGCTTTGATAAAAACCTACTTTTAAGGTTTATATATGTAAATCGTACAAATGATCGGAACAGGAATCAAATTCGATTTTCTGTCTCTATAGGTACCTAATTAATCTTGGAAATGTGACCAATTGTTGCACGTAATTTTTTATTTTTATGTAACTTAATGAAGAGACGAGCTGGTCGTTTGCCTGATGGTAAGCAATACGCCAGCCCATAACAATAACAGCACCACCCAGAACTTTGTTTTGCAAAATCCAGCGCGGTACTGTAAGCTGTTGAGTCTCATAATGCCCAATAATTTCGCTGGCTACAATGCCCTTCAAACTGGAACACAGTAATGCTCGCGCTCTACTGCTTGGCGGCTGAATAACTAGCAAAGCTGTGGTACCTACCCAGACGTCCTCTCGCATACGAGAAACCTTCCACCAGTAAAATAAATAAGTAGTAATGAAATCTTCTTTGTAAGATTATACTTAGGCAAAATTAAGATTAAAAGTTGTTTTATTGATACAAAAGAAGGGGAACTAAGAGAGAGAAAGAGTTGTAGGTACCTGTACAACGCAGTCGGCGCCGGCCGGCAGCGCAGCACCCGTGTTGATCCTAGCGCACTCGCCCACACAGAGTGGCGCGGTGGGCGCTTCGCCCGCCGTCAGCGCAGACCTCACTTTGCGGATACCCGCACCATCGCTCGCCATGCATGCGTAACCTGAGAACCACAGGTGCTTAAATTACAGAATGAGGGTAAAAAAGTTTAGGAATGTCTTT
This sequence comes from Petrophora chlorosata, assembly GCA_951640565.1. Taxonomy (NCBI): domain Eukaryota; kingdom Metazoa; phylum Arthropoda; class Insecta; order Lepidoptera; family Geometridae; genus Petrophora; species Petrophora chlorosata. Next base: position 7,974,080 of record OX621209.1, read on the forward strand.
TAAAACAGATATGGGATAGTCATTCAAAACTATCATTCACAAAAAAAGGACAAGTACTAAAGCGAATAACCAGACAAAGTAACAACATCTGTCTGAGACAACCTTGTATTAATTATGGAAAGAAAAGTATATTATTTGAAGGAGCACAGTTGTACAACAATTTACCTAAGGACATTTAAGAAATTCAATCTTTTGCTTTGTTTAAAAAAACATTAAAGTTCCACTTCCTCAAAGATTTTACGAATTTATAAATCAATTCTATGTCTGTGTAACCTACTTTCTTCACCTATTAAAACTATAAATTAATACATTTACATGTAACATCATACTATATAACTTATAAAATACTCTTAAATTTAACCTTATAATGAATGTACTTAGCATGTCTACAATTGCACTTGCTATCTGTTTCTTTGCCTGATCCTATACGTAATAAGTCAGTTTTCGTCTCCCGCCATTTGTATTTGTGCTGTCAGATATGTTGTAAAAATCGCTACCGTCTTTCCGACGCTCAGTGTATCGTTAAATATTAGGTACTCTTAATTTAACTTGTTTTTTGTTAAGTTAAGTGAGTTAGTGAGTACTCTTTTTAAGATATAAATATCTTAAACCGTAAAATGAATGTGTCTAAATTTTTAACTGACTTCAAAAAAAGGAATAGGTTCTCAATTCGATTGTACTTTTTTAAAATGTTTGTTACGAACTCCGTCACTTATAAACCGATTTGGAAAACTTTTTTTGTGTTGAGTTCAATAGGTATAGCTACAATGTGGTCGATATATCGATTCAACCTTGGACTTCAAAGATACATCAGAATTGAAGTCGGTTTTTTTTGTTATAAAATTAATTATTAATAGACCGCATAGATTTTTTTTAAATATACCTTCAACTTCCTACAAACAACTGAATGTTTTATGAACATTGTACCTGCTAAAACTGCAAATCATTATTTTATTATTGCTATATCATTAAAGATCCTGTGTTGCGTAATGTCAATACGCTAAAATACCTATATGGCGGAACTAATGACTTTTGCCTTGCACGCTAGTCACTGACTACTTACTATACAATTTGGCCTCACTTGTTCATAAAAACAGGTTTTTACTTACCATCTTTAACTGACGCTGTGAATGGCGGCATCGGCTCCTTTGCATGTAATATCTGGCCTACTATCCTACCCAGGCCTTCTTCTAACGTCACTATCTCGTAACTTCCAATCCATTGCTTCATCATCTCATCCACTATTTTCCATGCATCAACCATTTCCAGCATTGGAAAAGGCGACTCCCGAGGCCTAAATGCGACCTTTGTGATATCTACAGCACTGCTGTGATGATGAGAACAAACATGCCCAAACTGCATGGAATCATGAATAGTTCTAACCTCTGATAACTCATTGTGTATTAATGATATAGCATGAGACAAAACAGGTTTGACAACTTCGAAACATTCCACAACAGCTTTCCTGCTTCCGGGGAAGTTTATTATCAAAGTTTTGTCTCTGATGCCAGCAACAGATCTTGACAGCATTGCCATTGGAGTTTTCTTCAGACTTTCCAGAGTTAAAGCTACTGTGATGGCTGGAACTTCTCTGTGAATGACCGCTTTGGTTGCTTCCGGAGTGACATCTCTGAAGCTAAGCCCTGTTCCCCCCGTTGTCAGAACTAAGTCCAAGTTAGTATCACAGAAGTATTTAAGTTCTCGTTCGATGATTTCCTTCTCATCTGGGATGATAATGGTGTGGAGGTTTGCTTCAGGAAACAATTCCTTGATAAATTCAGCTAAAGCTGGCCCTGACTGGTCTTTTGTTGGTTCTTTGAAGCAAGTGTCACTTATAGTGATTACTGCCACTGACTTCACCATGTTTCTATAAATTATAAATGCTAGTTTTTATTTTTAAAAGTCTAATAAAAATTATTTGAATACCTACTTGAATTGTGTAAAACTTATAAAGTTTTTTACCCTCATGTAAACAAAATAACTTAATAAAACATGCTACTTTCTTATGCATAACACTTTACCATACTTGCACTATGCTTAAGTAAAGAGATAGCTATTGAATATTAATTACTTACAGATATTGCTACGCTCCGATAGTCAAAGCGATCAAACAAATACCGCTAATAAATCTTGGTTCTTGTCCAAATGTTTATAAATGAACTGCGCGAGATTGAAAGACCTTTATTACATCATAATATAGATAGCGGCGATATAAAAATAACAATTAAAATGCGATATAAAAACTCCGCGTATCGCGTAGGTATGCCTTGCGTATGCCGGCGTTCCCAAAATAAATATTTGTTGTCATTATCTGTGCAGCGACAAGTGACGTTTGACACTTGACAGAACGGCAGTGTGGCCAACGTAATAAATGAAACAGATGCGTTCAGTAGAAGAATACAAACGTGTTTCCAATCGACAACTAATTATATTTCTTTTAACACGGAAAAAATACAATCTAACATAACTATTTTTAAATACAACATGATATCTTCACAACATTAAATTGTACAACTTATAAGATATTTAATCCCTTTCCATATCAAATCTATACATCCTATGTCTTAAACTTCTTTCGAACGTCACTGATAACATTTTGATCTAACTCTATTACAGTACATGCATCTATCAGTTTTTGTATAGGCGCGTACTTTTGCAAAGCGCGGGAATTTCCTACTATGATGAGTTTATGTTTTGCTCGCGTGACGCTTACTGCCAGTCGACGCTGATCGTTCAGTACTTCTCCTTCCTGGAAAACGTAGCACATATATAGAACACATAGTACACACATAGATTACATAAATGTTTTTTTCTTTAAAGATTTCTTGTGGCACGCTTTAAAATGATGTAAAAAAACAAAAGACCATTTTAAATTCGTGGTTTGTAATTCAAGTAAAAATCTGAATTACCAAACGCTTTATGAGCAAAAACACATTTTTTGGAACATGGAAATTTCTTCACAGAAAACCTAGACCAGGATCATACGCTCAACTGCATTATGAATGTATTTAAGATTGTACGAATTACGAATATATTATATTTGACTTACCTTAACCTTTCTATCATCCTGGCCATCCTCCTTCTTCGTGCAAGAGTAAATGATGACAGACTTGTCCCGCCCTTGGAACTGGTCGACGGTGCTCGCTTCCACTGCTTGTGGGGCGAGCGTACGACGCAACAAAGAGACTTGGTCGCGATACGGCGCTATGATACCGATGTCTGAGCTTTGTACTCCACCCTGAAAGAAGCAGCTAATTAAAATTAACAAATTCGATCTTAATATAAGGATTGTTACATTTTTCTCGTCTTCATCTGCCACTGAACTGCTCCTTTTTAACCTCCGACGCACAACGGAATTATAAGTTATTTATGTCCATTATTTGTGTCTGTCTGTGGCACCGTAGCTCTTAAACGGGTGAACCGATTTGGATGCGATTTTTTTTTATTTGAAAAGCACGTTTTCTAGCGGTGGTTCTTAGACATGCTTTATCAAAATCGGTTCAGCCGTTTTATACTTCTTATAGGTTTTTTGTGTAGGGAGTTTTTTAAATTTTAGTGTAATGAAATACGTTGAACTTGCGTTACTAATTATGATACTCATCTAAGAACCACCGCCATATATCTAAATCGATCGTCGACCCTTGGAGCTGAAATACTAATAGCAGACACCAAGACAAGTCCTTTTTACGTCACGTAGAACGTACAAAAATTACAACAGAGCAATAACCCGATGAAACTGTAACTTGACTGTAAATAGCATGCTTAAAAAATGCGTATCCATTATTGACTAAACTGTTAAGTTATGTTCGACATCATAACACATACCTATACTTTACACTATACAGTAGTGGACGCTTGTTATTTGGCTCCACATATTAGTCATTTAAGTTGTCTCCTTACACTGTTTATATATTTATTTTATTTTTTTTTCTTTTTGTACTTCAGTTTTCTTTTCGTTATGATATTTGTGGTCGTCAAATAAATGTCTTTTCTTTGTATCTTTTTCTTTTCTGTTTCGACTTACCTCCTTCAAAGCTTCTACTATAGCCATTACAATGTTAGCTTCATCTTCATTAGTAAGATATTTATGGTTACTATCGAGTTTATTATCAGTCTTATCAGTGGCGGGTACGTCGAGAAACAGCGCCGCGTGCTCCGGGGCGGGACTACAAGCTGCTTTTAGCCACGGGGTGTTTGCGAAGAGGTGCAGTTTCTGTGAACATAAAGTAATATTTAACTTGGAGATCCAAACATCTAGATTACATAAACTAAACTAGAATAAATAGAAATAAACTAAACTGTATTTTGTTTCTACCTAGAAACAAAGTACAGTGTGAAACAGTAGGTAAGCTAGTAAGTAAATGTTTGTGCAAAGAAACAAATAAAAGTGCAAGCATTTGTTTCGTGTCTGGGTGTTGTGGGACCATGGTCCTCATAGTTCCTGGTTCCTTAGATACAGGGAGTCCTAGTTAGAGGCCAGGATCTATGTATATGATCGTTGGGCGTATTTATTACAGTTCACAAATGTTTGTGCAAAGAAAAAAATCACATGTTTGGGTGTTGTGGACACATAGTCTTCATAGTTCCTGATTCCATAGATACAGGGAATCCTAGTCAGGGGCCAGGATATATGTATGTATATATTAACAATAGTATTTATTAACAAGCGAATTCCAATAAACTAACATTAAAAAAATCCCCGACACAAAAAATCCTTTAAAAAGTAAAAAACGGCTGAACCAATTTTGATAACGAATGTCTAATGATCACCGCTAGAAAACCTGCTTTCAAATAAAAAAACGCATCCAAATTGGTTCACCCGTTTAAAAGCTACGGTGCCACAGACAGACACACATAGTAGTCAAACTTATAACACCCTTCCATTTTGCGTCGGGGTTTAAACAAGTATACGTTTTATCAAACAAAAAACCAACATCAATCCATATTTGTCCATTTATGTCCTTTATCCATATTTGAAGTCCAAGGTCAAATATAATATATAAAAAAAGTGTGGCACTCGGAGACTGCCGCGGTAAAGCTATTGCATAGCATTCGGAGTGGGGGGTGTTAGGTTATTTTCGTTACGGAATTTCTGGATTCGGTCTCCACGCTCAAGGCCCGCGATAGAAGCTATGCAATAGCTTAAAAAACACAAATCGGTTCATGAATAACGGAGTCCTGAGGTAAAAAACATAAAAAAACAAGCGAATAGAGAACCTTCTCCTTTTATGAAGTCGGTTAAAAAGAACCTTATTACCTTCGTATCAAAGTCGAGTGTTGCTTGTGCGACCGTTTCGTCGGCGCACTTTAGTCTATCGTTGTAAGCCACTCTGTTGGCGATATCTGCGAGCGGCCGGTTCATTCGGTACTGCAGCTGCAGAGTCGACGTTGCATCCTCACGCATAAGTCGGTGGAACAAGCTCTCTTCCATTCCGAGACGTCTAAAAACATAAGTAAAGTTAACTGAAATTTAAAAAATCCCCGACGACCCCGACGATTTTTAACCGACTTCAAAAAAGGAGAAGGTTATCTATTCGATTGTATTTTTTTTAATTTTTTATTATGTTTGTTACCTCAGAACTCCTTTTGAACTGATTTGGAAAATTTTAAAATATCGAGGAAATTTATATGGGACCAGAACCTAACGCAAAAAGAATGTTTCAAAACCGTTCATAAATGACGGAGTTCTGAAGTAACAAACATAAAAAAAATACATTCGGATAGAGAACCTCCTCTTTTTTTAAAAGGCGGGTAAAAAGTGGGACGCGTGACGGATTAACCATTTCTAATAACAGATATCCTCAAAGTTCCACCTGGCAGCGCGGCTCCTGACCACAGGCGGCAGTTGTTCTGGATCTCCGACTAGTACGAACCGCTTCGCCGCGAACAACGGTCGCAGGACCGTGGATTGTAGTACCTGAATTTTCAAACACGTGTTAGTAATAAGGAATATGCATGTATTTTTTTTAATGCATTATTCGATTCATTATTGAATACTATGAATGAAAAAAATGTTTAAAAAATTTACGGCATCATTTGTCAACAAAATAACTAAATGAAAATTTGAATCAATTTAAATTAACATAAACATGCCATTTGCGTGTGACGTCACAACGTGGGGACCTAGGATCTCCTCATTGGTCCATCTATGCTAAATGCGTGTGTATGTCAATAATTTACCAATAGGGCGGGCTCTATGCCAAAAATTGACCAATAAGCAGCGAGGCGCGTGACGTCAAAATGTGGTTGCACGTACTCAAGCGTTTTGCGATTACGTTCCGTTTCTCCAAAAATAAGAAAAAGAAACATTAAAATAAAAGTAAACTACGCAATTAATAATGATAATTATATCACTACTAAATGTTTACAGGAGTAATCTATCGTAAAAAGTAATTTCCAGATTTTTCGACAACACATGCATATTCCTTATTATCACGATATATTCACTAAAACAAGAGTAAGAATAGACTGCCTCTGTGGTGTGGTTGGGCAGGTCGGCTCAAATCTCATACACCACTGAGGTTGTGGGTTCGATTCCCGCGCGGGACAAATGTTTATGCCAAGGGAAAAAAGCGCTAGCATTTGTTTTGTGTCTGGGTATTGTGGGACCATAGTTCTCGTAGTTTCTGCTTCCCTAGATACAGGGAATCCTAGTTAGGGGCCATGATCTATGCATGTGATCAATGAAAAAGAAAATCGTAAAAGATAATTTGCTTTCGCATCGCACATCGAACCTCTTACGCCAAGCGACGCCAACAAATCTACTTTATTTTCAAATCAAACCATCATTCTTCATTGATAATATTTTAAAGGAAACGCCGTACATACCGCCGAAGAATAGCCCTTTGTAAGCATGAATGAGACAAATTAATTAATATATTTTAACCATACTTATTTTTTCAAAATAAATATTATAGATTTGTGTGTACATATAAATTAGTAGTAAGTAATTTAATGTAACTATTTATATTGAATTTAACTGAAGTAATTCATTTTGTTTTTTATTTAATAAGTAATTTAATTTATATTTCATCTTTTCTGAATTATTTGTATATTACGTTATTAATTTTGACTTTTGTAATATGGATGATTATCTGAATTTAATGATTAATTAGAAAATATATGTCCTTTCTATACGTATTTTATATTGAAACGTTTCTACTAATTAGGTACCTAAAGACAAACAAACCTGCGTAGCTTCATCCACGATGCAAATATCGAAAACTGTTCTTGACAGCATCGCATGCGCCGCTCCTAAGCAGGTCACACCAACTACTTCCTAAGAATAAATAAAAAGAATTATAAAGATTAGCGAAATCTTCGATTGGCCTTCAAAACGTGGAACAAATAAATACATAATAATTACAGTAGTAACCCTGAACTCCGGGGGCTTATTATATAATTTTAACATCTATAGCTTATATATGTGTATTTATTTATAGAACAGGCTACCAAAGGACATTTCATTATTAGAAGGATATAAATTTAAGAAATGTTTAAGTGACTGGCTCTTGTCTCATTGTTTTTATGACATTAAGAATTTATAAATTGTAGTGACAAAAATAAACAAATATTTGCATGCAGACTGATTACAACGACTATTGTACTCTGTAACACCATTCTAGAAACAATATGTACCTGCCTGTAATATATATATATATAATTACAATTTTTTTTTTAACGGGCGAATGCCTTTATTACTCAAAACAAACTACACTCTACATACTAAAACTAAACTAAATACATACAAAGAGAAGCAATTGGACAACCCATAGACCATTAAAGGCCTATAGGTAGCTCAAATGCTCCAACCCACTACCAGTTGGCAGCGTACCCAAGATGCTGGAAGTATTGCCCCGTTGGATTGCAATACTGATACGTTGAGCCAAATAAGTCCCAGCATTTTGGTCACGCGTCGCATCGATCAGGCGCTCTGACAGACTTTTGAAAATACGATGAGCTCCCCACGGACCCAAAGTCTCCACACCAAACGGCTCAAATATGTAACCGCTACCGAGGTTAGCATATTTCCGCCGCTTAAGCTGCTCGGCCGAATTAGCCGCCGCGCCAGCCCTATTCTGCGTCTCCGGAAGATGTGACGGCGCCATAGTATCGACGCAAGTAGCGTCCCACACTAGAGGCCGCCCCAATTGATGACCGATATTCGATTATTGGTTAGCATCTCTAGCGTTGACGGATGGCGCATGCGCTCTCGGGCTCGCGCATGCGCGGGAGGCAACTTCGGAACGCAACTGGATGGAGTTTTTGCCGCGTAAGATTAAAAGTTTGTAGTTCTATTGTAAAAATCTCTAACACAATATAATATATAGTACATATATTGTAAATATATATATTGACGACATCTCGCCTGATATAAATCTAGCAAATAAATTATTCTTATTTTTATCGCGATACCTTTTAAGGGGATAGCGATCGTGATCCTAATTTGCAAATGGAATTGTCTTAGGTATTTAATCACAATCGCTATCAGAACAAATGTATTACTTAGATGAAAGAAATCTTCGCGCAGCAGTACAAATAATTCATTTTGTTATTGCCAGGATATCCAAATAGCGGGAATTTCCAATTATAAGATTTATTAAATTTTTTGGAGTGGTAGCCTCTGGCCGTGGTTATAATACCACTCACCGGACAAAGCCATGCTGTTAAACGACTTAGTCGTGTTTTGGGATGATGTTCGGTGAACCATCGGGGAGACGGGTCTGAGCAGCCGCTCAACTGCCGTCTCTCTCTAGATCTATGTGCTCCATCTTAGGCCACATCATCGCTTCACATCAGGCGAAATAGTGGTCATGCCCTCTCACATGTTTCAAAATGAGTTGCGATCGCTATCGCAATCACAATTGCTAGTTTGTCGATCTGAAGTTTGTAAATATCCTTCAGACGTCAAATTAAAAGATATCTCGATAGATGTGTTAAGTGAGACAATAACCCTCTGCTTGGACTTACCTTCTCATTGGATCAACTTGTGTTGTGATCTGGGTGACATTTTGCGAAACAAAGTGCTTCAACTGTTATTGGCGTACGCGTTGCTTACCATCAGGTGGATGGTTTACTTGTCTCTACATTCAGTCGTATAAAAAAATACTAGGAATCAAGGCAAACGACGAGAATTGAACCCTCAGATCAAGCATTATTGTGTCCCAGTTAGAATGCCATTATAATAGCCAGCGAAATTACTGGGCATGGATAGCCTGTGGTGTAGTGGTTTGGCAGGTTGGCTCAAATGGACACCATTGATTCGGTTCGATTCCTCCCACGTCGGGACTAATGTTTGTGCACAGAAAACAAAATCGCATGCATTTATTTCCTGTCTGGGTGACATGGGACCACAGTCCTGATAGTTCCTGGATCCCTAGATACAGGGAATCCTTGTTAGGGGATCTATGTATGTGATCGTTGGCCGTATTTATATTTTTTTCACTGTTGTATTAGAGTGCTAAGCGCAGTGCAAAGCCGCGGAGGATTTTGCATAACAATTTTCTGGTGGTGTTTACTGAATGGAGACACACACGCTCTTTGAATATGAATATACACACAATGCTGCAAAATATACTTACCATAGACTCATACAGCCGCCCCAACTGTTCTGGAGTTTCACAAGAACTAGTGAGCGTTTGTTCGCTGCGTTTCAACAGAGATGGCGCCACGCGAGCGGACGAACCGAGTCGCATCACTTTGATCGAATCTGGTAACCTATAGAGATATAATGATCAATACCATGGGTCTACTCTGAGTTGCTTACGTCCGTTCGTTTCTGCGGATTAAAAGATACACTCTTATATCTGTTGCATAGCGCTGTCCCTTTCATCCATTCCAACGAATTCATTTCATCGAGGATTCGGAATTGCAAGTCAGGTAAGGCCCGTGATGTTCTTGAACCGTAAAGGCTAATTTTGCTAAGAAATGTTCAACAAGACAGCAACTAAGAATGTTAAAGGGCTTTGCAGTTTATTACGCCGCAGTTCTCAAGAATGAATGAACACCTTAATTAAACACCACAACACAATACAAATAATGGAACTAAAACAAAGTACACTAATTATTAGTGCCACAATGTGATGTCTTTTCGCTTAAAGCGATCTCTTTCAGACTACCGTCAAATGCTGCCGTGTAATGCTTATTCAAGAAATAAGTTTACCGACTTGGTTTTTGAGCACGAATAGTAGTCCTACTGAAAGAGTGAACAAGTCTACTTTTAGGGTTCCGTACCCAAAGGGTAAAACGGGACCCTATTACTAAAACTCCGCTGTCCGTCCGTCTGTCTGTCTGTCCGTCTATCACCAGGCTGTATCTCATGAACCGTGATAGTCAGACAGTTGAAATTTTTACACATGATGTATTTCTGTCGCCGCTATAAAAACAAATACTAAAAAATAGATAAAATAAATATTTAAGGGGGCTCCCTTACAACAGACATGTTTTTTTTTTTGCCGTAGTTATAGATAATGGTACGGACCCTTCGTGCACGAGTCCGACTCGCACTTGGCCGGTTTTTTATCCTATCCTACTAATATATATTATTATATATATTATAAATGCGAAAGTTTATCAGGATGGATGGATGTTTGTTACTCAATCATGCAAAACCTACAGAACGGATTTTTATGAAATTTGGTATGTAGGTATTTTAGGTTCTGGAAAAGGACATTGGCTGCTTTTATCCCGGGAAACAGCGGGTTTAACATACATAACGAGAAATGTTCATTCTTTACCTGGTCAACACTGTATCGACAGCTGAATGCGTGTGCGCAGTGACTAGGACGCGTTGCTTCAAGCCGACCAGCATTTGTATCAGAACACTTACTGTTTGTGTTTTACCTGTAACAGAATAAATGTATCATACACACACACACATATAAACTCACACATATACACCCTTTATACATACTTGAATCCTCTGCTAGAGAGCGCAAAATACATAATAATTGTAATAATTAGGATGATCTTTCATTACCCTATATTATGATTACTTAAGATTGTAACTGAATCTCTTGTATAAGCTGTTGATCATCTAATAATAAATAAATAAATAAATAGTAATGGCTCCTGCTTTATCTGATAATTAATTTTTAGAAAAAAACAAGAACCGACTTCAACTTATATTTTTTGCTATTGTAATTTTTTTCAAAAAGTGCTTAGTCAATTTCGATAAAATTTATATGGGACCACCTCTGAAGTATGAACTACCAAACAATATAATAATCATTAAAATCAATTCAAAATTGGCGGAGTAATCGCGTAACAAATATACAAAAAAACTTACCGTCGAATTGAGAACCTCCTCCTTTATTATTACTATTTTATGAATTATAAATCAAATTATTTATAATAATAGGTAATAACATAAAAGTATAATAAAAGTATAATAAAAATAAAAGTATAATAAAAGTAAAATACATAAAAAAAAGTAAATTAAAGTATAATACATATGTTTGATAATATATAATTATTTATTGAATTAATTGTTTAGTATTATTGAATTGACTAAATGACGTTATTTTACATGAACTTATAATGAGAAAAATACTAACATAGCCCGTAAGTTTATACTAACAAAATGGATTGTAAATATCTGAAAATTAATAAATGAATTTGAATTTAAATTTATTGGAATCGGTTGAAAATACATACTAACCCTATTCTACTTTCTACTAATCCTATAATATCATAAATGCGAGTGTTTGTGTTAGTTACCTACCACATATCTTCATCACCACTTAACAGATTTTGAATGAATGAATGAAGGACTCTTTACTGGTAACACAACAATACAGAAAAAGTAACAGATTAAACAAACTCAACAGTATAAGAATACAATACAATTACACTTTATTGTATACAAACATAATAACATGAATAATTATTTTTTAGAAAAAAACAAAAACCGACTTCAATGTATCTTCGAAGTCCAAGGTCACATATCGATGAAAGTTATATGGGACCACTTCGTAGCTATACCGAAACCGACGCAAAAAGAATTTTTCAAATCGGTTCATAAATGACGGAGTTCTGAGGTAACAAACATAAAAAAAAAATTAAAAAATTAAAAATACAATCGAACAGATAACCTCCTCCTTTTTTGAAGTCGGTTAAAAAAGATAAACCTTAACTACGAATATTTAAAACTTAACAATATAAAATATTTTGATGTGGTATAAAGGTACTAAAATAGGACAAAGGATTCCCTTCATCCCGGAAAAACAAAATTTTTTCAAGGTAGCAGCTAGATACCGAATACTACACGGGTGTAACTGTGCAGCTAGTTAAAAATGATTAGGATCAAGACACACACATCTACGGTTCAAATCGTGTAGCATAAAAAACATGAACGTTATTTAATTCCATATTGCATTTTCTTTTCTTACCAGTACCAGGCAACCCTTGCAGTAGAGCGTAGTCCTTCGCAGTGATAGCTCTCAGCACCGCACGTTGCTGTTGTATATTCAGAGAGCGCATGAGCTTAGCGCCGAGTCTGCCGACTTCGCGAGGTAACTTCGTCTCAAACTCGGGCGGCGACTTGTCTATGATTATTCTGAAAATTATAGACCAGAATAAAAACTGAAGTGAACTTGATAGAGAAATATATTGTCGATGAATCAGATGTTAACTACCAACCCTCTGATTATGGGTTACATGCACAGACTGGAGTATCCCTTTATAGACTCTGCCTGTCATATGGCTGTCAATCACAGCACATTGAGAATACGATATGACGTAAGTCACTGCAGTTGCGCGTTGCGCGTAAGCAGGGCGTTACAGAAGCAATCGTAATTTAAATTTATTTGTCCTCGAAAGGACCGTTTTAGTTCTGAAAAAGATTGTTCTGATCCATCCTTTCTTGGCAAACACCTAGAAACCTTGCGTGACAAATTTCAGGGTGGATTTATTTCTAAAAATCAGTCAACCGTAATTGTACGAATACAGTATAATATAGGTAGAAAGAGCGAATGTGGTTCAGTGGGACGTGGTACTTTCGATCCGACGCACCCGAGTTCGAATCCCACTGGCCCCGCACCACTGACTTTCTCAAGTTATGTGCGGATTTAACACTCCCTCTCTAAAAAAACATATCCAAGAATTAATCACAAAAATTCAAGGATATGTGAGATCCACCAACCCGCACTGGGCCAGCGTGGTGGATTATGACCCATACTCTCTCTATGAGAAAAGGCCCGAGTCCTAGCAGTGGGAACGTAATGGGCTGACGTTGATGATGGTGATAGGTAGGATAAAAGAAATTAGTTACTTCCTAAGCCTCTCGGCCCGTTCGCTATCTTCAATGAGCACGCCTAAGTTAGTCAAGTTCTGTACAGTGGCGGCGGAAGACTCATACGTATCGATGTGAAAAACAGTGTCCTTACTCAGGCGACGGCTCAGATCCCTGCAAAAAAAAAAAAAAACAACAAAATTAGATGCTTTTGTCATCAGATTCATCAGGCAAAATGAAAATTCTTCTACATATATAATTATAACCTCGTGGTAGGTCCCTCGTATGCGGGAGGCCGTCTGGGTAGGTACCACCGCTTTGCCAATTATACTGCCGCCAAGTAGTAGCGCGCAAGCATTACTGTGTTCCTGTTTGGAGGGCATTGTAGCCAGCGAAATTACTGGGCATATGAGACTTAATATTTGATGTCTCGCGGTGATGAGCGCAATAGTGCTATGCAGTGCTTTTTATGGTATTAAAAGTTCTGAGTGGCTCTGCAATAGGGGATCGGACAACTTTTCAGAGAGTGTTTTAAATTAACTACAATGAATATATATAGCCATGAAAAATACGATTTTAATTAAATAACGCTCTAAAAGTACCTAAAACTATGTTTAAATATTATGTTTCAAATATTGCCGCGCAAAAGGTCACCTCAAAACTTGTGATGTCATATGTAGGTAGAAAACGACAAACTTTTCGAAATAAAACTTGCAAAGTGATTCTAATACTTTTTGTGAAGTTTGGGGACTACATTGTAGTAATGAAACGAAAATATTAGCAAAAATACATTTTATGAAAAGCAAAAAAGTAAAATAAACACAAGCTTGACTCACGGCATTCGCCTACAAATGACGTCATGCGCTGTGATTGTTGTTTCGTTTGTGATGAAGAACAGATTAAAAATGTCCGAATTATTTATTGATTTAAAATTTAAATCATTATTATTTCACAAAAATATTGATTGACTGATCTTTCTGGTTCGGTGAACATTCGTTCTAACTACATTTTAGATATTTTCTCGATTGCTGTCCGATCCCCTATTGTTATGGGCAGGCTCGGCGCTTCCTATCAGGCGAAGGACTTGTCAGTCTCATCACTCAGTTCCATAAATAAATAAATAAATAATATAATTCCATAAATAAATAACCGGGCGGTAAGCTATAAGCGTGTCGTAAAACATAAGATTTGCAATATCCTGTGGACGACTGACTATTAAAAAACCTAACACATTTCTTTGACACTAGAAATCTTTTCGAATGCTCACTTATGGTGCTAATAATAATAATTCAAAAGTATTTAAATATAGTTCTTACCGTTCTAGAAGTATGTGTAGTTCATTTTGCTTAGCCAAGGAAACGACGCCCGCCGCAATCCACGGCCGATTGTTTATGCTCACGATTGAAAACTCGCCTTCTTGCGGACCACTCGCCTGTTTCGCTTCAGTGTTACCTACAAAAAAAATACGTTACTAAAATTAATTAATGAACTTTTCAAGTTTTAGGTAACCTTTTCTTCTTTGTTGAGCCACTATGTCGCCTGATTTAAAGCGACGATTTGAAGACATAGAATAAATATTTAATAGTACTTACTACAAAGTTAAGATACACGGAATCCTAAATATGGGTCAGAATATATTATATATTGTCATTATATCAACCTATTGTGTCCCACTGCTGGGCAAAGGTCTCCCCCACCTCCCTTCAAACATCTCTGTCCACAGCCACTTCCATACATCCAATTATATAGTTAAGAAATTAGGAAAGTGATGGATGCCATGCACATAGATTAAATTAGATAACGGTTTATTGTCACAGAAACAAAAAGAAATAATTACAAAACAATATTTATAGCTAAAGTGTTACAATGGGCGGTCTTAGCGCATAATTAATATCTTACCAATTCCAGAATTCTTCCTTTGGAACATATGTAAAAATCGATTATGTGAGGGTTTCACGGCCTTCAGTGTCAAATTGGCCGCGCATGAGCCGCGTTTAGTCCTAAAACCACAAACAAGAATATTAAATCATATTTTATTCAATAAATAAAAGATTTCATATGAATTATGAAATAAAGGGACATAGGAAACCCGAATATCTAAGAACCACAAAATTCGAGAACATGTGACATCTACCAAGTCTCTAAAACCGCAAAGGACCACTTAATGGTTTACCGTAAAAAAAACTGTATTTTTGTCCATTTATCTCTCTCTCTTTCTCTCTCTATATATTTTCTCCCTGTTTCTCTAGCTCTCTATCTCTGTCTATCTCACGCTCTTCATCCTTATCTCTTTCTCAATATCTCTAAGAAAGAAAAGGCTCACATTCCAGCAGTGAGAACGAAATAGACTAGAATATATTAACTATTAATCATTACATATATTAACTATTAATATATCAACGAATAAATATATCAACAGTAGAACTATACTAACCGTTTGTCAACACTATCGGTCCACAGCGCGTGTAAAGGGGCACCCTTCATTTGTCCCCTCTCTTCCATTTTGAGTAGAGCGGTCCATTGCAGGAAGTAGCTTATATGTGCGGAGGTGAGGTGGCCGAGCGCTTCGCCGCGCAGTTTGGCGAGGGGGTGGGTTTCCGGGACGCTGGGACCGTCGGTGTACCTGCGGAAAAGAGACAGATAGATACATTGTTTGTTGAAAGACAAGATAATGAATAAACAATACATTGTACTTCACAAAAATGGTCGCAATTGGCGGTTTTACCGTAACGTACAAATAAATGGATGATGGAGAAAAGCTAGTTTTATTTAGGACGACAAATTTTATTAAAAGGTTTTTCTATTAAACAAGATCCCAAAATTCAATAATGCTAACTATTATTCTGAAGTAAATAATAATTTTTTTTCCCTAATTAATTTTCAATTAAAAAAAAACCATATAGAGAAATATTTTTAAATTCATTCTGTCTGAGTTAAATATACTGTGACGCCATTTCACGTAAGCCATGGCTATCTGCCAGTGACATATAACTTCGTTTGCTATCACAAGTAAATGAGTGATAACATGCGTCTATACATTTTGTGTGTTGTACAAATGTGATGCAACTCGACACTGAAGTACCAAAATAATGTCTTCTCTTTTGCACATTGGTAAAAAAATATATATTTATGAAAGAAAAAGGTAGCTAGAGTTACTTCGTTTATTGGCCACTTTTTTGTGATGACGACGTCACGTAGCTCCGCCTTTCGGCCGGGTCAGCCATTTTGAGTTACGGTGATGGAACCGATTTCCAGTTCAAATTTCAGCTCCTATTCTTCTGACAATTGTTTTAATAATTTGTGCATATTTAACGTTTATACTTTATATTTATTGTGGTTAAAAATTAACAATGAATGAAGTGATGAATATCAACTGATGAAGAATTTCACCAGTTGATATTGCAAGTACTACAAAGTGGCCGGATGTTACTCCATTTTTATTATGTGTTATTCTTCAACATGTTCTTTTTATAAATGATATAAGTCCTCTATAGTTCTTATGGTCAATGGTTACCACAGATGCATCGAGCACAGCGTCAGATATGCACACTTGGAACACGCGTTGTGATGGTCGACCGGCTCGGGCAGTCTCTGCTGCAGTAATACTGACGCGTCTTCTATGTCCACCAATTGCTCTGGAAACATTTTTTTTAAATGAATATGGGCATAGTGCGAGTTAGACCTCGCGCTTTTAGGGTCCTGTACATTTTTACAAAGCTTTTTTATTCTTATATAATGAGACACGACCTAAAGAACAAGGCTAGTAAAAATAAAAAAAATATATAATATACCATTATACACTGACCTACCTACATTTAACATGTGTGAAGTTATAAAGAATCACCTCACCTGGGTCTACGGCTTCCGGTCCGATGGCGAGGTGTGCCGCGAGCTGGTTCCGTAGCATCACAAGCCCGCTGCGCTCCGGGTAGCCACAGCTCACCTCTCTTAGGTCTACTTTCTCTCTGTTGAGGGAATACTAATTACATTTCATCCCTTATAGACTTTACTCACGAAGGCCCGCCTCATCATCATCATCAGCCTCACTGCTCAGTTCACTGCTGGACATAGGGCTCTCCCAAAGGACGCCACTGAGCCCGATCCGCGACTCTTCACATGTAGTTACTGCCAGCCACTTGACGCAGGTTGTCGCTCCATCTGGCCGGAGGGGCGCCCTACACTACGTTTGCCTAAATGTTGCCAAACGGTCTCCACTCTAGAACTCGTTTTCTCCATCGGTTATCGGTTCTTCGACATATGTGACCGGCCCATTGCCACTTCAGCTTACTTATTCGGTGAGCTATGTCGGTTACTTTGGTCGCGCCTCATCAATTTTTATTAATCTATTGAAATCATAGTTTCGCGATGCCGATGGATTAATGTTGCTAATGCATGCGTAGTGATGACCTTATAAGATCTTGGTAAGATAAACTTTACGTGTAAAATGCATACCTTAGGTACCTATATAATTATATATATAATATTATTTTGCTGAAAAAGGGCGCGCCTTCGTGTGTGAACACTGAAAAGTACTAAAAAGTTAAATGGTTGAGGGGGGTGATGGCTGGTCCACAAGTCATACTCGTGAACGGGTGCTGCTTGCGGGGACTGGTCTGTTCTAGTCACTCCTACTGCTACTGTCATACCTACTTATATTTTATTTACACTTTTCTGTTACTGATACTATGACTATGGGACATCTCACTCGCATTTCTTGTTTTACATTCTGTTAATTCTAATTTATACGTAATTGTGCTGAAAAAAGACATCCCCGCAGAGTTTCTTGGTGCTATCTTCTCTAGCGGGCGTATTTCCGAAGCACTGGTAGAGTCAGTTTTCGCATTTCTTTTCAGCACTCAGACTTCAATTTGAGTATAGGAAAGAAATGGGTAAACATACTTACCTTTTTTTCAAAGTCATGTTAACATAAGTTACAATTTTTGACATTTTTTATTTGTATCATGTGTTTATGACCTTTAAAAGTGCACTTTTGTGCCTATTTAATAAATGATATTTGACTTTGACTTTGACTTTGAAATAACTCAATGTTTACCCAGGCCTAGCGCACTCCGCACTGTAGGTACGAAGCTACAAGTACATAGCCAGACACCGGACCGTTACACGTGCCGAAAAGATAAGAGCTATGCGATAGAAAGAGAGGCGCTCTGTAGGACAGGTATGCAGCGCTACGCGAGCTGAATTGAATTTTATTGCGTCATAGCAAGAGTCGCTATTTGTTTAAATTTCTTTGCGGAGTGATGCTTCTGTGCCTTAGTATTCTGTGGTTTAACCAAGAATCAGGGCTAAAGTAACACTTTTATAGGTGCTATTGTTAAATTTAAGTGTAAGCGCCGTCGCGATCTCGACTGATAAACAAATACGTGAGTGAATTCGGCTTAAATAGTTTTAAATAACTAGGTACATACGTTTGTAACATACATAATCTGATACGGAATACTTTCTGCCAGACAGGCCTCTAATATATTGTTTTACATAAGTTAGAGGTCTATAAACCGAGTTAGCTAACCTCAGGTACAGTAACAGCCCTCTCTGCACCGAGTTTGTGGGCGACTCATTGTTCTGTACACTCAGCATCATTCCGTACAGAACCAGCTGGCCTCGATGCTCGGCCGATACAGACGCTTTGCCGCTTTTCAGCTCTAGGGGTACCACTGCTTTTTCACTGCCTGGTGGAAGGAATAATACATACAATATTACAAACATTTACTGGTGGTAGGTTTCTCGTATGCGAAAGGCCGTCTGGGTAGGTACCACCGCTTTGCCAGTTATTCAGCCGCCAAGCAGTAGTGCTCAAGCATTACTGTGTTCCGGTTTGAAGGGCATTGTAGCCAGCGAAATTACTGGGCATTATGAGACTCAACAGCTAATTGTCTCAGGGTGACGAGCGCAGTGCAGTGCCGCGCAGGATTTTGCAAAACAAAATTCTAGGTGGTGCTGTTATTGTTATGGGCTGGCGTATTGCTTACCATCAGGCAAACGACCAGCTCGTCTCGTCATTCAGTTCTACAAAAAAAAAATAGGAAAAGCAACATAGAATATTGTGTGTGATTATGATATAGATACTATTAAACAAGAAACCGTAATAGATTAAAAATAATCTAATATACACATTTTTATGGAATAAAACTGCATTGTCATCGAGTTGTGAGCTACCCTGAAAGCTTCAGCGGGATAGCTAATCGGGAAGTGCTCGAAATTGGAGTTGCAAGATTCCACACGGAACGACAGACAGACAGACAAGAAAGTGACTTAATAAAAACTTTGTAAAATAAAATATGAACTTGGGTTTTTAGTTACAAAGAGCAGTTACTAATCTGATAGTTTGCCAGCGCCGAAATACGACATGATGATATTTCACGAAACAGTTTTATAGATAGTATAGTACAAAGGTGATACCACCATGTTTTTTTCACCATGTTTTGATTTTGTATGTGTATAAACCCTAAATTACAGATATAAATAGATACACACCTTTTCGATTGTGAATCGTGACTTGCAGTGTGGCATCAATCTTTCCCTTCAACCCTAGTTGCGGACAACATACATTTTCTTCAATATCCAATACCTTATCTACTTGACCATTCCAATTGTCTTTTTGTATTTTCTGAAAACAATACTTTTTACACAAAACAGATTCATTTCTGGAGTTGTATAATATTTGTAAGCTTACTTCATATCGCCATATGCTTTCATGCTACGCCTAACAAAAATAAAACAACAGCTTATGTATTTGTAAAAAAAAAACTTACCCGATTATTGCCGGCCTTCTTATCCACATAGTTCTGCATAAACTCAGCCAGAGGTGCAACATAAGTCTGCATATTAGACCTTGCCTCTTCTTCGCTTAGGCCCGCATCATACAGCATCTGTACAGACTCCTTTATGATCATATCGGTTTCTAAGCGCAGTCGGGCGAGAGAAGAAATGTTCTGTGTGAGTGCTTTTTGTACCAGCTCATGGATTAGGATACCGATTGTCATCTGAAATACAGGAAGAACTATAAGGCTCGGCTTCATAAAAATAAGAAAGAAGTCATGGAACAAAGAAAAGCCTGATGACTGACGAGCGAATTTCAGTAAACTATTAAAAAAAAACGCCCGACACAAAAATTCTACAAAAAGTAAAAATATGACTGAACCGATTTTGACAGAGCATGTCCAAGAACCCTAAAAAATCTGCTTTCAAATAAAAAAAACCGCATCAAAATCGGTTCACCCCTTTAAGAGCTACGGTGCCACAGTAAAAACAGACAGACACAGTGGTCAAACTTATAACAGCCCTCCTTTTTGCATCGGGGGTTAAAGAGGTAAGATAATTAATGTTTTTTTTCTTATCCTTGAGTCATATCTTCGGGAGTGTAAAAACATATTGATAGTGAAGGAGAAATATCACTAGTGTTTAATGCATTAAACCCGAAGCGGCGCGAACCTTCCCTTGCGATACTCGTCGGTGAACTTACGCGTCTCGTCACTCAATTACATAAAAATCGAATTATTATTTGGGTAGTTACAAGAACTACCAGCAAGTCATGTTATAACCGCAATCCTTGCATAATTCGTAGGGTTTAAGGTTCTTATCAGTACAAGCCTATATTTTTATCCGCTCCTCACCTCGTGATGACTAGACTAGTGCTAAATATATGATAGGGTCCAAAACTCCAAACTCCGGTAACCTTGAGGTACCTCACAAAGGACCTACAATGTATTTACTTACAGCTGTATTAGCAGAGTCTATCCCCCTCCATCTCTCTTGCAGGATCGCCTTGCGCTTACAAAACACTCCTCCCACTACACTGGTGCTGGATATGAGATGGTCTGGTCTCAACACAAGTAAGCCGGAAGTGTTGCCGACGCAGTATTGTCCTGAAGAGTTGCGGTTGGCGAGCACGCTTATAATGTCTCCGGGAGAGAGGGGCGTGTCTAACCTGTGAATGGATTAGTTTTGCTGGATATTCATTAATTGGTTTTAAGCGTGTCACACACTACGCAGATACGGTAAGATATATCTGTATCTGAGCGCGTATCTGTCAATATCGCTCTCTATACTAAACTCAAGAAGCACCGCACACTAAGCAGATAGCTCGTCAAGTATCTGTAGGCACCGACATGTATCGAAAGATGGTCAATTCAAAATCAGAATATTATTCTGAGGAACTGTCTAATAAATCCAGAAGCAATAAACGCGAACTCATTGTAAGACATTGTACATACGATCCGCACCAAAAAATAAGTATAGGCAGTTTGAAGGATTCCGCGTGAATGTATAATTTCGTATATTATCGTATCTGCATAGTGTGTGACACGTTTTAGGAGTCATAATGCTGAATTGCTAATTTCTGTATTGGTTAGCCCAAAGTACCCAAGGCCACCCAAGGGAAAAGCACACACAATAGTTTTCGTATCTGCGATTTGTTTGCCTTTTGGAAGCTTTATGCAGCGAGTTTTCGTTTCACTCCGCACAGAGCGCGATTGCTGCAACCTCGGCTGGTCTCTCTCCCTCTTGCTAATCACTCCGACAGTCAATGCAGCGTCAATGTGCTCAATACTTCTGCAAAAGTTAAATGCTTACCAAAACCCTTCAATAAAGCAAGTTCCTTTGTTGTTATTGGCAGTTTTTAGTTTCAGTTCCAGTCTAGTTCCATGTTTGTTTACAGTCACTATTTCACAGCGTTGCAATGTGCTGAGATCCAGATCTTCTATTTCATCCTAAAACACATCAAAATATATGCTAATAAATAGTCACAAGCTGTGGGAATCAAGTTTTTCATTCTCAATTGCTGAGCCAGTGGTGGCAACTGTGCATAGATGTCAAAAACTATTAGACTTTTATTACAAACAAAATATTCCATTTAAATAAAAGGCACTACCCTGGTGAAGGCTTAGGATATTGTACAGGATATTCCTTTTATATAAAGGGCACTACCCTGGTGCAGGCATAGAATATCGTATACTACAGCAGTACTACACAGCAAGGCCGACCAAAGGCTAAACTGCACTTCATGCCGTGCAATGCCACATAGTGCAGTTTAGCCTTAAGTGTTTCCCACTCCTTCAGTTAATATTACCAACAAAAATATCTGAAGAATTACTCAATTTGATTAATTTGAATTTTCCAATAACTCTGAATTTTTTTTTTTATTATTATTTATAGCCTTGTGTTTGACTGCTATCTCACCTGTTGGTAAGTGACGATGCGGTTGAAGATGTAGCATGCTCGCCTAGACACCCAGATTATAGCTATCCGGAAACACAGATGCCGCATGCAGAGAGTTCCACTCCTTGGCCGTTCGCATTATGAAGGTCGAAGCAAAGCGCTTGGTGCGAGCAGGAGGGATGTCAACCATAAATTGATGACGGCTTGCCATACGCTTGGTCGTTCAGAGATAGAATGGAGATGGCGGAAGTTCATGTAATTCTGTCGCACACTCTCCAAAAATGTATCCAGATTATCATAGGATTGAAGGATGCATTTACTGTGTGGTGTGGTGAAGAATAAATTGAATATTAATACACACCTCTTGAATATCACCTATTTCCCATTCATCCCCAAACATGTCTCCGACATCATCAGCCCCAAAATCTAAGGCTTTAACTGTAGAACCACTCTTGGAAGGTGAGAGAAGCTTCTGAATACTCTTCTCAGGGGTTTGCAGTTTATCAATTGGAGTACAGTGGAACTCTGGACTTGAAATATAGGTTTGTTAATATAGTATAAACTTTTTAAAGCTGGTACAAAGGTCTCCTGTTAAAAATATATAATTTATACTACTTAAAACAAGGAGAGAGGAGATGGAAGTTTTAGAACTCTTTTTTAAAAGTCCCTGCAATTTGCTAGAGCTTAATAGTATTATGATAATGATAAAGAACAATTAAATTACTTTACCTCTAAAAGGACTTTTTTTAGGACTCTTTAATCCATAACAATGTCCATCGGTTTTAGCATGATTTTTATGAGTTGATTGATTTACAGAGCTTCCAGCTGGCTCTTCATCATGTATATGTGGGTCACATGATTTTTCAGTCCTATTTACAACTTGATTTTCATTATAGTATACAGTTGCAGGAGTAAGAGGTCTTCGAGTAGAATCAGTTGCCAGTTGTTCAAAGACATTTTCTTCAAATTCCAGAAATTGTTCTAGCTTCATCTGCTTTTTAGGAGACTCTTTAAGTATTTGCTTCTTGGGAGAATTTTTGGAAGTTGACACAAGTCCTAGCGATTGCTGCCTTTGCTTTTTTACAGATATGCCGGTAGTGTAACCATTTTCTTTATTTGGAGATTTTTGATCTGAATTATGTGCATTTTTCTTGGACGGAGAAGCACCACTATCGATGTTAGATTTATGTTTTTTAGGAGTATTACGATTATTTGTCACTGTGCTCTTAATATCTTCATCAATTATGTCTATAGCGTCTGACTGCACCGGTGATGTAGCCTTTCTCTTAGCAGAGCTTTTCTCATGATCTTCAGTCGAATTTTTTTTTGGACACTTATTTACTTGGCTAGTACCATCTGCTGAACTCTTAAAGAAACATAATAACGACTTTTGGTTCTTCGGTGGGCCAGCTATTTGTGCCTGAAGAAAAAGTAGCACATAGAATTATTTTCGACGTGTTATTTTAGATAACAAGCACAATATACATTATCGTTACTAATACCTTCTTAAGACTTAAACCTTTAGGCATTTTGATTTATTCATCTATAGATCAATAAAATAACAGGAGCAACCAGCTGAATAATCCCATAATAAAAAAATTTAAAATACAGCCAGCACAAACAAAAAAATGGCAAGACATATTTTTACGGAGAATGGCGGAAGGCAATGAGGTACGGGGGGGGAGGGAGCTTTTCATATAGCAACTCAAACTTATACAACAAGTTCATTCAATGTTCATTCTTTGTGTGAGCGTGAATGCACAGCAGTTTCTTCTTGTTGTTTGTGGATCGTTGGGTATGTGTCGTTAGAACGCAAAATGCCATTGTCATATTGTCTTAGTACAATAACATAACATAACTGTTTTACATTCCAATAAAACAGGTGTTATGTGTCGGATAAACACACAGCGTTGAGATGAAGAAGCAATCTTGAATTTTCCCAATATATTAGCAAAAACTTACCTAAAATCCTTTATAATACCTGAGTAGTACCCTTGTCTCACGCTAGAGGGCGCCATCCGTATAGTGAATGCCGCCATATTTCTTTCTCTTCATAGAGTCTTCACCAGCTAGCACTTGCTGCAACGCTGTGTGTTTATCCGACACATAACACCTGTTTTATTGGAATGTAAAACAGTTATGTTATGCGTCTTCCTAAACACACAGCGTTGAGATGAAGACCTGTTTGATATCTGCTGGTGAGAAGGGTACAATGACGCTATGTGATTAATTGATCTATCAACGACACATAAAAATTCTGATATAAGCTCAAAATTCTAATCGGTTCTATCCAGTCTCTAAGACTGGATCTAGGCTGTAATTTTTATAAAGGTTTTTCTCAAATAAATATGTAAATCAATAAATAATTAACTT
Source organism: Petrophora chlorosata (assembly GCA_951640565.1). Taxonomy (NCBI): domain Eukaryota; kingdom Metazoa; phylum Arthropoda; class Insecta; order Lepidoptera; family Geometridae; genus Petrophora; species Petrophora chlorosata. Next base: position 7,998,858 of record OX621209.1, read on the forward strand.
CTATGTCTCTCAAAGAAGAAAAACAACAGTATATACATTTAATACTCTATATTGAGTCACTCACAAACTCTTAAGAATAATGTAATTATATAACTTCTAATAAAAAGGAAACATAAAATAATGAGATCTTCTATATAATTTTAATTGTTATTACAAACTGTTTGGCTCAGGTAGGTCTTTGGTTTGTTTTAAACAAAATCACACAAAAATGCCTGTTAGCCTTAATCAAATACTAGTAAGCAGACTTCAAGCCTACAATATTAAATGAATATAAAATAATAAAATCATTAAATCATAATAATCCACATAATAAGGACAATGCTTGTTATTAAACAGATACAAAATGATTACTTAATAGGTCACAAGAAACCTCTGTATTAGTTCTTTTTATCTGGCGACAATAGTGTTTGGTTAAAATTTCCAGACTTTTCCAATTGCCCCTATCAAGAATCTCTTGTACTGGTCTTTTTTCAAGCCAACCTCTGGAAGCTACTGCAGATCTAATGCTACCTGGAGAAGAATCTATGTTAGCCTCTTTGAAAACTGACCTTATCCACCCTGATATTATTCTCCTTGAAGCAGGTTTCACTTCCCCAATGATATTTATAAAAAGGCTCTTAATGCTCTCACCCCGTCTAGTCTCAGTTAATTTAATTAATTCTTTGACATGAAATACTGGACATACCTTTTTATCTGTGTGAATTAAAAGTTGCCAGCCTGACTGTTGGTGTGTATTGCTGTCAGTTTTTGAACCAAACCTGGGCCATAAAATGATTTGATCTTCTTCTATTTCTATACTCCCTTCAGAGATGTCTAGAAGAGTTAAATCGTGAATTCTTCTGGATGATGCTAAAAGTAAAATTATTGCTGTTCTTCTAGAAATATCAAATAAAGTCCCAGTGCTTGGCTTATGTCTTAACCAGTCATACAGTAATTTAATGTCCCATATTGGAGTCTTCCTAACCTGAGATTTTGACATACATATAGCCCTCAAGATTTGTTGAACATAAAAATTATCTGAAATCTTTTTAGATGATGTTGCACAAAAGGTTGAAATTGCTGATTTGTGTAAAAGTATGGTACTATAGGCTAATCCATCCTGTAAATATAGTTTAGCTAAAAACCTGGCAACATCTCTTCCATCCGGAGCTCTACTGTCAATATTATTGCACCTACACCACTTTACCCATCTGTTAATTGGAACGCTGTAAGTAGTCAAGGTTGAAGGACGCCAACTGCTCTTTAGTAAATTCTTTTCTTCTATAGTCCAGTGGTTGACTTGATCGGTCCACCCCCAACCTTCCATGCTAGCAGGGACAATTTGTCTATCTGTGGGGGGCATATCCCCGTTGACCAATCTATCAGAACCCTCCGCAGGTCTGGTATTATTATTGGTTCTGTCAGTGCTCTGGCCTTCAAGTCTGGAAGCCAAAAGCATTGAGTCCACTGCGGGGCGATCACTATGTATATTCCCTTGGCGCTGTTCAACTGTGCCAGTACTCTCGGCATTAAATTGGGAGGTGGAAACACCCACCCTAGGCAACATTTCCATGGTTTGCTGAAGGCGTCGCAGAAGAGTGATGAGCCATCCTTTGCATCTCGACTTATATAACAGGGCACGACTGCTGTTTCTTTTGAGGCGAATAAGTCTATGTCTGGCACTCCCCACTTTCTGAATATGGCCTCTGTGGCTTGGGGAAGAAGGTGCCACTCTGGTATAGGCTTTCCTCTTGAAAGATGGTCCGCAATACCGTTTAACCTCCCCGGGAGGTATGCGGCTGACAGTGTCATGCTGAATTGATCGGTCAGTTTTAACAGTTGAGTTGCTAAGTTCAATAGCTTTCTGGAACGGGTACCACCCTCGTTCCTTATATAAGCTACTAATGTCTGATTGTCTGTCTGAATCAATATATGAGCATCTGTCAGATTGGCTCTCTGACAATCTAGAGCTTTGTACACAGCGAACATTTCTTTTAGATTTGAATGCCAAAGTCTCTGTCTTTCGTTGAAATGTCCTGACAGATAAAGGCCGTTCAACTGTGCTCCCCAGCCCGCATCCGCTGCGTCTGTTGTCAGAAAATGGGTAACTCTTTTCTTGTGTAAAGGTGTTGCACTGTGTTCTATGTTGGCTGACCACCATCTGAGTTCCTGCTGCACAGGGTGAGTTATGTTTCTTCTCTCCCTCTGTCTTCCCTGGGTGAATGACCGTAAGAACATCTGTGTCCTTCGACAGTTTAGGCGTCCCCTGGGAACTGCATAATTTGCAAAATTTAACTGACCCAGTAGACTCTGTGCTTCGCGCAGTGTACAACTCTTTCTTTGTAGTATTTGTGCTATGGAATTCTTTATTTTCTGTATCTTCTCTATGGGTAAGCTGATTTTGTTCTCTGTGGTGTTCCATAGAAGACCCAGATACTCTATCTCTTGGGTCGGTTTCAAAACTGATTTCTGCCAATTTATGTGCCAACCCAGGAACTTTAATATACCTACGGCCTCCGCAGCCTGAGCTGTTAGCTCTGAACAGTCCTGATGGGCCAGGAGGTAGTCGTCCAAATATACCATCACTCTTATCCCCCGGGCTCGAAGGGTTTCCGCAACCCAATTCGACACCGCTGTGAATGTACGGGGTGCTGAAGAAAGACCAAAAGGGAGACACGTCAGCTGTAATAGTTCTTGCTTGTATATGACTCTTAGAAAGCACCTGTGTGTCTCCGCTATAGAAAGATGAAAATATGCCTGGGTCAAATCTATTTTTATCATATGATCCTGGGCCTGTAGAAAGTCTACTATGTCTGTCTGAGAGATGAGATGAAAATGTTTTGCAGATACATGCAAATTTAAGGCTCTGAGGTCGAAAATAGGCCGTCTGGTGCCATCTGACTTCTTTACCAGAAACATTTTTGAGTGGAAGCCAGCACTGAATGTCCTTGGTCTCTCTAAAATTCCCAGGTCCTTTAGATCTTTGATCATCTTTGTCATCTCTGGAGATGTTGGAGTCTCGTATCTCTTTTGCAGACTTGTATAAGGATATTGTAAGGGGGGCTTCTTGTTGAAAGGTATCCGACACCCTGAGATTGTTTTTAAAATATAAGGATTTGCACCTAGTTGTTTCCAGTTCACCGCCTGGTGTCTCAAACAACCCCCTTGAAATATCCCCAGATGATTGTCATTTTTGATTATTTGAGTTTGAGGCACGGTTGGTCTCGCTGGGACGAAATGGTCTTTTGTTATTTGCTCTGTTACCTTTGAAAGGTCCTGTTTTGCCCTGTCTACGAAAGGTCTTTGAACTAATATAGTCCTTCTTCTTAGTGTCTCTAGATGGAACAAAAGATTTCTTTTCTTTTAAGTAAGCTGGGGTATTTAGCCAATTTTGCACTCCTCCGAGGGAATGGATAAGTGGTGCTAATTCATCACGGTTAAACAAATAGTCTGCACCTGGTGGGACCTTTTGTAAGGTAGTTTTCAGGTTCTGATTCCCTATCTCTTTTAAAATGCGGTCCCTTCTTATCTCAATGCATTCAGTCCTTTTTCCACAAATGATCTGTAATGTTGTTTCTGCATTTTTATAACAGGCTGAACCTGAACCAAAAGAAGAAGAGATCTTCTCAAAAAGAGTATCCACTCTTAAGTCGTTGGGATTAGCCGCAGCCCAGTCAATTAGACCTTGCAAACCCTCCTTCATCAATTGTCTTTGTTCTAAAACTGCATTTGTGAGACCAGCCAAAAGATTTTCAGTCGAGGCCAAATAATCTTTGGTCTTATTAAAATGACATAGTTCGTCGTTTACTTTTAAGCCCACAAAACCCGGTGTGGCTGCAAATGATTGTAACGCCTTCTTGTATTTAATACCACGCCATGCTTGCGAGTTGAATTGTTGTAATTTTATAACCTCTTTCAGTCGATCTTTGTTTGCCTCAGGAATTACTTTACTGTCATCACAATCAATTGCTAATTCTCCTAACGATAGTCTACCGTCTGAGGTACTTGGTCTTACTAAAAAAGGCGTGTGCGAACTATCATCAGATCTTTGCGTATTGCAAGTGTTGTACCTATTCGATAGAAAATTAGTAATGCATCCTACCTGGTGCATTAAGGCGGCGATATGTGGATCCATCTCCTTCTTCGACTTACGTTTTCTCTTATTCGGCGCCGGCGACGCCGTTCCCGCCTCATCCTCCGAGGAAGAGGTGGAACTATCACTATCACTTTGAACCGAATCTGACCTCTGTTCTCCCTCCGGAGCAACAGGGTCACGTTCAGACGCACTCATTTCACTATTTTCACCGAAAATTACGCTAACAACAAACTCCTTGTTTGAGAAAATTTGACGCTATGAAGAGAAAGAAATATGGCGGCATTCACTATACGGATGGCGCCCTCTAGCGTGAGACAAGGGTACTACTCAGGTATTATAAAGGATTTTAGGTAAGTTTTTGCTAATATATTGGGAAAATTCAAGATTGCTTCTTCATCTCAACGCTGTGTGTTTAGGAAGACGCATAACGCGTGTAGTTCTGAAACACCACCAGATGGTCCAGGAAAAGGTCGCAGTGTTCCTGGCCACCCGCCGCCACCGCTAGAAGGTGACGATTTTATATCGCCGGCGGAGGTGAAGAGGGCCGTGCTAAGACTACCGGGAAAAAAGGCACCAGGGTTAGACGGCATTACAAATGTCGTCCTAAAAGAACTACCCACGAAGGGCCTGGTGTCTATAGCGCGGCTCTTCAACGGAGTCCTGCGTACCCGTTGCTTCCCCTAGGAATGGAAGACTGGTAGGGTAATCGTGCTGCCGAAACCAGGAAAGGATCGCCGATTACCCGCTAGCAGCTACAGACCCATCACACTGCAACCGACCATCTCGAAGTTGTTCGAACGCTTGCTGCTGCGTAGGATGAGACCTCACCTGACTCCGAGAAAGGAGCAGTTTGGTTTCCGCGCCGGGCACTCCACGACGCTCTAAGCCTGGGTGGCCGGCGCCCAATCAGCCGGAGACAAAATATCGAAATATTTCGTATTTCGTCGGGACTCTGGACCTCATATCAAAAGTCGGGACAAACCAGATGAATCCCGACGACCTAGCAACCCTACTCCGTAGTCAGTGGGTAGGTACCATTGAGGTCTCGCACTATTCCTCAATGGTAGGTACTTATGATGACCAAGTCCAATAGTTTTATTATGAAACTATATAGGTATATGGAACTTTCATATTTAGGTACATTGTTAGGTTAGTGTAAAGAAAACAATTTACCCACAAATATTGTCATAGAAAAATAGTATTCGTAAGTTGATATAGAGATCACACTTATCCAGCGCCGCTGCGCCCGCAGCCGGCCGGCCCGAGCATGCCAGGCGCCCTAGGCGAATAACAGGCATGGCGCCCCTTGAAGTAAACATTTCTTTATCGAAAACGAAAACCTATCATTTAATAACAGTTCCTAGGCATCTACGCAGATATGTTTAGATGGACGCGCAAGCTAAGCGAATGCAATTTTTTTAGGCATATTATTACAATATAAATAAAGTATGAGGAGAATGAGCTACAAAGTATGGGGCAAATCAATAATAAGACATTAAATTGAGTAATAGGAGAGGTTTTGTAGGTTATCTAGGTAGGTACCTAACAATAATCAGTCGAGTTGTTTTTTAACTTCTCGATTAGATTTAGAATAAGAACAAGAGATTAAATATCATAGGTATAAAACCATGAAACAAAGAAGCTTCCCACACTCTTTTCTCTAGGTACCAAGTAATTTTATACCTACTAGCCGATACCTGCGAAACCGCGTAGAGTTAGCTACCTATTAGAGGTACCTTTCAGTTGTTCTTTATGGAACTGTTCGTTTTTCTGGGATGTAACGTAAAAGTACCCACCTAGGTCTTATATAAGTACTTCCTATGTACCCATTTTCATACCAAACATCAAAATCCGTTTAGTCAATAACTGGCCCATAGTTTTACGTTACAATCCGTAAATTAAAGCCATAGAATACATAATACTGCTAATTATAATTATAGGTATTTATTTCTATTAAAAATATCTTCATTATTACTATTACTAAATCTGTTATCTGTGATGTCGCGCGATGTGTTTACACAAGCTGTTCATGTACACGGTCACACATGCAAAACTATAATTACCAAGACAATTTGCAACTAAACATGCAATATTAGTCTTTATAGTCATGAAAATAAGGACATAAGCGTACGGAAAACATAAATAAGTCTCCGTAAAAATAATGTAAACAAACGAATTTTACGTCAAAAATGTATAACACATAGACAAAACAGATGAACACATAGAAAGAAAACATCACACACATACACGAATCCTTGGGTCTGTGATTGCCAGGAGAGAAACAATAGCTTAATTGCCATGTGTATGCGAAACATTAAGGTTGTACATTCACCATCGTACATTTCAACATTTTAAATTAGCTTTGCAGGTTAATGTTAGGAAATAAACAGTAGTAGCGATTAAATATTGCTGGGTATATTTGATTTTTGAACAAATGATTTTAGAATCGAACATTTTAGTTAAGTAACATTAAAATCTTAATGAAGCCAGTTTATTTAGTGGAATATCTTTCGTTGATGTAACTTTCTTAATATTCATAAGTCAGTCCAGCTCGACTTTATAAAATGCACACATTTCATAGTTTTGGAAAATTGAGTATCCTCTTTACACTTCAGTTTTAAACATCCATCGTACCAATTAATTTTGTGCCTTTAATGGTCTATGGTTGTCCAATTTTATGAGGACGGATCAGTAACAGTTCGTGTGGATGATGTCCTATCTGATAAGTTTAAAACCGAGTCCGGTGTTCGTCAAGGGTGTATTCTGTCGCCGCTATTATTCAACTGTTATACGGAGCACATAATGCGGATTATCCTAGAGGGATGGAACAAGGGTGTTTCAGTTGGTGGTCGGCGGATAAGTAATCTGCGATATGCTGACGATACTACTCTTTTTACACAGAATAAAGAAGATATGGAAGATCTTTTGGCTCGTCTGGAAACAACCAGTCTTCAATTTGGACTTGCTATCAACCGAGACAAGACGAAAATGATGATAGTAGACCGAGCTGAACACAATAGAATAGATTTACAAAGTATGGCAAACTGTGAAGTAGTACAAAGCTACATCTACCTCGGTTCTACTATCTCCAACACAGGATGATGTGGAGACGAAATCAGACGACGCTGTGCCATCACTAGATCTGCAGTAGAGAGGCTGGGAAAGATTTGGAAGGACAGGAGAATAACCAAAAAAACAAAGGTTCGACTAATGAAATGTCTTGTCTTTCCAATCTTTCTCTATGGAGCCGAAACTTGGTCACTAAGGTTACAGGATCGCCGAAAAATTGACGCTCTGGAGATGTGGTGCTGGAGACGCCTCCTGAAGATCCCGTGGACGGCTTTCCGCACAAATTATTCCATTCTTAAAGAACTTCATATCAAAAATAGACTTTCGTCGACTGTACAACTACGAATACTGAAGTTCTTTGGTCACATCTCCAGAAACGAAGATTCAATGGAGAGACTTGTGGTCCAGGGTCAGGTGGCAGGAAAAAGAACACGCGGCCGATCACCTACGCGTTGGATAGACCTTATTAAGACTGCAACTCAAACCACCATAGTCCAGTGTACTCGCAATGCTACCAACCGCCAGAAATGGAGAAGCATTGCGATAGCAGTAACCCTCGCTAAGGAAAACCACGACGCTGAAGAACCAACGCATACACCATCCTTTATACCACGACCACTCTGACAAGAGTGCCCGACTTAGGAAGAAGGTTGTCCAATTGCTTCTCCTTGTATGTAGTTAGTTTAGTTTTAGTAAGTAGAGTGTAGTTTGTTTTCAGTAATAAAGGCAATCGCCCGTTATAAAAAAATGTGTGTTCATTCGTGCTCATATTTACTCTGTACGCAGAAATGATCCCGTCCTATGACGTACCTACCGTACCTACGTACCAAGTACGTACCAAGGTACGTACAGTACAACTGTCACATCCGTCATGAGGTTTTTTTTTTTCTCCGTAAAAATACTTTGTTCGCAAAAAAATATCTCTCCCGCGCCTAGTGCGGCGCGCGCACGATTTGACATTTCACTGAACTGACACTGACTACTGATTGACAATTGACAGTGACTGCTGATAGGATTGTTTGACTGTTCACTGTTCGGAGTATTATTCTCTATGGCGATGTCAGCGGTATCTAACTTAAAAAATAGACTCAAAAAGTTGTACTTCCAAAACAGAACGCATCCTTTTTCACTCAACACAAAAGTTACTTGAAAAAAAGAGACCACTATACTTGCTCAATACCCAAAAAATACCCAAGTGTCTCCACCATTGAGGAATGACATAGACCTCAATGGTCTCCACTTTGTCTTTAAATATGTACTTACATTATACAAAAGAAAAATTATTAAAAAAATAGAAGACAAGCAAAAAGATGAACAATTAAACATATACACATTTCTTTTTTCTCAAAAGGCCGTTTGCATGTGTTAAAAAGAGAAAGAATTATGTGCATGGCACCATCTTTAAACCCTGTTGTACATTGTACCATTGAGGTCTCACTACTCAATGCATTGTACACTTCATTGAGGTGTGGTACACTTGTAGTATATGGATCTTATGTCACTCTCATACTGTCATTTTCATGTCAAATCGGTCAAATGGCAAGTGGGCAATGTTTGGTTTGAGGTTATTTCTCGTGAATGTTTTTGTTGTTGTTCTAATGGTCTAAAATTTTAATAATTTAAACAGGTCTTACTCCACTAAAATGTCTCGAAGACCTGAGCATCAGGCTCCTCCTGAAGTAGTAAGTATCCAAGGCGCGAAATAATACTCTTAAGAGCGGTTATTGATAACAAACTTTATATTCTTTACAGTTTTACAATGAAACGGAGGCTAGAAAATACACACAAAAGTACGTATACCCGATTACAATACGCTATTTGAACGCAAGAACCCATTTAGTATCTATGAGAAGAATAAAATTAACTTGTATCATTAAAGTTTTCACAATATTTTTTTAGTACTCGAATCATTGACATCCAAGGGCAGATGACAGAGCGATGCATAGAACTGCTGCTGCTTCCCGAAGATGAGCCTTGCTTCCTACTAGACATTGGCTGCGGATCAGGCCTTTCTGGTACAGTGCTAGAAGAGAATGGACATATGTGGATTGGCATGGATATATCACCAGCTATGCTTGGTAAATACATATCATTTTGTCGAAGTCATTATGAGTGCGTGTTTGGGTGGAAGCCTGGTGGAATTGTTGCTATGAAATTTCACTGGAGAGTAACGATAATGATTTAATAAAAACTGGACTTATACAGCGAAACAAATTGCTTTATTTTTTATGAGTATTAGATATATCTATCACCTTAGCACTAGTTACGAATATACGAAATCAAAAGATGCTTCAATGTGGCCAGTTCTAACAGAAGATGAACATGAAACAAAGAATAAAGTTCAGAAAGAAAAATTAAAAGGAATGCATGGAAAGTCCTAATGTTCACATTTAATAAACTAATAATAATAATAATAAATAATAAACGCCCAACGATCACATACATAGATCCTGGCCCCTAACTAGGATTTCCTGTATCTAGGGAACCAGGAAGTATGAGGACCATGGTCCCACAACACCCAGACACGAAACAAAAGCTTGCGCTTTTTTTTTCTGTGCATAAACATTTGTCCCGTCGCGGGAATCAAACCCGCAACCTCAGTGATATATGAGATTTGAGCCAACCTGCCCAACCACTACACCACAGAGGCTGTCACACAAACTGCACAAACTCACAAAATAAGCTTGTAACGTTTTTCAGATGTGGCACTTGAACGGGAAACAGAAGGTGACCTGGTCCTCTCAGACATGGGGGAAGGTGTTCCATTCCGAGCTGGCAGTTTTGATGGTGCAGTTTCAGTGTCTGCTATACAGTGGCTCTTCAATGCTGATAAGAAATCACATCAGCCTGTGAAGAGGCTGTACAAGTTCTTTAGCACATTGTATGCTTCTTTGGTAAGTTTAATCAGTAGCTATGTTGTGTTAAAATGAAAAAGATTAAAAAAGACGCTTCTTAGTTATCATTTTGGTTGTCTTTGGTAATATCAGTATTTTCTATTTCTACTGTGATGAATTATTGACAGTGGCACTGGAAAAGACAGTCAGTATCTCTAAATACATTTTTAAGTAATATAGATAGATAGATAACACTTTATTGCACTTAAAAAAGAAAACAGAATTACAGTTGGTAACACATAATCAATAAGCACAATAGGCGGTCTTATCGCTAAGCAGCGATCTCTTCCAGACAACCATAGGGTAAGGAAAACAACACTTAAAAGAGGATAGTGTGCAGTAGATAATAAGTAGAAAATTATTTTAAACTAAAATGGTTAAAATATGATATATATTATATGTATATACGTATATGTATATATATATATATCGATATACAAATATATACATCATCATCATGTAATATACATCGTTACTTTCATATACATACATCATTGAAGTGGCAATGGAAGAGACAGCCCATATCTAGAAATAAATTTTAGAAGTAACATCCTAGCAAGTAAAACTCCATAGAAGAAAGAAGCTTGCACTAGTTGTCTTTTCTAAAAGGGACTATTCAGTTGAATTAATTATAAGATACATTTCTTCTTTTTCAGTCAAGATCAGCTAGAGCAGTATTCCAATTCTACCCAGAAAATGAGAGCCAACTAAATCTCTTGACATCTCAAGCAATGAAAGCTGGTTTCTATGGTGGTGTTGTAATAGACTACCCTAATTCTGCAAAAGCTAAGAAGTTTTTCTTGGTGCTGATGACTGGTGGTGCTGCCCCTTTGCCACAAGCTTTAGGTAATTTAACTAGTTAGCTTCATTAGCTTCTTTACTTACTTAGCTTACCATCAGGTGAGATAGTGGTCAAACGCAAGCCTATAATCAGAAAAAAAGGACTTTTGAATGGCTTAGATTATTAGAATAAAAAATGACAGTCATTAATCACGCTAAAATTAGTTTCGTCTTTCTATGTATACAAGTTGGATGTTTAAAATTTCACAGGCACGGATGAAACTGATCAATCTCTCCAAGTGAAATATGCAAAGCGAGAACTAACCAAAAATGCCAGAGGCAAACCTCTCAAAAGTACTAGAACCTGGATCATGGAAAAGAAAGAGAGAAGAAGAAAACAGGGCAAAGACACAGCACTTGACAGTAAATACACTGGCAGAAAGCGAAGTGGACGGTTCTGATAAAATAAGAGTCAATATTTTGTATATAACCTATTTTTACTAATACATTATAATTAACTTTTTATCTTTTCACTACATACTTCCACACTGTATCAACTCCATGTCCAATTGTTTCGACTGGTACCATATTAGGCAATGGAAAACGACATGCGACCACCACTGTATTATTATTAGTTTCAACTAATAACTTCTGCTCAAATTGTTCCATCATTTGTTCCACACCAAATATCACAACATTGTCATAAGGCTTTAAGTCAAATTTCCACAGATTTCGGCGGTAGAACTTCGTGCCACGGTATTGTGGATTGAAAATTGCTGCGATTCTTGAATACCACACAAGCCATGGATTAAGTTCTACTCCATCAGCTTTGAAGCCTAATTTAGCAGCTGTAAACACTATCCTTCCATCTCCTGATCCAACGTCCAACAGTCTTCCGCTTCGACCGGCTAAGGCTTTAGTAACTCCAGCAAGTTGCTCTGTAGTAGCTGGTACGTAAGGCAGGCATACCTTTCTCAAAGCAGGGGATACAAATGGTATACAAATGATGCTTACGCCAACTCCTAAGCCGCCTGTGGTGTAAATTAAAGCCTTTCCGATAGGTGATAGTTTAGAAGGCTTTTTTGATTCAGAAGTTTGAAACAATTCTAGCTCCATGATAAAATTAATTTACTATAGCCATTCAATTCAAACCAAAACATTAAAAGTGAGGTTAAGTTAGATTTGACATAAAACAGCTGTTTGGTAACCAATGTTTCTTTGCGGAGTGATGTTTCTGTTCCTTAGTATTCTGTGGTTGAAGCGATTGTTATACTTTGCATATGATTTTGCCTGATTTATCAAGTACATATGTACTTATTTACTTACAAATTACAAAATTACATGTTTGTGTAGTAAGAAAAAATCTAGTGGGTTTTCCGGTAGTTTTAGAAACTCCAAATTTTTAACAAAAAAAATCTAGTTGATTTCTGGTGGTTTTAGCAGCTATAATTAGGCAGCAAAAAAATTAGTTTCAGCACTCACTGTCAGTGTCAAAATTTTTTTGTCAAGTTGGCAAAACTGTGCTCGCTCATTGCAAAGAATGCAAATGCCGATTTATCTTATATTTTGGTTATTAAATTGAAATTATCGGTCGTACCAGTTTGATTTGCAGTCAAAATGACTGCTTTTGAAGAATTTGGTGTCCTCTCCGAACTGGGGAAGGCCATAGAAGAGATGGATTGGAACCTGCCAACTGATGTTCAGGCTGAAGCTATACCCCTCATCCTTGGAGGTGGAGACGTGCTGATGGCTGCTGAGACTGGCAGTGGAAAGACTGGCGCTTTTTGCTTACCTATCTTACAGATTGTGTGGGAGACACTTAAGGATATACAGGAAGGGAAGTGCAATAAAGTGATTCAAGCTATCTCGTCTGAATGGACGATGTCTTTCTTCGATAGAACAGACGCCTTGGCGGTGACGCCAGACGGCTTACGGTGCCAGTCTAGAGATCCGAAAGGCTGGCATGGTTGCAGGGCCACTAAGGGAGTGCACACCAAGGGAGCTTATTATTATGAAGCTATTGTAACTGATGAAGGTTTGTGCCGTGTTGGATGGTCTACACAAGCTGTAAGTTCGTTTTATGCCATATCAGATCTTGATATTTGTTAATCATTTTATGTACCATTCTTCAAAAAAGTTAAAATATTTCATAATCTTTACATCATGCAACCAAAATTAAGTTGTAGCACTAGTATGTACTAATTTTACCTTTTGTTTTATGATTTTAGGCAAGATTGGATCTAGGCACAGATAGACTAGGCTTTGGCTTTGGTGGCACAGGAAAGAAGTCTAATGCCAAGCAATTTGATGACTATGGCTCTGCATATGGCATGAAAGATGTCATTGGTATGTTACTTTACTGATCGGCATTCTATCGAGTATGAATTATTTATGATATAACATGTATGGTGAGGAATTCAGTGGGTTAATAAAACAATATTTAACACTGATCACCAATTACTGGCACTGTTCTAAATATTTTTCCATCCTCAGGTTGTTTATTGAATTTCAACAGTGGTGAAATTCGCTATACCAAAAATGGTGAAGACCTCGGAGTAGCATTCAAGCTGGATCAGGCCAGAAAGTCGGAATGCTACTTCCCAGCCGTTGTACTGAAGAATGCTGAAATGAGTTTCAACTTTGGCTCTACACCTTTTAAAGTAAGTTTTCAAAGAATGTGATTAGAAGAAGCCTTTATTAACTTGCATCAAAATATTTCATTAAGTACAATCAAAGGCATCATATTATTATTACTAGCAAATGCTATTCTCTCACGTATTCTTATCCTTAACTAGGATTCTTGTATCTAGGGTATAAATACTAATTATACACAACGGAAGTCAAACCTGCAATTAAATGTACTCAAGCTTATGGCTTGTTTAGTAACAAAATGTTTAAATAATAATTTAAATAGAACTATAATAATAGTATAATAATACTCCTCAAAATGTTCATCCCTTCATTATGGTGGTTTGTTTAATGTCAAGACTTGGACATTCACTTCCCCATACTATACACACCAGTCCCTCTGATATTTGAGCAAGAGAAAAACACTATCATTGTTTATAACTTTGTTTTATAAGTAATTATGTATGTATTATGATGAATTTGTTATATATATATATATATATATATGTAGTCATCGCCGTCACTTAACAACAGGTGAGATAGCGGTTAAACGCAAGCCTAAAAAAAAAAAAATATATATAGTTATTTACATTTATTTCGGAGTATTTAATTATGATAACAGTTGCTGATTTATTATTTAAACGGTAACTGTTATATCATTACTTTCTTAGTTATCTAAATAAAGTGTATTTGTTTCAGTACCCACCACCCCCGGAGTATGTAGCTCTCTGCCAGGCGCCCAAGGAGTATGTGAAGCATAATGTTGTGTCTGCAGGCACTGCTACAGAGACCAAGGTGGTGAACAATGCACCACAGGCAATTATCATTGAGGTAAGTTCTTTATTAATCTCTCATTATCTTTTCTTCATACATAAGGTTTTTAAGGCAAGTTATGTGTAACAATCAAATTTTGTACTCGATTCATATTAAAGATGGTAGAAGCTGGCAGCGAAGCGGCGCTGGAGGCTCTGGCAGTTTCAGTTATATTTAAACTTTAATGTCAATACCTAAATGCATAGGAATGCGTTAGTGGTACGACTTTGTGAACAGAGACTAGTCGCCCCCTTCACTGCCCACCTCTGCCATCTCAGTGTTTATTTAGCCTAACAACTACTATAGACTACAATAACACAACTCAATACACAAATACATTTATACAAGATGGTTTACCCAAAAATCTTAAAACGGTTTTGAAACAAAAAGAAGATTTATGATAACTATCTTTAACAGCCATCTCGTGAGTTAGCAGAACAGACATGCAACCAGATTACAAAATTCAAAAAACATCTGGATAACCCTAAAGTGCGGGAGCTACTAGTAGTGGGAGGTGTCAATGTGAAGGATCAGATCAACCAGCTGAACAGTGGGGTGGATATAGTGGTGGGCACACCTGGAAGATTGGAGGATCTTATTTCAGGAGGTTTGTATACATCGTCCACTTTATGTTTAGACTAGCTGCATCCCATGGTTTCCCTGGATGAAAAGTAGCCTATGTCCTTTCCCAGGACTTAAAGGACATACATACCAAATTTCATCAAAATCCGTTCATTAATTTTCACGTGATTGAGTAACAAACATCCATCCATCCATACAAACTTTCGTATATATAATATTAGTTGGATTCTGGCTTCATACTTAATTACCATATAGCAGCAAAAAAACAATTATCTAGCATTTTATTGAACATTTATATTATTCCATTATTCAAGGTTAAATAGGTAAGTCTTGTGTTGGTGTGATTGTCTTACATATAATTTTCTGAACTATTTGTGCAACTTCTCCATTTCGCAGGCTACCTCTCCCTTACCCACTGCCGCTTCTTCGTTCTGGACGAAGCCGATGGCCTGCTCAAAGCTGGCTACACGGAGTTGATCGAGCGTCTCCACAGACAGATCCCAAAGATCACCTCTGATGGAAGGAGACTGCAAATGGTTGTGTGCTCCGCTACGTTGCACGCATTTGAAGTCAAGAAAATGGCGGTAAGCACGATCCGCCTCATGATTTGGCAGCACAACACACACCTTTGTTGAGCACATATCTTCAAATATCTTCAAATACCCTGCAACCTGGCACCCTCCTGGCACCCTCGGCACCTATGCTTCTTTTTAAAAATAATGCTTTGGTACATCCACTGAATGAGATCTATCTATTATAACCTTTTATTCTTTCTCCCTTTGAGTCTGGTTCTTATTTAATACTACTGTTATATATTTTTTGCATATTTTTTGTTTGAAGCACTATTCATATGTATTTATTATATTACATTTAAAATTTACCATATTATATTCGGTTAATCTTATATATATGTCTATGTAGTTAAATTATTACGAGTATGTCTGTGCGTCACCAAAGGTCGGAGCTGAAAACCAGCGTTGTGATACAATCACAACATTAAGCTGAGCTCAAACCTTTTCTGGCAACACTTTGCACGGCAGCTATCTACGACAAGGACGCATTATAATTATTGTAGACATTGTTTTTTGTTAAAGGACCCGAGTATTTGTGTGTTGTTGTGTGCAGTTTTGCGAGAATAAATAATTTTCTTTCTTTCTTTCTAAATACTACCTATATTAACTGCCTTTTTACTAACATCTGAATGACGTCTGCTGACCCTAGATCTGCTTAGGCCAAATCTAATTTAAGTAATCAATATAAAATACTATATGGCAATACAATTCTTGCGGCGGTTTCTGACAATGTGAATAGTCCAATATTCAGGCACTGGATTTCTGTTCACATGAGCGGAAAGCCATAAAACAAGAAGTCAAGTCAAGTCACATGAGCGGAAATAAATACAATTATACATGTAAGGCACTTTATAGGAGTGTCTTACACTTTTTATATTAGGTAGGTAATATTTATGACAAATTGTAAGACTATTCATTATTGTTAAAAAACAATTTTCATATGGATTTTTGTTGTTTTTATTTATAACCGACTCAAAGCAAGAGGAGGTTCTCAATTCGATTGTATTTTTTGATATAATATATATATTTGTTACCTCAGAACTCCGTCATTTATAACCGATTTTTGCGTTGGGTTCAGTATAGCTACAAGGTGGTCCCATATAAATTTCATTGATATTCGACCTCGGACTTCGAAGATACATCAGAATGAAAGTCCGTTTCTCTTGTTATTAAATGATTATATTCCTGAACAGAAAGAAGTGTTTCGTTAAAATCAAAAGGCATACTATAAAAAGAAATACATATTATACAGGTATACTGTATCAATTTTTTATTGTTTCTAAACTCTTTACATTATTGTATTGTTTGTGAAGGAGAAACTGATGCACTTCCCCACGTGGGTGGACCTGAAGGGCGAGGACGCGGTGCCGGAGACCGTGCACCACGTTGTCGTCAACGTCGACCCACAAAAGGACCGGCTGTGGGAGACGCTGCGCAAGTAAGCTCTCACTAAATCGTATCATTCTATAACTTCCCCCTATTATAAATGCGAAAGTTCGTGAAGATGGATGATTGTTACTCAATCACGCAAAAAACTACTGAATGTACTATGGCCGGCTTGCAAGACTACCTTATATTGTTTAAACATACGCATTGTTTTAGCCAGAATAAATAAATCGTCAGTCGTGCAATCCGGTTTTTAACCGACTTCAAAAAAGGAGGAGGTTCTCTGTTCGGTTGTTTTTTTTTATGTTTGTTACGTCAGAACTCCGTCATTTGTGAAGCGATTTGGAAAATTCTTTTTGCGTTGGGTTCAGTATAGCTACGAAGTGGTCTCATATAAATTTCATCGATATGTGACTTTGGACTTCGAAGATACATTGAAGTCGGTTTTTGTTTTTTTTCTAAAAATTAATTATAATTTATTAGACACAATTTTCAAAGAAATTATGGCGTGTCTGTCGCTGTTTCTACGCAATCATCGACCGTGTCTTTAGAGTAAATGAAATGCGTGATTGCTTTACGTATAGTGATTGTTTGTAGTCGTAACAAATTGATAAAAAGGCATCGTAGCAGCTATCCTACCCTATCGATCCTCCCGACTGCGCCAGCGCAAGTATTTATCTTTCAATCTGTTGACACTTCTGTATTTTCAGGCACGTGCAATCAGATGGCGTTCACGCCAAAGACAACATTCGAAGCGGGAACACCACTCCCGAAACTCTATCTGAAGCTGTGAAAATACTCAAAGGAGAGTACTGTATCCGTGCCATTAGAGAACATAAGATGGACAGGTGAGTTGTGGTTTGTTCCACAAATGGTCTTAGAAATATTAAAAGCATGTCCTAGAAATTAAGAAATTCTATGGTTTTTTTTCTTAAAGTTAGAAACAAAATGTATAGACTAGGACGATGCATGGTGCGTAAATTATTTTTTAGTCTGTGGTAACGAGGAGGTCTAGGAGCGAGCCACGATGTTAAGGTAAAATAATTAATAAAACAAAGTAAGAAGTTTAAAAAGCTGTTTTTATTCTAATCAATCTACCCCCACAAATTTGATACACAACAAGATTTAGTAGCTCCATTACTTTTAGACACTAATAATTACAATGCGATTTGATAAACCACAAAACATAATACATCATCTTTGCTTTTCAAAATCTGTATAACTTATATTGGTAATTAAACCTTACCCATAGGGCCTTAATCTTCTGTCGCACCAAACTGGACTGCGACAACCTGGAGCGTTTCTTCAAAAGCTTCGGCAACGAGTTTCCGTGCGTGTGCCTCCACGGAGACCGGAAGCCTAACGAGAGGAAGGCCAATCTAGAGACCTTCAAGAAGGCACAAGTCAAGTTCCTGATATGCACTGACGTCGCCGCGAGGGGTATTGACATCTCCGGGTTGCCTTTCAGTAAGTCACCTCTTTTAATTCTACGCAATAATAAGATTATTGTTGGAAAATATTTTTATTCAAACAAGCTTTTAACAAAATCGTAATCGGAACCGCGAGCAGAATAAAATGAGCCCAAACACTATAATGTAGTGTACGATTATCCGTCAAGGAGTTCCATTGCCCACCTTCCATCTTCATCATCAGATCAGCTGGCTGTCACCATAATATTGCATTGTCATCGGACTTTAACAAGTATGCAAAATTTCAACTCCGTAGGATAAGTGGTTCTGATTCAGCTTGCAAGATTTGACTCAAATATTGCAAGTTAAATAAAAGCTTGTAAAAACAAAAGCTTGATAATAAATCCTCTGTATTCCGTTTCTTTATTTTTTCTAGTTCCAGCTAATAATTAAATGGTTTACTAATAAAATCCGCGATAGAGTCCATCCCCATTACCAAACCACTCCCAGACATATAATGCTTCTAGCTTCGTATGCCCATCACATATTGATATAGTTTATTAGCATTCCACAATGACGTTTTTATGTGATAGGTTATTTAAAAAGTGCGTATGTATCATTATGGACCCCGTGGGCAAAGCTAATTTGTTATAGATAAGAGGAGTTTATTAAGTATACGATAACATATCTAAATATTACTATATTATATTCAGACCATATCGTCCCACTGCAGGGCAAAGGCCTCCCTACTTTATTTCCATTATCATTATTATTAATAGTATCTAAATATGAATTAAAAGTTTTAAAATCCCCCGACACAATAAAACATGTACACCACCGCCAAAAAACATGCTTTTAAATAAAAAAAAACCGTATCCAAATCGATTTGGATACGGTTTTTTTCTGGTCTGTGGCACCGTAGCTCTTAAGAGCTACGGTGCCACAGACACACATAGTGGTCAAATTTATAACACCCCTCCTTTTTGCGTCGGGGTTAAACAGTATTATTTAATGAAATACTCTATCATTAATATATAAATTAATTGTGTAGATTTATTTATTAAAATGATTTTTAATTGCTTTCTAAATGATTTTTCCTTAGTTACTTTTGTTATTGAGTCTGGAAGTTTATTATATACCGTTTTATGCACATCACAAAGGGACGTGAATGTGAGTGAAGCGCCATTGTTGCTATACTTTCTTTTTTAGCAAATTTAGATTAGATAACTCTTTATTGTTTCACCACCAGAAAACATAATAACAAAAAGTACTATAACAAACTTAAAAACTATAGTGTTACAATGGGCGGTCTAAATATGGGTGGTCTAATATAAATTAGTTTTAATCTTTTGAGCGCCATAGAAGCAAAGCCATGCCCTCCGCCAAGCTAATTTTCATACGTTTTCAAGCCGACTTGGGCGTACAGAGCACTTTTTCGTATGTCAACTATAGCCGACTGTGTGTGTGTTAAAAGCGCGTTATTTATTTCCAGTTATAAACGTAACCCTGCCCGACGAGAAGTCCAACTACGTGCATCGCATCGGGCGCGTGGGTCGCGCCGAGCGCATGGGCCTCGCCATCAGTCTCGTGTCTACAGTTCCTGAGAAGGTGATATTTGTTTAATGTTTTTTTCTATACTGTTCTCTCTCTCAAAATCTCTAAAAAAAAATACCCCTTAGTTTCTTGCTGTCTCTTCTGAGTAGTGGTTCTTTTTCCGATACGGTGGTAGAGTCTTGTGATAATTTGACGTTTTCGTTTGTTGTTCGTTTTGTGATGCCAAACATGAATAAAGAGATTTTGACTTTGACTATGTAACTGAATGACGAGCTGAGCTGCAGGGAATCTAACTCGAACACCGATGAAATGAAATAAATTTATTTGTCAGAATTTCGGTTACAATATTGCAAGGTGACATAGCAGTAGTTTTCCCTATCAAAATTCGGCCTTTGTTGGCGAACAAATATTTAACAGTTTTATCAACAGACTTCAAAAAAGGAGGAAGTTCTCAATTCTTCGGTATGTTTCTTATTATTATTTTTTGTTTGTTACGCGATTACTCCGCCGATTTTGAATTGATTTTGATGATTATATTTTTGTTTGGTAGGTCATACTTCAGAGGTGGTGTTTATGGCAATTGATTTAGCGCTTTTTGAAAAAATAACAAAAACAAAAAATATAAGTTGTCTTAAAGTCGGTTTTTGCTTTTTCTCAAAAAAAAATTGATTTAATTTAATTGAATTATTTGTATGTAATGTCTCTTAATTTAATATTTACAATATAGCGTTTACCTATCTTTTGTTTTGATTTCCGCATTGATTTATTTTCTATAATATACAATGCAATACAATACAATAACACTTTATTGCACACCAAAATACATAATAATATACACAATTATAAAAAAAATTACACAAAATACATCGTAGTTTTAGCGTACAATGGGCGGTCTTATCGCTTAGAGCGATTTCTTCCAGACAACCTATGGGTGGATAGAACAGGTATAAGATCTAATGCGGTTTGGTGGTGTACATAATAAACAAATATAATGGTCGCAAGTAACTTATATAAATAATACGTGCATACGAAAAAGAAACATACAAATAAAAATAAATATACATGTATGTGTTTATAAATATGCAGAGTTAAATAAAATTTTGGTATAATATGTATATTTTATTTATTTACTCATTTATTTCAGGCAGTATTAAAGTTCAACAAAGTGAAATTAACAGATGCCCATAGAATATATGCGTTACAGACTAACATGTATACAAAAATATGTATATTATTTCCTGTGTTTAATAGGGGATCGGACAACTTTTCAGAAAGTGTTTAAAATTAACTATATTGTATATACATAGCCATGAAAAATAATGTTTTAATTAAATAAAGTTCTAAAACTACCTTAAATTATGTTTAAATGTTATGTTTCAAATATTGCCGCGCAAAAGGTCACCTCACACGTATGACGTCACACGCGGGCCAACGAAACGACAAGCTCTACGAAAGCAAACTTGCAAAATGATTTATACATTTTTGTGAAGTTTAGAGTCTTTAGGGTCGTCATGACATGAAAAACATATCGTCTTGATATAGATAAAAAGCAAAAATATAAAATAAACACAAGCTTCGCACACGGTATTTACTTTGAAATGACGTCATGCACTGTGTTGGTGTTTCGGAACAGGTAAAAAATGTCAGAATTATTAGATTTTATTTATTGATTTAAAAATATAAATTATTATTATTTAATAAAAATATTGATTGAATGATCTTTCGAATTCGACAAACAATCGTTCTAACTACATTTTAGATTTTTTTTTCGATTACTGTCCGATCCCTTATTGCACGCCGTAATATAGCTAGCTATGGAGCACTGCTAAATTGTACCCATATTTGCAATGAGTAATTGATTATGATTTTTATCCTATCCTAGTGTGGGTTCCAGGGATCATCAATATTGTTATTATATTATAATGCAACAACCATTGTTCTATCTCCGATGTATCCAAACTTGTTTTTGATCGAATAAAGACATTTATACCACACCCACTCGGAAAGTGTCTTATTACTCGTTCATAAACGGGTTACAAAGTTCGTAATTTCTCCCTTAAAAATGTGCGGCGGGAAAAGTTATATGGAATTTCATTACTGCCCTCCGAAGCAGGGCAGGAATGTTGTATGAAAATCCATTACTGCCCGGCTAGCTTTCTTTTGTTTTTTAGCAGCGAACATAAAAAAAAAACACAAACGTCAAACCTCAAAAAGGTCTTGTATGAAATAATTAGAAAAAAGAGGCGGGAAACATACAAACCTCAAATCTCAAAAAGGTTTTATATCAAATAATTAGAGAAAAGAGGCGGTTTTTTTTTTGTTTTCTATTTTTAATGAAATGAGGATGGCAACCTTATTCTGCAATACGAAAAAAAAAGCGCGGCAATTTATTTCGTTGCGTTAAATTTTGTTTTAACTAAATTGATAATTTAACAGTACCTAGCTTTTAATTTTCTAAATAATTTTCCAAAATGTCATCTTATAGTGAAAGCGACGATTTTGTAATGATGACGCCACCAGAAATAAAAAATACAGCCCAAGAAGTCATAAATAACTTACTTCCTGAGAAGTCTCGAGCCAAATACGACAAAATTTATAATGATTTTATTTTCCTCGTAGGTGTAGTATAAAGCACTATGTATCACTCGGGAGAAAGTTCTATTTCTGTTCGAGAGTATGTTTAAGCCCGACGCGCAGCGGAGGGCTTAAAGGAAACTCGAGATCGTTTTCTCCTCTCGGTGTACAATGTACTATTATTTATTATTATTATTGCAGGTGTGGTACCACGGCGAGTGGTGTTCGTCTCGCGGCCGCAACTGTTCCAACACCAACCTCACCACCGACCGCCCCAAGGGATGCTGCATGTGGTACAACGAACCTCAGGTACTTATGAAACATTTTGGGTGCTTCCTCGTGGTTGAACTATCCACGGGGAGATACGATTCCCCGTTCATAAGTGCGTCTGTGATGCCAAAACTGATTAAAGAGGTTTTGATTTTTAGTGTTCCATACCCAAAGGGTAAAACGGGAGCTTATTACTAAGACTCCGCTGTCCGTCTGTCACCAGGCTGTATCTCATGAGCCGTGATAGTTAGACAGTTGATGTATTCCTGTTGCCGCTAAACAACAAATACTAAAAAACAGAATAAACTAAATATTTAAGGGGGCTCCCATACAACAAACGTGATTTTTTGCCGTTTTTATAGATAATGGTACGGAACTCTTCGTGCGCGAGTCCGACTCGCACTTGGCCGGTTTTTGATTTTGTACAACTGCATTACCTGCTTGTACAATTTCACATCTTCTACACTGTTATTTACACTTTTGAACAATCTTTAGTATGGGTATAATTTGCAGCTTTGCGATAATATCGCCTCTATGCTTTTTAAGTAGGTAATATCGAACTTTACTTTTTGGAGTGGTAGGCTCTGGCCGTGGTTGTAATACCACCCACCGAACAAAGCCATGCCGTCAAGCGACCTAGTCGTGTTTCGGGATGATGTTCGGCGAACCATCGGGGAGACGGGTCTGAGCAGCCGCTCAACTGCAGTCTCTCTCTAGATCTACGTGCTTCATCTTAGGCCACATCATCGCTTCACATCAGGCGAGATAGTGGCCAAACACAGATCTATTAAGCGTTAAAAAAAAACATATTTTCTTGAACCCAAAAAGACTGACCCATATCGCTTATACTACAAAAATAACGCTATTTTTCTTTGACAGTATTTAGCCGACATAGAAGACCACCTGACGATCACGATTCAGCAAGTGGAAAAGGACATGAAAGTGCCGTGCAACGAATTCGACGGGAAGGTCGTGTATGGAGAGAAAAAGAAGAGTATCGGCAGTGGGTACCAGGTGAGCAGAATAAGTACAATATCGCTTCGGTTGAGATTGTGGACTTGTTTTTTTATTGAGAGCTGCATTTATTGCGGACATTTACCAAATAACTTTCCCCTTTCGAATCTGCCCCCTAACCCATATGTCCCTCAAGTGCCAATCGTATATCGTGTTGAGCTCAGATTAGGATGTAGATACACTGCGACAGTCTTATGGTGCCATACATTGTCTCATTAAGTTTATCTCAACTTGTAGTTATCGATTTTGGTAAATTAATGTGATTAATTCGATTTCTTGTCTGAATCGACAATAGTTAGACCGTATCTCATTAGTCGCAGTGAAGTTATACTTTAAATTGAGCTCAACATGATATACAATTGGCGCTTGAGGGACATTAGGGTTGGGGGGCTGACTCAAATTCAGCAACAAAATCGCACGTAGCGCGATTGCTACTACATCGCAGCGATTTTGCTACCGCGATTTGAAATGCGCGAAACTTCAATAGCGGATGCTAACAAGGATACATTTTACCAAAAAGGTAACCGACTTCAACCGGTCCAAGGTCAAATATCGATGAAATTTATATGGGACCACCTCGTAGCTATACAGAACAGGGCCCTAATTCACTACGACAACTTGGCGATTCCTTGCTTCGAGGTCAAGTCGATTCCTTCATTAATAAACGACATCTGCGAAATTTGTATTCTCTATGTCGCTTCATAGAGAATCATATATATGAATATATGAATGCGTCATCAAGATGTCGTTTATTAATGAAGGAATCGACGTGATTTCGAAGCAAGGAATAGTCGTTTTAGTGAATTGAGGCACTGAACGCGAAAATAATTTTTGAAATCGGTCAACAGTTGTCGAAGAAATCGGTGTACATACATAAAAAAAAACATATATACAGTGGAACATAGTACCTCCTCCTTTTTGATGTCGGTAAAAATAGCGGGCGTGGTTAAATAGGGCTTGTTGTAAAATTACTTGAGAAGCATTCCAACTTACCACATCTGTATTATTCGATCTCTATAATCAATTAAGTCTATGATAAGAGGACCAGCGAAGTGCCTTCTGCTTTTTGGCAGGTGTGCTTACTACTTACTGTCCTTGTTCCAGGATCACGTCAGCCAAATGGCGCCAGTTGTGAAGTCGCTGAAAGATCTAGAGTCTCAAACGCAGCTCTACTATCTCAGGATGCATCATAATGTCACCATCGCATAGAATAAGAATATATCAGTTTAATATCACTTGAAACTGTCTTAATTGTAATAGTGTAATATTTATTTGTACTGCTTATATGAAATAAACAGACTGATGTTGCATTACATTATTATTACTATTAACAGTCCACTTAGTTTAATTTTTGCAACTAAATGGTCTCGCATATGACTTTCTATGAAGGCTAAAGGTAACTAAAGTAATAAAAGAGATAAATCAAAATTCATATTTTTTTATTTCACTCATTATTAAATCGCTACTGATTAATATTTATTGGGCAGTGCAGGCGCCCGCGATTTCAAATAAATATTAAGTCTCATAACACTGCTACGTAGGAAAATAGCCGTTAACAATACTGTCAATATAATCATTATTTACTGCAATTCCCGATCGCTTCATATTTCACAATGTTTTTTTTTATAAAACCAGTTACGAGTATTGTTTTTACAAAAATAATCTTCATTTTTCAATCATTGTTATTGTACAAACCTCATTTTATTTGTGTAAAAATAAAAACGATACATATATAGTTCATTGTGTAATATGAAGACAACATTCACATAAATTATTTAAAACGTTAATAATAACTTATAATTTAAATCTATTCTCAAAATAGTATTTTACAGTACCTAAACATACCATAAAACACATTTTCGTTCAACTAAAACTGTCAAACACTATTTTAACAATAACTTTATCGAGTTTACACTATGTATGATATTCGATTCAATCATTATAAATAAGGACTTAAAATACTTATGTTATTATGAAGTTTGTCAACAAACAATATAAGAGAAATAATAATAATTACAACTACACGTGTACAAAGCTTGGAAATACTACTGCTGAACAGAGACAAGAGAATTTATGTTAGATTGTTAGCATTTATAAATATCTACCTCGCAACGGATAATGTATGAATATGTTGATCGTCCGGCTAATACGATTGTAGGACAGACTACATAGAGGCAACAGAAACACTAGCAATAGACGTGTAACCGTAAAGTTTCTACGTCAGGTCGCCAGAATTGTAAGCACATGTCATAAAGATTAAGGAGACAATAATATGGAACATGGAACCATCATAGAATCATTTATAACATAGTTATTACAGAATACAGTGGTGGCGCCCTCTGATTTAACTTTTAACAGAGCAGTCTGAACTCAGTGCAGAGATCGTACATCGAGCGTCACAAAACAAAATGACAACTTTATAATACATAATATACATATACATTAAATATATTAGAGAACTCCAATTTCTTTGGACTTTCATATCAAAACAGTAAGGCATGCCGATCGCCTGGGTCCTTTATCGCCAGGTTAAGAAATGCTTTCTTGTAACCTAAAGTTGCGTTTTGATAGTTTATAATCCTTTTCTAACTATATAAAATATACAGAATAATTTACAAACCGGGTAACATTAGATAGACCGCGAGTTAGACAAATTAGGGAATAGGAACTACATAAAGCAAATCTATTCAGACGCAATGTCGCTGGATCTTAGGATACGAACTAAATAATGAAGATGTGATTTCTAACTCGCTTTACAATGAACAGGCAGTGTTCGTAAAGGGGGTTGCATATGTCATGCTAATCTACTATGAAAAATATATTTAATGTAATTTGTTATCTATCGATTCCAGTGCATTGATCAGGTAAATCTGATCAATATGAAATAAGTTTTATATAAGCGTATTTATTGGCTTTTAAAATGAATAATTTGATTTCTTATCGTTTCTAGGTTTGTAATACAATGTACGCTAGAAATGAACAACTCCGTATTTTATTTTGAATACTAAATTAAAATATTAAAATTACATTTTTTATTTTACAGGCAGTTTATGTGATTAGACTTATTTAATCTCCATTCTGATTGGACAAGATATAAGTCATAAAAAACGTATATTACTTTGCTCATGTCGCCAGAAAAGTAACAGGTTGCAGTATGAGCATCGTTTGATCCAGCCACATTTGCCTATGTATATGTCGCAGACAACTAGCTTAACTAGCCGTTCAATCAACAGCCTAGCCCCTCTTTACTAAACAGCGCCGTTCAACTAGCTGCGACATATACATTATGTAGTAAAAATCAAGTGCACTATCGGTATCATAACATTATTTTAATTCTGAAGGTCCACCAGTAGTTAAGAAGACAGTACATAGTATAAATATTAGACAATAGGTATACTAACTTGCTCGTCATAAAAGGGCACTTATTGTCACAAGCGTTTGTAACAGGGAGGGCTAAATTTCGCCATGATTATCCCGTTTTTCAGTAGGAATTTCAAAAAATCCTTCATCTTAGCAAGTACCTAGTAACCAAGAGGGACATAGTGCCATACATTTGATGATTGAGTCAATGAATCAGTGATCCGCTTATATGGGAAAAGTCATGACTGGCAGACCTCAACGATTAGTTTTACCATAACAATTTATAATAAATATTTATCTATTATTAATTACTTATTTGGTGACCACGGCTATCTCACCAGCTGCGTTATAGTATAATTACACTAACATTGAATATAAAAATTTCTTAGTTATATAATTAAATTCCTTTCTACTCGTATCAAAATCTTATGTCGTGCGCCTAATGAGCGTTTTTGTGTCCAAATGGTTAACGACATTTCAGTTTTGATATTCATTTTATACTCACGACACACGACACGACCACATTCGATGTAGGCTTTTCACATATTGCGCCACAAGACATTATTTAGTTAGGTACAGTCTTGGTAGAAGAGTATATTTTTATCTTGCATTTCGGTCGACTCGTAAATATGTTCAGTTCCTTTTTTAGATCGTGGTTTTTGCACATTTAATATTACACTAGTATGCTCGTTCCATAGGAAAAGTATATTTCTCGCACTGAAAAGAAGATGAGGTTAACATATCGCACTTTCGGTGCTACAAAGTCACAACAACTCAGTTTTGAATTTTACAGGAGAGGACTTTGAAGATTTTTTTCGCATTTATTGCCTTATTACTGGATGTCTAATTGTAGTAGGTTTAAAATCTTTATAAAATTGATGCTTTATTGTGTTTTCTATAGTTTCATGTCAAAAGTTTAATTCAAATTACTAAAATTATTCTAATAAAACGCAAAACAAAAAAAGTGTCCTGAATTGTGACTTTGTTGCACCAGGAATTATTTAGTTAAATGAGTTATACCTTATTATTTAGGCATTTCAGTCAGGCTTTTTGCACTCGTCTACATCATTTGTGTGGCTTTAGCTCCAACGCACGTCATAATCTCGCAGGCGCGGGGGCACAACTGTCTAATCAAACTTTGTTAGCCCAAAACGAATGGAAAAATGCACCAATAACCACAAAGGCACTCGCGCCATTTAGTAGATTTTTGCGATACTTTCGCGGGTGTTTTTGTTGCCCCGATATAGGCATGGCTCTGACAATTTGGCATACTTAACTCAATTTTGCAGGTTTGGCTATTTGTGACTTTGTTGCACCGAAGGTGCGATATATAAAACTAGCTGCGCCCTGCGGTTTCACCCGCGGTTTCCCGGGATAAAAAGTAGCCTATCTGTTAATCCAAGTAGCCTATGTGTTAATCCAGGGTATAAGCTATCTCCATACCAAATTTCATCAAAATCCATTCAGTAGTATTTGCGTGAAAGAGTAACAAAGGTACATCCGTAGTAGGATAGTAGGATTAACATTTACTAGTAATATCCAATATGGTTCAGAGTCAACTTTAAGAGAGTAAAATTGTTGTACGCTAATAAATAAGTTGTAACTAATTTGGTACATGTAATGTAGCATAATATATGAACGGCCTTACTATACTATGTGTTCCATATTCACTAATCAGGGATGCAGTCTCTATCACACGAACGCTTATATCATATAAATATAAAAACTACAAGTATTCGAACTCGTATGTTGAATTATTTGATACTATAAAGGAAAATGCATGGAGATCGACTATTTTTCAAGAATCCATTCATTATTTTTGATGATCCTATAAAAATATGTTCACTATAAAATATAAATGGACGTTTGTCATTATCAGAAACGAATCGTAAACACTATTTTGTCTCAAAGAGTACAACTGGTCAGTAATTATGCCCACCTAATAATTTAGTAACTCTAAAGAGTTTACAAAACTGGTATTAAAGTTTAACGATAAATGGCAATGGATAAAAGATAATGTGATGATGAACGGAGGGATCAACAATTTAACATAATGGTGGGCAGCTCTTTTTAATTCTATGATAATGATAAAATCTTGAAACTTACTGCACTATTTTTCATGGATGTAATAAATAACCACGTGAAATAAACTTTGGAAAAAATTAGGACGTTTAAAATAAACCGACACTCAATGAGCAATCTTTTCAACCTCGCTTACTGAATTAATTTACTTAACATTAGAAAATTATACTATTTATAAATACAATAATTACTATTCGAGTTTGTGTCGTGCGTGATCGCTTTATTTTTATATTTCTATATTTTCCCTTCGCGAAGTGCTTTTTGCAAAAACAAATGACAGTCTACAATTTTGTTACCAATCAGAAGGATGAAATATCTGACTTAGATAAATAAGCCAAATGCCTTATATCGCGCGCTGCGTCCGCAATCACTTGGGGTTTGCTCCATTCGACAATATGCCAAATTACAGCTGATTGTCCAGTCATTTTTATAATTTTCTTTCCCTATCTAGTCTTATACGGTGGTAGGTAGTCATCTTCATCAAATCACTGCCATTCATTGTCTTAGACGAATCATTAGACTTGAGTTCGTCATACATCCATCGACAGTTTATTTGTACCTATTGGCAGCATTTAGTGCTCTGGTCACATGGCTTCAGTTTCAAGAGGTATATTATAGGTACAGCCTCTGAAGCCTCTCTCAATAAAAAATATCAACATGCATTGGACAAAAGTACTTCGATTACATTACATCTGAAGTTACTTCCGACTACACGTATATAAAGCGTATCAATATGATCACATTTTGTGATCAAATCACGGTCAGAACTGAGGTACTTCTCAGTGTTTGCCTCATCTTAGTCACTTAGCTGTCAAAATTAGTCATATATGTCTTCTCATAATTGAAAAACATTCTCACTTAGTAGCCCATACATTTTACAATTGATGTCAACACAAATTTTGATATTCATGGACATGAATTCCTCTAACAGCCGCTAAATTACCGCCCAATGATCACATAAATAGATCCTGGCCCTGGCCTCTAAGGAACCAGGAGCTATGAAGTCCATGGTAGCACGACACCCAAATGGCCCATATCGTGCAGGCACTTACATCACTTCGTAAATCGTCAAAATTTGTGTTAACATTTGCGTCAAAATGGCAGTCGATTAGACACCTAATAAAATTTACAAAATTGGCGTAACAGACAGGTTAAAACGTTCCTTGTTTTGCTTGTCTCCTTCGAGTTTTCACCGTATATCGAGTGGCATAAGGCAGTATGTCCCACGTATTATAAGTGTTAGGCCACTTGTATCACTATTTACTCGTAACAATACAAAGCTTAGTCCAATTTCAAACAAAAATATCTTGTAACAAATTAACTTCATACCTAATGTTAAAATT
This sequence comes from Petrophora chlorosata, assembly GCA_951640565.1. NCBI lineage: Eukaryota > Metazoa > Arthropoda > Insecta > Lepidoptera > Geometridae > Petrophora > Petrophora chlorosata. The sequence goes on from OX621209.1 coordinate 8,029,263, forward strand.
AATAAATAATTAGGAGTCCAATTGAGATTTCATTACGAATACCTGCAACAGAATAGCTTTGTTAGTCGAAGTTAGCTAGATTTTTAGCTCAGTATAGTGACAAAAGCTAATCAGAACTGATTTTTTTCTATTACTGTCACTTTTTATTCTATGATTTTATTAGTTCCAGTTTTGGACACCTGCTGGCCGATTCAGAACCTCACGACAACTCATTTGTCGATCGATTCGGTTTGATATCGTACGATTCAAAATATTTTAAATTCACAATAGTCGAATCGACGTTCAAATTGTCGTAGTCGATAACCAATCGTAACCGTACGATAAACGCGTATTTATCGACCGAGAACGTTATTCACAATGCAGATATCGAAGCAAAGTTTTCGAACGTCCGATTAATTTCCACGACAACTTATCGAGTGCAACATATCACTCGAAAGCATTAGATTTGACCGTCAATACCGAGTATATTCCGTGTGTTGTTAAATAAACTACATTTTCTACTACAAATAAAATAAAACTCACAGTAAGATTCAACATAAACTAATTCTATGTAATAAAGTACCTACCAAGTCTAGTATTTATTTATAGGTTAACTTCGCTTTGATTGTTTTAGAACTATTTACCTACTACTATACGATTACTTAATAAGATGCATAAATCTACCGAAATAAAATCACTGTACCTATATAATTATTATAAAGTACTCTGTGATACTATGTAATTGTAATTTTGGTATTTACTTAACATTTCTAACGAATCTTGATGAGGCTCGTCTTCTCGCTCGATCTTCTTTTAATAATTTCAAAACATGATAAAGAAAACAATTTGCGATAGACATTTAAATTTGGCGGTTTGTCAATGTCTAAAGCATAGATTAAACATTAATGTCAAGTGGATATCAGCAGGTGGGTGTTTACGAAGCTCTTGTTTTTTTATATTTCTACCAATATCTGGCGCTTATAATTGTTGATTATATTTTAATTCGTGATAAACGTTGTTATAATAAATTTTGATAACTTGAAAACATTTTTATATCGTCTAGATAATAATACAATTTTCTGCGAGTATTGCACACAAAACGAACTCCGTAAATGCAACACGTTGTCGTATCGATTTCGATATCGTAACCGAAACCGTGTCGAATCCTCGGGGCGGATGTTCTGAATAGCTCGAAAAGAAACCTACGACACGAGATCGTTATCCAATCGAATCGATTCGGTATGTTGTCGTGTGGTTCTGAATCGGCCAGCGGGTCAGATAAGGTTTGTGGTATTAATTTTGTTTCGATGTCCCCTATGGTGGCACATTTCCCAAATGTAATTCAAATGTTTGTAGCTCTATAGAAAAATTTGATAACAAAGTTGAACAAGTGCTTTAATTTTAACAATAGTTACTAGGCCACGGCTAGCTCTGAGCTTCCTGTACAAGTATTACTACAAGACATCATTCATCAGGTCTGATTAATTGCATTTAAGATCCTGTAAGAAAGATGTATGAAGTGTGTAGTATAAGTAAATTTCAATAAGAAACCAGTTTCGATGATGGTTTTGCGATCACGTAACCCGTTTGTTGCAATCAAACGTCAACGAAAGCTCAATTGAAATAAAATAAGTTTTGACAAACAAAGTTTATATTGATATATAAACCATAATTGGACAAGAGCCGTATTACACAGTAAAACTGAATAGATTGCGCGTATACATAACAATTCATAGCACAATCTCGCTTTGCAAATTTGTCGGGTAATCGATAGGAGCACAATGAAATCGAGACATAAAAAGTTACATGATCGCATTTATCCATTGGAATGAATTTATATTGCACGTTAGTCCGCAACATGCGATGTTCGCAACAGACTTACGTGATCGCCCTGCAGACCATTGACAACATTTATTCTAAGACTTTTCAAAAGATTCCATTACTTACTTTTTCATAATAAATTATTCAGCGTAATTACTGGGCATATGAGACATAATATATGATGTATTGGGGTGATGATTGCAACACAGTGCTACGCAGTGCACTGCAATTGTTATGGGCAGGCGTGGCACTTAACATCACGCGAACAACAGGCTCCTCTCATCATTCAGTAACATAGTAATATGCAAAAAACTTGTTATTTTATCTTCTTACATGTTATTACTAGGCGAATATAAGAATAATATTCGTTTATACGAATATAGAAAATTTTACGAATATTATTCTTATATTAGTCTAATAATAACATATAAGAGAAATAATATAACAAGTTTTTTTACGATACGACTATATGATGCGGATGAATATTATTCTTATATTAGTTTAATAATACGTAAGAGAAATAATAACAGATACTTTGTGTTTTTTTTTTAATGTATGCTATGAATGATGAGACCAGCTTGTCGTACAATATTATTCTTCATAATTGATATAAAACGGCTAACACACACTGTAAACGTCGAAAATTACTCCGACCAGGTTTCGGACATTTTAGAAGTCCTTCTTCTGGGAGTTATGTCAAGCCGCGGCGTAGGTCGCGAGCGCTCGCACGTAACACGGAGTAATTTTCGACATTTACAGTGAGTCTTAGCCGTTTTATATCAATTATGAATAATAACACTCACGAAACTTTTTAAAATCTAATATTATTCTTATATTCGTTTCATAATAACACGTAACCTGTTTATAAGAAGTAAAAGTGGTGTTACCCAGGTCAAAGCGCGAGCCACGGGTGATGCTGCAGCGACTCCTTGGAGCGGTCCCCGTAGTCGTAGGTGAGCTCCTCGCCCGGCGCGATGTCCTGCGCGGCTAGCAGCACCAGCCGCGGCCCGTCCACCCACACCGCCTTGGTGGACAGGTTTCCATTCCGCGAGTGGTTCACCAGCCGCCCGAGCCGCCCTGACTCCGCGGTCGCATCGATACTGAAACGTTAATTATATTTGATTTATTTTGTTTGGGGGGCTAGCAGCTATTGTTAATTAATATAAAAAAGCCAATTATAAGCCTCCACAAATAACAGTTAATTAAAAATCACGGATTATTACAATGAAATGAACTGAGAAAAATGAAATGAGAGATGGCATCATGCAATGCCATTTATAAATTGCAATGCTTATAATTATAGTGATGACGTTAGGGCAGTATTCACCGCAGCAAGACTGCTTGTGAATAGATCTAAATTGGAATGCTCAGACTTCAATTAATCTCCTAAGTAACTCGCTCCATGAGCCACGGAATCGAGGGACAGAGGAACGAGTGGCGCATAACGAATTTCAGTAAATTAAAATTTAAAAAAAAATCGATACAAAAATCCTATAATAAGTAAAAAATACACAATACAATACGTACGGCAATACGCCACCGTTTCATGGTGGACATTCCTTAATAATTAAAGTGGAAGCGAAGCGCTTAGTACGCGACTAAGCGCTTCGCTTCCACTTAAATTCTGCGCACTGCTAACGAGTGGAACTACTTGCAAGGGTCAGTCTTTCCCGATAGCTACAATCTAGGAATTTTCAACCCCCTATAGTGAACAGGTACTATCTTGGTAAGCGTGCTAGATCGTCGACCGCATCGTCGCTTACCATCAGGTGACATAGTGATGAAACGCAAGCCAATTAATAATAATAAAGATTAAAAAAAAAGGCTCACCTGATTTTGATAAAACATGTCTAAGAACCAACGGTAGAAAACCTGCTTCTAAATAAAAGAACCACATCCAAATCGGTTCACCCGTTTAAGAGCTACGGTGCCACAGACAGACACACATAGTGGTCGAACTTATAACACCTCTCCTTTTTTCGTCGGGGGTTAAAAATGAAGTACTGATGGATGTGCTTGGAATACCAATTATTCCGTCGCCATGACTTTGTTGGACATTTGGTACTTGAAAGTTGATGTCTCAGGGTGACGAGAACAGTGCACTATTGGGACACTTGGGACTTTAAATTAATAATTAAATATTTGGGTGATTGTGTAGTGTTTAGGGTAGAACTTGAATTATTATGGCCAGGTGTGGCGCTTACTGTCAGGCGGTATGTGTTATTAATAAATAGAAAACTTCTGCAAAAGTTTTGCTATTGGCGTATCGTATACTAGTATTTTTGGAGGTTTTGCTACAAATATATAGTGCAACAGACTTCATCATCATCAGCCCATTAAGTTCCCACTGCTGAGACCCAGCCCTTCTCTCGTAGAGAGAGTATGGGCCATCATCCACCACCCTGGCCCAGTGCCAAAATCAAAATCAAAATCTCTTTAATCATTTTGGCATCACAGACGCACTTATGAACGTCAAATTATCACAATGACTCTACCACCGTATCGGAAAAAGAACCACTACTCAGAAGATACGGCAAGAAACTGAGGGGCATTTTTTTTTTTTTTTTTTAGGGTGCCGGGTGGTGGATATCACATGTCTTTGAACTTTGCAACAGACTTGACACATCGATATATGCGGCCAAACAAGAAACAAATACCTACATAGAAAAGCACATTTAAACAAATTTAAACTGTATTTGACCTTCTCTTCTTATATTGATATTGTATAATTTATATTTCATGCTGTTTATCTTATTTTTTTTTTAATAATTATTTTTTGTCTCCTCTGATACAATTTGTTTACTTCTCGGCAAACATCTGAGTTCGAGCAAAGGGGTACGCTAAAAACCAGCCCTGTGTAAACTCACTAGAGTTTACACAGCTGGTTTTCAGCTGCTGAGAGCAGATGCTGAGCCTACCCCTTATTGCCAAACTATAATCTATATACATAAAAATGAATCCCTATTTCCCTTGGTCACAGCATCGCGCGTGGACGGCTGGACAGATTTCGCTTATTCGTTTTTTGTTGTGTTTGTTATTGTCAGGAGAACGTTCTTATGAAAGAAAAAATTAAGAAAGTTGCGCGGAACATAAGATTCATAGTTAAGACATGACAACGTCTGTCAGGTCAGCTAGTAGTATATATATACATATGTAAATATTGTAGTTATACTAGCTGACCCGGCAAACGTTGTTTTGCCATATAAATTTAAAAAAAATGTTAAGGGTGAACAACCCTTATCACTTAGGGGTATGAAAAATAGATAGTAGCCGATTCTCAGATCTACTGAATATGCATATAAAATTTGGTAAAAATCAGTAATGCCGTTTCGGAGGAGTAAGGTAACTAACATTGTGACACGAGAATTTTATTTATATGATTAAGTTATTGGCAATAAAAACTAATTTTCTTTCTTTCTTTCTTTCTTTAAAAGTGAGACAGTGCAATACTCACCAATACTGTTGATCCCCGTGCCTGAAGTAGTACATATAGCAGCCGGCCTCGGGGTCCTGTGCGTACATATGTTCCCGCTCGCGCGCCTCCGCCGTGCCTACCAGCTCACCAGCGTATTCCACCACAAACTGTCCGCGGCAGAAGTGGCGCGTCGCGATCACACCGCGACCCTTGCCGTCGAAATATGCCACCTGGAATTGACGACCGGTACATGAGGAGGTAATCCGACAGAGAACCAAAGTAACGGACATAGCTCATCGAATTAGTAAGTTTTACTGGTGATACCATCGCTTTGCCAGTAATTTAGCCGCCAAGCAATAGTGCGCAAGCATTACTGTGATCCAGTTTGAAGGGCATTGTAGCCAGCGAAATTACTGGGCATTATGAGACTCAACAGCTAATTGTCTCAGGCTGACGAGCGCAATGCAGCGCCGCGCAGGATTTTGCAAAACAAGTTCTGGGTGGTGCTGTTATTGTTATGGGCTGGTGTATTGCTTACCATCAGGCAAACGATCAGCTCGTCTCGTCATTCAGTTACATAAAAAAAAATCTGAAATGGGCCGCTTACATATGTCGTAGGACCGATAACGGCGATAACCGATGGGGTAAACGAGTTCTAGATTGGAAACCATGTTTAGGCAAGCATAGTGTAGGACGCCCTCCGGCCAGATGGAGCGACGACAAGGCTTATGGCAGTATGTCCTGCAGTGGACTCAAACAGGCTGTTAATGACATAAAGAAACAACGTAACGTCGAGCATCGTATCGTCTAGAAATTAGGAGTTTGCAGTCATTACGTTTCCACTGCTAAGGGAGTTTGTACTGGTTTGAAGTGCCGCACTTAAGTGCGTGAAAACAATGTTTTTACACGTACACTTCGGGAAGCGCACAGTGGCGCGTGGTGTTACGGGCACTCCAAACTCTTTCGTATTCTAGCACGGTAGTATTCTTAACAAATCGTCACTTTTAATGACCGGTTAATACATTCAAAAATCGTTTTAGCTACTATTTATATAAAATAAGAAGTAATTTCATAACTTCGGGCATTATATTTTTTAAAGGTGACGTGATGACATACTATATAATTATTTATCTAAACTAAAATAATTCGTAAGTTTCTTGTTTTCTGTTGCAGACGATAATTAAATACGTATATTGATTAATTTAACCTGTTAGCCTGGGTTCAACCTTTGACATTTCACTGAATTTTATGCACCCATATTCTCTAAAGGACGCATTTAAAAGCCAATGAGTTGGCGTTCAAACGTGGCGCTTGGGCTTTTTAACTGGGGTATGAAAGGGGATGTGCGAAACTTGGCGTTGATCATTCCAGGACCTATGACAAACTGAGAACTAAATTTACAATGAATTTAATACTTTGTAAGTTCAATACGTGCGTAAAATTTTAAAGGCGATTTAACTAAAATGCCATGTAACATGTAATTGAATAGGTATGTACAACATACGTACATACATTATACTGTTACTGGGAACCGGCTAGATAACCTGCGGCCTTGGCGCGTTGCACCGATACTCGTTATCTTAGCACTTGCACTTTGTAAACCTGTTCAGGCATCACATAGCCTTCTATTCATATCCCTAGAATATCAATTATGTAATTTATCAAGCTCTATTCTAACAACATCATGCTATCTTCTGATTCATTATAATTACATATTACTAGCGACCCGCCCCGGCTTCGCACGGATGCAATTTACTAATATGGTGTTATTTTTTGAGGACTTGATTACAAAATATTGTTTTTTTTAAATTCACATATTAACCTTCCGTAAAAAAATATCTAAATGACAGTGAAAACAGAATCAAAATCCGCAGCGTGGATTAGAAGAAGTAAGCGCAGAAACAGAAACGAAGACGCAGATTGCGACTTTGTATACTGTGGTTGATATTTGAGACGGGGCAGTAAGAGCAGGTACCTTAACCGTTATAGTTACAGAAAACGTTTCTAGGAAACCATCCACAACTTTTTGAGATATTCTGAACTGCATTCACAGATTGCCCTTACTGACCTGTCTCAAAAATCCACCCTGTATTGTATTTAGATAAGATAATATTGGCGATGTTTTTGAAACGATATCATTAACGATATTTTAGTGGCGCGAAATACATAATATGTAAGGGGCGTAATAAATTCCAGACTGTAGTAGTTGCAAGGATCAATTAGTTTTCTATGCAGAAATAAAGTGATTCCACGACTACGGTATCCCGCTGGATTACTCGCAGCTGTAGTGACTTTGAACTATATTTTATTGAAGTTGTTTCGAAATATCTTTCGTTCAAACAGAAACAAACTTGCAAAAGATGATCTTACCGATAATCCATCTTCCCTCTGTTCCCTCACCGCGCGCTCCAAATCCCTCATCTTCTCTGCCATCACACATTTCGAAGTCTTCCTTACGCTACGTCTTACTGGAAAGTACTCTGTCAACTTGTGATTGGTGCCATTTGTGATCTTAGGCTCTACTTTAATGGTTGCAGTCTTTTCTATGGGTGGGGGCGACGGAGGCGACTCGACTTTAGGGCTCTTTAGCTCTTCTTTGAAATATTCAGTCAGTTTATGACTTTCGGCCGCGCGCGCCGCAGCCCTAGCCGCTCGAGACCTCAGCGTGTGCCCGTTCGTCATGTTAGTAATTCCGTTACTGGTCTTTAATGGCTTGGATTTAAGTTCGATTTTCTTCAGCGGAGGCTCAGATTTCTCTACAGCATTCTCAGTCTTTGTCGGCGTATCTGGGAGTATCCTATAAATAAAACTATGTTAGAAAGAGAGAAGCTTTAAAAATAGTTTTCTATTATGGTATTATACTGGCTTTTGGGCGCAGCACCCAGTGACCCAGTCTACAACATCTAGGTAGTATTTGTTATACCAAAATTGATTTTAAGCATTGTATGATACTAGTTAAGACAAACATAGTGGACGCCCTCCGGCCAGATGAAGCGACAACTGCGACAAAGGTAGCTGGCAGCAACTACATAAGAAGAGCCAAAAATCGCACTCAGTGGCATGTATTCGGAGAGGCCTATGTCCAGCAGTGGACTCATACAGGCTGTTGATGATGATGATGATGATGATGATACTAGTTATACAGTTTTTCAGTTAGAAGCTTTGGCTAATCCGTAAATATTTCTTAATAATATTGATTTCAAACATTGTTTTGAAATTTTTTACTAACATATACCTACTTTAGTTTTAAACAAAAGATATAAATTCTTCCACAATAGTGCAATTTAAGTTTGATCATTAAAATAAACCAGTTTCCCACCCAGGCTCAACACACTGTGCTATTAGTAATCTTAGCTTTAGTTTATTGTTAGTTAAAGATGAATTTGCCGATCGTTTACCCACCAAGTACTAAGCTAGGCCTATAATGGGTTGAATTTGACAACATGATGAATATTTTAAATCATAATCATAATTTTATTCCGTAAGGCCTATTTAAAAGTCAATATTTAAATTAATTCAAATTTGAAATTTGTATTTCTTGATTTGACAGGCAGGTTTTATTTGTTTTTTTTTTTTGCAGGTTTTAGGTTATTGTTTACCTAAAAACTTTAAAAACAAGTCAAATTAATAAATTATATATTGGGTAAAATAACGTATTTGACTTGGCTTAGTACTCAGTAGGTGACATATGGTAAGCAATATAAAAGCCTCAGTTACCTGCGCTTTCTATAGTTGCGCGTAGGTCTGACAGGCTTCTCCTCACACAATTCAATGCGGTGTGGAGTTTTCACGCCCTCCTGGGCAGCCATCAAGCTACTAGCTGAAAAACCATAACCCATATTAGATTTGAGAATGATAGAAACAAGCTAGGTATTTACTTATTTATAAATAACTTGGAGCCACATTAAATCTCTAAGGCTGTTCCTCAACCCATATTTACCATTATAACCCATAAGAACTATATGAATAAACTAGCTGACCCGGCAAACATTGTTTTGCCATATAAATTTAAAAAAAATGTTAAGGGTGAACAACCCTTAACACTTAGGGGTATGAAAAATAGATAGTAGCCGATTCTCAGATCTACTGAATATGCATATAAAATTTGGTAAAAATCAGTAATGCCGTTTCGGAGGAGTAAGGTAACTAACATTGTGACATTGTGAAAATAGGGGATCGGACAACTTTTCAGAAAGTATTTTATGTTAACTATAATTAATATATATAGCCATGAAAAATACTATTTTAATTCAATAACGCTCTAAAAGTACCTTAAACTATGTTTAAATATTATGTTTCAAATATTGCCGCGCAAATGGTCACCTCAAAACTTGTGACGTCATATGAATGTAGAAAACGACAAACACTTCAAAATAAAACTTGTTAAGTGACTTAAATACGTTTGGAGAAGTTTAGGTACCATATTGTAGTAATGGAACGAAAAAATTAGCAAAAATACATTTTGTGAAAAGCAAAACCGTAAAAATAAACACAGGCTTGACTCACGGCATTTGCCTACAAATGACGTCATGCACTGTGTTGGTGTTTCGGAACAGATTAAATATGTCAGAATTATTAGATTTTATTTATTGATTTAAAAATATAAATCATTATTATTATATCACAAAAATATTGATTGAATGATCTTTCTGGTTCGACGAACATTCGTTCTAACTACATTTTAGATATTTTCTCGATTACTGTCCGATCCCCTATTGTTTCATAGCTTATTTTTAGAATATTTGATTAGGAATAATAAGATCCTAAGTATCACTGTATTGTTTTTAATAGTTGAAGATGAGACAAGATATGAATATTTGTGTATAATTATAAAACACCTCATGTTTAACTTATATATAGATTTGAAATGCATCAAAGTATTTTCCTTACATAAATTACCTGAGTTATGAATTATTCTGGTAAGAATAAAATGCATGCAATGCTTCATCAAATGAACAATTAGAATGAAGAACAAAGTTAAGATTTCAAATAATCGAAAAGAAAAATTATATTGCTCGGGCAGGGATCAAACCTGCGTCTTCGGAATACCATCCCGACGCCTTAGCTACTGGGCTACCGTGACAACTGGTCGAGCAAACATATTTCTTAAATATAAGAATGTGTTGCAGCATGCAAAACTAGCCATGTGAAGAGTTGTATTTAATAGAAGGTACAATGTAGGTGAAAGAAATGCGACAACAGGTGATGCTTTATCGATGTAATGTTATCAAGCAACTCTAATAAATTATGAAAAGTACTGCATTACAATATTAATTCGTGCTTACTCTCCTGTAAGAATCTATAACTCATTGAGGGTACGGCGGTGAACAAAGGATGCCTACAACATACCTGCGACAGGTAGGTATCAATTTCATGACAGAGTTAATAAAATATACTAACCTCGAACCATTTCCACTTGAACTTGATAATCACTGAAACAAAATCACACAACACCATCGAAGAAGTGGTATAACCTGACACAAACAAAACCAGATTGACTCGAGTTACCAATATTTTGTAATAGACCTTGTCACATTAGGATCGTTATGCTATCATGTGATTTCTTAATATAAGTCGAAACATTAACGTTCTAATACAGTTCATATATCTTCACTACTATGTAATACGCAATTTCAGCAATATTTCTGTAAAATTCAATGATTTCATTCAATTTTTCCAATACGAGTTCGAAATGTCGAAAATGTCAAGATTGATTGATAATTTTCGAGGGAAGAAAATGGACGCTTGTTTTTCTGAATTAGATCGTTGCTGATTGGCCATCTGTTCAAAATTTAACCAATAAATGTAAAGCTTTTAACCATAAACTATCACCATAGACGGTTTTTGCTAGCACTCAATGAGCACTGTCACTTCCGTCACTGCTAGCGCGCCATGCCGGGATGGGCTCACTGCCTACGCTCTGTCTGTGCCACAGAATAATAATATTCCTACGGAGTCTGGTCTGTACTCTGATTCTGAGTGCTGACTCACTTAGCACAGTAGTGCTGAGTTCGGCGAAGGAAAGGAAGCGTCGCGTCATCGGCGTCGGTCGTGTATTAGATACTTCGTACAACCGACCTAGACCACACCTTATCTTACAATTTAATTAGATTTCAACCCAAAAAATATGTAGATAAATAGTTGTATCTAATGTTCAAAATAAAATCTTAATTTTATTATAGAAATTATACTAGTTACAAGTTGATTTTTTATTTATAGGTAACAATGGAAAACGGTCAATAAAAATAAAAACGCACATAATCTGGACTGGATCCAAAGCAATGATTAACTAATGACAAATATTTTACTTTGATCCAAAGTATCGGGATGATGTTCGGTGAACCATCGGGGAGACGGGTCTGAGCAGCCGCTCAACTGCCGTCTCTCTCTAGATCTATGTGCTTCATCTTAGGCCACATCATCGCTTCACATCAGGCGAGATAGTGGCCAAACATGGATCTATGAAGCGTAAAAACAAAAAGTATCCAGCCCTATCAAATTATTTTTGACATGATATATAGTTAATTAGTTATAACTGTCCCAGGCTCCCAGGGACTACACTACTAGTAGTAAAAATAGTAATGTGTCATTCCTGATGCCCTGTAGCAAAGATAAAAAATTTTTTTTTTTTTTTTTTACGCCTTATAGATCTGTGTTTGGCCACTATCTCGCCTGATGTGAAGCGATGATGTGGCCTAAGATGGAGCACATAGATCTAGAGAGAGACGGCAGTTGAGCGGCTGCTCAGACCCGTCTCCCCGATGGTTCACCGAACATCATCCCGAAACACGACTAGGTCGCTTGACGGCATGGCTTTGTTCGGTGGGTGGTATTACAACCACGGCCAGAGCCTACCACTCCAAAGCGCGTAAGCGGGTTTCATCACGATGTTTTCCTTCACCGTTTACTACTTACCCTTACCCTTACGTACTTTGCCCTTAAATCTTTGCTTTGCCCTGTAGCATAGATAATTCTACTTTGTCTCTGCTACAGGGCAAAGATAAAATATAGTAGTTTGTCTTTGGTATCAGGCATGAGGGCATGACACATTTGAGGACGACTTTTTGGCGGGAAATGAAAAGTGATACAGTTCGATTTTGTTTTATTTTCCAAACAAGTGTTATTTCGAGTGATCATGTGTAATATCGGTGGAATATTAACCATTATGTGTTCGTTAACGTGCACGAGTGTAGGCAAATGAAACAAAATAGGGAAAACATTGCTTTTTATGTTCTCACAAAAAGTCCATGGAAAGCTTGAATAAAGTTCCACCACTTTATTGAAGCACTAGGAGAGGGTCCAGCTTGTTGCTGTTGACCCTCATTCTCAACAAAAGTATAATAAAATGGAATATTAAACTATCAAATAAAAACTACGTAAGACATGGCGGTATGGTCCTAGAGACTTTAGCCTACCCTAACGGGTAGAAGGTTTCTCGTATGCGAGAGGCCTTCTGGGTGGGTACCACCGCTTTGCCAGTTATTCAGCCGCCAAGCAGTAATGCGCGAGCATTACTGTGTTCCGGTTTGAAGGGCATTGTAGCCAGCGAAATTACTGCGCATTATGAGACTCAACAGCTAATTGTCTCAGGGTGACGAGCGCAATGCAGCGCCGCGCAGGATTTTGCAAAACTATGTTCTGGGTGGTGCTGTTATTGTTATGGGCTGGCGTATTGCTTACCATCAGGCAAACGTCCAGCTCGTCCCGTCAATCAGTTACATAAAAAAAAACGGGCAAACTTAAAAAAAAAGTGAGGACTTTTTGGCGGGAAGTGAAAAGTGATACAGTTCGATTTTGTTTTATTTTCCAAACAAGTGTTATTTCGAGTGATCATGTGTAATATCGGTGGAATATTAACCATTATGTGTTCGTTAACGTGCACGAGTGTAGGCAAATGAAACAAAATAGAGAAAACATTGCTTTTTATGTTCTCCTTTTTTTGTTTTTGTGTTTTGTAGTTCATGGAAAGCTTGAATGAAGTTCGACCACTTTATTGAAGCACTAGGAGAGGTGTCATGAGGTGTATGAGAATGAGGGTCAACAGCAACAAGCCGGACGGCTTGTTGCTGTTGACCCTCATTCTCAACAAAAGTATAACAAAATGGAATATTAAACTATCAAATAAAAACTACGAAAGACATGGCAGTATGGTCTAGATACTAGCCTGCCTAACGGGCAAACTTAAGGCCGCGTTCAGAAATCACCCAGTTAATGTAATTATTACCCTAACGCCGTTCAGAAATGACTCAGGTGAACTTTGACATTTACCCTGAGCCGTTCAGAAAACCAATTGGGGAGAGTAAAAGTTCACCTGACAGGTGAAAATATTCACCGATATAAAAGCGGGTTACGATTCTCACCTGTCAGGTAATAGTTGTCAGTTGTCATTTTCCTTTACATTTTGCAATATTTTTGCATTGATTTTTTGTGCATGCAAATAAAATAAGCGATTCGTGTATTTAAAGCAAAATATAAGGTAAAATTCCGATATTAGCCAAAATAACGCAATTAAATCTGATAAACAAAAGCGCGGGAAATCTCGGTCTTTAAAATGATTGGTTTTGATTGGCTGGCTTATTGTATTACTCGATGCCCGTTCAGAAAAGCGCTAGTTAATTTTTAACTTGACATGTCACTGAGATTAACTGACAAGTATTCACTCGTGAACATTTACCCATTTCTGAACGCGGCCTTAAAAGAGAAGAAGTGACACATTTGACAATGACACATGGCATGTGTTTTGTATTTGTTTTGATCTGATTCTCAATTTCTCATACATATGTACCTACTTATAATTTTGATACAATAAAATGAGTGAAATGAAAGTATGTTATGTTTGGGATGAAAACTTAATTGACCAATGCGATCGATTGCAAGCCGTTCTTGGAAGAGTAAGTTTTAACTATAATAAATAGCCAGAAAGTGCGTTTATGTATCTACCCACCCCATAGAAATCTCGACCCACCTCCATTCAAAAACAGGCCAGAGTCAGAGAAGAAAACAATTTGCCTTTGGTTAAATAAAGTCTTTATTTCCATTTCAGGCTAGTTTGGTGCACAGTTTAATTCACGCATACGATATTCAAAGCAAATTAAAAGTAGTTCGGTCTTCACCAGCTTCCTATAATGACCTAAAAGAGTTCCACTCAGAAGTATACTTGGACCATTTGATGAAGTTCACTGCGGTTGATGAAGAAGAGTACATGGCTAATGAACAGGATGAAGAGTTTGGTATTGGTAAGGGGTTCTTTTAGTTTTAATATTTTCTTACATTTATTGTTGTAGCAAATTTTATTCCTAACTAGCTGCGGCCCGCGGTTTCCCTGGAAAAAGTGGCCTATGTGTTAATCTAGGTAATAAGCTATCTCCATACCTAATTTCACTTAAACCTGTTAAGCGGTTACAGTGTGAAGAAGTTACAAACACATTAACAAACTTTTATAGTAGTAGTACAATCATGTAATGTGATGTGATGTGATACAAGATTCTCAGATAGCTCTTACAGCAAAATTTGGTTTTTATACAATGGCAGACTTTGTATTTACTTATTTAAAATTTTAATGGATTAACCCTATATAAGCAACAACAACCCAAGCATTTTAATATTATGTTCACTTTAGGAACACCCTGCACAAGTATATTCACTTTGGCCTGAACCTGATAGTACTGTAAATTTTTCCAGGATATGACTGTCCACCAATGTCCAACATGTTTGAGATGGTGGCCACCATAGCTGGTGGAAGTGTAACTGCTGCTAATTGTTTGCTGTTGGGTGTTGCTGATGTGGCCATCAACTGGTGTGGTGGATGGCATCATGCACAAAGGTGACACAGGAAAATAAAATGTTTTTCATATTTTGATGATGACTGGAAATTGCTTTAGAAATAAATGTCTTCATTTTTCAGGTTTGGTGCGGAAGGATTTTGCTATGTAAATGACATAGTGGTAGCTATTGAAAAGTTGAGAAAAAAGTTCCCTAAAATCCTATACATAGATTTGGATGTTCATCATGGTGATTAAATATTTTCTTACAAGGACAACAAATTAGAATTTCTGAAATTGCCAGTGCTATCTTAGCTTTCAGTTTGAGAAAAAAATGAAATGTTCATTCCATCCATACATGTCATGTACATTATTTCCAAGGATAAGGAACTGGTTTGAGTAGTACTAAAACTAATGAGAATGTATAGTATATTCATACATTTTTAGGTGATGGTGTCCAAGATGCTTTCAACATCAGCAAATCAGTATTCACTCTGTCATTCCACAAGTTTGAATCAGGGTTTTATCCTGGTACTGGCAGTTTAGAAGATATTGGCAGCCTCAATGGAATAGGGTACTCGTGCAATGTGCCTCTGCAAGCTGGGTACTGCGATGATACTTTGGAATATTTGTTTGAGAAGTAAGTAAATTATTATTTTATTTTTTTTAACGGGCGAATGCCTTTATTACTGAAAACAAACTACACTCTACTTACTAAAACTAAACTAACTACATACAAGGAGAAGCAATTGGACAACCCATAGACCATTAAAGGCCTATAGGTAGCTCAAATGCTCCAACCCACTACCAGTTGGCAGTGTACCCAAGATGCTGGCAGTATTGCCCTGTTGGATTGCAATACTGATACGTTGAGCCAAATAAGTCCCAGCATTTTGGTCAAAATCATTATTAAATTAATTCTTTAACATGATAAAGAATGTAAGGCGCAAAAATACAGTTATAACTTTGGCCTAATCAGGTTAATTTGCAATTTAAAAGTCTGTTTTAGGAAAGATTTCCACCTCCTATCCTTAGGTACACTGTACTTCTAGCAACAACTAAATATTAGCATTTATAATATTTCAATGCAGCATATAATATTATGTCTGGACAAGTATCTGTATGATGTGCGAGTATCATCTCTGTAAGTGATGTTCTTTAAAGATGTTAGATTTAATTAACTTATTTTATGCAACCGAGTAATGAGATGAGCAAGGATAGGTCTCATATGCCCAGTGATTTCGCTGGCTACAATGCTCTTCAAACCTCTAATGTTGCAGAGTATTCAGCTCAGTGTACGCTCGCTTCGCTCCTGCCGCGGTAGTGGTGCAGTGTGGCGCGGACGCGCTGTCCCGAGACCCGCTCGGCGGCGCGCGTCTCACCACACGCGGGTACAGCTCGTGTGTGCGCACTGTGCTCCTCAAACGGATCCCAACACTGTTGCTGGGAGGAGGTGACTAAAAAATGTTTTAAGCCTGCACAGACGATGGACTATTTCATAACTTATAATATGTACCTATAGTAAAACTGTCACAAGGAAGATATTTTTGAAAATATTTTTTTTGCGTACGAAGTCGCGGCCTGCTGCTATAAGGTATATGTATAATAACGGTACATTTTCGCAGACTAAAAAGTATGCGGTAGACTGGTCGTCGTCTTAATAACCATAAATAACTATCCCGTAGCCATAATTAACTACTGTGCCCCATTAATGTCAGTTATTATTTTTCACCAGTCCCAATGCGGTTTGCCTATCATGCTTCTACAGTCTTCTTGTTGTCCTATACTTTTTTTGCAGGTGGGTACAGACATCCAAACGCGGCCCGACTCTGGACGTCCCTTACAGCGCTGGCGGCAGGCGTAACTCTCGACGAGAA
Organism: Petrophora chlorosata; assembly: GCA_951640565.1. Taxonomy (NCBI): domain Eukaryota; kingdom Metazoa; phylum Arthropoda; class Insecta; order Lepidoptera; family Geometridae; genus Petrophora; species Petrophora chlorosata. Next base: position 8,046,116 of record OX621209.1, read on the forward strand.
CATTCCAGAACACACTCACTGGCCTCAATATGGACCAGACTATACTTTGCATGTAGAGCCTACATTAGCTAAGGACAACAACAACAAAAGCTACTTGGATGAGTGCATAGCTACCATACAAGGTGACTCATTATTTATCATAAAGAGGATTTCTCTATATCCATAGAATTATTTCCTGGAAGTGACAGTGCCTTCTTATTTCTTATTTGACTGTTACAGGAAATTTAGAAAAATATCTCCCTCTAGCTACTATCAAAGAACCAGAACCAAAAAGACTGAAGAGCAGTATTAGTGAACAAAGTAATGCAAGTGACCTTAGAAATAACATAAGAACTAAATGTGATATGAATAAGAAAAATAGTTTTAAACAAACTCAAAATGTTTTATCAAATCCTAAGACTGAAGATGTTTATGAATTTGTAGATTAAATGATGCTAAGTTTTATTGTAATTACATAACTGTTTCATTTAAAACTACCTAAAGGTGAGAAAAGGCATTGAAATTTACGAAGTCAATGGTAATCGAAAAAAATATATATATTTAAAGTTCACGCACTGAACTGTTCAGCACACAGAAGTTACCAAGTAACATAATTACAGATGTATTGAAAATGAAACATATTCTGGAGTATCTAAATAGAATATCGCTATACAATGATATACTTTTGCAGTTGAGAACAACCCAAGAACCACAACATGAGTCATGTCATCATGATTTTCTTTAGGTTTTGACATGAAATATGACGAAAATAAATTTCTACAGTTTCATGTACCTGTTGGTCTCATCGCAATTCCCTTCAACACGTTTTCAAAATGCATATAACTCAATTGCAAAAATAAACCGCATATCAGTAGACATTCAACTTGACATTGCTATAAAACGCACATTTTACATAATTTGTTCGAGACATGAAACAGCTTGGATCCTCACCATCTAGCTAACCAACTATTTACACAGCATTAGTTTACAATTGAAGCTAGCAACACAGAGCACGCACAAAGAGCAAGCGAAATGAATTCAACTCTTAATATTTCATTACAAAAAAGCATGTAAGTTTATTTTTTTCAATGATAAACATTTACTCAATTGAAAAATTGCTAAACATAAACATATAATATATTGAATGTTCCTGAAATGGGATCACCGGTACCACAGAATATTAAGGGACAGAAGCATCACTCCGCAAAGAAATTTAAACAAATAGCGACTCTTGCTATGACGCAATAAAATTCAAATCGCGCCTACACTCATATTAACCTACAGAGCGCCTCTTTCTATCGCATAGTTCTTATCTCTTCTGACGCGACACATGTAAAGACGCGCGACCCGCCGTCGGTGTCTGGCTATGTACTTGTAGCTTCATACCTACAGTGCAGAGTGCGCTAGGCCTGCCAGTACCCAAATTATAAATGATCTAGATCAGTTAACTTTAGTGCTTATTCTTATTGCAAGCATGATTGTGTTTGTGATATATTGATTGACCCAAAAGCAAGGCTAGTACCTGTTTTAAATTAAGTTTAATATAAATTGGGTTTACAGCAAAGATAATAGCAAAATTCATTAAAGCTCAGCTCTGGAAGTGTCTAGTTCGGCGGGGTTTACCTATATTTGTGTAATGATAATTATTTTTTACTTATTTTCAAACCTTTTAATTTAATTTGATTTATAATTTTAATTTGATTTTTAATTATTGATTTTAAATTGTGATTTTGATTTTGATTTATAATTTTTGATTTTAAGTTTTAATTTTAATATTTTATTGTAATTTATAACTATGGATGTGTATTATCTGAAATAAACAATTTTTATTTTATTTATTTTTATTTATTAAGATAACAAGTTCCATAATACTTTGTAATTTAGTTAATTTGATGTAGGAAAATTTATTAAACTTTTGTACTGCGAACTCTAGGAGCTGGTGAAATAAATGCATTCATTTGTTGTTTTATCACTGCTGTGAACCCAAATTAAATTATAAGAACAATTCGCCTATTCTAGTCTGATGGCCGTTTTTCGCTGTGTTTCTTAGTGAACTCCTCAGCATTCTTTGAGAATTTCTTCCTATCTTTGAGGAACTCTTCAGCAAGTTCTGCACGCAGCGGGTGCTCTGGCTCAGGGTCATTGACAAGGGCCACTAATGCTTGGATAACTGGAACAAAAAATATTTATTCTGCATTTTCTTTTATTTATGAGAGCATTTGCAAGAATTGCTGTCACAGTAATAATCCCAAAGAATATACATAAAAGAAAGGAGACAGACATGACATAAAATTTACAAAATATTACCTTGATCAGTCTTGGTGGCTGGTTTCCAGTTCTCAGCGCTAATGATGGGCAAGCATACTTGACCCTTCTCATCGATGTTGGGATGGTAGATCTTTGTTTTAAAGCTTATTTTGGGAGGCTTGAATGGGTACTCAGCTGGGAAGTTGATTTCTATACGGAAGGCACCCTTGTTGTATGGTGCGTTATCCTGTGGATAAGTAAAAAATGAAAATTACCTCATTTAAAGAAGTAAACTATTATTAACTCTTCTCCCTTTTCAGCCCTTGTCACCCTTCTTAGTATTCACCCGTTCTCAATCACATATTTATGAATTAAATTATAATATGATCTTATTTTATTTATCACCAAATTTAATATAAGACATACTTATACTTTTTATTTAGGCTAATTAAATGCAGATACCATTATTATTGTTATGAATGATAGTGAATCAATATCTTAGGTTATTAACCCATTGGTATCACAAGATCAAATTCCTTACAATAACAAACAGGGTATGGGATTTCAATAAGAATTAATTATCAGTATGCATCTATCTACAATAAATAATAACTAATAAGTAACCTTAATAGTAACGTAATGCTTTTGTTTCTAGATTGTTTGTTGCAGTGTAACCTAGTTAATAAAATTTAGAAAGTCATCAAGTTGCTTTGCTATTTATAATTAAAATTTCAATACAATGAGTCGAGTCATATTGTTTATTTCCCTGTATCTATGATTCATAGAAATATGATGATAGATCAACAAAAATAAACAAGCCTTAGGAAATCCATAATTAATCCAATATAGTAAAACCCCAGAGATATTCATTTAGAAATTCCAGAAGAATGACACCAATTGAAATGGGGACATTTAAATAACTGTAACTTTTATTTAGTTTTGTAAGAATTTGCTACATACTGACACCTTAATATGACGTATTCTATTCGGAAATAGACGAAATTGTAATGTTGTAAGATAGTGTGTACTTACTGGGACAATCAGTCCTTGCCATGTAAGAATATTGGACTCATCAACTTGAATGTCTCTGAAAGACTTTAACCCCGACTGCCGGATGTCATTTAGCTCCTGGAACAGCAATAAGATGAGTGTTAGAAATTAGATGGATCGGAAAAGAACTGATTTATAAAAACTTCATCATTCATGTAAGTAATCGTAAGTTTTGCTATGAATTGCGATAGTTTTTAATTTACCGTCAAACACTATCGGTACCAAGATTTTATTTGGTAAGGTAATAATGACGAAAATCGTTTTCATAAGCAAAAAAATGATGTCTCACCTTTTGGAGTCTCCTCGTTGCAGCCATTGTATTGAATACGGTATCTGTCAAAATACAACCTGAGAATTCAGCAATAAAACCTAAGTTAAACTTGAAAATAACTATTTACAGGTCCACATGAACACCATACTTATGCAAAACAATAAGAAATAATTAAGATTTGGCAATATATCGTCACAAAATCGTAATTGCAAAACGCGAACCGATGACTACCATCCGTCAAAATGTACTGCGTGGCGTTTTGATCTTGGAGTTTGGACAATAGACATTGAGAGATGACAGGACCGCATATCAACAGAGATACGCATTTGTGTATTTGATGATGACCCTCCTTCCAGTACACGATGAGAACCCCGTTCTAAAAAAAAAGTTATTTTGTTCAGCAGCTAGTTTTATACCTAAATTCTGTATATATATTGATATATTTCTAGCAAAATTATTGTTATTACTGGATTTGTGCAATAACGAAACGTGAAAATAGTGTATGAACTGCCATCTATTGTCTAGTAGTTGAACTAGCTTGATCGTCACATAGTGTCTCTACTCAACAATAGATGGTAGCGCATAAAATAAATAACTTAATGAACTTAAATCTTCATAATAAAATATTAAACATTTGGGACCAAAGGTAACCTGAACATTGAGGAATGACACTAACCTCAATGAGCCTGAAGGTCCCAAAATGGTGCGACAGCCAAAGATATTTTTTTTACTTTATCTTAAGCCACAGTCCATTGAGGTCTTACACCAAAGAAAAAGTATTAAAAAAATAGAATTCACGCAAAAAGATGAACAATAAAACATATACACATTTCTTTTTTCTCAAAAGGCCGTTTGCATGTGTTAAAAAGAGAAAGCATTATGCGCATGACACCATCTTTAAACCCTGCGGGCCACCAGCCAACGGGCGTGACGTTTGTTGATGTTTAGTCGATACCAGCTGGTATTTAATTGTGTGCAGTGTTTTTGGTGATTTGCAAGGAATTTTGCGGGAAAAACATTATATCAAGCAATAAACAACAAGTAAATGAACCATGGCGTGTGTTGTGATACGCTGCAAGAGCCACGTCAGTGATTTAAAGCATAAACCAAGGGCTATAACATTTCATCGGTAAGTCTGATTTGTGTATTTCACCTCCTAATGCGAATATTTGTATGTGCTAGCCTTCTCGTACGTTTGAAAAGTATGTAAGTTACACTAGGTGCTATTTTAGCTTCACATGACGAGCAGAAGAATTCCCATATCTAAATAAACACGGATTTTTGCATACCGATCGACGTGTTTGGCATTTCATGTACTCGTCTAGTGATGTGGTAAAATTCACAACCATAGTATGAATATAGATATGATAATAGAACATAATTTATTCAAGTGGCACACTTGAATATGTTCTAGTTAATTTCACAGTCTATATTTTTCATTTTTAACCGACTTAAAAAAGTTGGAGGTTATCTATTTGGTTGTTTTTTTTTTATAATATGTTTGTTACCTCGGAACTCCGTCATATATAAACTGATTCGGAAATTTCTTTTTGCGTTGTGTTTAGTGTGGATTAGTATAGCGATGAAGTGGTTCCATATAAATTTCATCGATATGTATATGACCTTGGACTTCGAAGATACATTGAAGTCGTTTTTTTTTATAAAATGTATACTTGTAGCTAATTAATTATGTTAAATATATTTAGAATACTTAGGTTCTTGTTCTTGTTTTAGGTTCCCGGTGTTAGCAGAATTGCGAAACGCATGGATAAAAAACATGCAGAGGTCAAAAAGAACAAGAGCGGGGCTCCCCCTCTACTAACTTCTAACATTAAATATCTTTGGACTTAAGTATTGGAAAATGTAATTCAGCTCAATTTCAGTATGTTAAGCTGGGTTGCTTGACATAATAAATAAAATTCAATCAATTGTAAGAAATTATTTGAACATTTATTTAGTGTATTCTTTTGTATATTCTTTTTTATAAGTATATTCTTTTGTTTGCAGAAAATACCTGTGAAGCGGAGACTTATAAGATGAGCTTCGCAACCTATACCTAGTTAATACTGATAGTAGTGCTCGCTGTAATTAATAATTAAAATAATCATAAATAATAATAAAATTATTCTTTATTGTATGGTATGTCATGCAATCTTAAAAGCATATTTAGCGTTCTTATTGGTTAGATGTTAGATGTCGCCACTAGCGTATACAGTAAATAAATAAATTCAACGTATTTTGAAAGAGTGTGCGTTATTAATTTATTCTGTTCCAGCAGTCTAAAAGTCAATAGCCGGGTCCACACCGGCCCATCCAGAACCGCTCGAACTTGCGCGGTGCAGTTGTAGTCGGTGTGGACGCGTCTTGCCTGATGCACCTCTATGTGATACCTACTGGGTGTATCACATTATATTTCTCACGCAAGTATGACCATGTTTCTGAATTTCGTACAAAGCTCAAGTGGCTTCCCATACGTCTTCGTCGGAATGCTCATATATTGTCTCTCCTTTACAGTATTCTGTTCCATCCCAGTTCCCCGCGCTACCTTAAGGAACGTTTTGATTTCCTTCACACTTCAAATCCGCGGTCACTACGATCATCACAGAACCTACTGTTGACAACGCCTACTCATAGTACTTCCTTCTATGATTCTTCCTTCACTGTCAAAGCTGTTCGACTATGGAACGCCTTACCTCTTTCAATTAAACGAGCTCCTTCTCTTGAAATCTTTAAAAATCGTGTTAAGCAGTTTTATCTTGCACAATAGCTGCTACCTATGCTTCGTCTACTGTTAGTATTTATGTTTTCATTTGTAATTTTGTATATTTACCTATGTTTAATTTATTTGTATATTTTATGTTAAAGTATTTATTATGTATATTTTATTAATTATGTTATGTATTTTATGTAATGACTTTGGTTTATGTAGGTATATTATATTATAAAACAAAATTATTTTAAAGTAACACCGTCCATTTCTGTATACATTCCTTCACTTGTGGGTTGTCTGGAAGAGATCGCTTTGAGCGATAAGACCGCCCATTGTGACATTATTATTAAGTTAGTTGTTATTTTAGTTTTTAATTATTTCTGTATTTTGGTGTTACAATAAAGAGTTATTCTATTCTATTCTATTCTATTTCTCGTCCGACGCGTGCATGATACAATGCGTTTGTATCATGCACGCGTCGGACGAGAAATCAAAAGGAAACCACGAACTAAACACCCGATCAACTAAACAAACTTTTGATCGTGGACCGGAATGTAGGTCGGCTGGTGTGAAATAGCTAAAGTATGCTTTATCTAGCGCGAACGAAAAACGAGATAGTCTAAAGTGTTAATAAAGCATACACTACTTCCAAGCATACAATCAGTTCATCGTAACAAGTCTCTTCCTTCAAAACTTTACACGAGAACTTTTCACCTCCGGTCTTAAAAAAATAATTTTGAACATTTTCTTATAAGACCGGAGGTCGAAACGTTTTATCGGTATGAAAATAGGACATCGCTAATGTACAATATATGTATAATCATTTGACAAGTAAGTAAATATAGACAAAGTGGAGACAATTGGGTATTTTTTGGGTATTGAGCAACTATAGTGGTCTCTTTTATTTCAAGTAACTTTTGTGATAAGTAGAAAAGGATGCATTCTGTTTTGGAAGTACAACTTTTTTCGGTAAATCTAATACTATACTAAATCTTAGTCTTACACTATTCCTCAATGCCACAGCCTGTATATATTTTTTTTACGCTTAATAGATCTGTTTGGCCGCTATCTCGTTGCAGCAGGCTTAGCATGGACTAGAGACAATTTTTTTCTGATGTGAAGCGATGATATGGCCTAAGATGGAGCCTCAGAGTAATGACACTATTACTCTAAGGATGGAGCACATAGATCTAGAGAGAGATGGCAGTTGAGTCGCTGCTCAAACCCGTCTCCCCGATGGTTCACCGAACATCATCCCGAAACACGACTAGGTCGCTTGACGGCATGGCTTTGTTCGGTGGCTGGTATTACCAAAGAAAAATTATATATTTTATCTTTGGGTATTACAACCACGGCCAGAGCTTACCACTCCAAAGCGCGTAAGCGGGTTTCATCACGATGTTTTCCTTCACCGTTTTAGAGCGAGCGTGCAGAATCTGCACTTAAAGTTAAGTCATTGGTGCAGGGCCGAGTCGGGATTCGAACCCAGTTGCGTCGGATCGAAAGGCGCACGTGTTCCCGCTGAGCCACACTCGCTCTACCGAATATCGAATAATGCAGGAGTTGAAACTCCTGAAAAGGCCGTATTATAATGATTCATTTTACATGAAGGTTAAGAAACAAATACTGTTAATTAAAAATAACATAATAAACGAAACGAGCTTTACGACTGTATATTTTTACTTCTGTATTAACGGCAACGCAACTTTTGAATAAAGCAATGATTTACATTAATAATACAATACGAAAAACAAGAGCAATATGACAAGATATTATAAAAAAGAAATCTCCATTTTCAGTTACATTCATGGCAGAGTTTGTAAATTTTTATAAATTACAAAATATCAATGTTTTTTTTTATTTTCGGCCGCATTCGGCAACCAAGGATAAATAGACACAAATATAAAACTTGCCCAAGAAAATGGACCAATAAAACGGCCTTGGTTTCTTTTTTTTATGGTCACATTTTAATATGGTCATGAAGATGTAATTTTTTTCTGGTCAAAGCAATACAGTTCACTTGCATCACCCTCCAATAGCTGCCGAATGCGGCCTGTACGACCAGTAATGATGAGAAAAGGAGGAGGTTGCCGCCAACAGTAGCCTAGTCATCATGACCGCCGCGGTCGTCGTCGCGGCGCCGGTTGCGCTGACGCCGGTTCCAGCCCTCGCGCGGGCGCTCTCGCTGCCCTCGGCCTTCGCCCCTCCCGCCCCCACCCCCTCGCTGGAAGAACGAGCCCTGCTTCTCGAATATACGCTCGTTCGAGTCCACTAGGTTGCCGACCTGTCGATTATACAAAAGCAATTTTACAAATGTTTTCAAGAATAAAGCCGAGACAAATTCTACGTTTTCTAAATATTACATGCCTAAAAATAATAAACTAATAAATACATAAATAAATACGCCCAACGATCTCATATAGATCCTGGCCCCTAAGTAGGATTCCCTGTATCTAGGGAACCAGGAACTATGAGGACCATGGTCCCACAGCACCCAGACACGAAACAAATGCATGCGCTTTTTTTCTTTGAACAAATATTTGTCCCGTCGCGGGAATCGAACCCGCAACCTCCGCGGTGTATGAGATTTGAGCTAACCTGCCTAACCACTACACCACAGAGTTATGTAAGCAACATAACAATAATACATATGTAACAATCTTATTTTTCTACACTTATGAAGTTCAACTTCATTACAAATATACAAACACTTTCAAACTAATATCTCGATATCACAATCAGTAGATGTAAACCTTATGCTAATGAATCTATCAGCTCATTCTGCAATTTAGACTACTTCAACATAGAAATTAAAATCTCATTAATCAGTTTTGTATGTCAGTAACGTAACGTCATTTATTACAATGACTCTACCACCATATCGGAAAAAGAACCATACTCAGAAGATACGGCAAGAAACTGAGAAGCATTTTTTTTAGAAATTGTGTTACATGTTTTTGGTTTTCTACAATGTTATCTTTCTTATGTACCAGTTGGCTACATTGCAGAAATGGTATGTTCCAAGCATCTTTGTCTTCAATATAATTACGTGCAGTATAGTATGCTTTTCTCATTAGAACAGTCTTTACGCATAATTTGAATTTACTTTCTGTGAGCTCCGTTATACATTTTGGAATATTATTGCCCATGAAGGACTTATTCGATTTAGTCAGTCTAAACCTGGGTACAACAATCCTATCCTTATTTCTAGTTTTATTTCTAGCAAAAGAGAACATAAAACGGCACATACCTTATCAGCCAATTGAAGCGCTAACGCTTGCATCCTAGTAGGCTCTGATCTATGCAAGATCGCACATTCGCTGGGATCGTCCAACGAGGCCAGTAGTTCCTCGTTGATGATCATCTTGGAGACGAGGGAATGTACGCGCTGGCGAGGCAGCTCGAACATGTCGGCCAGCGAGCGCAGGGAGAGAGAAGCGTACACGTGTGCGTACGTGAATAGGTAGGTCCGGAGGGACTCCTCGCGGATGAGGCGCCCGAGCATGGCGCGGACGTTGTCAGCGCCCACCATTAGGTCCCAAACCTGGGAAGAAAAATGTTTGTTGCATCTTACAAAGTTCAAAATTACTTTATTCATTTTTGGCATCACTGACGCACTTAATAACGTCAACTATTACAATGAGTCTACCACCGTATCGGAAAAAGAACTCAGAAGATACGGCAAGAAACTGAAGCACATTTTTTAGAACTTTTGTTACAATATTTTGTTTGTTTTTGACACTATTATGTTCTTATGTTTGTTTCATGATAGTATAATATAAATACCAGTCAGTACAGCTGGTCTGTACTGACAGCTACATTTCCAGCTTTGGTCAGTTTTCGTGAGGTATATAAAGTTGTTTTACACTCTATCAAAAGTGGCAATAAAGCAGACGACCTGGTATGAAGCAGTCTTATATTCTACCTTCGCCTATCTACAACGCCAGAGGCAGAATTGCCGACTCTCAAGAGTAAGAAGTTGTTTTTTTCAACAAAACCTTTTGTGATTATTGACACATGTTGGATAATAAATTGCTGGGCATATGAGACTTAATATCAGATGTCTCGGGGTAATGAGCGCTATGCAGTGCTATGTAGTTCTTTTATGGTTTTAAAAGCTCTGGGTAGTACTGCAATTGTAATGGGCAGGCGTGGCGCTTACCATCACGCGTACGACTATCTCGTCCCATTACTCAATACCATAAAAGAAAACCATTTTTTACAGCACACTGGCGTTTGAATAAAAGCGACAACATGATTGAAGAAGTAGCTTTTTTGCTGTAATGTAGGATGTGATGCTAACCTTGGCGTTCATCTTCTCGTTGACGATGAAGTTGAGACAGGCGCGCCAGTCGCCGCGGCGCATGGCGCGCGCGGCCGCGACCGCGTGCTCGCGCATCGACTCGGGCGGCCCCACCAGCGCCTGCCGCTCGCTGGCGCGCAGGTTCTGGTAGAACGTCTTGCTGATCATGCGCCGCCGCGCGTCGAACTCATGCGCCGCCATGTACGGAATCTCGATCAGCATCGCCGACACCAAGTAGACGCACTCCAGCAGCTCCAAGTTGATGTGCATGTGGAACGGCATCTGGCGCTGCTTCTCGATCTTCTCCTGCTCCTTGGAGCGCTCGTGCTGGCGCTGCGGCAGCAGGCCCTGCGCGAGCAGCTCCTTGGGCTTGCCGGTCATCATGAGCTCAGCGAGGCAGCCGTGCGCCTCCTTGACGTTCCCGCGGCGGAAGGCGCACAGGCCGAGGTTGGCCATCGTGCGGTTGTACAGGATCTGCGTGCTAGGGTCCGAGTGCTGCACCGTCTCCTGCAGGTGCGACATGAGCAGCAGGTCGCGCGCCTGGAACCAGTTGTCGTGCAGCGCGTGGTGGTAGATGTGCGACAGGATGGCGCGCGTCCGCAGCCGGTCCGTCTCGTCGTTCGCGTAGATGTACTTGCAGAACTTCTCCATCTTCTTGATGGAGGTGTCCTCGGCGGGCGGCAGGTCCTTGCGCACGGCGCGCGGGTCGAACTTGTAGTACAGGTGGTCGATCTTGCGCAGGTACGCGCGGCACACCTCCTGCGGCTCCCCGTGGCGCTCCACCACGCGGCACACGCGGTCGATGAGCGCCGACACGCGCACCTCGTCCTTCAGCCGCTCCACGTACTCGTTGGAGTGCGGGTCGCACTCCTTCAGCAGCTTGGTGAACTCGTCATCGAGCCGCTCCAGCGCGGTGAGCACGCAGCCGCGCACGCGATACGGCGCCGTCACCAGCTGCTCGTTCTCCTCCGTGATGGTCTCGCTGAGCACCATGTCCTCGTGCGCGAGCAGCAGCGTCACCATGTGGTCGACGTTCTCGACGAGCCGCGACCAGTACTCGGGCTTCATGGCGTCGGACACCTTCGGGTTGTAGTCGAAGAGCGCGGCGACGGTGGCAGCGCGCAGCTTGAGCTGCAGCGCGTCGCCCAGCTCGTGCTGCGCCGCCACGGTGCGCAGCTCGTGCAGCAGCTCGAGCTGCGCGCGCCGGTCGGTGCGCTTGCGGCCGCGCGCCGCGCTGATCTCGCCCAGCTTCTTCACCACGAGCGCAGCGTCGATATCGCTGTCCTGCAAGTTTACAGTCTGAGTTGACAGCCTCTATGGTGTAGTGAGCTTATTTTTTCTGGTTATAGGCTTGCATTTGACCGCTTTTGAGCGCATCATCGCTTACCATCAGTAAGTATTTCACCTGATGGTAAGCGATGATGTGGTCTAAGATGTAACACGCTTACCTAGAAGATACCTGTTCACTCTCGATTTGAGGACTCCCAGGTTGTAGTTGTCAGGAAACACAGACATTGGCAATGCGTTCCACTCCTTAGCTGTTCGTAAGATGAATGTCTACCATATTTGGATGTCGCATAGCCGTGACGTCTAGTTGTCCTATGATGGAATGGAGACGGATGACGGATGGAACGGAGAGTTAGAACTCAAATCTCACATACCGCGGAGATTTTCGATTTCCGCTACGGGACCTACCCTGATTCCCTAGATAAAAGGAATCCTAGTTAGGAACCTAGATCCATATATGTGATCGTTATCAGTTATTATTATTATAGTTACTCTGTGACTGTAGAAGTGGAGATATTTACCCGCGTTCCGACTATGCATCAGCAAACAGTTGGAAAAGTCCAAATACAAGTGGAAGTGCGTCAAACCAACCAAATCGCTTGTGTCTACTTTAAAGAAAACCAAACGCATCGAGAAATGGCAGCCTATGGCACAATGGGAACCTGGCTTTAAAAGCATGAAGATTGGGACTTACCTTAGCGAACATCTTCGGCTTATCAGACGTAGCGGCACCCTTCCTGACCGTCTCCCATTCACCGCCGTCATCAGCCTGGTCCCGTTTGCTGGACTTGCCGACCCTGGTCTCGCGTCTCTCCTCTCGCCGCTTGGCGCGGCGCTTGTCTCTTTCTTCATCATCATCCCTTCCCTCGGTGTTTCTCTTTAGGAACCGCTCGCGCATGTTGGCCACGCCGCGGGCTTCGTCGTCTGAACTGGAACTGGAGTCGGACGAGCTCGAACCCCAGTCCATAGAGTCTGAAGACTCGTCGTCCGCGGGCGCAGGACGGCGCGGGGGCTCCGGGGAGCGGCGCACCTCACGAGGCGCCTTCGCTTTCGGCTTCTCTTCATCTTCAGACTCATCAGATGAGGAGGAATCTAAAACAAGAAAGTTTAGTTCAATTAGTACAAGGAGGTCCTGTTACTATTAAATCTTTTCTAATGCCACTAAAGGCATTTGCCTTTGCCAAAGAGCACACAGATTCAAGACCTAGTGAAAAAAATGAAACAGGTAAGAAGAATTATATAAGAATCTGATACGGGCTATAAATAAATAAATGGCACTAAGCTTATGAGGTCTATCTTGACTAAAAACAATAACATGGTTACTAACCCTTTTGTTCATCTTCATCGTCAGGCTGATCAGGATCCTCACGGAACTTGGACACATCGGCCTCGAAGTCTTTAGTGTACTTCCTGAGCTTCTGCCTCAAGGAAGTTAGGGCTTTGCTGTTGCCTTTCGAGAGCCCCTTCCTGGAATCGCGATCTGTCCAGGCTGCCGCCACCCAGTCTTCCAACTCCACCAGTGCTCTGATGAAGAACCTTGGCGCGACTCCATTTTCTTCTTTCGCCACTACAGGGGCGGCGCGAGTGTACGCTTTCTGCAGTTCTTCAAAGGAGGACAGTGCGGATGCGAAATCTTTGATCTTCTTGTGGTTACGCAAGGAGTGGATGATGCCTTCCAACTCTTCATAACGCTTCTCCTTCATGGAGCGCACAACGCGCTTTGTTTCCTCTTCATCGTCGCTAAACTGTTGAGGAGAGAATACACGATTATAGAAGAGTAAGCAGTTTGTTGATTGTGATTAGCAATCAATAGCTTCTGGTTAACACTTAATTTTGAGCCATCCGCATGCCGAGTGAAAATGCGTGTGACGCAGAATTCGATGCAAAGTTTTAGTTGGTGGAGTGTCTCCATCAATAAATCATCATCATTGGACTATACAGGTTGTAGCAAAATTTTGGAATCTTGAAGGTTCTAATGCTCGGGATACACGACGACACTAACACTCGACACAAATGTCGACACTAGTGTCGATGCGTCCACACGGTAAGCAATTTTTTTATATCGACATTTGTGTATACATCTAGTGACTCAGCTCAAGTGTATTGGCTGTTTTATACACAAACACATGCGAAACTGGCTGCAATTCAGTGTCGTACATTCCGTCTCAATAAATCGTCCTGCTACTGCTGCGATCATCGCTTTATGTATTAAAATTAAAATGCGTCGGCGTAAAAAGATCCATATGGGTTAAGGATTAAATTAAAAGAAGAGCACAGCTAGGGGCTTATAAATAATCAATTGTAATCTGAACTGGAAAATGAAGATCCAGAATGCTACAAAACTCTTCAGATGAAACACAAAAACTTTATACAAACTACAATATAATCAATGATTTTATTTTATCTTCATATTCGCGACATCATGAAGGTCTAGCTAAAAATTTCGCGCAGGTTCGAAATTTGTTACACTTGAGCTAGACACCGTAAACTTCCTGTCTCCACGGCAGTGATACAGACACTGAGCAACACCGGCACTACATATGCAACTCGGTGTCGCGAAGGTTTGGCCACACAGACACTTGATGTATACACTGAGTGTCTAGTGTCGTCGTGTATCCCGAGCTTAGAAACAGCACTTCCACACTGCCACAGCCTGTATAATTGTGTGATGTCTACTATGAATATTATAAATTCGCAAGTGTGCGTGTTTGTTACCACTTAGCTCCATAATACACCGCCGGTTCAGGGAAAATAGGCGAAAACAATTCCCTGTTGTGTAGTAGCTTAATAAAAATATAGTTTTTAATATTATAATATGTATGTTAGTCTGTAAGGTATACATAATATTAAAGTTTTCATGAGTTTGATTCATTATAAATAATTAATAGAACGGCTAGGACTCACATAGTACATGCATGAGCATCAGACATGCTCGAAACCTAGGTCAACTAATTCGACAAACTATGTGAGTCCTAGCCGTTCTATCAAATATTTATAAATAATATGGGTCTTAGAATTACTTTAGTCACTAATGTAACTATTGTTTTCTTAAATACCTGAAATAAAGATGTAATAATAATAATAATGAATTATGTATGTAGGTACAAAAGGTACCTAATGTCCTGGAATAATAATATGACACACATTTTATTTTAGCCTAGAAAAACGAACAGTCCTAAGGAAATATCTGTTACTATAAACCTAATTCTATGAGAATGGAGTCCAGGCATTCTCCCTAGTATTGGAATGTTTTTGCCTTTGAGACTAAAATGTCTTAATAAAATGTTAATTTCTCTACTTTGCAGCTTCAGGCAGAGAATGGTTATCTTTTCTCTATCTCCAAATAGCACAAAACAGTCCCTGATAAATGTATTCCCTTAGTACTTCTAAGCTATTTGATAGGTCTTTATGTGATTTTCACCTAGATCATTTCTTCATTTAGACTCTAAATGAAGAATTGCTCTAGGTGTAAATTTTAGAGTATTTCTTATGAGAAGTTTATGTTATTATAAATTCATATATTTAATGTAAACCACATTTGTCTATAGCTGGGTATTTAAAATAGTATGGAAATTCACATTAAAATATGTAGTTGTTTCATAAACATATTATCAATATAATATAAATTTGGCTACATGAATGAAGCTTCATTAATGAGCGAGCTTGAGCTTTTTCTTTTCTATAACGCTTTTCAAATGCAGATCCAGAAGCATTTGAAAAACATCAACAACACACTTTTATAATATCTAAATTTATATACAGGATATGCATTTGGATAGGAAGGAGTTCCTGAAGTTAATTACTAATCTCTCTTTAAACTAAAACGCCCAAACTAAAATTAAAAAGGTTTACTATGCAACTAGACACAACAATGCACTTTAGAGTCTAAAACATTTTCATTATGTTATTAAATGGTTTTATTTAACAATAGCATTAATTTATGTATTTATTAGAATTTAGTGCATGTTAAAGATTGCGCTTTCAATTTAGTTTTCTTTTATATAGTTGCATTATTTTTTCTGATGCAATTCATTGGCAATACCTTTGATATTAACAAATGTAATACCACATAGAGTTGATGGTTTTTAGTTATATTTTAAACGCATACTGACCGTGTAAACGGGCGCCGGCGCGCGTACTACTGGCTCGTCTTCAGAGGAGCTTTCAGACTCGGAGTCTGTCCCGGTAGCGAAGAAACGACTCATGATTTCGTCTTCACACTAATCTACCTGTAACTGACAAATAACACTTATAAACACGACAGAAACCACTCAACAGCAGACATTATCACGTTTAACACACATAAAGCGGTTAACATCTGCACAACGAGTTGTAAGAACATGTAAAATGCTGGAAAACCACTGTCGTTGAGGTTAAGACTTTCACACAATGAATATTATTATTTAAAGTATACTAGCCTCCTGGTATAAACAAAATGTGAAATAATATAGATAGGAAGTGGGAAATTAATTAAATTCATGAAAGTTTATCGAAAATTACATAAAACTGGAAGAAATCCAGCTTGACCACGACACACTCAACACGTCAAAAAGGACGGAAATTCGTCACAGACTGTAAAAAACAAAACCACAGGCAAAACTCAAATGTTGCCTATTGCATATCCAGCGTTCACTGCAAAAAAATATATATCTTTGGTTCACTGAATGTAAGAACAACACACAAACCATTGAGGAATGCAAAGATTTAATTACGTATTTGTAGTTACCCATTGCCATTGAGGAATGACACTATAGAGTCCTTGACAGCGTAACACTTTTGGAAAGCAATAGTTTTTGACAGTATTTTTGGAGTGTTTACCATACCTATGAAAAATTCTCCCATTCGCTTGAATGAAAATGTAACGTGTTCTGCGTTGCATTGCAGCCACTATAACTTCAGAAGTTCGTGGTTGGTCTGTAAAAGGTAGGACATCTGTACTATTCTGTACCCCAGAGTGAAAGAATAGGGAAATAGGGAATATGCATATGTTGTCGAAAAATCTAGAAATTACTTTTTATGATAGATTACTCCTGTAAACAGATCAAAAGGTGAAGGTCTCTTTTAGGTGGCCGAGTAACGAATACGTTCTAGCGTGGCCACAGAATAATAGTACAGATTTCGTAACTTTTACAGACTAACTAGCTACGACTTTCTGAAGTTATAGTGGCGGCGCTACAACGCAGAGCACGAATGAAATTGCGGTAACTACATTTTCTTACGGCATGCTTCTTATGCAATCATTAATATTTTGTTGTTAACCAGGTTTTATCTACGATTAAACCAGTCAGGTAAATAAAATAATCAAATAAAATACATGATACATTTACACAATAGACACACATTCATTATTTCCATACCAGTAAAATTTACAATAGAAGAACTAGTATTTTGACATAATTTACAAGACAACAGCACAACTGGTACTTAGGATATAGGTAGATAGATAAACACAATGTTGAAAAAATCACTCGAAGTTTTCTAAATAGCATAGTGTCTCAGTTAAATGTTATACTGTCGGAGTAGATCACAGACGTACTTATGAAAGTCAATTATTACATTGACCGTACCATCGTATTGGATAGCACTAACTATATATAACTGTCAATTCACTACACTAACCCCAAACGGTTTGTCCTTTTGTGTCCTGAACAGCCTTGACGTTCACATGATGATGAAGTCTACGTTCATGAACTCGTTCTCACTATGTGGCGTATACAACGTGTAACATAAATGTGTAGTAATAATTAAACCACGCATATAGAAGCTTATTAATAATTCAAGTCCAAGTGCAAATCACCAGAAACTTTTTAAAATCACAAGATATGATAATTTAAACATTTCTGGTAATCAAGTTCATTTCAACCCTAACAATCAGCTGATAAAGAGCAATGAACTTGTGACAAAGAATATTAGTGCGCCGCGTGTACAGATCTGACAAACAAATTTTATCTTCAGTTAGCAAAGCCAGCTGTCCTACCAACCTTACTTTACAACTAACTTTCAAGCAAACTGCTTTTTACGCGACTCCCCAAAAAAGGAATATAATGTTTTCGGGGTTAATGTATGTGCGTTTTTTTATTACAAAATGCCTCAACAGATTTGGATGTATGGGGTATCCTCGGAATCCTTAAATCATCCCAAGTGATAATGTTTTTGGCAGGGTATTTTTTTATTTTTATTAATGCTTACTTATTAATTACAGCATTAAACATCATCGCTCCAATTAACATTCAGGAATAAGGATCTAATCAGTGTAAACGCCTAATAAGAGCGAGCATGGCTGATGTTCTTAAAAAATACGTGAGGTCACCAACCACCGTAGGAATAGGATGTAAAAAACATCATGCATGAATTTCAACAGTAGGAATGTAATAGGCTGATAATGATGATTAAGACATTTCCAACATTTGATTTCATTGCATAGTAAAAGAGTGTTCGTAAGTCAGTAATCAATAAAGCGTCTTTACTTAGTCAGTTTTCAGAAATAAACCTGTTTAATCTTTGACAAAACGCGGCAAACACTAAAGCTATCAAACATTCGCCGCCGCTTCATGATTCGCTAGCCTTGTTTCGTATTGCACCAATCATAAAGATGTAATCCTAATAAATAATAGCCGCTGCTCCTCATTGGTCGAGCGGCACAAACAAAGTTACCTTCTAACGCCGCCCCATAAAACTCCACCGAAGAGGACCGTTTTCGTTTCGGAAATTCTTTTTAGGTTATTTCTGAATATGAATTCTAAGACGTCAAGTTGGATAAAAATTTGAAACTAATCAAGGCAAAGCTAAGTCGGGTACGTTCGCGGAGATTTTTTTGTATACCGGTTCCGGAACATGCAAAAAAACTATGGTAAAAAAAACTTAAACCTATGTTTTTATTATGGTTTTAATGCATTCAAATCTGTCCAGGCAATAAGAAGTAATGGTGGAATAAATAAATACATACATACGTAAACCCTGAAATACTCCTTTTTGGGCAGTCGTGTAAAAATGTGGAAATACCCTTTTTTACGAGAGTTCCGGAACGGAAACGACCGAGTCCGAAGATCCGTTCAGTATGAAATTCCGGTATTTGAGACTCGAAATCAAGCCCTTGTAAAATGTTCGGCGTTTTCAAAGACAGAGCGCCTAGGCCACAAAACAGATAAATACAGAAGTTAATCTCATGTATGTACTTTTCATACATTTCATACCGGACGGCGCAGGAAGTTTTTGGGAGGAAAATTGATTGATTTAAAAATATAACTGTACACGATATCGACATAATTTTTTCGCAGTTACTATTATAACTGAATAAAGTTGTTTTGAAGACAAAACAAATGCGATTAGTTTACATTAACATCTTCCTCATTAGATTATTGAACACAAGGCTAACACAGCTTATACTACAATAAATATCTAATTTTAAATTGTAAAAATATGACAAGGCTAAAAACTTATGTTCGCTTGTTCGGCGCAGGGCTGGGGGCTGGGGCGCTTACCTACCTACCTAACTATTTTGTGTTACGTGAAAACAAACCATCAAAATACAAGCAAATACCTACTTACCTCTCTGAAACAACTGGTAGCTTAAAAAACGACAATTCACCGTTTAATGTTGAATTTAAACAACCGTCCACCAAACAGTTATAATAACCTATTTTTCGTTGCTCCATTTTTGCACAAAAACGTTCACAGACGCGTGTCTCAAGCGGATGGCACTCGCATCCCAACTGTGCCCAGATATCGTGTCTGTGAGCGGTGTCTATGTGTGCGTTGCTCGAGCGCACTTTGTATGTATGTAGATTTCTGTACTAATCTGTTTTGTGCCTAGGCACAAAGTAGCTCGGTCAATGACCCGTACTACCGCGACTAGGCCACAGCTTGTTAGGATTGTCCAAAATAATTCAAATAAATAATTTTTAAACTTTGTATGGAAAATATAATAGTGTTTTTTTGGTTGTATATTCTGCCCGATGATTCATGACTAGATACCCATACACACCTTTCAGTATTACTACACATTAATGTTATTCCCTGTATATTAGGATTAGAAATCCGAGATTCGTTGCTTACATTTTTACTGTAGGATTGTGATCCATCAATGGAATTGGATGATTGAACATAGTAATCGACAGCAGGGACCTGTAAGATAAATTTATTACACAAAATAAGAACTTATTTACAACATGTTCTTACATAAGAGGCGAATGCCTTTACTATTAAAACAATTCTACTCTCTTCTTACTAAACTTTAACTTTTTAATTTCAAATTAAATAAAAACTATAATCATTAACTACTTTTATTACCTATATCTTAATTAAACGGTTTAAGAATTCACAATTTTAATACATTTAACATTTTACACAAATATGCAATTTGTTACCCGACGTAATGGGAACTGAAATGTTTATACGATGGCCACACTGATACACGAAACTGCTCAATGTTGTTTTATAGTCCGGTCAATTTAGACATTCGAAGTTACATAAAGTCCCAACAAGCTGAATTTCTGTGAAATTGTTCAAAACATAATTATAAACAATGTCTAGAAGTTCCCCATCATTTCCCTGTGAGGAAAAAAAAATATTCAAGGTCAAAGGTAAAAAAAATGAGTTTTTCGCGATTTTCAGCAAAACGGTAAGTTTTATCATAAAAGTACCTCAGACAAAAATTGTAGATCATAAAATTATCTTTAAAAAATGTATCAATACTTTTTTTCTTACGAGCCACCGTTTCTGAGATATAACGATTCAAAAAGTTATAAAAGTTGTTATCGTCATAATATGCACACGTTTCCACGCCACCTATGAGGTAGTGTACTTAGCGCGTTTTTTTTAACGTGGTTCCCCAGTAGGCCTACTCCACGGGTCAGTTGTGATCCTGTTTAATGTAAAACTATTGCAAAATAACGGAAATTTTCAAAGATTGGGAAAGATAAAAGCGATGTAGATTAAAAAAAAGTGTTGAAGTTTATTCGTCTTATTCGTAAGTTTCAAATTCTTGTTCTTCTTCTTGATCTTCTTCTTGTTCTTCTTCATTTTCATTTTGGATGCAAGTAAATTGCGTCAATAGCGATGTATCGCAGGATACTTCGTCGGAGTCAAACGAATCCTCCATTGTTTGTGATTCAATATTAGAGCACGACCGGCAACAATTTGTGCATGCCAAAGAACAAGACAGTCCGACTTATTTGCAACCACATTTAGCACTGCATCCCTTTTTGCAGTTGCAAAAAATTGTGTTCAGCAGTTTTTCCGGCGCAGGTGGAAGTAAAGTTTGAACTGGCTCTAATATATTGTTGACCAACTTCATATTATGACGATTACAACTTTTATAACTTTTTGAATCGTTATATCTCAGAAACGGTGGCTCGTAAGAAAAAAAGTATTGATACATTTTTTATAGATAATTTTATGATCTACAATTTTTGTGAGGTACTTTTATGATAAAACTTACCGTTTTGCTGAAAATCGCGAAAAACTCATTTTTTTGACCTTTGACCTTGAATAAAATTATTCCCTTACAGGGGAATGATGGGGAACTTCTAGACATTGTTTATAATTATATTTTGAACAATTTCACTGAAATTCAGCTTGTTGGGACTTTATGTAACTTCACTCTCATTTTTTGGTCTAAATTGAGCCTGTTGTATAGCGCTATCCTTTTTTAGG
The DNA here is from genome assembly GCA_951640565.1 of Petrophora chlorosata. Taxonomy (NCBI): domain Eukaryota; kingdom Metazoa; phylum Arthropoda; class Insecta; order Lepidoptera; family Geometridae; genus Petrophora; species Petrophora chlorosata. The sequence goes on from OX621209.1 coordinate 8,067,617, forward strand.
TCGGAAAACTTCGTAATTATCCCTCTATAGTGTGAGACCTCAATGCCCATTGCCCATCTCTTATAACGTATTTTTTTTCTATGGTAGACTAGGTTAGTATTTTGTGGTAGGTCTTTTTGGCGGGAAGTGAAAAGTGATACAGTTCGATTTTGTTTTAATTTCCAAACAAGTGTTATTTCGAGTGATCATGTGTAATATCGGTGGAATATTAACCATTATGTGTTCGTAAACGTGCACGAGTGTAGGCAAATGAAACAAATAGAGAATACATGGCTTTTTATGTTTTCCCAAAAAGTCCATGAAAAGCTTGAATAAAGTTCCACCACTTTATTGAAGCACTAGGAGAGGGTCCAGCTTGTTGATGTTGACTCTCATTCTCAACAAAAATATAATAAATGGAATATTAAACTATCAAATAAAAACTACGTAAGACATGGCGGTGGTCCTAGAGACTTTAGCCTACCCTAAGAGGCGAACTAAAAAAAAAGAAAAAAATATATTCTGTGGCCAGTAGTCAATATCCTAGATAAAAATTGTATATACGAAAACCAAAGATAAAATATAGTATAATTTTTCTTTGACGAAAACCATTGAGGTCATGACGAAAACAGTACTTCCTAGTCTGTGGTAGTAGCCATTTGATGAAAATGAAATGTGATGAAAATCCTGCTTATATTTAAATTAATACCTACCTAAACTATAAGGCTTTTTATGTTATCAACTGAAGTGAAGTCAATTTATCAATGGATTTCTCAAGTTTGATATTACCACTTACTAAAAATATTTGCCGTACCTGCCTCATGGAGTCTGAATTAACGATGTTCATGAACATACAGGATTTAATTGAACATGATACGACGAAGATAAAGCTTATCGACGTATTAGTTTATTTGAATTGTTTAGAGGTGATTAATTAATAGTTTTACAACTATGCTTTGAGATTAATATTATTATTTTACTAAAAATCACTCATCTGACCCTATCTATTTTCAGAACAATGATGAAGAAAATTGGCCTCAAGTGGTATGTTCTACTTGTGTGTCCACGGCCTTATTAGCTTACGACTTCAAACTGAATTGTTTGAAAGCAAACTCTACATTGTCCAGGATTCTTATGATACAATCACCTACAAATTTTCAGAGAACTGAAATAGACGCTATAGATATCAATGTGGTTTACCAAGATCATGAATATGATGTGCCCCTGTTCGGCAATCATCCCACATTAGACTTTGATACCCATTTACCTGTGAAAAAAGAGCTAACCCCTCTACCTCCAGTAACTGTGATAACTTCAACTGAACAACCACCCAGAAAAGAAGGAGAGAAGAAATACCCTTGCACTCTTTGTGACAAGTCATTCACAAGATTGTATGGGCTGCGCTATCACATTGCTAAACATAATGATATTAAAAGATTTTTGTGCCCAAAATGTGGAAAAGGTTTCCACACATCCCGTGGGTTGAAGCAGCATTCCATATCTCACAAAGATGTGGCTCAATTTAAATGCGGTTTCTGTAATAAAACCTATAAATCAAGACAGTCTCTTCGAGAGCATTTTCGTGTAGCACATTCAAATAACCGATCCTCATTTTTGTGTGTCGTATGTTGCAAATCATTTACAGCAAAATCAACTTTAATGATGCATATGAAGAGTCACAATGGGGAAAGATATCCCTGTCCTTATTGTTCTAAGGTATATACCAGAGCCTCATATTTACGAGCACACAGTGTAGTCCATTTAGGTCAAGAGAGGCCACGGCCATTCTCATGTACTCACAAGGATTGCGGTCGATGTTTCTCCAGTAAACACAGTTTATTAGTGCATATTGCTCACACTCATACTACAGAGAGACCTCATAAGTGTGAAATGTGCTTTAAAGGCTTTGCAACTGCATCTGGTCTCAGGACACATCAAGAGACACATGCAGAGAAAGGGGTCTGTTGTGACATGTGTGGCAAAAAACTAGCTAATAAACGAGTATTACAAAAACATATCAAGTCACATGATGTGGATGCAAACGACATGATCCTTGAAACAGTGGTAGACAATGTTTTCTTTGATCAAGTTTATTGAAATGTTCGCTTTGGTCAATACATTTAGAGTAATGTTACAGTATATTTAATATAAATAATGTGATAAATATGTTATGTGCAGTAGCTTTCCTGTTATATAAAATTGAAACATTGTTCCAGCTGATTATAAATAAAATTGATTGCAATTGCAAGCACTTTGGTTGAAAATTTAATCTTTTATTATGAATCAGTCCCACAACATTCAGAAATTTAATTTTTTTTAAATAGAAGTAAGGTAATCATTAACAGGTCTCGGTAACTCCTGTGGTATTTTAACACCATGTTAGGTCATTGACTCATTGTTGAACAAATATTTCTCAGTACAGTACCTATAAGTACTAATATGGGCAGTATAATAAACAGCCCTACAGGGCAATGTCAGACTTAAATAAAAAAGCTTTTTATTGGTACAATTTTACTATTTAAAATGGAGACTTATACATCATTTTCAGTATCAAATCAACTGGTGCTGATTAGCAAATGAAGTGTGCATTATTAAAATAATGAATGATAACACTGATTGCATGATTATTTTACATATAAAGTTATTGCAAAACAGTATGTACTTACCACCTAGTTAGTACTAAAATAAAGTTATCAAATTCGTGATACATACTTTAACAACATTTACATTGAAACTGAACAATTTATACTTAATCTATAAACAATAATAACATGCAAATTACAATATAATATGGTTACAAGTGAGGTAAAAAATTAGTTTGCCTTTACAATTGCAATTTACAGTTCAGTTGGTATTTTGAAAATAAAACTGGAGCATTTTTAATTTTGAATATGATGATGCATAATACATAATAGAATGATATACACAGCATGAGGTAAACTAAAATGTGATGTGTTTACTATATATATATTAAGTACTTTGATTTCCTTATCATGTACATACCAACAATGCCATATTTTTTTCTTATTACTTTCTTTCTTTTAAAAACAGGAACATGAAATTATGAAAACTTACAAAAGTTCTTATTAAACTTCCAAACTTGCAAATTTAACTGAATAAAGTTGATTGTTCTAGAAAGAATACAAGGAAAATATGTTTGTACATTACAACTAAGATACTAAATTATATGCATACAATTAAAATTCTTATATATAACCACAGAATACCTAATAGAATAACATCTTAGCTCATATCAGGGCTTTTAAAATTTTATGGAAAGAATCCTTTTCCAAGAATCTTGTTCATTTCCTTGTTTTGTTTTCTGATCTTGATATCTGCTACTTCTACTTTGTCTTGTATTTTATCAATGAGGTCAATTTGATGAGATAGTTCATTACCAATCGCCATACCATGTCCTTTAAGTCTAGCTACATGTGAGGACATTACATTAAGGTTAGCTTCTAGTATATTGTCATAACCTTGACTGTCAACAGGCTCTGCTGAAGTCTGCTCATCTAGCCCATGTAAGGGTTTTGGCAGATTAGGCCTATCCATTACTGCAATACACTGAGTCGGTTTTTCTATTGCATTATAAAATGTGCTGTGGCTTTGGCTGGTACAGCGGGGAACATCTCTATTTGACTGAATAGGCAGGGTATCAGCTTTACCAATTAAAATGTTCTTGATTCCATAAAAAACAGATTGGATCCCTTTAATATGTTTTTGACTAATTTTCAGGTTGGCATCAATATCATCAAGTGTTTTATTGGTGATATGGAGTTGATTGCCTTGATCTGCAAGTTTTACAGCTGCATGGATACCAATCTCCTCAGATTCTCTGAGTAGGGCTATGCTTCTTGCACTAGAAACCAATGTTCTCTGTTCGATTCTTCGTTTTTTCTCAAGCTGGTTCTCAAGTTGTTTCTGTTGTTCTTGGGTTGTTGATGGTTGTGGAAATCTAGCTCTGAAGCCATTCACAAAAGTGAAGTTATCCACTTCGTCTTCATCATCACTGAATAGGATATTGTTGACAATCGTACAGCGAGGCTTATTATTGGTCATAATAACTATGATTAACTGATACTAACACTGATACACATATGCCACCACAAAATCACAGAACTACCTATACAAATTGCAGTTATACAAACAAGTAACCTGGATTTCCCTAATATTACAGGCGTGTGCTTACGCAAAGGCAACATCAGAGAATGACCATTATTACATATGAACATAATAGGCATGTTTTTAACAGGAAAACATTTTATTTTAATTATAAATATACTTAGGTATCAGCAAACAATAATATTTGTGTTTGATTTCAGAGCATTATTATATATCCCAACACAACACATTTGTAATGGAATCAATTGTTGGTTATTTCCCAAGCAGCTTATTCATTTGTTTGTTTTGTTTTCCAATCTTTATATCTGCCACTTCAACTTTATCATGTATAGTATCAATAAGTTCATTTTGATGATCTATTTGGTTTCCAAGTTCGGCCCCAAGCCCTTTTAGTCTAGTGATGTGTTGCACCATTTCATCTAAGTTGGCCTCTAGTATGTCATTAACTCGTTGACTGTTGGTGACAGGACCTGCTGAAGTCTGAGCATCGAGGCCGCGTAGTCTAGTTGCTGGATGAGAATCAAAGTTATCTATTGTTGAAGTTCTTTGCGGCAAGTTATCTATTGGGTCATCAAACCTACTGCTGCTTGGGCCGGCGCTACGCATACTGGGAGACGCGCCACTTCTTGACGGCGGAGGGTCTGATTTACCTGAAATGTAGTTCTTGAGACCATAAAAAACAGATTTGATCCCATTAATATGTTTTTGACTATAATTCAGGTTGGTATTAATCTCATCAAGCCTTTTATTGGTGTTTTGCAGTTGTTCACGTTGACGTTCCAGTTCCTCGGCGGTGGCGATCCCTATTTGCTCGGAGTCCCGTAGCAGCCCTATGCTTCTTGAAGAAGAATCTAGAGTTCGCTGTTCGATTTCTCGTTGCTTCTCGAGCATGACTTGTCTCTGTCGTTCTAGCTCTGCGATGTGTCCGCCGTAAGAGTTGGCAGTAGCCTTCGGTTGGGGGGGCGGTATCCTGGCCCTGAAGCTATTGACGAAAGTGTCATCGTCCACTTCGTCCTCGAACAAATCATTCGAATTGCTAATGTACTTATGTTTTGCCATATTCACAGTTTCCTATAGTGCTTGAAATTGACTCACTGATAACACTAATTTTAATGGAAAATTTATGTAGGTATAATGAACGGATTTCCTTGCTTTTGCTTTGCTTGCTTTGTGACGTCTACAATTTTTAATTATATATGACGTCAACAAAAATGACATTGACAATTATATTAAACTGACAGCTGACATTTAGTTTGAATGACGTGACATTGACGCAAAGAGTTCGGTTGTGCACGCTAGTCTCTAGAAGCATAGGACCTCAGCCTTTTGGTTTGGCTGTCTACTCGAAGCATAGGACCAAAGATTTTTACGGCCGGTTTCTCAATTGAGAATTCGAAGTTGAGTTTTTCTTAAAGGCTGCTTAACTGCTACTTAAGCCATTTTCTGTTTCTGATTAGATGTTAAGTATAGTTTGAGCATTTGAGGTTGAGATTTGCTCAACTTTGACAGTAGACATGCGCAAAACAGTGCATTGAAAAGTAATGTGATATGGCATCACATTTCGTACCGAGTAATATTTCATTACTTCATCACCCTAAACATCACCTGAGATGGTCGCGTCGGACGCACTATCTATCACTTGTGTGATATTGTAATGGAATGCTCGAATGCAATAGCAAGTGATAGTTATAGCGCATATACATGAGATAGCGAGTTACTTATTTTTTTGTGACTGGAGCGAGTACATCAAATCAAAATAACAATATCGTTTTGAGCGAGAGGTTCAAAACATTCAAATATTACGGGCGGGGGCGGTGCCAAAATAACCTATTGTCGCCTTAATTTTCTAGTAATACGGTTTTAAATGGAAGTTCAATCAAGTGGCAGGCAGGGCGCACGTGCGATGAAGCTCGCTTCCTCTCTCTCAGACGCGCGCGCGAATAGTGTCAGTGAGGCATAGACTCGATAGACATAATGCAATGAACAGAACAGTGCACTGTGTGATGCTATGGTGTGATGTGTAATTTGAGAATTAAGCGAACTTACCTGTAAGTGAAGCTTGATTATAATTATAATGTCGTCTCGTCGAAGGATTAAAGATATGGCTGGCTCTGCAGAGTAGGCCGAATTTCCACTATTCCCAAGTCCAAATATAAAATAAAAAGTAGAAATTATCTATGGTTCGTGCCACCTATAATATACTCTCTGGTCTATAGCCATTCAGTTTAAAGTTCCCACTCACAACTTTTATGACGTTAAGAGGGGGGGAACACTTAGGCGACAGGTACCTAGTTCAGGACAAGCCCCAGGGTGGGACTTAATCCTTCGACGAGACGACATTATAATTATAATCAAGCTTCACTTACAGGTAAGTTCGCTTAATTCTCAAATTATAATGTCGTCTCGTCTCTGGATTAAAGATATGGCGATGTTCAAAGTAAAACATAAAAGTTGTGATGAACAATCAGTCCTTATTTTATGTACCATGTTACAAAACAACAATCAACTTGGAGTAGACACTAAGTAAATTATTCTAGTATCTAAATATAAAGTATATATGTTAGTTAGGTGGGTACATACAGGTTTCTCTAGCAAGGATTTACATAATTTAAAATTATGTAAGCAAACCTATATAATAGAGTTAAAATCAAGAGTATGTAACATGAACTGATTCCGTATAATTACGTTGTCTGAAAGACCCATAAAACAAAGGAGTCACTTACAATCTGCCTGTTATATAATTTAGCAAAAATCATATGAACCTTTAGTCCAACCTGCGGTAGAACGAATAACCTCAATATTAACAACCTTCATATAGGCTAAGCTAATAAAGTAGAGCATGTCTCGTGCTGTAGCTCTTGAATCCAGAAATATTTAAACACGACTTATGGAGAGTATCATAATAATATCGTGATATAAATTATCAATAATAATATAAAATTTGACTAATCTACTAAGGGTTTAAGTTGTAACTCTGTGATAGGAGTTTTTATGTCTAATAAAAAGATATGGTTCTGATCCCCTCATCACTGACAAACTCTAAGTGAAAACCAAATAGCCTACTATTAGCTAAGCTGGGCAAATAGACCTATTAGAAAATAAGGAAAATATCAAAGAGGGTTGTTTCCTATGCCAAAGTATATGGGTGTCTTTATACGGTTTAGAATTTTAATTTCTATTTGAGAGGGTGTTAACTTTATGTTGTCTAACTTGATTAAGGACAAAGTCTGAATTCTATGTGCTGTCGCTAAGGAAAGCAAAGTGGCTGTCTTTTTTGACAAATTTTAGATAATTAAGAGCTATTTATGGGTTCCTTGTAACATATTTAGGAGTGAAATTATTCCTTTGAAAAAACCTAGTCACATTAATGTCTGACCCAACATGAGAACCCAGCAAAAGTTAACTTGCAGATCCGTCTCTGTTGTGCATCCTATAGGAGGCCACTTCGGTAAGAAAACTAAGGACCAATGCAGTGGTTGCAGTACCTATATGGGTTTATTATAAGGTCATCGTAATAGGCCCACCACTTACTGAGTGCTATGTCATGCTGCTTTATGCTAGATGGCGCGAGTGAAGCTAGGCTAGCTTCACTCGCGCCCTGACCATAACGCTAGCTTAGCTAGCGTTATGGTCAGGGCTGCGTCTGGCACGCCCCGCCGCGCCGTTTCTAACACGTGATGATAGCCATCCTGCCACCAGGGTAACTTTGCTGTGAACTGGAGAGAAGTTATTCCTTACCTAGGTACAAAATTATCTGTTGGCTCACCAATAGTGACATATACACCGGATACCATGGTTATGTAGACCACTGTGGGACAATGACTGTACCTAGAGCCCTATCGGTTATTAATTTATTAAGAATTCTTTAGTTTGAGAGAATGGGAGGAATACATAGAACTCTAGGTCATGCCAATTTAAGGGGAAAGCATCCACTGAAAAAACTTGCATCTGTATGCCATGACACATAGCAAGAGCACTTAGCATTAATGCAGGTTACAAACAAGTCTATGTTTGGAGCACCTAAGTTTAGGGCTATTTTACGAAATGCAATAGGATTCAACTATCATTCTGTCTCAACCTCTGGTTCTTCTAGATATCCTATCGTCTTCAGTATTGTTACTTGATTTCATGTAGGTAAGTAACATAAATATTCAAATGTTGATTCTCACACCAATCCCAAATCTCTGTAATCAAGGTGTTTAATTTGGGGAATTGAACACTACCCATTATATTCATATAAGCTAAGGCTGTAGAATTTTCTATTTAAATAGTATATTGCAATATCTTGAATATTTTAAACATAAAAACGGGCAGTTTTTAACTCGAAAAAGAAAATGTATACTGATTTTCTTCTCCATTTGTGTCATCCCAGAAACTGTGCTGTAAGTTCTAATAGCTACACCCCATCCCGGTAGCGACACATATATAAATATATTATATCTATGGAGACGGTATCTTGTTTAATAAAATTTTTACCAAAAAATGGTATTATTTTTCCATCAATTTAAATCTTCAAGAACAATATTAGGAATTTTAATTACTACATCATAATTGCCGTGACTAACTTGGAGTGCTAAGAATTTAGACCTCTCCAATAGCTTTGTGTGAAACATGTCATAGACCATGTCATGTCATAGACATGTCATACCAGGTCAAATGGATATTAACTGTCCTACTATATGGGCGAATTGTCTAATTGAACATGATTTCATTATATATATATATATATAGCATAAGACGCTTTTCATCATTTTAGTCAGGATCATCTGACTGGATTCAATTAGAAGCCCTAAGAAGGTACATATTGGATGGACCGATACAATTCTTCTTATTATTTTTGACAAAACCTAAGTTTCCTAAGACCTCCGTAGTCTAATGAATATTTTGTTTATAAAAATCATAACTGTGACCTAGGCATTAGAAATTATTTGATTGATTAACAGAAACAAGCCCTAGTGATCTAAGGTATGCTAGAACTTGTCTAAGCAACTTTGTAAAGATAAAGGGTGCTGTGTTTAGCCCAAAAGGTAAATCTTGGAATTCATAGATAACACCCCGAAGGAGAAATCTATAATGCCTCTATGTATATTTACCAAATTGATTGCTGTCCTGATATCCTCTAACAATACACTTATTTAAGGCTTTATGGTTGAGAATTCACCTGTAGGAACCACCTGGTTTCTTAACTAAAAATATGGTGGACAGAAATGTATCAATACATGGTTCAACAACTTTGATCACACCCTGATCCTGTAACAGCTTGAACTCTACAATTACATCTAGAAATGTTGGTTTCTTCTTTGGAAGAAAACTTGTTGTTTTCCGGTGTGCTCATGTTGGGTGAATGGAATGTTATAACCCTGTATACAATTTACAATGTAAGGATCTCCAGTTAGTAGCTTCCAATTGCCAGGCCAGTATCGGAGGCAACCAGTATGTGATAATTTATCAAAGTTACCTGAAAGGGTATTAATGTTTCTTGGATGTTTGATTTGAGCACTGGAATTACGTTCTGGGCTTGTACTGCGGTTTGCCTGAGAATTTCACTACTCCCCTTCGCCGAAAATTCCTTTTCTCTTTTGAAATTGCCCTGAGGTAGGCAATGGAGAGAGGCTTGAAAGTTTGTTGATCTAGATGTGGTAGCCTTCAGATCCTTGGCAGTCCTCAACTGCCTTTACCTTTTCATACAAAGTTCCTCATAGAGAAAAATATCCATTGGTTGGTCTTTAGATAATATTTGTACTGCTGGGGCAAGAGCACGTAGTAGGAGAGATTCCTCCTGGAGAGAGATATCTTTTGGAAAAGATGCAATAACAACCCTGATGCGTCACTGAAGGATTTGATTAACTTCAGGTCTTAACCTTTCTAAAAAGCCAAAATATGGCCCGATTCCACCGAAGACATAAACTCTTGTCTTTCCTTTAACTTTTTGTATCTCGACTGTAAAGTATTAGAAAAGGAAGTGGCCATTTCGAAATTTAGTTTTGGTGCTTATAAAACACAATTCTCAGGTGAGGGATGTTCTTTTAAAATGTGTAGGACAACTTCCATGGTAAGACAGTTCCTTATGTAATTTAGCTTGTGGGCTAATTCTGAGTGTGTAGCTGGACGTTTCTTATCAATGTTGATTAGGTCATCTAAAATATTTAGAATTTTGGGGTCCAGAGGTTTCTGAGATTCTACCTTAATTATAAAAAGTTTAACTGCATCCTCAGAATCTTTTAATATATCGAGTTTATATATACGTGTTTGTTTTGGGCGTAACCCCAAATATCAGGGTCTAAGAACTCCACCTCCTGAACAATTTCTTTATCACCTGAAGTAGCGGAAAAAGCAGCGGATCGGGCAACAGTCTTTCCGAACAATGGAGCTTCGCAATCTGGGGGTGTATGGGATTATATGCCGCCCCCCCCCTTCTGTTTTACGCAATGTATTTGGCTAAAATCAAGCCATGCATCTGGATTTTAAATCCAAAGATATACACGTAATTACGTATTACGCGTCAGTCCCATAAGATTCATGTAAAATGTATCGGTAAAACTAGGATAACGGCATGCATATGCCAGCATCGTGGGCCCTTTTTCGATTAGAAAAAGACATGGCGCCAACGAGTATTATCCATAGAGGAGGCGGCGTAAACTGGCACGGTTAGGTACTATGGTTAATGGAATATTAATCCAATAGTAGGGCATGCATATGCCAGCGCCGAAGGGACCTCTAACTGTGTCATCACAGAGTGTGTCACCAACGGTAAAACATGGTTCTAAAAGAACCAAGCGTGCCAGTTATCTGATTCATCTTCAGAAAAATGTGATTCTTCCGGCTTCTGTCGTCTAATTAAACGAAGTCTTCTAGTTTTCTCATTTCTGGCTTAATTTCTTCTTCTCGTACTCTTTTCATGATGAAATTCAATCCTGAAAAAAAATTAATGTGGTTTTTACGGCACTAATTTGCAGAGTGGCTATAGACCAGAGAGTATATTATAGGTGGCACGAACCATAGATAATTTCTACTTTTTATTTTATATTTGGACTTGGGAATAGTGGAAATTCGGCCTACTCTGCAGAGCCAGCCATATCTTTAATCCAGAGACGAGACGACATTATAATGTTTAATTTAGTCGAGTAATATGTAATGCTACAGTACTCGATCGGGTAATATTACGCGTAATGCATCAATCGCATTACTTACACATGTCTATTTGACAGTTAGGAACTTAAGTTCATGCTCATCTTATGATCAGCACTATAATTGCGTTTCAGAACTCGTTTGACAGTGCTCAAATCAGTCTCATCGCATAATTGAGTAACTGACATTTAAGTAAAGGATTTCGGCTGCTCAAAGCTTTCTTACCCTTCTGAATTATTTATTTTATTGAGTTTTTGTGAATAATTTAGCTTTGTGGCCACGTTTTCGAATTTTTGGGCAATGTCTAGTGATGATACGTCATTATCGTCGATGGAAGAGCTTCAGCCTCAACGTAGAAGACAACCACGCAGGCGAAGAGTCGCAAGACTTCGGCCAATTTTTGTTGTGTCGCTTAGCGAAGCCCAGTTTAAATATCGGTTCCGTTTTACAAAAGAATCCGTAAGATTCATTCTTAGCAAAATAATACATAAATTGCCATGTAGAATAAAAAGGCGGGATTGTATAACACCAATGTTACAATTGCTGATATCATTGCGATTCTACGCCACTGGAAGCTTTCAAGCCGTTGTGGGAGACACGGCAAATGTTAGTAAGGCAACAGTGTGTCGTGTGATAGAGAGGATCTCCAGTGCTATCGCTATACTGAGACGAGAGTATGTGCTAATGCCCTCTGCTCAAGAGCGACCAACAGTTGCTGCAAGATGTTTTGACATTGCAGGCTTTCCAAGAGTCATAGGAGCAGTAGACTGCACTCACATTAAAGTTAATTCTCCAGGAGGCAACAGGGCTGAACTGTACAGAAACAGAAAAGGTTTCTTCTCTATAAATGTTCAAGCCATATGTGATGGAAATTTGAGGACAAGAAGTATCATTGCTAGATGGCCGGGTTCTGTCCATGACACAACAATATGGAATGACTCTCCACTCGCTGCTCAATTTGAAGATGGAAGATTTGGGTCATATCTCATCTTAGGAGATAGTGGATACCCATGCCTTAGGTATCTCATGACACCATTTTTAAATACTACTACTCTAGCACAGGAAGCTTATAACAGAGCCCAGATATCAACTAGAAACGCTTTGAGAGATGTTTTGGAGTTCTCAAGATGCGATTTCCTTGTCTACATTCTGGAATGCAGCTAAAATTAGATAAGGTTTACAAGGTGATTGTAGCATGTGTGGTGCTACATAATATGGCCCTTGATCTTGATGATCATATTGTTGAAAACGATGAACTTGTTGAAGATAGATTTGTTGTTGATGTTCAACCTTTATCCCAAGCCCGACAAGCACAAAATGTTGCTGTTAGATCCTCATTAGTGGAAAGTTATTTTACAAATCTTTAGCAAGTAGTAAAGGTCTCCCTGTGTATTAATTAGAAACATGTATATACTCAGAAGTAAATAAATAGCTTTATGTGTATGATTTTGTAATATATTGTTTCATTTCAATAATAAGTTACTGAAACACATGATAAATATAATTGGCTAATTCCCGAAATCCTCACTGGTAATGATATCTAGACTAATATTATAAAAGGGTGAAGTTGTAAGAAGGTATGTAATTATGATTGTAGAGTGTAACTGCTGATCCGATTTTAAAAATTCTTTTGATAGGAAGCTACACTATCGGTATTACTTTTAGGTAGTTAGAGGAGACAATTATTCCCGAAATCCCCACTGGAATTGCGTGGTTACCGCATTGCGGATGGCCAGTGGGGGTTTTGTTAATAAAGAAAAAACTAATATATAACTTGTTATTGTTGCTATATTATTTATTTAATTGTTTTGTACAAACATGGTACAGGAAATTACTTAATGCTATTTAGCATTATCTGCCAATAACACATAATAATAACATTATATTAACATTACTAAAAACAAATAAATCAATCAACCAAAATCTCTTCTTTTATTTTTACCATCACAGACGCACTTGAAGTTATCACCATAACTCTATCACTGTATCGGAAAAAGAACCACTACTCAGAAAATACGCCAAGAAACTGAGGGGCATTTTTTTAGAGATTTTGTTACAATTATGTTGGTTTTCAAATTTAAAGTAAAGTCTATATATAAACACCAAGGCATTTTTAATCTCAGAGCTCTTTTGGTTTAATGAACACTTCTAAAATTATTTTTCATAAGAAACAGACATAAATTAAATTAGTGAAAGCAATATTAAATTACATTATTATGATTTACTTTAAATCCCTTTCGGCTTTTTCCAACTGCTTTTTTAAAATTTTCATTTCAAGTTCATGTCTTTTTTGTTGATTTTCGTGATTTTTTCTTTCATTTCTAAATTTTTGCATTTCATTATTTTTTTGGTAAAAAAGCAATTCAATTTTTTTCTTAAAATAAATTTTCATCAACATCTCTGCTGACTTCCTCATACATTCTGGTGGTGTAACTTTGTTTGTTCTTTTTTTGTTAAATCGCAAAGTATTTTTAGTTTTTTTTGGAGACTCTACCGGCACTTCGATTGTGTCTTGTGAATCAACAAGCAAAGGATCTTCAACGACAAATTCTTCAATTGTGTCTCCTGTAGAAAGAAAAATATACATTTAATGGCCAGACCCAATTCCAAGTTTAACTAAATGGCTAAACGTGAGGTATTGCAACCTACCAAAATACTCAGCTGCGTCGTCGAATGGGTTCTGATCGGGACGTATTTGGTCATCTAAAATTGCCATTACTTGATGGTCAGCCTCAGTAAGAATGGGATTGTATGGCCCGCCACCTGTTTTCTTAATACTTTTCTGAATAGCATAATAAATTATTAGAATTATTAGTAGTTTTCAAGGATAAGCTAAAAGTTTCAGTGCATAATGTATATATATACTTATTTTAATTAAATAAATAATATGACCTTATCAGCCCACTTCTTTTTTAAACCTTGTATGGCATTTTCATCTAACGTTGATGCCTGAAAACAATTAAAAAAGCTATTAAATACTACTCGCGATTTTTAACAAACAGTAATTGAGGTATTATCATGCATTAAAATTTACATTGTCACCAATTGTGGAGAAGTTCGAAGAATCGGTTTCTTGTTCCTAAAACATATTGTTAGAAAAAATGAATGATGTACATCATGATTTATGCTTATAACCAAACAAAGTTGCTCTGGCAAACAAAATACTACTAACTATTCTATGGTTATAATAGTTCTGGTCTGGTTTGTTATTTTAATTGTAATTTTAAATTTTTAATCTTAATGTTTTATTTGTAAAAATATGGACTTGTATATTGTCCGAAATAAAGAATTTTTATTTTTATTTTTTTTTATAATAGTTTTAAACTTACATTTTTATCAATTGTTGACATCGATTCTAAATTTTTTGATTCTAATTCATTCAGATATCTTTGTTTCTGAAAACAATGCCTCTTATTACTTTATGGAAAAATGAGTTAAGAATATTATAATAACAATCATCATAATATCTTTATATTTATTTTCTATCAAAACTAACATTTTTACTGGCAGAAACTTTTCGCGCACGATGCTTTACATTGTTATAAAAATGTTTAAGCATATCTTCGTCTCTTGGCCCTGTTGTGGAGAGGCTATTATAATGTTTCGTTATAGCCACCCATGCTTCCTTTTTTTTGTGGAGGTAGAACGCCCCTGTCTTTTTGCACTCTACCACTCCTTTGAATCTGTAGACAAAACAATTATTACTTAGATCTCAGTGATTATTTATTAAGAAAATGAAAATGCTAAAATATTTACTTACTTTGCTACAAGAGAAAGAAGGTTTTCTTTCTCTTCGTTTGTAAAATTCGGAGATCGTTTCTTCTTGTCTTTCTCCATTTCATACACTATAAAATCGCACTCCAAGACAAAACTTTACAATTTATTCAAATTCAAAACTATACACAAAAAATAAATACAATTTTTATCTAGGATCAAACTGTTATGACTTATAGGCATTTTGACATATGCGTTCCGTTTCTACCGGTCGCGTTCTTTTAAATACTAAACAAATATCATAAAAATGTGAAAAATCTGTGTTAAATTTAAAATAAATATGTTTTCTTACATTGTTTAATAAAGTCTATAATGTTTTAATATATTTTATAATAAAACTAAATCAAATTACAAATAAAATATTTTGTATCAGTCTTTACCGATTTTTGTACTAGTAACAGAACGCAAAGCATTATTTGAGAATACTTAAAATTGGGTTGAGTTAAGTTGGGTAGAAATTCAAATTACGCGTTAAGAATGTTCTAATGAGAAAAGCATACTACACTGTTCGTAATTACATAGAAGACAAAGATGCTTGGAACATTCCACTTCTGCAAAGTAACCAACTGGTACATAAGAAACATAACATTGTAAAATCCCAAAAAGTTGTAACAAAATCTCTAAAAAAAATGCCCCTCAGTTTCTTGCCGTATCTTCTGAGTAGTGGTTCTTTTTCCGATACGGTGGTAGAGTCATTGTGATAATTTGACGTTCATAAGTGCGTCTGTGATGCCAAAATGATTAAAGAGATTTTGATTTTTTTTTTGAGATATACTTAACTAAGTAAGGTTTGAGAAAATCTAATTTCATCATGTGAAACGTATAAAACTTAACTCTCTCTCAACTATTTAAGCAAAACTTAGCGGAGTTTTGCTAGAATGCTCAATTCGGAAACCGGCCCTTACAGTCCATCAAATCTAAGAGGTACCGTTTGACGTTTCATATTTTTCAAACCGAAACAACTTTGTTCATACGTACATTATTCAGTTTCGATAACCTTTTTCATAAAACCATGAATTTAGAAAGATTTCATTATTGTATCTAAAAATGTGAGTGGTTGACCAAAAAGGGACCTGGAGGGATTGGAAACCTAAGATTTAGTATAGTATTAGATTTACCGAAAAAAGTTGTACTTCCAAAACAGAATGCATCCTTTTCTACTTATCACAAAAGTTACTTGAAATAAAAGAGACCACTATAGTTGCTCAATACCCAAAAAATACCCAATTGTCTCCACTTTGTCTTTATTTACTTACTTGTCAAATGATTATACATATATTGTACATTAGCGATGTCCTATTTTCATACCGATAAAACGTTTCGACCTCCGGTCTTATAAGAAAATGTTCAAAATTTTTTTTTGTAAGACCGTAGGTGAAAAGTTCTCGTGTAAAGTTTTGAAGGAAGGGACTTGTTACGATGAACTGATTGTATGCTTGGAAGTAGTGTATGCTTTATTAACACTTTAGACTATCTCGTTTTTCGTTTGCGCTAGATAAAGCATACTTTAGCTATTTCACACCAGCCGACCTACATTCCGGTCCACGATCAAAAGTTTGTTTAGTTGATCGGATGTTTAGTTCGTGGTTTCCTTTTGATTTCTCGTCCGACGCGTGCATGATACAAACGCATTGTATCATGCACGCGTCGGACGAGAAATATAATGTGATACACCCAGTAGGTATCACATAGAGGTGCATCAGGCAAGACGCGCCCACACCGACTACAACTGTGCACCGCGCAAGTTCGAGCGGTTCTGGATGGGCCGGTGTGGACCCGGCTATTGACTTTTAGACTGCTGGAACGGAATAAATTAATAACGCACACTCTTTCAAAATACGTTGAATTTATTTATTTACTGTATACGCTAGTGGCGACATCTAACATCTAACCAATAAGAACGCTAAATATGCTTTTAAGATTGCATGACATACAATACAATAAAGAATAATTTCATTATTATTTATGATTATTTTAATTATTAATTACAGCGAGCACTACTATCAGTATTAACTAGGTATAGGTTGCGAAGCTCATCTTATAAGTCTCCGCTTCACAGGTATTTTCTGCAAACAAAAGAATATACTTATAAAAAAGAATATACAAAAGAATACACTAAATAAATGTTCAAATAATTTCTTACAATTGATTTAATTTTATTTATTATGTCAAGCAACCCAGCTTAACAAACTGAAATTGAGCTAAATTACATTTTCCAATACTTAAGTCCAAAGATATTTAATGTTAGAAGTTAGTAGAGGGGGGAGCCCCGCTCTTGTTCTTTTTGACCTCTGCATGTTTTTTATCCATGCGTTTCGCAATTCTGCTAACACCGGCAACCTAAAACAAGAACAAGAACCTAAGTATTCTAAATATATTTAACATAATTAATTAGCTACAAGTACACATTTTATAAAAAAAAACGACTTCAATGTATCTTCGAAGTCCAAGGTCATATACATATCGATGAAATTTATATGGAACCACTTCATCGCTATACTAATCCACACTAAACACAACGCAAAAAGAAATTTCCAAATCACTTTATATATGACGGAGTTCCGAGGTAACAAACATATTATAAAAAAAAAACAATCAAATAGATAACCTCCAACTTTTTTAAGTCGGTTAAAAATGAAAAATATAGACTGTGAAATTAACTAGAACATATTAAAGTGTGCCACTTGAATAAATTATGTTCTATTATCATATCTATATTCATACTATGGTTGTGAATTTTACCACATCACTAGACGAGTACATGAAATGCCAAACACGTCGATCGGTATGCAAAAATCCGTGTTTATTTAGATATGGGAATTCTTCTGCTCGTCATGTGAAGCTAAAATAGCACCTAGTGTAACTTACATACTTTTCAAACGTACGAGAAGGTTAGCACATACAAATATTCGCATTAGGAGGTGAAATACACAAATCAGACTTACCGATGAAATGTTATAGCCCTTGGTTTATGCTTTAAATCACTGACGTGGCTCTTGCAGCCTACCACAACACACGCCATGGTTCATTTACTTGTTGTTTATTGCTTGATATAATGTTTTTCCCGCAAAATTCCTTGGAAAACACCAAAACCACTGCACACAATAAAATACCAGCTGGTATCGACCAAACATCACCAAACGTCACACCCGTTGGCTGGTGGCCCGCAGGGTTTAAAGATGGTGCCATGCGCATAATGCTTTCTCTTTTTAACACACGCAAACGGCCTATTGAGAAAAAAGAAATGTGTATATGTTTAATTGTTCATCTTTTTGTTTTACGTCTAATTATATACTACGTCTTTGTTGGAAACCGTTAATTTTTTTTTTTGAATTTTTTAATCTGTGGTCTTTTAGCTTTGTTTTGGTCTAACCAGAATATTTTTAGGTGCTGTAGTGTTTTTTTTATGATTTTTTTTGTGAGCCGAGGCAGTATTGGAAAAATTACACCTTGCACACAGCGCACACTAGTTTTTGTGATGTCAGGTAAGTGGATACAATCAGTTTTATTGTTTTATTGTACTTTTAAGGTTATCTCTAGTGCAACGAAGTCTCTATATCGTGTGCAGGTCCAAAAAGACGTTCGTACTTGTCAGAAAGTGACGACGACGCTACTCAAATGGACAGTCCTAAAAGTTTAAAGGTCTCCAATGATACCCAAGGTAATTAAAACAACTTATTTTTGTTTCAAAGTCTATAATTGATGGTTAAACAAACTTACCAAGTGAAGTTTGACCGTAATTATACAAGCCGTTGCATCCGAAGAGATTTATATAATTCACAAGGTAGTTCCACTCCATGAGCTGGGCATCAAGCACAATTTTAGAGCTGTCAAAAATAAAAAGCACAAAATGACTTATTTACAACTCCCGCCCTAGAGGGCGCCACTAAGCTCTGTCACCTCATTTGATTTAGAGACAACAACATTTCGCAAAATCTTAAGGCCACAAAACAGGTTAAGTAAACTACTAGTAGGTACTTAATATTTGTAAGGGTTTGTGACAACAAATTAGGGCACGGGTGGGTTATTAGTATAAATCTCTTCGGATGCAACGGCTTGTATAATTACGGTCAAACTTCACTTGGTAAGTTTGTTTAACCATCAATTATACTTCGCCGTTGCATCCTCGAGATTTATATAATTCACAAGGTAGATGTTTAGAGCTTTTGCGAAATTTTCATGTTCCTCAGAGTAAAAATATTTATATGGGCAACACATATATGTAATATTTTAATAACAATTGTATAATATAAATTATAATTTAACATAATTTACTTAGAATCCTACACCGCTTTAGCAAAATAGTACTCATATTATCCGGCAGCTTATTTGATAAGGTCAATAGAAAACTCCGTAAGTAAGCTGGTAAGGTTTATGCATCACAAGTATGCAGAGAAAATCGCAGTGTTTATTCAACTGTCACATATAATCCTTTTGATCTATCTACCTTCTAACGAGATGCTCGTATTATGTACAAGGTTTTCTTTTCATGACAAAAAAGTTCAAACTTTGCCTCTGATCGAAAGTAAAAGCAACAAACGCCTTACAACTTATATGCTTGTATGACAAAAGTTACTGTTCCCGGCAAATTTATAATCTATTAGAAATTACTGCGTAATTGGTTACGATTTCATACATTCTATATAAAGGATGGTGATTGAACACATCGTCCTGAAACTGCCATTTATTTTGTTGTAATTTGGAATAGTCATCGTTGGGAATATATTTGAAACAAAATTTAGAATAATTTTGTCTGTTTCTGGTTGAAGTGCAAAGGCTAACTTGTTTCCTGACATGATATGTATAAAATAGTATTGGTTCTTAACATGCCAGAGATTGGAACAAAGGATACTATGGTTGACTGTTCTAGTAAAGAATGACCATGACGCCAGTTGCCTATTGTTAATATTGTTCGTCAATTTTTAAAATGGGAAAAATAATAACTGGCTCTTGTTTATCGTATTATCACACATGATACTCCACCCAGTTAAAAGAAGTGTCAGGGAAAATCTCCAGCACATACGAGTAACGTCCGTTACTAATTATATATGACACAGTAAAATGTTGTTATTACCAAATAACGTATTTTCAATAAGAAAATTATGACCATTTTGCGGTTATAATTTATGTTTGGATTCTTTAACTGTTTTTTTTAATGTATATTAATATTATCATTATTCCTTTTTGGTTATTCATTTATGAACTGTAACCCGAAAATATAATAGACATTTTACATTGTCTAATTTTAATGTGGGTAACCGTCTATGGACTTGATTGAATTTAGCCCAAATCAAGAATGTGATTTGGAACAAGCTGGTATACGTGATTCCGAGTAAGTATACTACAGGTTTGAAGAGCTTAGGAAAGAAGATTGGCACTGTCGGCCGAGCAGTCCATTTGACATTGACATTCGAATATCTGCTCCTCAAATTTTAATCACTGATTCTTGGCCGCCATATTTTTATTATTTTTATTCACAAAATGCTCAAAGTTTTTTTTTTTTTTTTTTAAACAACCCCTGGCTACTGAGACTTGAACTCGCATCTCAACATTAATTAGAAGGGAAGGGTTCTGCCCAATTGAACTACAGTGATCACCAAGTCGAGTTCGGTATTTATATAAAAAAAAAAAAATATTACCTAAAGGTAAATCATTGAATGGTACTTATCACAACAGCTGCAGATATTGGACGGTTTGATTGTTTCTATTCCTAAATTTATATTTATTAGTTTTGAATCAGATAAGTTCAAGTATTGTTGGGTATTATTATATCGTATATTATATCGTGAGAAAAAAAAAAATTATGGTTTCAGTAATGATATTTTATAAGCATTTTATACCACAGTTCAACTGTGCTGATAGATAAAGGGGTCTTTCGAAATTAATTTCCATGTTTGGAAAAAACCTCTAACGAGTTTTGGATTGTGGCATAGACTGTGACTTCCATGGATCCTGGTAACGACGCCGGTGCAGTCCACGTCGTGATACGATACCCCGGTGTATCCCGATACCTTTGGCTAATTTGCCTGTTCGGTTTTCTGGCTGACTTCCTGGTTACGACGCCGGTGCAGTCCACGTCATGATACGATACCCCGGTGTATCCCGATACCTTTGGCTACTTTGCCTGTTTGGTTTTCTGGCTGACTAACTATTTACTTCGACATCAAAGCATTCATCATTTTAGCCTTCTTAACCTGAAAGCCAGATTTCTAAACAGATTCATTTGCCTCATTATTAAAACTACAAGGATTTTTCCGAAGAGGAAAGAATTTATCTAGCGTAATATACGTTAAATCAGGTTGCTTTGATTTATTGTGTTTATAAGGCGTAATCCTAATATAATAATTTGATCGAAATTTTAAGCTTTTCCATATCCTTTCTAATAAGATAGGATGACCGACGAGATCTGACAGATAGATTTATGTATTCTTTAGCTCGCGCTGGTTTTTAGTTGAAGAGTCAACTTTGATGGTTTTATACCCATTAACTGAAAATTTATACAAGAACATTTTCAGTGAAAGCCTTTTTCAGGTCTGATGTCACTATATAAGATAGATACGCCCCCAACGTTTAGAGATTTCCTTTTCAATCTCCGATCCAAAAACTTCTTGTTTACCTTTCATTACACAACAGTAGGCTGCATAAAGCTTAGTATAATTTGCATCAAGAACGTTCGTGTTCTACTAGTTAAAGTCTAGATCAAGAAGAAGCCACCGCAGAACGCGGTGACGTCACCATAAGTAAGTAGTATGCCACTGGAATCTATTCATTGTGAATATTAACTTGTTGTAAGATCAGTTGAGCGAACATTATACGCATACGTTAAAATCTGCTATTTTTACGGCTAGACAGTTTTCCATAGTGGGTGTATACTGGGCCTCTGCCACTGTGGGCGTATCATTAAGGAAGAAAAGTCATAATCGTGTTATGACTCCTATCTGCATGACTACGACCAAATCGTACCGCTAAAAATGCACCACTATGATCGCATTATAGTTCCAAGGCACACAATTTGTTTTAGGTATTAGGTTATAAGAAATACATCAAATGTGGGCGTCGCATGAAGATAAGGCAACCCCAAAGTCATGATAGTGGTATGACTCTTGACTCTTTGACTACGACGAAGTCGTAACGCTAAAATATACATAAGAACAATGCAAAATATCAAAAGATGACTAAATTGAATTATAGTTAAAATTAAAAATATGCATGACTATGATCGCATCATAGTTCCAAGGCACTCAATTTGTCGTTGTGCACGTCTATGATCGCGTCATAGTTCCAAGGCACTCAATGATGTGTGTGACTATGATCGCATCATAGTTCCAAGATTGACTGGATTGTGGACTGTTTGACTGGATTTGTTGCATTAGGCTAAAAATATATATCAATTGTGGCTGTTGGGGGAAAAGAAGGTAACGCAGAAAACATGACTGTGTTATAACTCTTAATTACTTGACTACGACGAAGTCGTAACTCTTAAAATATGCACGATTATGATCGCGTCATTGTTTCAAGGCACTTAATTATATGTTGTGCACGTCTATCATCGCTTTGATTGACAATTTAATTTCCAAGGCACAAAATTTTTGCATTAGGCTATAACAATTTATCAAATTAATATAGGCGTGACATGAAGGAAAGGCAACGCAAAAGTCATGAATATGTTATGACTCCATGACTACGACCAAGTCGTGGCCCTTAAAATGACTGTGTACGACTATGACCGCATCATAGTTCCAAGGCACTAAATTTATTGCATTTGGCTATAAAAATAGATCAAATGTGGCCGTTGCAAAACGAAAGGCGGCGAAAATGTTACGGCCGTATTATGACTCTTAACTATTTGACTTGACTAGACCAAGTCGCGGCACTAAAAAAGATTGTGTACGACTATAACCGCATCATAGTTCTAAGGCACTCAATTTGTTGCATTAGGCAATAAAAAATAGTTCAAATGTGGTCGTTGCACGTAAGAAAGGCAACGCAAATGTTATGACCGTGTTCTGACTCTTAACTCCTTTACTACGAACAAGTCGTGGCGCTAAAAAAGATTGTGCACGACTGTGATCGCGTCATAGTTCCAAGGCACTTGATTTTTGTATAGGACTTAATAAAAGCATTACAATGTGATGCATTCATGATATTGTCTTAGCATAATATCTATTTTTTAAGTACTGAAGTTGCATATTTAGTCGCATAAAAATTTATAACTGAGGGTAGTTGTGAAATTATTCTGTCTGGTTACTAAGCCCAGTAAATTTATTATTTAGTCAGTATTTTGTCATACGTATTATTTAAAGATGTTATGATATTAAAACATGTTTTTTTTTTACTTATTTTTATAAATTAAGGCAAATGAAGGCATAAGGTATTTTTTTTTATTATGACCTTATTCAATAATGAATCCTTCCAGAGTACTACACAGTTTCCTTCGTAACGAAAATAGAAATACAGATTCAACAAATAAACAACTGCATCGTTAAGTAGGTAACATAACCTACATTGTAGTAAATACTGTTTCTTGATTAACATTAAACATGCAGATTGGAAGTCAAGACGGAAAGATAGGTAAGTTCTCACCCTGATAGTTGCTATCGGAACTTTCATGCCGCTATAAATGTTTCACGAGTTTTATTTCGTGTGTTTCATACCTTTATTATGGTCTTCAGATCAAGACTCCTTACGATTTCTTATTCACATAGCACTTAAACTGAAATTAACTGTTAAATAGGCGATAAAAACACTAATTACTTGATTAAGAAAAAATATTAAAGAATTTCGATGCTACGATGCCCGCACACAAAAAGCGAATGAGGTGACAGAGCTTAGTGGCGCCCTCTAGGGCGGGAGTTGTAAATAAGTCATTTTGTGCTTTTTATTTTTGACAGCTCTAAAATTGTGCTTGATGCCCAGCTCATGGAGTGGAACTACCTTGTGAATTATATAAATCTCGAGGATGCAACGGCGAAGTATAATGGAGCTCACACTTCAATATTAAATAATCTGCGAGTAGAAACTTAACAATTTTTCTGTGTTTCAGAAGTCAAAGAAAACTTAAATCCTAATAAAATTAATGATGATAATATTTTGTTTGAACAATACGGTCAAGCTTGGGATGACACAATAAATGAAGCAATTCCGAAGATGTTGGATGCTACTACTCAAACGGAAAAAGATGTTGAAGATTTTTTTTTTAAAAAAGAGGCGTCTAATGAGGCTTTCGGAGTATTTGTCGGCAAGGAACTATCCACTGTTCCACAAATAAAGAGGCGCTTCGTGATGTATGAAATAATAAAAATAATCGAGCACAGTAGTAAATAATTGACAATAGTAATAATTATGAAGTCTCATCACAAACATTACAATCACAAATAAAAAATTATAATAATGAATAGTCTTTACTTTTTGTTTTGTTTGCATGAACGTATGGTGTGCCCTGGTTCTTTACAACGCCCACAGGTAGTAACTTTCCTGGGTTTTTTAGCAGAAGGACCTGGCTGATCTTCTTTAGCCGTCTGTTTTTTAGCAGAAGGTCCTGGCTGATCCACTTTAGCCATCTGGCTTGTAGGTTTCGCTTCTTGTGGTTTTGGGCATGTTAGGTTAGCTGCGTCTTTCGAAGTGCAAAGGGGTGCTATTTCCTCGAATAAATACCATTGTCTTGCAAGTGAAAGCCCTGGTGGAACTAATAAATTTGGCATACCAGTGATATCATCTAAAGTCACTCCCTTCTTAACAATATTAAATTTTTGAGCTGAACTGTTAGCTAGAACTTTACATTCCACTGTAAATGGATCATCCGATTTAATAGTGAAGTGGTGATATCGTGTTATTCCTGGAATAGTTGTGAAGAATTCGCTGAGGTAGGCGTTCCACTCATACCACTGAACATTTATTATTCCGTTCACGTAGTCATTCGTACAGATAGCCTTATTTTTTCCCGAAACTGTCGAGTTAGCCACACATTCTTCGATATCATGCAAAGTATCTACTGTAGATTTAGAAAACTTCTGTTTAAAAAGTCCAAACATTCTGTCTGGGGAAAACTTAGTGTGGCCCACCAATAAGAAGTTAAGATGCACTGTCTTGTTTAAATCCCTTGCTACCCTCCATGCACAGTAATGCACAACAGCATTGTTTTTATTTTGACCCACGCAGTTATCTGCACAAATATGCTGAATATCTTGGTCACAAATATTGGATTCTAAATGGTGATGAATGAGATTAATCACACTGTTTGCCCCTTTTCCTATGTTGTCACATTCATCTATGAGATAATTCGTCTGTGTGTTGTCTGCTTCATCATTTATTCCAAAAAGGCCACATTTTCTTGCAGTTTTAAAAAAGGCAGGTCCAACTTGCATTTCAGATGAGGGATAATGGATATTCTGTGCATAATCGATACTGAAGACACGCATTCCAGGTTTCTGCTCCAGTTGTTTGGCTTGAGTAAGAGCTACACTTGCATCTTTCCTTATATCATTGTAGAATTTTCTTTGAATATCAGCTTCTTCTAAATGATTAATTGCTTGCTTCAGTTTTTCAGTCTTCGTCTGATCGGGCATGTTAATATTACGCATGATGGCTATATTATTATCTCGACATACTGGACAGAGATCAGAGCTTGGTTTCATGGATGTTATGTAAGGCACATATGTATTCCAACATTGTATGAAAGTCGTCCAGCCGACATGATCAATATTGCTATCATTGCATGACTCCACATAGTTTCTATACATACGCCTTTTTGTTAAATTAGCAGGCAATTTCATGACTCTAAAGTCCCAAAACTGCGGAAGTCGACCAGGTAGTGGAATAGATACTTTTTCAGCTGTATTTTTAATAAATTTAACTATCATATCCAAATGTTCTGTGGGAGTTGCATTATGAATAGGTTTGCCTTTTAGACCATGAACTTTATCAGCCACTCCTTTCTCATCAAAATGTTTGAGAATATTTTTGAAGGCCTTGATGCCTATTGCATGAAGAAATAAAAACGTTGACTGGCATATTTCTATATCGGCATGAAAATATTTGTTCCGCAATATGGGTTTGGTGTAAGAAAATTTTTTGTACTTATCTCCCAGCTGTGTGCTTCTTCTATGACACTCCAACTTACTCAAAATCGCTGTACACTTTGTAGATTTATCCATATCCATGTATTGCTGCCGAACACGTGATAGATATTGTCGAGAAAATATGCCTGAGCATGGGCCACCATTTGGGCCTTTACTACAATTACATGTATCATCCATGAATTTAGTAATAATTTCGACCTCTCGTATATCTTCAGTGCTTCGCTCCATAATGTTGTCATTTTCTCCTTCATTTACAGTTTTAGCACCAGTATACATGTCCTCCAAACTTATTGCATCGAAATCTAAAATTTCCACTTCAAGGTCGTGCAATTCCAACTCATCATTTTCAGTCATCCCATAATAATCGTCCAACTGACGTAATTCGTCCTCTAACAAAACAGACGTGGCTTTAATCATAGCTCACACTTAGTTACGCACATAAAGACAAGAAACTGACACTAAATAAGTCGCCAATAACGTAGTAACCGCAAACACGTGTTGACACTCACTAACGAAGTCGCATACTGACATAAAACATGCCGCGCCCCCCGCCCGCGCACGAGTCGAAACTTGTTTCTACACGAAATTTCAAACGCGATTTACTCGAAATCAATTATTTTCCCTTGAGGTCCCTTTTTGGTCAACCACTCACAAATGTACAATTAAACAATTAAAAAACGAAAAAGAAATAAACCTGTGACAGGCATCGATGAATTCGATAGTCATGCTATTAGAAACCATATATACGGGTATTTTACAAGAGGCGAATTTCCAACATTGGCAAAGTTATGTGCAACTTTAAAAGATGCCGGGCTGTATAAGGGAAGCATAGAGTCGTTGAGAACGGTAATAACAGGAATTGGCTTCAGATACAAAAAAGTTGACAAACGAAAAATTGTTATGGAGCGACATGACATAATTATGCAGCGACTAACATTCCTGCGCGAAGTTAAACAAATTATAAACTGGGATAATGTAATATTTTTGGACGAAACCTGGCTAAATTCCAACCATTCTGTGCCGAAAACATGGACTGATGATTCTGAAGCTTCGTGCTCGAAGGTGCCGATAGGAAAAGGTGGACGCCTCATAATATGCCATGCTGGGTCAGCGTCTACAGGCTTCGTGGAAAACTCTTTATTAGCTTTCCAATCCAAAAGCACTAAAGAGTATCATGAAGAAATGGACGCAGTAAGGTTCCGAGAGTGGATCTTAAATTTATTACAGAATATCCCTCCTAACAGCACAATTATAATGGATAATGCCCCATACCACTCTGTGCAAATTGATAAAGCACCTACGTCAGCCAATAAGAAAGCAGATTTGGTGGCATGGCTGCAAAGAAAAGGAGTGGATGCCGACATGTCACTATTAAAAGCTGAATTATTACAGTTAGTGAAATTGCATAAACCACCAAAACCGACATATGTAATTGACCAATTGGCCGAAGAGCACGGGCACAAAGTCATACGACTTCCTCCGTACCATTGCCAATATAATGCCATTGAACTGATTTGGGCCCAAGTTAAAGGTAATATTTTATAATATTATAATAATAACACGAGTACTTCTAACATTTATAATTTAAACAATGGTTTTCGTCTGCTATCAAATAGTTACATTATTGTTTTACAGGTTATGCAGCAAGACACAACACAAAACCACCCTTCAGTGTCAAGAAAATGGAAGGTTTATTAAAGGAAGCATGTGCCCAAGTTACACAGGAAGATTGGAGTAAAGTAGTACAAAAAACAAAGAAAATAATAATGGACGACTTCGAAAGAGACGTACACTTTGATAATGTAATGGACAATCAACTGGTCATTAATTTAAATGACGATGATGACGAAGACGACGATACTAGTACTAGTAGTGAATAAAAAAATATCCTAAACATTTCTTTTATTTAATTATAACAATTGATTTCTTAAAATTCGGATATTATAGTAATCGATCTCTTAAAGTTCGGATATTATAGTAATCGATTTTTTCATCCCATCCCTATCATTCAATTGTCAGAACTGTCAAACGGTACTTCTTAGATTTGACGGACTGTAATAAAGTATTTCTTTCTTCGAGTAGACAGCCAAAAAGGCTGGATACTTTATCTGAGATTTCTTTGCATAGGACCGCCTTGTCTTACGTAGTTTTTATTTGATAGTTTGAAAACATTACAACGATTTCTTTCGTATTGTAGTCATTCCTAGTGCTTCAATAAAGTGGTGGAACTTTATTCAAGCTTTCCATGGACTTTTTGAGAGAACATACAAACCAATGTTTTCTCTATTTTGTTTCATTTGCCTACACTCGTGCACGTTTACGAACACATAATGGTTAATATTCCACCGATATTACACATAATAACTCGAAATAGCACTTGTTTGTAAAATAAAACAAAATCGAACTGTACTTTTCAATTTCCACCTTTTACTCGTAGTATTTTTCTTTGCCGATTATATAAATGTTAATAAGTGTTGTGGTAGTCAACAATGAATGAAGTGTGTAAGATTTCATTAGTTGAATTGCAAGTACTAGAAGGTGGCCGGATATTACTCCATTTTGTATTATTTTGTGTGATTATTCAACACATTCTTGTTTTAAATGCTAGTTAGGCCGCGTTCAGAAATCACCCAGTTAATGTAATTATTACCCTAACGCCGTTCAGAAATGACTCAGGTGAACTTTGACATTTACCCTGAGCCGTTCAGAAAACCAATTGGGGAGAGTAAAAGTTCACCTGACAGGTGAAAATATTCATCGATATAAAAGCGGGTTACGATTCTCACCTGTCAGGTAATAGTTGTCAGTTGTCATTTTCCTTTACATTTTGCAATATTTTTGCATTGATTTTTTGTACATACAAATAAAATAAGCGATTCGTGTATTTGAAGCAAAATATAAGGTAAAATTCCGATATTAGCCAAATTAACGCAGTTAAATCTGATGAACAAAAGCGCGGGAAATCTCGGTCTTGAAAATGATTGGTTTTGATTGGCTGGCTTATTGTATTACTCGATGCCCGTTCAGAAAGGCGTTAGTTAATTTTTAACTTGACATATCACTGAGATTAACTGACAAGTATTCACTACTGAGCACTTACCCATTTCTGAACGCGGCCTTAGTTAAATAGCTTAATGTTTTTTTTTTAATTTACCGTTTGGGAAGGCTAAAGTCTCTTTCTTATGTCAATGCCTCAACCCTAACACTGCTGTCAATGTCAACGTCACAATAGATTAGTTAGTCACAGTCACATTACCACACAAGTTGTCAAACAAATCAAACAATACAAAAAAAAACATTTAGCGAATAAGCGAAACCAATTTTAGCGAATGTGAATGGAAAAGAGTCAAAAGAGTAAAGCTAATAGCAAATTGTTGTTGCTTGTCTGATACTCTGATGTCTCTGATGTCTCTGATAGTAGTCTGTGATTGTGCAAAATGACACGGTGAAGAGACACTTATTTATATTTCTGCTGCTGATAACCATAAAAATGATGACTGGCAAAGGTAAGTTTACAAAACGCTTAACGTTTTAAGCATAAACTAGTATATTACATTTGTTTTATGTACCTACGTACAAACTAATTCTTCTCACATCTAGGCTTACGCTATGGCCAGTTCTAGTTTCCGTTTATCAAGCTTACCACTATCAAACCTGAACTATTGCTATAAATTAACGTATATAAAAATAATTAAGTCTTAGTTTCAGTAGTGAACTTAAATTTAGCTTTAACTTAGACAATTAAGTTATGTCTATCAAAAAATTCAGCAAGTCAGTATAATCAAAAGTACTCTGAAGTGTTTTTGTTGTATGCAGAGATTCCAAATGCAGAGTAAAATATTTTTTTATTAGAAAGTTAGGCAACATCAATGATCAACAATTCCACATGGTATTATGTTATACATACATATATGTATACCTAGTAGGTATGTTATTTATAACTATATTATATGACATACAAACATTTTTGTTTTCTTATAGGAATTGCAGAGACAGAGGAGCAGAATAGAATAAGATTTCAAGTGGAGCTGGAATTTGTACAATGTTTGGCAAATCCTAATTATATTCATTGTGAGTCATCTAGCGTTATTATTATATTTGTTGTCATATAATTTTCCTTGACTCAGAGAAAATAGCTTTTGTTTTGTGTAATTAAACTCAAAGTTAAGTATCAGTTATTTAAGGCACCAAAATGCTTTATTGAATTAGTTGCACAACCTCTTTGCAAGTATAAGCCAACCTTTCAGTATCAGATTGAATTCACAACAATCATAATCATGGACTGGATCACAAGCAGTTTGTCATAAATGTTTCTATGCATCCAACTTATACGGCTATCATTGTGCCAAGTGTTTGGGACAAGATAATACTCCACTATTCTCACATACCTATTTCTTTATTAACATGACCTTTTATCTGACATCTCCTTGGGGCTTAAAGCAATTGTGAATTGATATTTGCAATATTACCCATTAAAGTGAAAAGTTTCATTTTTACATCATCTCTTTTCCTACCCAACTATTTCCACATTTCTATCCTACTTATAAAAAAATTTGTCCGTCTCAGTTTTAGCACAGCGAGGTTATCTCAAAGAGCAGACATTTGTAAACTACCTCAAGTACTTACAGTACTGGCGAGAGCCGGAGTATGCTCGCTATCTCAAGTATCCAATGAGCCTGCATTTTTTGGAGTTACTGCAGCATGAAGCATTTAGGAGAGAATGCGTCTCAGCACAGGTGTGTGATTTAGGTTATTCAACAACTTTTAATTTGAAATTATTCCTATTGAACAGCCTTATTAAAGAAATTGGAAAGAGTAACCACTTTAATTCATCTTATTAGTGATCTCAAAATTAAAAATGACAAAAAAATCACTATGAAATATTACCATATTTGTTTTTGAAATATGTATTTACAATTAGTTTATATTTTTTACTGGGCGAATGCCTTTATTACTAAAAACAATACTACACACTACTTACTAAAACTAATTATTCTACTTACACGTAGAAGCAATTGGACAACCTATTGACAATGACAGGGCTAATAGATAGCCCAAATGCTTCAGCCCACTTCCAGTTGGCAGTAGGTACATGCCATTTGAGAATGTTCAGGGTCATAATAGTCTCCGACGGTTCCGAATACGAGTGAGGCAGGGCATTCGTAATTAATATCAGTATTATTTTCTCTGGTATAAAAATCGCGCATTCTGATATAGAGGTCGCCACTTTTTTCGACTCGGTACTACAGAGCTTTGTCTACTTTCTCTACAGCACATACTTTCTGTGTAACATAGGATCTTCGTCAAGCATGCGCTAATGCATTTAATATGAAATTGTTTGTAGGTGTGCAAATTCATGGACGATCAGGCTATATTGCTCTGGCAACACTACATGCGGCGGCGTACGCGCACGCTGCAGCCGCCGGACGCGCCCGCGCCGCCCGCGCCGCCCGCCCCTCCTCAGCAGAACGTGCCACGGCAGCAGCCGTAGCAAACAATACTACAGAGAAAGGCTGATATGAGAACTGGAGTACTGCGATGATAAATGTATGTTAAGATTAAAATTAAATTTTTATGTAGATGACTTGTTTATGATTGCAAGCAACGCTGCAGGACAAACAGTAGCAGCAATGCTGTCGATACTACTGGGTTCTATAATTTGTATGGATTGTATTTCTAATATGCTTGCCACATCACCAGTCCGTTACGGTTCTGTGTAGATTAGTGAATGACTGCTGAAGTCTATTTGCCAGGAGTTATTTCCACTTCAAACAGCAGTAACTGTAGCAGTTTGAATAATGCCACCTGCCGGCCTGCCGCTATTTCCTGCAGCACTGCAACGTTGCTTGTACTCGTAAGTACCTTTACTTACTCTAGCAAGAGTTACAATTTGCGCCAATTGCGCTATAATTTATGGTCTTTACTGAACATCAAAGACTGAAAGACGTAATTTAAGAGTAAGTTATTAAATATTTTAATTATATTTGTTGTGTTTTGTTATCTTCATCACAAAATTTACCTACACTAGAATATAACCAAATGAAGGAGTTAAATCTAATTGACGTTATTTCACTTTCACATAATTTCTTTACAAAAACAGTTGAAAGTATTGATAGAAAAAAGAAAAATATATGCAGCAAAAATATATGCAAACTCTAACACTAACAGTACCGAGTTCATTCTGGAATCGTCATTCTGGTCTGGATATCGTAGACCCACAAGGTAAATAAAACAGAAGAATATTATGCAAATATAAGACAAAACTCCAAGAGTTATATAGAAAATTGGAAAGATATCATCATAAACATAAAAATTAGAGTGATAAAAGTAGGCTACCCAGGAGCTTAAAACATATTAAGACACACGTACACTTGCTATGTAACAAAAGGCTGTGTCGGCCGCCGCTGCTTTGCGTTGCAGAATGCTCGCAGAGTCAGGAAATATAGAAGTTCCACTGCACTCATCACACTGAAGCCCATACAAAGGCCGAGAAGTCCACCTGTGTTTGCTAGAAAGGACAATGAAAAACAATGACATATTTATAATTTAACAGTATAGAACTTTAATGATAGTTTATTATTAGTATACATACAATTACGAGTATACGAGTACCTACCTACATGAATACTTACAAAGAAATTCTGTCAGCCCGAAGATTTCCCCTTTGGTGTATCTCATAAAATTGCTTTCTTCGAAGTAAATGTGGATGAGCAGCATGTTCTCCCTTTAAGAATATTTCAAAATATATGTTAGTATCTTGAAATGCGCGCGAAAGTAACTATTGCAATAGGTAGGTTTCTAGTTTCGGGTTAATACCCCAAAAAAATAAATTGCTGTCTTGTGTGACTCTTCATCACTCGAACACCAGTTCTACATGCAACTTGCTGACAAGCGATAACATATTGGCTACTAACCAAGTAAAACTTGAGCTTACGTAAAATAATCGACACTCCTATTGCCTAGTTCAAAGGCCAGACGCTTCACTAAGGCCTTTTTTAAAGGAGCCGAGCTCGCTCTCTCCTGGTACGCTATCTCCGTACACGCTGGCAGACACTCCTGGCATGATACATCCCGACCTTCAACAAAAAAGGCAGCTCAAAATCTACCCTAGTTTGCCTGAAAATATGGTAGCTCTTAGTGTAGACTAAAAAGCGATCAAGTGCAAGTTCAGCTTCAAAAACATGTTGGTCCATTGCATAACCCATGCAACAAGTAGCCAAGCCACGCTAAAAGCTGTTTTATAGTGTCCGTTAAAGTGAAGTCCCAGGTTGACTTAATTTCAAATTATTTGTAAAATACTTACCCTCTGGCATAATTTTGCTCATGTTAGAATAACATTTAGCATCGGCTTTACCACACACGCGCGTGGACTTGTTCTCTGAAACAATGCAACCATCATTATCTTGCTATCAATCATTTATAGGTAATACGTTATTAACGCATCACTTACTCGGCATGTAGTAATACACGCATTTGCATATGTCCAACATGGAGCGGGCTTCACACTCCATATCGCAGTTCTTTAACGTGTAAGTTCTGTAGAAATAGATACAAGATAGTTTGACATGGATGACTACTATACCATACCCATAATTTGATTTGGAGTAACTACTTTACTGTTAGTCACCTGCGGTTACACAACATCACCGTAAATGTCAATTTGAGATAATACCAACGCATGACGTTGCAAAAAGCGTTTTTATTATGAGAAAAAGGCTTACGGAATTTCTATTCGAAGAAAAATGTACCTGAAGAAAACTAACTCCTTCTCACTCGAAAATAAACATAGTCGTTTGCTGATGTCAATAGATCGGAGTGCCACTTGCGCGTCTAAGATTCTTGGTCGGATCACCACTCTCACTTCCACTCCTGGCCCGTAGATTTCTCCGAGGTCTCTTATCTTTGGCGTTTCTGTTGGATTGTGAAGGAGTATCTGCAAGAAGATTAAAATTGGAGAGCATATAAATAAGTCTCATATTAGGTTGAAAGATCTTTAAAACTGTATGTGTTACCTTGAATCCTGCACTTTTAGTAGAAGCGCAGTAATATTCAGCTATATTTGCGTCCAAAGCGAGGGTCAGGCCATGCTGTGTGCCAATGCCTAGAAAAAATATCAGAATATAAAAGAAGGAAACAAAATGAAATATCTGATGGTTCCCAAGAAGTTCACTTTTACTCAGTTTTACCTTTAGGTCTCCAAGGAAACCCATCATCAGGTGCATCTGGAGGATAACCATCTTCAGGAGTCCAGTCCACCACGGGCAGAGGAAATGTCAAGTTGAGGTCGTTCAAATCTTTGCTGCAAGATAATCATTATATCAGTATTATATCAGTAGACTGAAGTAGAAGAAAATATAGTATATCCTTGCCACGTAAAGTGTGCCTAGTTCTTACGTACTTCTTTAAATTAAATCAAATTAAATTATTTATCGTTAGAATGTTGTAAACAAAGATGTTAAGTAATCATGATAATTCCTAATATTCTACCATAACAATGGTGTGCAATATTAACATAATAGATTTCGAAAAACATGATAAAGATATTTAGTTCTTTTGGGTACCTCCACAACGGGTGTTCTTCACATAATTCACCTAGGAGTGATCAGTTTGAACATGAAGTGTGGAAGAAAGATTGACAAAGTTTTCGAAAGATTGTAGAATATATTTTTTTGGTAGTGATTGTAGTCTTACGGATTCCGAAACATCTTATTCCGATGGACGACGTTGAACGTGCAGCATAGACCTTCATCCGTCAACTGAGCGTTGAACAGGTCCTGGCAGTTCATTGTTTTGGAGTCCCATATGCACATCGCCAGCATCTCAGCGCAAGGTTGAGTCACCTGCAGAAAGTGCACAATGAGTTGACCTTAGCTATTTAAGTTTTCTGTGTCTATAGCCCAGTTGGCAAATTGAGTAACAATTATTTGTTCCGAGAAATCTTTAACCATCGTCTTTGCTGGGCATAATATTCCTTACGGTTTTTCAGCTTCTCGATCCTATGTGAGAATCCATCTGTATTTATCGTAATCGTCATTTTCTCAGCTCACTTCATACCCAAGTAATTAAGGCAGTTGCTTTATAGAAGCAATAAAGCCGTTATGAAACGTGATTGTAATAGCAATCAGAATATTGTATGTATTTATAAGCATAACATAAGTTTGGGTTCACTAAGGTGCAGAGTGAAGGCAATTTGTCTTTCAGAATTCCTGAGCGGGGCGATAACTTCCTGGATTTCGTCAGTTAGCAACTTTCATAAATCAACAATGGCATGATTTATTACTTTCAGGGTTGACTGTCAATTTTACCTTTATTGAAATAATGTGACCTACATACATAGTTACCAAATTTGGATTTATGTATTAATTTATTAGGATTGGCCCTCGTAGCTGTTGTGGTGCGTCATGTCAAATTAACTGAGTTGATTTTTATGGCAATTTGGTTTTATTTAGGTAGGTACGTTTATTTGTATTTGTTTTGCTTTAACGGGGAAACTCCCGAAATAACTACATATACGGATATATTCCAACTTGTATTTGACTAGTTTACCCGATTGGTAGTTAGGTATTCCTAATCGGTTTGATGAAAGAATATTTGATGTTTCGAATATCCATTTGACGAGTAAAATAATTAGATACTCCTAAACATAAGAATTGCACAAAACCAAACTGTTCTAAGCCAACTCGGAAACCAACAGTAACAATAAACGTCTGACTGAACACCTACATTGATCAAGAAGGAGCGTGTGTGGTCCCAGTCAGCGCTGCCCGCGATGTCGTCTTCAAATATCTCTGTGTCAACGCGCGTCATGCACAGGCTCTGAAGCAACTTCTTGTCTACCGGGTCCCTTTTTAAAACAATACAACTGAAGATTTATTTATTTATTTTACTTTAATTAACACGGACAATCCAATTACATTAATTAAAGATATAACATACACACACAAAAACGAGTTACAAATACAAAAACAAAAATAAAAATAAAAATACAAAAATAAAAATAGACCTAACCATTTATACATCCCTCTCACAAAAACGCAAATACTCCGACAATATTTCCTGCCATCCATCCGCAAACAGATCACACTCAGGATTGGCGCGCAGGAGAGCGTTGAGGGCGGAGAGGGAGCGCGGTATGGGCGAGTTAGCTCGCGCCACTGTATGACACGCCGGCACGGCGAATAGTTTAAGTCTTCTGTTGCGGCGATAGTTGTCGGGGACAAAAAATCGACACAACTCATCATGTAGGTCTGGTGCATCAATTTTGCCTCTAAGGATTTTACATGCGATGACAAGTTGGTGCCTATCCCGCCTGACTTCCAACGAATTATATCCTAACGAACCCAAAAGAAATTTCGTTGGGTACATGAAGGGGTAATACCCGTTGACGCGCTTGTAAAGGTGATAGGTGAAGATAATAATCGGCCTAGACCTAAAACTTTCAACGAAACAAAAGTGGAACAAGAGATGCATCATTTGATGGCTATGACGGCTGGAGTCTTAATTACAGAGATTGGTTCAACAGTGGTCGTTATGCGCACCACACTTATGTATATCTCATCTCAAACAAGATATGCCTACATTTCGATCTATGAAATGGCTAAAAGCCCTATGCTTGAATGATAAATTGAAAATGTAACCGAACCGTGTAGGTACAAGAAAAAATAATTAAAATTAAAAATGAATCAAGTACATAATATGTCATAGGCTTACTTTTGTCTCTTATCTTACCCAAAGTGCCAGTACCGCTCTGCTACAGACTTCTTCGCCTGATTGACATTGCAAATGGTAAGTGCAGGGAAAGGCAGGCTCATCAAAGGCATGTTCTCGGGGTTGATGCTCACGATCATTGGGGACTTGCGCCACTTCGCGTACACGTTCAGTATGAAGAATACAGCGCAGATAAAAGAGCTGACGAACGCAGCTAGCCAGAAGAACCTATAGAAGCGATAAGAAACAATGCAAGTTATGCAAGCCATTATTGTTGTCAACTAATGTACGTATCTTCAGGATCGTGACAAAGAAAAGGGATAGATGTCTAAGTCTAAATACTGAAGTGTTTTTAAGTTTAGTCTATACCTACTTAGGATAATTGCAGAAACGATTCAAATAAGTATAGAAAACGCCTACCTATACGACATTGTATAGTCACCTTTCAAACCAAGTCAGCTTCTTCTCTCCTATGTACCGTAACCCATGCAATGTAGAAGTCATAAGATAGTTTCTGAAGTCTTCTTTAAAAATACTCTTAGCATTTTTTTTGTATTTTTTCGATGGTGGTTTCTGCTGAAACAAATCCATGGGGTCTTCAGAAAACATAGATTACGGTGACTCATTCTGAGACTATTGGCCCTCCACAGTATGCTACTTACCTCATTCTTGCTTCTTGAAACTGGTAGTGTATGGTCCCAAAGGTACCAGGGTGGTTCTTGGCTATTCTGAGTCACCCAGTAATTTTGCTGCCACGAAAAATGAAACATGGGTCAACTTCAACATTTTCAGTTACAGTTATGTACGTATAGAAAACGAAACAAAAAAAACGTAATTCTTCTATTAGTATAATCTACATTTGGACT
Source organism: Petrophora chlorosata (assembly GCA_951640565.1). Classification (NCBI taxonomy): domain Eukaryota; kingdom Metazoa; phylum Arthropoda; class Insecta; order Lepidoptera; family Geometridae; genus Petrophora; species Petrophora chlorosata. The sequence goes on from OX621209.1 coordinate 8,105,274, forward strand.
ATAATACCTTTCTGAAACCCTCCATCGGAGTCTTTCGAGGTCGTAGTCCAGATCCAGAATCATTGTGAGGAAACACCATTGTACATTAACTGATTCCAGATCGAAGACCGAAGTCGTTTAGATGTTGAAACGAAATGACTCGTAAAGTTGAGTTTGTGTTATAAAACGCATTTGATGAGCTTCAAATTGATGGTTCTGATCGCGACCTAATATCGGTTGGCAAATGTTTGTAGTCCAACCGTTTGATTGCCTGTAGTTGCACAGTACCTACTTGACAGATCGACCTTGCGCCGCCTCCCGGCTTGCTTTCGATACAAAATTATACATTTTCGAGTTATTTGTCGTCCTGACTTGCCTAACTACGTAATTATTAGTTGAGCTCGCTCGTAAATCGGACACTAAAGCCTGTTATTTTAAAGTTACCGGCGGACTACTCTCCCGAATTACATTTGATTTCGTTAATGAACATTCCCACCTTAGTTATGATGTCAGAATGCCCAGGCTTGTTATGTGCTCCGTAGACATAAAGCTGGATTCCATTAATACTTAATACTATATTTAATTGCTATTGTTTACTCAACGTGAGTTAGTATTGCTTATTCGTTGGACATACCTACCATTACAGGTCCTCTAATTACAATATTGTGGACATATCTCTTATTTCAAATGGGTCTTATGAAGATTAGTCAAGTGCATTTACCATATTTACCGATACAATATTGCTCTTCAGAGAATTAATATAGCAGTCTTCTGACGTAATTCTGATAGTAATTTCATCGGGTGATAATCTAAGTTAAGCCGGTTACGAGTAGACAGTAAGTGGATGAGGACCTTTAGAATAAATGATGTTTGTCAGCAATCATCGAACTGCATTTGATGCAAACAGAGCGCTGTTTGTAATTGTTCATTATCGCTTGAAAACATAATTTATTAGCTTGGAATTCCACCTGCTAGCCTTGCACAGCACTCTCATAGTTAAGAATACAGTCACTCGCCTAGATTACCTTATTACATGACAGCGATTACTTAGTGGTGTAATGAAAATAACATAAACACTTTCCGTTTTATATAATTCGTTAATTACGCATACATACAAATTATTTATTATGTACAAAAGTTCGTTCAATAGAAAATTTCTTATAAAAGTAACAAAAAGCCACAGAGAAAGAATAGGCTGACGCACTTGCACTTAGAAAACCTAAAAGAAGAGGAGATCGGAGAAAAAGAACGGACGCCTCGCTGTGAGCCTAGCGCGTAAAACGCGCGCGGTCACGTGGACCGGTGGGACGGGCCTACGGGCGAGCTCACGCCGCGGAGCCCGGGAAGAAGAAGGAGGAAGGAGGAATTGGAGTTCACCAGTGCTGTTGCTGTTGGGGGTGGGCGGGGGCTGCGTGCGCGACCTGTGCGTGCGCGGCCAAGTGAGCGGCGCGCGCGGCCGCGACCTCGGGGGTGTCCAGAATGCCGGAGCCGTCGTTGGCTAGCCTGATCTGGGCGGGCTGGTGAGCCTGGTTACCGGACTGCCATGAGGGAGCGCCGTTCCACTGCTGGGGAGCGGGGGCGTTCCACTGGTTGTGAGCGGGAGCGTTCCACTGCTGGGCAGCGGGGGCGTTCCATTGCTGGGCGGGCTTGGCGGCGGAGAGGGCGGCGAGGTGAGCGGCGCGAGCCTGGGCTACCTCAGGGGTCTCGGCGACGGGAGCGGGGGCACCGTTCCACTGGTTGTGAGCGGGGGCGGCGTTCCATTGCTGGGGAGCAGGAGCGTTCCACTGGTTGTGAGCGGGAGCGGCGTTCCACTGCTGAGCGGGGGCACCGTTCCATTTGTTCTGCTGCTGTCCCTGCCAGTACTCTTCATTGTCCCACTGGGGGTTGTAGGAGCCGTCATCGTTGGGGTTGGGGTTGTTCTGGGATGCCTGTTGCAGCGCAGAGAGGTGAGCGGCGCGGGCCTGGGCGACCTCGGGCGTGTCGAGGATGTTGCGGCCGTCCTGAGACAGCGCGATGTTGGCGGGCGGGCCAGCCCAGCCCTGGGAGGCGTGGGCGACTGACGCGAACGCCAAGCAAGCTAATGCGATCTGTGAACAATGGACACAATATACAGTCTATTGATAAATAAATAACTTCATTCAACGTTCAACAATGCACGCAGGACTTGTCGATACGATCTGTTTTGCTTACGGACAAGGGTTTCATTTACGACCGGATCTTTATCAGGCAATGTGATTGTGACTCGAATTAGATCGGTGGGTTTATATCAAAACCTAAGTACTCAGATAGCTGTTGCGAATCGCGGGGCTTGTTCCTAGCCCTCTCATTACGACCAGACAAGTCGATATGATTTATTTATATAATTCTGGCTGTCGTAGATAAAGTCGCCCTCGTTCCAGTCAGGTGTTTATTGCTAAAGGCGCGTTGTTTCTGTATCTACTGCTCTCTACTGCTTGCTTGTACAACCGAGACGGGAACACGAAAAACATTGACTGACATCTCGAACACATCAAGTCACACACGTCACGGTGATTTCACGTGCATCTATATATTTATAACCCATGTGAGCGATGTTTAAGAGATTCATTTTATGCTTGAAACGTAAAACAAAGGTAAGGTAAGGTACTTAGTAGGTACCAATTAAACAATATACAATTATAACGGTTTGCTTATTGTTGATTGAAGCAGATGATTTCCAAACGCAGGCAGTACATAAGTGTTTGCTATTTCAGACTATACCTATTCGTGCTCTACATGCGGAGTCGTGCAAGGGCTCGGCACAGATAGTGGGCGGGCAGTTAGATCAATACCGAATGTCGCTGTCTTGTTCATATTATGCTAAATAGCGGCTTTGTTCGTACCCTGAGACAGGTATTGGCTTTATTCCCTTTAAAGACGGCAAAGTCTAAAATAATACGAGCAGTGTTTTGAAATATTCACGGTTTAGACGTTTGCACAAGATTTTAGCTCTATGACGAGATTAACCTACATTATATTAATGTCTAGATGTTATCTCAAGAGAGACCTAAGCTTGGCGGTCATGCTCCTTAAAAGGCATGTGGGTACGTCTCTTTAAACATTACGTACCTTAATTTAATTATATTACTGGTTCGCAGTGAACAAAGGTCAAAGTATATTATGGCGACGTCGGGGCGAGTTGGCCAAGTTGAAGTGACAGTATCGCCGAAGAATGCCGTTACTGCATTCGATTTAAATTCATTGCCTGATCATTACTGGAACTTAAATATAAAGAATATGAAATGGCACGAGTTACATGGAAGCTTAAATTGACATTGGTTTCGGATTACCTGTATAATTGAATCGTAATATTGATTAAGTGCGATCGTAAAGTTGTTTGTTTATTTGAGAGGGGCGTATGCTTAATGCCGGCGTGCTCTATACAAACAAAGTTACTTATACGTATGTGTTTTGGATATTAACTTTAATGTACTCAAGATAATTTCCTGTCCGAGCTATTTGCTAGTAAAAGTGGCTTACTTATCTTACGACTCAATAAATAAAGTGTCGGTGACACTAATTTTCATTTAATTTGTGCTTTTATTTATGTACGCCCATTAAAGTCAAATAAATCTTGTATGCAAATTCGTGCAGTTATAATATAAACTTTCAGTTGTTATAATGTATGCCAATTTCATAATTATCACGTCTGTTCTATTTCTCTAACAGTGGCCTTATTTTTTAAAATGGTCACTTACAGTCTAATATTAAATAGACACTAAATTCAATTTGTTCTAGCATTCTTCACTAATTTAATCAATGTATTTAGTTGAATTAAGTGGAAATAACTTTATTTTACACTTGAAAACATTGCCTATACTATGGTAAAAAAATACTAGGTATATATAGGTACCTCTGTCATATTTATTTGCCTGCAAAATATTAATTTTCATAACTTGTGCAAAGACTAGCTATAGCATTTATAAATAATCTTACTAATATTATAATTGCGAAAGATTGTATATTAGTGTGTGTGTTATTTCTTCTCTCAACGGATTTGAGTGAAATTCGGAATGGAGATACCCTGGATAAACACATAGGCACATTTTATCCCGGGAAACCGCGAGAGAAACCGCGGCGCGCAGCTAGTGTACAGTAAATTCTAAAGTTGTTAAACTTTACGACTTAGGACAGGGTAAATGTAAACAAATTAATATTCTGAGATGCTTGATCGAATTCACGACTTAAGTTCACGCAATGATGTCAGAGCTTGCAGGAGCGATTTAGTTCTAGATATTATATACCTAAACAATCTAGGCATATCTAGGTAAATCAAGGCATGTCTAGGTAACCTATAGGTAACCTGGGTAGTACGTATTTCACCGGTCAACCGATCGAATTGCAGATTTGCTGGCAAAGTGGTTATTAGAAGCATTATGTATCACATTCCGCCACGGCTTTAATTTAATTTTACGTTACTTTGCTTTGTTCAATATTTATAAATCTAGTTGTTCACTGAATGTAGTTTACACTAGATGGGATAATCATCATAGAATTAAAATCAATGAGGAGTCTAAAAACGTGAAAAAAATTTCAGGGATTACTTTTAAGTTGTTAATGTATATAAGTATACTGATCTTATTTATTCCAAACTTTAGGACTACAATCCATTAATTAAATTCAATCAATCGTTAGTATGACAATGTTTGTACCATCAAATACCTACGTAACGAAATCAAAAGGTTAATAATGCAAATAGGAAAAAAAAAACACTCTTACGTGTCAAAAGTAGATATCTGATACAACTATTTTACATGTCTTACTTCTTTCATTTATGATGGCTCTTATAATAAGCGAACCTACATATTATTTCCTTTGACTATGTAACAAGTTTCTCAAACTTAAAAAATGTCCAACTGATTGTGAGGTTTTGCACGTTCCGACTAACCCGTAAATTACAATTAATTGCCACGAGATCATTTGCATAGCTATTTCATGTTGATACAGATTTTTTTACAAATCTGATAACCGGTGGCGGCGCGCGTCCGGTGTTGCAAAGACCTCTAGCCTATGATAAAATCTAAAACATTTTACTGAAAGGTCACAAGAGAGTCTATAACTGTTATACCTACTACCTGTAACTTACGTTATTTCGGTGGTGGCTGGGAAAGCTTGTGAGGATGGATGGATGGATGCTTGTTTTTCAGTCACGCAAAAACTACTAAACAGATTTTGATAAAATGTAGTAAGTAGGCCCTGGAATAGAACACAGGGTACTTTTCATCCCGCGAAAACGAACATTTCCCCAGAAACAACTATAAAACGAATTTATCAACTAGTTTGTCAAACTCTATAGTGCACTTCGGGTATTTTCAGAGATACTTGGGCGCTTTTACATGGTCCACATTTTCATATAATTCCACAAACTTCCGCAACAGACTTCGATGATGGATTTATACGAAGTTTAATAAAATCAATGCAACCTTATTATGTCTTCTTATTATACTCATTTGTAACTATAATTGGATTAGACAAAAAATGTTCTAGTCGTTCTGTGTCAATGACTTTTTGTTCAATACAGCGTGGTTAGACGCCATTGTTCAATGTAGGTAGGCAATATACATTTATCGTCATTTTATAGTTCTAATAATTAAATTCGTACATTGCAATTACTTTTGACCATAACATTAATAAATTAATGCAAGTAATAAAATATTATTAACACATATGATTTTATTACTAAATGTAATTAATAACATGTATGTAACTGCACCACCAACCTCTATAATCATTGTATTATTTGTTATTCTATCCTGCATGGCTTTTCTATGATTGTGTGGCAGAGATAGCTACCTACTTGGCGACAAGACATTACCCATCGCAATATCTTATGCCCTGTATTTCCTTAAAAATACCTATATATATATATACTTTTGTTTTATTGTATACTGATATAAAATTAAATAACTACTACATTTCTTCGTGTTTAGATATATATCATATATGGTTTGATGCTTGCTGACCTCGCATATTGTTAACAATAAAAAAAGTATAACGATTTTTTAAACTAGGAATAATAATTGTCTTTTGTTCAGCACATGGCCGCTTGTTTCTTATAAACCCTCGTTTACCTTCCTCATTACCTTAAGAACTAGTTTTCCCCTATTACCCGCCGCACGATCTATTAGGAACTAACTGCTGTATAAGGCACGCGCCTACGCTTTCGCTCTCAATAATTTTAAAATAAAAAGCAATTGCTCTCAATGAGTGAACGGCGCCACTCAAGGCTGCCTGAAGGTCAGGGATCAGGAAGTGAGCCTTCCGGACCTGCCCCGCCACATTCAGAGACCGGTTACCCTCGGCTGTCAAACAGACTTTGCATTTTTCCATTTAGTTTGTCTCTTGCCCTTTGGAAAACTAGATATCCTTTGTTTTTGCTCTATTTATCCTTCAGGAGTACTTAAAGTTTATTCAATCCAATTTCTATTTGTGATTAAGAAAATAGATATCTTGCCTATATAAATGTAGGCGATATGTCTATATTTTATGCAAAATTTTCTTCTAAAAATAAAATAAAACAAAACACATTCTTCGGACACATTCTTAGAGCCCATTTCAACTAAAGATATCCCAAAAAATATATTGCTTTTAAAAAAAAAATATTTTATGCAAAAATATTACTACAATTAAATAAGACTCAACAATCAAGAACGCAATCTAATTGATAAAGCTTTTTCACTTAAAGTGCTTTTGGTCAGAGTTTATCTTGAGTGACAAAGTACCATTTAATTATGTACAGTAAATCGTTAAAATATGCTGTAAATCATGCTTAACTGACTCATTACACGGCTTTATTTGGTTATGAATATTTACAGAGCCTATATAAAACATTAAACCTTGATTAAAAACGTATAAAACATGTGGTATGACACTTGCTTATCCAAATTGAAAACAACTTTACTGGGTAAACATCGCCCTTCAGGAAATGTCCTTTTAAAAGCTGATGTAAGTTGCCCACGCTATTTGCTGTGAGTATCAAAATACCAAGTTTTATTACATTTCCTTTAATTAAATATGTCCTCGAAATGATTTGATTCTGAGTCAAACTTCTTAAAGCCTACAGTTGTCATAATTTACTCAAAGGTTCAAAGCATATGTAACAAGAATTTGGATTAAGACAACCTAATATTTATTAGTAACTTATAAGTGCAGGATGTAGGGAATAGTGTTGGGCGTTATTATCATTGTAATTAGGGATATCGATTAAAGTGTCTCGGTCTCAGGCGCTGGGTGCGTGGGCACTGGGCATGCCCTTCTAAATCGGTACGCGCCGGAATGCAGACAAAAAGCTCGAGTGAGCGGCGAACGAGGCGAGCGACAGCGGCGCAGTGTCGCCGCGAGGTGGCGTGGCAGGCAGGGTGCGCCTTCCATTGACTAAGTGATAGGGACGCGTTTATCGATATCGATAAACTTATGAATTGCCTTTTAAGACAACAATACAAACAAAGGAAGACCGTGACTGCTATCTGTAATAGCAGCGATAAGGCGTGACATTAAATTTAATGCAGTCGTAATGTTTGTTAAAAATGTTGGCATTTAAAAAGCTCAATGAATAACAATTTATAAAACGATTTAAAAAAGTAATATGAAAATGTCGCAGGAAATTGACATATACTAAATATCAAATAGTGCTGCAGATTAAATTAAATTCAGAATTATGTGTTTTAATTCTAGAGCTGAACCAAGCAGAAATTCTAATAAGCTTTCTGAATTCAACAAAGAACAACATAATTCGATTTAAATAATGCGCAATGACTTGAAGGTGATTGAAGAGGTAGACAAGACAGGCAGTGGTCCGGTTGGCATTGTGTCATATTGTGTTTTAATGGAGCATGATAAGTCTTGCAGATATAACGTAGACACTTAGGCAGCTCTTTTCTCGTCCTCAAAACTTTAATTCAGAGACTGTAATTCGATAATAGGTTCAATACACAAATAATCCAAGAGAAGCGAAAGAGTATAAGAAAAAATAAGTAAAAATTCCTTGACTGCAATTAGGCGCAATTTCAATCTCAAAAATGGATCTAAGAGTTCGTCAGGAATGGTTTAGTTTAAGTTGTGTAAATAAAGCATGTAATCTCGAAGGCGACTGCGAATCATAACTGGTCTCAACATTGTTGTAGTTACGAGTTATTGGACTGTAATTGGATAAGTTAAATAGCTATTGATCGATTGATTCGACAATATCCAGTCGCTGGAAGGGCAAGTGCAGGTATGAATTATGTGAGAGAGAAAGATCGTTATCGGTTTGTTGGGACACCTGACAAATGACGTCAATTTACTGTTTGGTCAGAATCAATGACGTTGGAGAAACAATTCCATAATCTAAAATCAAAATATACGTATAGGTATATAAATTTGGAATAAGGAATAAGAAAACTGGATTTTTAGAGGACAACGTCGATTTTATCTAGTTTCCAGTAATTCTGTAAAGATGCAACAATTTATTGTTTATGATGTGAATTGTAACGCTTCGGAGAGTTACAAAAGAACCCTAAAAAGCAAGATTACAGTTATTTATCTACCGACCACGTTCTGACGTATCTACCTTATCTTTGCTTTGGTCTGTAGCATGACAGAAATGTAACTGTCGTGATTTTTATGACATCGATAAGCTCCAAGCGACAAACTCGCATACTTTATACCTAAAAAGGTATTAATTTGCAGTTATTAGTTCTATAAAGGGCTCGCGTTCCGCCCGCCGTTTAATAAGTTAATAGAGATCGGTATCTCGGCAATGAAGGATTACTTATGATGAAATAGAAATCACGGTAGCGCCACTTGTGCTACTCGAATATCGGCTTAAGCGGAATACTTATGATATTGGTTTACTAATGTCATATGAGATGTAAGTAGGTGAAATAAAGAAAACACTACTTTGACCTTGCCTGACTTTTTTAGCTGTGTCAACATTTTTCTAATAATTTGATGTGTTTTAATTATCATACATTAAAATCCATTTAATGTAATGAGCTTTCATTAGAATGGTCACTCAGCGAGTATAGCCACGAGACCAATAGATCTATTTAAAAATGGCAATAACGTTTTTATCGATTACATTCATGGGGAAACGCTTTACTGGATTATATTTTCCAGCTTCAGGATCACTTAATGAGAATATAAATAAATAATTAAATATTCTCACAGAGAAGGATGAACAAAATCGAATTTGAATAGAAATCTGGAACGGTTCATCGTATACTATACAAAAATAATTTTCATATGGTTCATTGGCATAGTTCTTGTAAGATGAGACGAGCATGCTCCATATCTAGTTTCCCAGCCTTGCACAGTTGCTGGGCAGCCCATCACTTAAGTGTTAGGACTCTTGCTGGCGGATGAATGCATGGTCACTGAATGGGAGTGTTGAATATGGCCACCGGTCAACTTTCAGTGACATTGACATCCACTATTCGTGCTCTGATTCACCGCGTCCGGGCCGTGGAACCTTAACCGAGGCTGCGGCGGGCATTGCACAAATATGCTAGTATTTCACGCCTAGTGTGGATAGTTTATAGCGCGTGATCTGCGATGTGTAACGGTGTTTAAAATGTTGCCAGTTAACATAATGGCAGCCGTTTGCTTGGCCGTCCTGCTCATTAGCCCGGAATGGATGTTTGCACTAAACGAAGCTAAATATAGCTCGTTCTCAACAGTACTCTATTGTAGCTAAACTTAAATATGCGCTAAGAAAAATGCAATACAATACAATACAATAATGCTTTATTGAATACCAAACACACAGGAAAAACAATAGTTAAAAAAGTTAATAAACACTACAAAAAATCATTTTATAATAAAAAAACGACTTAATTTCTGATGTATTTTCGAAGTTCATGGTCGAACATCGATGAAATTTATATGGGACCAAATTGTAGCTATACTGAACCCAACGCAAAAGAAAAATAATTTTCCAAATCGGTTTATAAATGACGGAGTTCTAAGGTAACAAAAAAATACAATCGAATTGAAAACGTACTCCTTTGAAGTCGGTTAATAAAAGACGGTGGTGAGAACATGATGACAAAATTATTACGATAGCGAGATCTAACACATGATTTGATTGTACTAGAAAGACTAACACATAAGTGTTTACAAGATGAGGTACTGGCGTGAGAATGACGAATGAGATGAAGATAATGTTAACGCTCTTGGAGATCGTTCTCCCGATCGACGTTAAACTGGTAACTAACTAAACTGATGGCAAATTCTTGTTTGCAACTTAAATTATATTAAAACGAAATTCTGGAAACAGCAGTATTAGAAATTTTATCAATATTGCGGCTGCCCATATGTCTAACTTGGATATTTAATTAAAACTGACGCAAAACTGTTGTACAAATGAGTGTGAGAGAATTCGTGGTATAAATGCGTTTCAAATGATGCGTGTGATAACACAATTAAGGAAAATAAAACGCGTGGTATTGTAATGAACTTCGCAACAAATGTAGCAATACGTTTTGTTAAAGGTAAAATTTAAATAAAAATAAAAGGTTTTTTTTAGAAAAGTGGGCCAAACGCATGGCGGAGTCATCAAATCTGAGACTACTTTTAGGGCCAAAGAGTTGTTGAGTTTAGAACAACTATATTGTGTTTGCTAATGTATATGATACGATATAAATAATGATTAAACAGCTGTAAGATAATTAAGAATCACATAGATTGCTTAGAACATGTAACTTCCAGATGACTTATTATATATAATGTAATGAATATGTTAATATAATATAATGAATCGTAGCGATATATAATATAATAGAGGATGGAACGTGGAGGAAAAACAAAGAAATTGAAGATCTAAAATAAAAGCACACAGACTTCGCTGGCTCGGCCACCTCGAAAGAATGGGTGAGGATCGGGCTGTGAAGCGAGCGTATTTGGGACGGCCGGTTGGCCGACGACCGGTTGGCCGTCCCAAGTACCGCTGGAAAGACGAAGTGGAGAAGGACTTGCGTGAGCTCCAGGTCGAAGAATGGCAGGAGTTGGCGCAAGACAGACTAAAGTGGCGTCTTCTATTGTCGGAGGCCAACACTCACTTTGGGTCACTGCGCCACCCTAGTTAGTTAATATAATGAATATATTAGTACTTTTAGTGCTTAGGCTCTTATTGATAACCGGTAAAAAAAGTTAAGTAATGTTTACCATGTTTTGTCACTTTCCAACTTATGTTAAAACAAATAAGAAAGAGACAAAATGTTACGTTCTTAAGTTTGTGTTAAAACTTATAGTGATTGCAAAATTCATATAAAAAGCAGAAATAGAGAAAGCACAAAGTAATAAAATGTACGATTTCGGAAGTCTTTCTTATTGGAACAATACCTACACGCAACATAGTCTGCGGTAGGTGAGGCCGAAGTAGAGCGAAAAGCTACGAGTTATGTTCGCTGACACTGACCTCGGCGCGTGCGCATGCGGATAGAGAATTTGTAACTTTTCGACATACGTTTTCATGCCAGTTAATTTTTTAGGTAAGTACTTAATATGAATGCACCTAAATACGTTTAGCATCAGACGCAAGAAATTATCGACTCTATTACATCAACAATAGATTTGAAAGGCTTTTTTTGGAATATACTACGCTACTTTACAGAAAAGTAAGCGCAAAATCTTAATTACGCTAAATTAGCGAATGAATTTAAGTTACAAAGCGTGAAAAGTCCTATCGGTGATTTTATGCAACAACGATTGAAGATGCTACACACATGCTACGCGCGATGCTACGGAAGCGCTACAGCTCATCTGATACGGAAAATGCTAATTGATGAGATGAAAATGACACCATTCATTCTTGTTAGTTACATTTCAATACGTTAGGTAACTAAACTAAAGAAGCTGTCAAAAATGTTTAATGTTATTTTAATTAAATTAAATACATAAATCTTATCTTAATTCCCATAGGTTTCTATGCAATGTCTGTTAACTTTTGTTCGATTGCTTATCATTTGATTGTTTGACTAAATTGTTATGAAAGAAACAGAACAGCTTGTTACAGTAAATAGAGGTCAGGTGTCCTGTTGTGTTGGATTGGGCAAGGCGCTGTTTTCAAACAAAGTGCAACTGGTTCCTACTATCAGATTCAACAATAAATTAAGCTATTAGGTACGCCCCCGGCCGCTTCGCACATACTGCATCGTAAATAGTATATTAGCATAAGTGATATATATCTCTGATGATTCTATTATATGTAATTTATCACCTTTTTACATACACGTCATAGCAAATATTTAGATAAAAGTACTCACCATGGATTTCATTTTGTAAAGTAGTTAAAGCACAGAAGTGAAAGAGAGAAAGAGTTGAGAAATAGTTTTTAGTAGTGTATCGATTGATAATAGCGCTACTGGAAGAGTTTATCTTCCAGGACTCGCTATGTTTGAAGTGCAACTTGCGTCTGGTCGAAATGAGGGCGGGAGCGGGCTTTTATACGTCGGCGTGGGGCGGAGGGGGTGCGCACGCGCAGCCGCCGCCGGCATGCACTACATGCAGTATGGACGTGGAATCGCACGATACAGCCTAACTTATGCACGCATTTTCGTGGTGTACTACTGTTTTGGCCACGCACCTTCAGTCAAAACTACGGTATAGAATAATTAGCGCGAGCATAATAACTAGCTTGTTAGATCATGCTTTAATTAATGCTTAAATTCACGTTAAATCTACGTATGTTAATAAGCTTGAGTCTCAATTAACTTAAAACTATCTTGAACCTTTGTAAGTACATAAGTTGTGATTTATTGTTCAAATAACTCATCTGGCCAAAAAGAGCTTTCCCATTGTGCAAAATCAAAATCAGGATTATACAGGGTATAAGATTTTTAAAGAAGTTAAAATGCTAGCGTTCATCTATGACGAATATCATTCGAGATGGCATACTGTGTTCGTTATTAACTGTTTGCCGCTGGGCTATTCGCCGCGTGAAAGTATTGGGACATGCCATTGATAATAGGCGAATATCATACACATTTCAATGGCAATCTGTAGTGTGTATGAGCTGATCCAGTGTACGGCCTTTTTGGCAGTCTATTGGAATTGTAGGTGTCCATAACTTGTGCTGTCTTTGCAGCGTCGATGTGCTTTGTTGATAAGTGTAAGCCGTAGATACTTGTTATCAATCGCAATCCGCCGCAATGTTATATTCGTACTCAGTTCGCCAATGCAATGGTAAAAATAATTACCTATTTTAGATGTTTCTGTTTTATTTTTGTGGACAACTTTTTAATGCATAATAATTGTAAGTGTATAAAGATGTTGATGTAAAATATGATGGAGCAACTTTAACTGTTAATTTGATATTCTATTGTATTTTGCATTAATATATGAGACTTTATAAACTTTTTTTTATTCATGGTTTTTGAATATGTTTTATTGCCTGAGGGTAAGTCTGTGTGATAAATAGGAGTTTTACAGAAATCATAATAAATTCTTCAGTTTTAAATCTTTTTTCGAGAAGAAGAAGTGTTTTTATATTTTTTGTTTAATATCTATTGATCAGCATTTAAGTATATGTATGGCAGCATTTAAGTATAGCACTGTCAAACTATAACTGGCTTTTAATTGAACAGGTGAATATATGAATTCAATATAATTACTGCACTAGCAAAATACAAGGTTGTAAAAGCAGTGCTACAATTTCTATATGATCTATCGTGATCAGTAGATTACATAGTGTATAAAAGTTCAACCATTATTAGATTAGGTACCCAAAGTAGGTGAAGCTTTATTTTATTTATTTAAGTAATCCAACAGCGTATCCGATATAATATCTAATAGAACAGAAACAAATTTTAACTTAAATAGGGCCAAAACAGGATTACATGGTTAAATATTTTGATTTGTATGTATATCTTGTTATTATTTTAAAGTATTTTGTCTTTTTGAGTTCGTTTTGAGTTTGAGTATTTTGTTTTTTGATCTATATTATTTTTGTATGATAATTTAATTTTTCCAAATTTACTTTATATTTTGTTCGCACTACTTTATAAAACTTTACAGTACACCGAAGTTAACTGAAAGTTAATGCTTACTAGCATTAAGTTCGCCTATGTACCTACAAATTTGTTTGTGCATAAAAAAAAGGTCAAAAAAGTGTGTGTGTGCGTGTGTGTGAGAGAGGTGTGGGTATGTGTGTTATGTGAAGTGGTTTCTTGATAAATCCAGAACAACTGCTACTAAGTGTACTAGGACGGTACTAGGTACCATGAAATGATAATAATAATAATTAATGCTTTATTGTACACCAAACAAGAAATTAACAAGGTACACGAAATATTCTTACAGACTATACTACAACGGGCGGACTTATCGCTAAAAGCGATCTCTTCCAGTCAACCTTTGGATGGAAAGAACTAAAGAAGTGAGAGAGGTCGGCGGTGTAAATAAAAAGTAAAACAGGACGATTAAATCACATAAAATATATATATATAAATAAATATATAGATATAGACACATAGGTATATACTGCATACAATCAAGGAAAGTAGGTACTAATAATTTAGATATCAGCAGCACTCTGGGAAAGGTAGTAATTTTCAACTTGGTTCTTAAAACTTACAAGTGTCTGAAATGCATCATGATGTGTAAAATAATGTGGACCATTACGTGTAACCTTGCCGTAAAGTTAAATTATATAGTCTAACCAATTAGGTTCGTAAGACTTAACCACTTTATCTATTAAATATTTTTTCCAATCGACCTACAGAAGGTCAACGGCGCAAATCATCACATAATGCTCACGTTTACTTTTTAATAACGGTATGTTTGTTTTTCACATATTAAATCATTGTTTTTTCTTCACTATTGTGTGTTTGATGAATATTTTTCGGTTACATACGGACACAGACGTTGTTGGTAGACAGAGGTTTAAGACCAGCCCCTCGATCACTGGTTTATTGTGCATAAACTGACCAACCTATTTTTTTTTTTAGTTTCATAACCCTATAATAATTTCGTCATGCTGGACAGTTATGAACACACCTCAACGGCATTATTTCATTTTGCTGTTTTCACTTGTATGGTGTTCCTATTGGGATTGAGAGGTCAATGTCAATGCAGACCTTATCTTTATTGAAATCCGCAACATACGCGTTATCGTAGGAATTCGCACTCGCGATGCCAGTTGTCTAATGGCCTATGATTAAACCGGTGCCTATTATTGCAATAAGAAATTACTACATTCCATTTCCATGGTTGCTGTATGACTGGGTCAAGATAATTAGGGTGGACAAGATTTTTTAACATAATCCATCCTAATTATAATATCTAGTTATATTATAATTGTGTGGTGCGACAATTGCTTATCAATGCTCGCAGGAAAACAATGTTGCGTATTCTACCACAGCAAAATCTCTTCTGGACGCTATGCCATGGTTGCATGTGGTGGTAGGTACACGATGTTAGGTATTAACATTTTTTTATTGGAAAATGGGCATGCGTTTGACGACATCTCGCCATGGAAAGCGAAGATGCGGCCTAAGGTGGAGCACGCTTGTCCATGAGATGCCTATTCACTCTAGACTTAAAAAGACACAAGTTGTAGCTGATAGGGAACAAAGAAGCTGGTAAAGCGTTCCATTCCTTAGCAGTCCGCATGATGTATGAATCAGCAAAACGCTTAGTAAGGATCCGTGGGATATTAATGACGTATGGGTGTAATAATAATGACGTAACGACTATCCCTGTGTGGAAGTCCTTAGATGAAAAAGAGGAAACTTCTTTCGGGCTGGCAGAATGCTTGTCACATCCCACACCACACGTTTCACTAGCACTTTTCTTCCTCGCACTTGTAAGATGTGGAACGACCTACCTTCGACGGTATTTCCTTTGAGCTACAACATGGAGTCCTTTAAAAGGGGAATTAATAGAGTCCTTAAGGATCGGCAACGCATCAGCAATGCCTCTGGTGCTGCAGATGTCCATAGGCGACGGTAACCGCTTACCATCAGGTGGGCCGTCTGCTTGTTTGCCGACATATCAAATAAAAAAAAAATAACATAAAACTATGATGACAAATAATATTAATCATTAACCGCGAACGCAAATGTACCAGTGTGATTTATTTCTTCGTACCCTTCAGTGATCTGTAACTTGGCTGGACGGTAGCACTACGACGCTACGTAGTACTATTAGCTATTCTGTTTTCGAAGGACTCAGGATAAAGGTAAGTATTTAGACACTTCGTAAGTTCGCAACTAGTTTCTAAATATGTGAGTCGACAGGAAATAGCACCTCAAGAGTTAAAGACACAGTGCGACGCCGACGCAACAAGGTGAAGTGGAGAAACAATATATTTAGATCGTTCGTCGATAAGAACTTTAGATGAAATACTTTTTGTTAGTTCTTTGTAGAAACTATTCGAATTTAGCGCTCATTACGCGTCGTAAATTAGATTTCGTTATGAGCGTGTATTAAACAGTTTTGTTATTTATATTAATGAATTGCTAATTCGATTGACTTGATTATACAAGGTAGTACTAACATAAAATGTATAGACCTCTGTATACGCATGGTAGATACGTAAAAAAATATTGATCACCTCAAGGGTAATAAATCTATGTCCACTTAGTTGTGATTAACTGGTTTTGTGGATACTAACTTGTAGAAATAAAACGTAGTTGACTAATAGAGTAAACCAATTAATTTTATTATAATGTTAGTAATATACACCTACAGTCCTACACGTTCGAAATCGCTTTGTAATCAGACTAATAATTAATTTAATGAATTAAGTAACTGGTGATATACCTAAGTAGTTGTGAGTTATATAGTTATTGGATCTAAGCTTTGCATAGAAGCGCACAGCAGAGGGTGTGGAGAGAGTGGAGTGTGTGGAGAGAAGTTACGTTTATGAAACCATGTACTCATATCTAGGTAGTAGGTACACCTATCTAGTTAAAATACAGTTAGTTAAACCTAGGTTAAACACTATCGCAACATTCAGGATTAAGGTAATACATTTTTAGAAAAAAACAAGAACCGACTTCAAGACTAAACTTGTATGTTTGGTTTTTGTAATATTTTTCAAAAAGTGCTAAATCAATTTCGATAAAATTTATACATGGGACCACCTCTGAAGTATGACCTACCAAATAAAAAAAAGAATCATCAAAATCAATTCATAATTGGCGGAGTAATCGCGTAACAAAAATACCGTCGAATCGAGAACCTCCTCCTTTTTTGAAGTCGGTTGATGAAAAGGGATGTAACCTATGCTAACAACTTTATCGATAATATATTTTTATAATTAGAGTCCCACATCAATATTCATAAAAGTCCTCGTTTTCAGAACAATGACGACCATGATGCGCGACGGGACAACATATTTTAGGTGTAGGTATAATATACTTATGTTAAATATAAGATACGCACAAGTAACTGACGAAAACAGCATTAATTCAAGTTACAAACCCGAAGGCGAATTAAATTATTCGATTAATATTTAAGAATAAAAGGGCTTACCTTAAATTGTCATGTCGTTTAATCATAACTATAGTTCAGTCCGAAGCTTTCGACAACCGATTACTTATATGATAGTCATTAATGTATCTTCTGCAGTAAACAAAAGGTACAAATTATACGATGTCGATGTCTTTACACGTAATGAATTTTAATGGAAGGTCCGAGACATTCGCCGAGTTTATTGAGTGCTCAACATCCTTGGTTTACCTTGGCCATAAAGCATGAGATTTGGATTCCACAGTTGTTGGTCGTCGATTCGGAAACTGCGTTATTTACAGATATATTTTTATTATTCCGGATGAAAGGTAAACCACCGAATAAATAAATGGTTAAATTAAGCATGTGTTAGGTCAACTGCTTTAGTATTATTTGTTATATTAAAGTATATTATTGTAGTTCAATGTAATTTTGCGTGTCTGTCTTGAATAAATGTCTTTTTTTCTTTCCTTTCATTTTTTATTTACCTGCTACGTATCGGAGGTCGGTGAAGAGGAGTTTGCGAGTTCACAATCTCGACATTTTTAAATTGAACAATGTCAAATTTTTTCCCTCGTGCCTACATGTCAAAATCTGTCATATCCCTTTAATTATCTATTTTCATTATCATCATTCAGTGGTTGAACATAGCCTTCTCTTTTAGATCGCTACAAATCCGTCAAGTAGGTACCAAATCAATACAAAATCTATTTTGGTTCTCTGGCGCTCGCAATCTTGTGTTCGACCCATAACGCCTTCAACAGCTAAAAAGACTTGTCTGAGTCACAATAATTATGCTGATTTGATGGCTTTAGCCTGTTAATGACCATTGTTGCACATTGCACACCACCTACACCTAGTATTGGCAATATTAGAACATGTGAACAATGATTGATTTATTTTGGAATCCAAGTAGGTAGGCTATGATATAACTCGTGTTGTAGAACACACATTGTGGTCAGATTTGAGGTCACGGTTGCGAGGTTCGAGTTTCGGTGTACAAAGTAGTAAGTATTTAGTTTAATTGAGTAACTCGATCGATTCGTATCAACTTAGGTATAGGTCAAGTTGATATCCATCTATGCGACTGTATATGCTAGGATCTTCGGTATGCAACCAACTGGTACTGGAGCATTGGGGCTGTAATTGGGAATAGGTTATCAATTGCTTTTTTTGGTAAGAATCTAAATATATCAATTTGTCAAAACATTTAATATGAATCGTATAGTGTTTAGATTAATAAACTTAAGAGCTATATTAAAGTTACACTAATAAATTACCAGCCATGCATATAGAGTAGATAGGTATGTACATCGATAATGATTATTATTTCACGTGTACGTGTACATACCTAAATGTTAAACTTAATCGTAATTGTCCAACTTATATTAAATTAAGTTATTTGCAGTAGTCACACTCCAAGGCCCGTTCAATTGATCTGTTTAACTTAATTTTAATGCTGGGGCTACATAGTTACAACCACGTCTGTCTTCAGTCAATAAACGTGACACTAAATTCAGATGTCGTTCACAACTGCGTTCATCGTAAGTTGCCAGTAATTTCTTCTAATTTTACGTTGTTTTGTTTGTTTCTTAGGTATATACGATTATCGGTGTTATTACAAAGTGGTAGAGGAAGATGACTTTGTAACTAAATTGAATAAAATACTGAAGTATACTCGAGGACGTTTATATAAATATTCAATGTTCTACTTTGATTGAATAGATCATTGAACTAGGTATACATAAATATGTAGCGCCGGCATTACCAGGCTTCCCGCTGGGTTTACCACCATTACAACGCGATGTCCATAATATCAATATTTTAAGTTCTCCAATTATATATCAATTTCGTACACGTTCAGTTAAATCGATTTCACTTAATTTGAACACCACGGCACTTGGTGAATCGATCGAAATGTTTTTATCGACTCGTATTCCTTCACTTATTCGAACACCTTTGTGGATTGTTTATGTTTTTAATTTACTTTACCCCATTCAGAGACTTTGATGGTACAATTTTGTTTTGTATGTAAATTGATATTACTTATCCGAGAATAACTGTACTTAGAGGCTATATGATTTAACTGTTTGGTAGTTTGCAGAGAGTTCTAGTGCATGGTTTTCGGTGTTGAAACCGGGCCGTTTTGTCCGTATCTACTGTTTACTTGGTTGATTATGGTTGACAACTTGACAACAAGTTTTCCTTTCCAAGTGACTATATTCACATTATATATTTTCTTTACGCTTAACGGAACATTGAGCCACTTATAGTCTGACAAGAATTTACATGAACCCGGTCAGAACTGGAACAGGAACGAATAGCTTCCAGCAATATTTGTGTTAGGTAACGCGACGTTGGATGTGGTGCCGCACTAAACGTATTCTCTTTCATACACATTCTTTGACCAGGCAGACCGAGACAAGCCAAAAACGAAAGTGTACATGGACATTTGGGACACTTTCGGGCACAAACCTCGTGCGAAAGCTTCAGGTGAGGCATGGCACTAGTATATAGAAAGTAGTGATTATAATTCTTTAGTTATAGGTTCCGTAGCGTAAGCCCTATTGCGTGGTGCGTGTCTCTTGATTGTAGAATTAAAATATAATAAGTCTTAGTTAAGGCGAAACCTTCCATTACATTAGGTATGCGTTTGCTAATTCAGTTACCCAACGGCTTAATTAAGTACGCATGAGTACCACCTAAAATTGCTAACATTGCTTCTTACTATCGTAAATTTTGTTATACCTCTTTGTAGCTCTCGTGTCATGTTATACATCTTCAATTGTTATAGTAAAATACAATAATTATATTCACAAATTTTCCAGTGCAAAAGACAAAAAGTGTCTACTGAGCTCTTAAACCCAAGCCCAATTTACTGAAGTTAAAAAAACTCCCATAAGACGGATAAATACCATAGGTATAAGTGGTATAAGGCCTATGAGGTTAACACATCCCTATTCTATTCTGTTTTATTAAATCGGCAACTATGATAACTATGCTAAAAGTAGCTCCATTTGGCTGCTAAAAGGCGTTCCAACTACGGCAACGCATTAGCAACGCCTCTGGTGCTGGAGATGCCTATAAGCTCAGACCAACGATAGTATATGATAAGTCCGTGTCGCTAAAAAAATCCACTTAAT
The DNA here is from genome assembly GCA_951640565.1 of Petrophora chlorosata. NCBI lineage: Eukaryota > Metazoa > Arthropoda > Insecta > Lepidoptera > Geometridae > Petrophora > Petrophora chlorosata. The sequence continues at coordinate 8,125,844 of OX621209.1, forward strand.
AATATTAATAAGTGGTATTTTATAGATATAATAGATATTTTAAAATGTGAAGTTCTAGTAAGATAATATAATGCAATAGATTCTGCCGACATTTGCCTTTTACTTGATAATCCTTCCTACTTCAATAACAAATTCCATAAAAGGAATAAATATGTAGGTTCCAGTTTTTTGTAATCGTAATTAAATCACTGGAACTTTGCTGACGAAAAAACTGCTCCGGTTACTAACCCATTGCCTTTACCACGAACACTTTCGATTTGAATACAATCTGATAAAATGTGAATACACTGCAGTTTCAGTATCGCCTTAACAGATAAACCACCTTTTGATATTTAGCAATGTGTATTGTGCATATCGATAAGACAGTACTTTTATTGATGTCTAGCTGTCGAACTCGACCTTGCTTGCATTTTCCACTTGCATACTTCGCGCTTCCGTTCTGTAGCGACATAATTATAATTAAGTTTCTTTCATATTTTTATACATTGTACTATTAAGTATTCTGTGATTATAGGTAACCTTTTGGAATGAGCAGGTGACGTAAATAGTTTGAAGTTTAGTTTTATAAAAATACTAGCTATGCCCCGCGGCTTACCGGGATAATAAGTAGCCTATATGTTAATTCAGGGTATAAGCTATTTCTATTGCGAATCTATGTCAAATCCGTTGGGCCTTTGCGGCGGGAGGAATTAACAAACACACTAACATCAAACACTCTAACACACATACATACCTATTATCGCATTTTTAATATTGTGTGATGTGATATAAGTTTGAAGTTGCTTCGTAATTCTGATTGTGACTGGCTGTTCAAACAATGGATATAAAGTCGATTTTTTGCTTCTTATAATCGGCATAAAAGCAAGTACATAATAAATGTGCATGTTTTCGGTGAATACATAAAGAGCTCAAATATCACATTTAAAGCACATATCGGTAAGTAAATGTCAGGGATAAGTCGAGAATTACCTTTGGTATAAGCACCTACATAATATCATATCTACTGACGCCTCTTACTTGTAGTGCGGTTCACGTTGTGGTGTGATCTCTACCATTTTGGTGTTTGTGTACGTTCCATCATACATAAATGCGATAAAACTATCGCATTTATGTATGATGGAATGTGCACAATATGTGTATGTGGTGTGTTTGTTTCTTCTTCACGCTGTAACGGCTCACACAACACCCAGACGCGAAATAAATGCTAGCGCTTTTTTTCTGTGCACAAACATTTGTCGCGTCGCGGGAATCGAACCCGCAACCTCAGTGGTGTATGAGATTTGAGCCAAACTGCCCAATCACCACACCACAGACGCTGTCAATGCATGTGAACATGTTACACAGAAGGTTGGAAGAAAGTCGTCAATAAGTCTAGAAACATTATACAAGGAGATTGGCAGCGCGATGTACAATTTAATAACATATTATGTAATCAAGAACGAATTATTAACCTGCAGGATTGCTCAAGTGACTCCGGATCTGATTTTCAAGTTGACGATGATTTGCGCTGTCTACCTTTATTATTAGAATGAAAATGTGCAACGTGCTCCTTGTGTTTGATTTAATTAAAACATATTCACAATATTAACATAATATCGATAATTACCGACATAGTCCCAGATCTAGGCATGTTATTCTGACACAGGACCCATGCTATATTTTACAAACTGTAGACTAGTTTCGCCAAATTTGGCGACGCTAACCTTAATTTTTCTCTAGATTACCTTACATTTTTACACGCTCTATAGTTTGACACTCGCTCGCTCGTGCTCTCGCTCTAGGTAAGCCAAGTCATGCATCAACATCATTTTAGGTGACAGCTCGTATAACACAGACGCTCGCTGGTTGCTTTGCAACATTGCAGCGACGTCAAATTTTATTTTTAATGTTTTAGTTCAACAAAGAGCATTAGTCATGTCAAAGGTCGATGCGGGATAGTACAGAGTTTGAGTGCGGCCCAGCAATTCAATGAACTATGACGGATTATGTGTGACAAAATAAGATAGAAGGCGGTATTCAGATAAAAAAATCGCGAATTCGGAAAGAGATTAGGTAAAAATTCTCAGCGACTTTTCATCTATAGGTAATAGATATGTGATGGTAATGTATACAATCACAGAGGCAAGTAACTACTTGCTTGTAAGTCTGTGATTTTATACATTAAAATATGAACTGTGTTTCAAGCATTTAGCACTTCGATACCCTTTAGTGTTTTACTTCGTAACTCATAATAATAAGGCATTAAAACTTTTAAAATCTTGGTGCTATGCCAATTATAAAACGCATGTCGGTGTCTGTGAAGTAGAGCCAGAAATATCCAAAATTGGAATGTCGTATTTACATAGAACAATGTAGATACATTTCCGCATGCACATTGTAAGTAGATTGAATTCCTTCAGTTTTTTGACTGTCGGCAAACCGGTGACAGCTGACCCGGTGTCCTTGCGACGCCAGGTGGCTGCATCGGCGACAATTACTGCAGACAATCGCGACTGGTTGCTGAACTGAGTTATGTCATGGTTGCTGTGCTCGCGATTATAATGTGCTGTCGTCTTAAGCCGCTCTATGTTGCCATGATGAGTGTCAGACAAAGAGGTATAGCTACAAAATCAATAACCATATTTAAAAAACTGAAATGAAACTGAAACCCAATCTAGCCTAGTATTTTGAAAACAGCAAAGCGTATGTGATTTACATTTAGGTATTATATATATAAGTATTATGCTTTCTGTCTTTGGCGTGTATCACACGATTATAAAAATTTTGGGGTAAAATTAATGTTTTGTATTCAAAAAATGTTTTATTTTCCGTTATATTTGGCCTCTACTCTTTCTTATTAGTTTTGTATTGGTAGGAGACGGTATACATAGGTATTCAATTATTCTTTTTTATCACCCTTATTCCGCTTGTTACGGCAAAGGGGCGGTCTTTACAGCATTGACATCGATAAGACAATGGCTTGGCTGTCGACTGACACGACGTGTAATTTTGTGTGCTCGCATGTTATGTCATCGTTGTTGTGCTCGTGGAAATATGCATCCGTGAGTCACGCCTTAAGTTACCTATATTTTAAAAGGGTGCTGTTTCACGTTTGGCGTAGACCGTAGTACGGTTTGTTACTGACTAAATATCGGATATCATTTTTTTATACATATTTTAGGCTTTTCTAAAGGTCTCATCAGTTTAGCAGGCAAAATAACTTCGCATTTTATACGCAGCTTTATAAAAGAGCTTTTTGAAAGTTTATATGATGGTATATTAATTTCAAAATATGTATATCACTTATATATCTCTAAATAATAACTAGTAATATATAAAATTCTCGTGTCACAATGTTAGTTACCTTACTCCTCCGAAACGGCTTTACTGATATTGACCAAATTTTATATGCATATTCAGTAGGTCTGAGAATCGGCTACTATCTATTTTTCATACCCCTAAGTGATAAGGGTTGTTCACCCTTAACATTTTCATAAATTTTATATAGCAAAACAACGTTTGCCGGGTCAGCATAGCCTTATAACACGCTTGCACAATTATTTTTAGAACCATAATCCGCTAAAATATAGGTTACATCTGGTATTAGAGACAATCTAACAGTAGATAGAGATCGCGGTAACCCTACAGACTTGACCTGTTGCCCTCGACTGGTCACGTATTAAACTTACTACACTTGGGTGCGGAACTGCAATAATTTTAACTCTATATTTTTTTCTAGATTCTTCTAGAATTTGATCTGAATTTTCTTAAAATAAAACAACCTGCCTTCAGTTCATTTACTATAGAGCCTTGAATGTAAATTAAATCTTGCCCATTGTCAGAACCGCTAATAAGGTCATCGACATATAAATCTGATTCTGTTTGTTGTGGGATGGTTTCATAGAACTATCTTGACACTCTTCACCTAGTTCCCAAATACGAGTACATCTGGTGCAGAGGAAGCAGATACTAGAGTAACCATACGTGACTGTGTTTAAGTCGTAAGTTATTAAACTGGTAAACTGCTCAAGCGCTTAGACATCTCCTACAAGCACTTGTCCCTATAAGCACTTAGCAAAAGGGATTTATCAAATAATAATTATAAAAGAATAAACAGTTTTTGTTGCATGTACATTAAATTTATTGTAAATATAAAGAGGCAGGTTCTCACTTGATAAATTTATCTTGCTCGACTATAGAATCAATCTAGTGTGATACGAGGTGGCAACCCTAAAAACTTGACCTGTTGCCCTCGACTGGTCACGTTGCCTCACTACACTCGGGTGCAGAACTGCATAGGATTTACTTTTACCTCATACGGGATAAATTACTTATTGTTCATAGGTATAAGTGGTTTACGGTGACTTCTGTCGTATCAAGTGCAATCTTCTATTATCAAAAATATTTCGAAGTATTATCCCTATCCGGACGTACTTTTATATCTTTTCCTCAATTTTGGTATGTAGATATCAAAATTTGTACCTACCTACCTACATATGTAATCAGTTAATAATGAGAGCGAGTGTGGCTCAGCGGGAACTCATGCGCCTTTCGATCCGACGCACTTGGGTTCGAATCCCGAGTCGGCCCTGCACCAATGATTTATAGTTAAGTGTAGATTTTGCACGCTCGCTCTAAAACGGTAAAGGAAAACATCGTGATGAAACCCGCTTACGCGCTTTGGAGTGGTAGCCTCTAGCTGTGGTTGTAATACCAGCCACCGAACAAAGCCATGCCGTCAAGCGACCCAGTCGTGTTTCGGGATGATGTTCGGTGAACCATTGGGGAGACGGGTCTGAGCAGCTTCTCAACTGCCGTCTCTCTCTAGATCTATGTGCTCCATCTTAGGCCACATCATCGCTTCATATCAAGCGAGATAGTGGCCAAACATAAACCGACCAAGCGTAAAAAAAAAATCGGTCATAATATCAGTCAAATTAATTGTGAGACAACATGACGCAATTATTACGACATATGCAGGATATACATGTTAAAGGTCTATTACTGGATACATTTCTCGGAATGGACAGACAGGTCATAAATTATTAGGTTTTGAATTAGATGTTATAAAGATTCAATAGATAGGTACAGCTAGATAATGTTTAATGATAGCAAACTCACGACGAGTTATCCATGAATAGCATGCTGCATGCCTGAATAAGTAGAGCAACTTCTGCTAGGCTTCCTCCCTGCGAGGCCGCCCTCTCGATGAAGTATTTACCTTTAGAGATTGTCTTTACTTTGTCTAGCGTGCTTTCCTATGAACATAATACGAGTATACATATATGTACATTGTACCTATTATACGAGTACTTATTAAATTTGGCAGTAGGTATCGTCTTACATACATCATCACTGCGTTACATTACATTATTAAATTCATTTTTAAATTACGTTAGTCCTTTCTGTTCAAATGTTGTCTGGAAGAGATCGCTATAAACGGTGACTTCTGTCGTATCAAATGCAATCTTCTATTAACAAAATATTTCGAAGTATTATCCCTATGCGGACGTACTTTTATATCTTTTCCTCTATTTTGGTATGTAGATATCAAAATATGTACCTACCTACCTACATTTGTAATCAGTTAATCATTAATAATTAGAGCGAGTGTGGCTCAGCGGCAACGTTGTGCGCCTTTCGATCCGACGCACCTGGGTTCGAATCCCGACTCGGCCCTGCACCAATGATTAATAGTTAAGTGCAGATTTTGCACGCTCGCTAAAACGACTTAGTCCTTTCTGTTCAAAGGTTGTCTGGAAGAGATCGCTATAAGCTGTTCTGTTCTGTTCCGTTCCGTGCCGTTCCGTGCCGTTCCGTGCCGTCCCGTCCCGTCCCGTCCCGTCCCGTCTCATCCCGTCCCGTCCCATCCCGTCCCGTCCCGTCCCGTCTCATCCCGTCCCGTCCCGTCCCATCCCGTCCCGTCCCGTCCCGTCCCGTCCCGTCCCGTACCGTACCGTACCGTCGAACAAACGTACACTCAAGAAACAAAGAACTACGGATAAAATCAATTTATTTATTTTTGTTTTTTTGCCCCTGAAAAGTTGCTTTTTGTCCTTTACGACATTTGAGCCCAGAGATATCGATTAAGCTTCAGAAACAAACGATTGAAAGTCAAGGAGAAATATTATTGTAATAACCTTTACTTTAGTAGTCCACGATAAACTTTTGCAACATCAAAATGGGCTTTTACTGTGCTATTTTATCAGCCATTTATGCAAGAAATAAGTGTCTAGTTTTTCAGCACTTAAGTTCAATAGCTTTATTTAGTAGAAGCTGTACGAAATGATTATTGCTATAGTTGAGATCATAGACTTGGATTAGATAGGTATGCTACGGGTTGAGATATTGTGTTAAAATCATATACATTTAAAACGCAGTAAAATATTTATACTGGTTTATGTTATAATTAATACTTACAAGTAATCACTGCAAGATTAAAACCCGCATAATATACCTGTTGATAATTAGGTAACTATCTTATCGTGTGGTGAACCACACGATTTTGTTTGACATTTTCCCATAAGAATATCGATATTATTCTTTTTAACTGACTTTAAAATGGAGGAGGTTCTCAATTCGTCTGTTTATTTTCTTTATTTATGTCGATTATTCCGACATTTATAAACTGATTAAGAAAATTCTTGCGTTGCTTTTCGTTGGGTTCAGCCCCCCTACCCATATGTCCCTCAAGCGCCAATCGTATATCGTGTTGAGCTCGAATTAAGGTATAGCGTCACTGCGACTAATGAGATACGGTCTAATTATTGTCGATTCAGGCAAGAAATCGAATTAATCACTTCATTTATACCAAAAGACGATGACTACGAGTTGAGATAAACTTACTGGGACAATATATGGCATCATAAGACATTGTCGCAGTGAATCTACACCCTAATCTGAGCTCAACACGATATGCGATGGCGCTTGAGGGACATATGGGTAGGGGGGCAGTATAACTTCAAGGTGGTGCCCTATAAATTTCATTAACATTCGACCTTGGACTTCGAAGATACATCATAATTGAATTCGGTTTTTTTTTGTCGAAAAATGAATAATTAGGTAAAGTAAAATAGTTATATAAAGCATCGAGTATTATTTTCGAAGCCAAGAAAAATATTCAAACGATTACCTCAAAGGCTGTTCTTGAAATTTTGTGATGAACTGGAGAAGTACGTCAAAGGAGTGGAATACCTTGCTGTCGTCTGTGTTTCCACATAAATACAATCTGGGTGTGTTCAAACAAGAGTGAACAAGTATCTACTGGGTAAGCGTGCTACATCTTCGACCACATCGTCACTTCCCATCAGGTGAGATTGTGGTCAAACGCAGACCCAGTCTGTTGTAAAAAATAGTAATTCTAATTCAATAAACATTAAATCTATATCGTTATTTGTATAGAAATGTATCAAACATATTTGTGCAATATAAGAAGGACGAATGTGGTATCGCTTGAACTTGATCGGTAACTGGAATGCCACCCGCCATACTGTCAAGTGTGAAAGGAATCTTATTCAAGTAGGTATCATGTGATGAAGTCAGTGCCTATTTCGGTTTTTTCATTCATAAATATTGCTTGTAGGTATTTTTTGTCCACATTGCTTACTTCGTTTGAGACAATTAGACGTTTATTTATTTGGAATCGACTAAGGTGTGACTAGTAAATCACGATCAATTTAAAAATAAACAAATATGATTTGGAAACGCTATTGATCATTTGAGTTTTTCTTTTTTGAAAGATCGTCAAATCATATTGCGCGGCATGCGGCAGTCAAATCATATAGATTCCGTACTTGTATTAAATTAATTGCTGACAATTTGTCCTCAAACAAATTATACTTACATCCGATATGCATGTATCATGTGATGTGATTTTGCTATAATTTAGGAGACACTATTTGGCCTCAAAACTGAATTATATATCCTATGTCCTTATAAAGATCACATTATCAAAGCGTGTCGTAATATCACTAAAAAGGTAATGCAAAAACTAATATAATTCTTTGAGATAAAAATGCAAATTCAAAGGTCACTTCGCTTAGACAAGTACCCATTTCTAAAACCTACATACAGTTAAAAAGTTACTCAACTTGATATCTATTAACTACTTGATGAATTAAGATGCAGTACAGACAACTGTATGATTTACTCAATGGTCGTAGAATGATTTATTGCTATTAGTAGCTGGCGTGCGCGTGAGGCGCAGAAAAAGTGGTGCCATAGGCATAGGGGCTGAGGTTACGTGACCGCCTATTATTTTGTTACTTGTATTTGGTGAAGGTATGTTTAACAGGCAACTTACAGTAAGTGAAACAGAATGAAAAATAAACTATAAAATGTAAAAATAATTGTCGTGCGCGTTGAAGTCTTTTACTCAAAGAATTAGAAGGCTTTCGGAGGGGCCAAATTTCAAGATATAAGATTAACGGGAAATGGGTACGGGGAATGGGTGTTCAGCAAATTTACAGTTAGACAGTTTGTATGAAACCGTTTTTATGTAAAAGCTGTTTGTTATCTTTATCTTTATTTTATCTGTTTATTTTTTATTGTGTGCGTTAAATAAAGTTTTGTAGACAAAACTACCAAATTATACATCCACGAGCACTTAGAGGTTTGGTATGTCGGTTTATAATTTCTTATTTAATTTTTATTAACAGAACTCTACAAAATCTCTCCGTTCCTACAAAATCCTATTTCGTTCATACAAAAGACTTCAACGCGCCACTTTGCGAACTTTACTACTCTATACATCTGCAGTATGCCTACACGCTTTTTTGTTTCAGTGTACTTTATTATTGTATTTTTAAATTGATCTAAAACCGTCAAATGCAAGCTATTATTAAAATAAATTAAGACATAGCTTATCTAACAAAAGTGCGAAATAGAGACATGTCTGTCCATTTACATAAACATAATTTAGATTTATTAGCGAAATGGACATAGAGCTAATTTGTTTTGGTCATTCCAAGCAAGATAATTATATATTTACTGCTACATATGCAATTATACATGTAAGTTATTCAAGAAAACCCACTTACGGCGTCGTAAATAAATCTCTAAATCAATATCGAATGGACAAACAGACATAATGGTCAATTACAATAATACAATTATGTCGTATTTTGTAATGGACAGTAGCAGCTAAATTATGGAGATGTGCTCTTGTGACCATGCTGACAATAAACTTTGTAAATTTGTAAAATTCTGAATATTTGAATTGTAAAAAGATTAGAAATATAAAATTCATTGTATCACGGTAATCATCACATATTATGCATACTTATATATATAGGTAGGTAGCTGACAACTTAAAGGCTAGTCTTCATTCCGCCCCTGCAAATCACCGGGGCTGATCAAACTTATTTTCCTATTCGCCCCAGCACCAAGGGCGGGTTACCGGGACTATTAGGACTTATTATTTTATTGGCCCCAAAACCTCAAACGAAACTTGTACAAACGAAAGCAGAACTTATATTCCATGTTCTTATAAGGCCCATACTCTCTCTCTGTGAAAGGTCTGTATCGGCTGCAGCTCAGAATTGAGGACAGAATATTTCAATAGCCGATAATGAGAACCCACCAAGATTTTATTCATGTGTCTTAATTAAAAAAAAAATAAGCAGATTAAACTCAGTCAGCGTGTATAATATCCGAAAAAGAAATCGCATCATGGTGACAAGAGTGTCAGTAAATATTGATCCAGATTTTTATTTCCATACGTGTACACTTTCGAAGGTTAATAGATTTGAATTGCTACTTACCGTAAGCGAAACGGAAGATATATAGCTTCCAATAAATTGGTAGGTCCACATAATTACAGTTGTCTTACATCCGGCGAGGTCACGTGATAATTAAACTATTATGTACGTACAATTACATTTAATGATTATACGCCTCGGGCGTTAGTTGTCAACCAAAACTATTTCACAGAAAGGTTTAAGTGATAAAGCGACTGACGATTAATAAGTGTCAATCCATTAAAGTTAGAAGCCACTCTCTTAACATAAATCTCCCAACATTTTTTAATAATTCAACGATTCGAAAAGCCAAATAATAATTTGCACCATAATATAAATTCATGTCATTGGTTAAATATTGACAAATAACTACGCCAAATGGACAATCGTAAAGATGTTAAAAGATAAAGTATAAATGCTGCATAATTTTTATAAACTTCAGTTCACAATTAATGAGTTTTCTTTACTATCAAATAAGTAAGTAATGACAGGGATAAAGAGCAGTTTATTTGCGGATTTTCTTTATTGTATTCCAAACAAGGCAAACGCGGCGCGGCAATGACTGGAGTAAGTACCTATTATTATCTATTCTGTGGTAGTGCTCGATAAGTGCGCATACATAATTCGAGTGCATCAGGTTACACCACGAAAAGTATTCTTCAAAATCGTTGTCTTTTTGTTTGTTATTGATAATTTTGTATCTTTTCAAATTCGTATTTCTCATGGAAACCGGAATCACTTATATACTAAGAAACTGCCGCTTATACGCAGTTCTAAGAAATGCTGTTTATTTTTTACTCAAGTATAAGAAAGTATGTATATAGCATTGTTTATATTTTTCTTCTACAATCCTATAATTAAGTATAGTTCTATATAGTATAGCTCATATTTGTTGATTTTATTACAGTTTTCTTAATACACTTCTACACTTGCATACCTAGACTGATATTGCAGTTTAAATACTTTAGTCGACATCGTCCGTGGTCGCCCTGCAATAAAAAGCGAAGTATGTCAGGTTCAGACACGAGATACAATCTGTTTAAGAGCGAGCGCAAAGTATTAATTTTCCTTATATATTATTCGGCAATGAGTTTTGATGAAGTCGTAATTTGAAGTCCATGGTACGGATAGTTTATTGTTATTTATTACATATTGTAGGTACAAGCACATGGTTAATGCATGCGACCTTAATCTTTTAAATAAGTCTTCATAAGAGTTTAATTGAGATGAAACAATAGCGTGAAGTTTCCAGACAAGGATTTATATTGATTTATCTGAAAGTAAATAAATCAATCCAATTACTAGGATAAAGGATGCCCTTGTTGACTTCAATAAAGCTATGGAAATATATAATTCATTTATGGATTGAGAACGAATAAAATATTCATATGCTTTTATTTTAAGTAACTGTTGCATCGTCTTGCAAGCCCGAACCTGACTGAGTTTTTTAATCTCGTACTATCTATGTATTTTTATTTAGGCATGCTGTAAAACATTGTACCTATCTTTGGAATCGACATTGTTTTTATGAGAACTAGTTCTCGCCACTGACACACCTACATAAAATTTGTTCAAACAGAATGAACTGAATGACAATACATAATTACTTGTAATAGTTATCAGGCTAATGCGGGTTGTGTATCTTAATAATATAAAAGTACTATGTAAGTCCTACTCGTAATTTAAATAATGTAACGCAGCTTAACTAGGAAATACATGAGAATTTGAATACAATGGTCATTAATAATAATCGTGGCAAGTACTTTGAAATATTTGGGCACGTGGATGTATACGATTTTGTGAAAAGGGGCCAGTCTCTATTTAATTTGTTAGTGGGAAGTTAAAATAAAACATAGAAATGTGCACACAAAAATGCACACAAAAATGCACTTTATAGTGACACATCTGACAAAAGAGCCTGCATGAACACAGATTGAGGGCGCTGCTTTGCTAGTTATTCTGCCGCCAAGCAGTAGTGCGGTTTGAAGGGCATTGTAGCCAGCGAAATGACTAGGCGTATGAGACTTAATATCTGATGTCTCAGGATGATGAGCGCAATGCGTAGCACTGCAGTGCTTTTTATGGTGTAAAAAATTTGGGGTGACACTGCAATTGTTACGGGCAGGCGTGGCGCTTACCATCAGGCGAACGTAATGCTCATCTCATCACTCAGTACCATAAAACAAAACCATAAATTAGGATTATCATTACAAGGCGAAAGCGTTAATTCAAATTTTGGCCGTGTTCATAAATATCCTTGTCATACCATAGATGTCAAAATCATGGTCATTAAACAAGTACCAACTACTACCGCATTATCTTAAGTACCTAGTATATCAGCGGTAAGAGATTTTATACTTAACTGTGCTGATGCGCGCTCTCATCAGCCCTGCCGTTATTAAATTTAAATACGTTTTGATTGATTGTCAATTAAAGCGCTCAGTAGCAAACGACTTGCCCCCGCCCTGAGTACGCCCACTCCAGCAACAATCGAGCGAAATGCGAGGAGTGTTGCTCGGCACGCGAACTGGGCCGTTCTTACTTAATTCGATATGATAATTGTTAGTTTCACGTGACTCACGAGAACGGTGCACTTTTTTAGGGTTCCGTACCCAAAGGGTAAAACGGGACGCTATTACTAAGACTCCGCTGTCCGTCCGTCTGTCTGTCTGTACGTCTGTCACCAGGCTATATCTCACGAGCCGTGATAGTAAGACAGTTGAAATTTTCACAGATGTGTTTCTGTTGCCGCTATAACAACAAATAATAAAAAACAATAAAATAAATACTAAGGACGCTCCCATACAAAAAACGTGTTATTTTTGGCGTTTTTATAGATAATGCTACGGAACTCTTCGTGCGCGAGTGCGACTCGCACTTGGCCGGTTTTCTATTTGTTAATTTGTTTCATTTACGATGAGAGCAGTTTCTTTGTAATAACATACCTAAACATTCCAAGGAACTAACTCAAGTTTCAAGTGATTGTTACAGAGGTCGCAAATTCGAAAGGAATACTTAATATCTAATTAAAAACGTTATTATAGTCACTTAATACCTAGTTTGGTTGCTTAATAACTTTAGTATCTGCAATAGCTAAATCGTCATTGAGCACATACGTACTACAAAGATCTGGCCCTGAATTTGGATTCCTTGTACCAACAGAGTACCCAGCCAACAGATAAACCCAGACGCGAATCAAATACATGCGCCTTCTTAACCGATTTTAAAAAAAAGAGATGGTTCTCTATTCGATTGTATTTTTTCATTTATTTTTTTTATGTTTGTTACCTCAGAAATCCGTTATTCATGAACCGATTTGGAAAATTCTACGAAGTGGTCCCATATAAATTTCATCGATATTTGACCTTGGACTTCGAAGATACATTGAAGTCGGTTTTTTTGTTTGATAAAACGTATACTTGTTTCGCTATTTCCTCGTGGTCATACTATTTTGTCACAACAGTATGACCTCGAAGACACAGGTTCACATTTCTACTTTCTCTTATAGGAAAAACAAAGGTGTCTACGAGTATGTTCCTACCAGTCCGTAATTGGAAATACTTAATATATATTTATATGTGGTATTATTATTATATTATGCTTTTATATGTATACCTATAAGTAGATTCAAATTGAGTGTGAAAAATATTCTAATGAAAAAAACATACCATGCAGTTAGTAATTACATAGAAGACAAAGATGCATGGAACATTCCGCTTCTGCCAAGTAGCCAACTGGCACATAAGAAAAATAATATTGTCAAAAACAAACATAAAATATTGTAACAAAAGTTCAAAAAAATATGCCCCTCAGTTTCTTGCCGTATCTTCTGAGTAGTGGTTCTTTTTCCGATACGGTGGTAGTCATTGTAATAATTGACATTCATAAGTGCGTCTGTGACGACAAAATTGAATAAAGAACTTTTGATTGATTGATTGATTGATTGACCTCATATATTATCTATATATACTATATTTATACATATATTTATATTTTAATCTGCATTTGTTTCGAAAAACCACCGTCCTTCCAAATTATGTTAGTCCTTTCTGTTCAAAGGTTGTCTGGAAGAGATCGCTTTGAGCGATAAGACCGCCTATTGTTATGCTGATTACTGTGAAATGTACTTGTTTTCATGAACCTATGTTTAAGATTTTTAACAATAAAGTGTCTATCTATCTATCTATCTATACTTGCGATTTTGTCCTGCGTTTCTGGTTTCGATGCCTACTCTTCGTGGCTGCCAATACTTGAATTATTTGGAGTGTAACGCCCTGTCATCATCTCTTTCCTATTAAATACAACCTGGGTATGTTCAAATCAAGAGTGAATAGATACTTACTAGGCAAGCGTGCTTTATCGTTGACCACGTCAACATCGTCGCTTCCCATCAGGGCCTCAATTCACTATGACAACTCGGCGATTCCTTGCTTCGAGGAAACGTCGATTCTTTCATTAATAAACGACATCTGCGAAATTTGTATTCTCTATGACACGTCATATGTGTATATATGAATATGTGAATGCGTCATAGAGATGTCGTTTATTAATGAAGAAATCGACGTGATTTCAAAGCAAGGAATCGCCAGGTTGTCATAGTGAATTGGGGCCCAGGCGAGATCGTGGCAAAAGTTGGCCTAGTCTGATGTAAAAAAAAAAACATATTATTATTTTAATAGAAACGGGATATTTACCATGTTAGGTACCTATATGTTTTATTTTGAGTTCACGATATTTCGGTACAAATACAAGGTAAATATACCGTTTCTCAGTCAAACTTTAATGTCGGTGACCATGATAGTTTAAAAACTTACAAATAGTAGCTTTAACTTTTTAAACTTATAAGAGTACACTGTTTTTCTTATAGTCTGTATAGTCATACTTTTATCTCTTCGGTGGTATTTTTGATTAAGATTGTCAAAGGCAAAATATGTCTATATTACCCCTTTCTATTTCTATTCCATCCCATAAAGCGGCATTGTTCCCTGCACAAGCAATGATATGTTTGACTATGAAAGTTAACGTGGTTTGGACACATTATTAATAATAATTTACAGGTGACACTCACGTAATCTCACTATAGTTGGATTACTCCAATTTAAACGTGTCACCCGTAAATTATTATTAACAATGATATGTTATTAACATTATGATCTCCATTTCTCTGAGACAGACCGACATCTAAAGCACAATATCGGCTGTATAGTTCAATGCAGAAAACTGTGCAAATATCATAACAATAGATGAATAAGTTTAGAGAGCATTTAAGCATGTTTCATTTGTGCAAACCGACATAATTAGGTGTACATAGTGATTGCTTATGCATCTAATCAGATTTAGGCTGTTGTTTTGATCACGAGTTAGTCCCAATAATGACTGAAAGAACTTCTAACAATGGCTGAGTAGATAAATGTCTTGTTTAACAGATCGTAAATCATAATGTACATTTAGCATAAACAATAACCATTTTGGTACTATATCGCAATAAAGATTTCAGTAATAAGGTACGCAAAATCTCAAACGAGTGATTATGACATTGTCCTAAAATAGGTATATAATTTCTATTGATTTGACTGTACCAGTATTATATACAGCTAGGTGTATCAAGTTGTGCTAGGTGATAGATTTGATACGGGTCACGACACTAAGCTTCGACTTAGAAGTTTTTATACGATCGAGATTTGTTTTTTTATCTGTAGAGTATGGTTTCGTTTAGCTTCCGCTTGCCTAAGAACCGTGATAAGATAAAGAGTTGGCAGGTGCATAGGACTTTGTAATTAATGTCGTGAAATCGTGAGTGGTTTGATTAAGTAAAATGGTCCATATAGTTATTTATTTTTGTTGATAACACAAACGGAAAGTACCTAGGTATACCGCTCATTTATGAAACAGTGATGAGACGAGCTGGTCGTTCGCCTAATGGTAAGGGCTACGCCTGCCCATAACAATTGCAGTGCCATCAGAACTTTAATACCCAAAAAAAGTACTGCGTAGCGCTGCATTGCGCTCATCACCCCGAGACATCAGATATTAAATCTCATATGCCCAGTAATTTCCCTGGGTACAATGCCTTTCCAATCGGAACACAGCTTGTAAATGTATAGGTAATAGGTAAGCCTAAAGGCGTCTACTAAATGCTAGGTAGGGTATATATATAACCATTTTAAATAATATAGTAGGTAGATACTAATTATTATAATTGTTTCATGTTGTCTATAGGTACGTTTCGTAGCTTCGCGTGGCGAGGAGGGTAGGTACGGTTTGGCTTTCTATATCGTGTTTATCGAGGCGTTCATAAAGTTAATGATCGACCAAAACTCATACAGCCTCAGTGGTGTAGTGGTTGGGTAGGTTGGCCCAAATCTCATACACCACTGAGGTTGCGGGTTCGATTCCCGCGACGGGAGAAATGTTTGTGCACAAGTTGCGCACGCATTTGTTTCGTGTCTGGGTGTTGTTCCATGGTCCTCGTAGATCCCGTTTCCCTAGATATAGGAAAACCTAGATAGGGGCTAGGATCTACATTAGTCTATGATCGTTGGGCGTAATCGTGTTTTCGACCAACTATTAAAACTACCTACAACACCCAACAACTCAATCTCAAAAACCGATTAAAAACAAATGCATGCATAACCACCAGGTATTTGACAGCCAGTAGGTACCCAGTAGGTACCCACCGACGCAAGCAGCAGCCATGTCAAGGTCATTAACATTATCTCGCCGAATGGTTTCTCTATAATTCCGTAGCCGCGGTCGACCAACTATTTATTATTTAGTTTTATTAACAGTTCCGGTTGTTTCACGCGGTAACGAGGTCCTACGGACCTAAATGCCAATGGAGCTGAGCAATTCTTGCATATCAAAGTTTCCTAACGTCACAGTTTGTTTGCTATTTGTAAAAAAGTTCGAATGTGTGTTGATGTGCTAAATACACTTCTAAAAAAGAAAGAAATTCTAAAAATGAATGCCTATAGTATGTGTTATTATTTATAAAACATACTACCAAGGGACATTAAATTATTAGAAGGATATAAATTTAAGTAATGTTACGCAGGCCAAGTAATGTTACCCATTACGCAGGCCGCACAAATTTCCCTCGATCTGAAGTGGAGGAGAGCAGAAAAGGACTTGTGTCTGACATAGAGTGCTCCTTAGAACAAGTGTCGGAGTGGGGACGACTTAATCTAGTCCAATTCAACCCTACTAAGACACAAGTCTGCGCATTTACCACCAAAAAAACCCCTTTTTCCATAGCTCCCCAGTTCCAAGGCGTTTCTATTATCATCTCGGAGAGTCTCAGGATCCTTGGCGTCGATATTTCTAGTGAGGTCCAATTTAGGGGTCATTTGGAGAGTAAAGCTGGTCTCGCTTCTAAGAAATTGGGCGTACTTAACAGAGCGAAGCGATACTTCACATCGGGCCAACGCCTAACGCTTTATAAAGCGCAGGTTCGGCCCCATATGGAGTACTGCTCCCATCTTTGGAACGGTGCACCAAAGTACCAGCTTCAGCCACTTGACTCCTTACAAAGGCGAGCCATTAGACTTGTCAGCGATCCCGAGCTCACAAAAGATTTGGAACCACTGAGTCAACGTCGAGACATCGGTGCACTCAGTGTGTTTTATAAAATCTATAATGGGGAATGTTCTGAGGAACTATTTGATCTCATTCCTCCATCACGGTTTTATTACCGCACTGTCCGACATCGTGCGAAAGCCCATCCACATACCATAGATCTATGGAAATCGCATACTGTCCGATTCTCCAGATCTTTCTTGCCGCACACCTACAAAATATGGAATGGGCTACCGCCCGAGGTTTTTCCGCAGAGCTATAACATGGGGTACTTTAAAAGAAGGGTGAAAGGGTCCTTAAAGGTAGGCAACGCACCAGTAATGCCCAGAGTGTTGCAGGTGTCCATAGGCGACGGTAACCGCTTACCATCCAGGCAGGCCGTCTGCTTGTTTGCCTATTAGTAATATTTAAAAAAAATATGTTTAAGTGAATGGCTCGTCTCATTGTTTTTATGATATTAAGGAATTTATACATTGTAGTGGCAATAATAAGTAAATATTTGCACGTCTGCATGCAGACGTTGAGACGTTGTCTCAATTACAACGACCGACTACTGTACTCTGTAAGACCATTCTAGGAATAATATTTTCCTAACAATGTATAATGTAATCTAGCAAATAAATTATTCTTATTCTTATGTTGTTATTTTAGCTAAAGTATGTGGATATTTTTTTGTCTTCACACATTTAACTAGTATAAATAAATATAGCACAGAACAAATAATACGGCGAGGCAAGCATCAGGTGCAGGCCAATAATTGATACATGAATAATCTTTGTGGAAACTGGTTTTGAACCCAGTGTAAATTTGTTGTTACGCGTATTGTGATACATAATGCGAAATATATATAATTTTTCAAATTATAACGTAGGGATTTTTGAACATTATTCAAAGAACTGGGTTCTATGCAGACTGATATTTTTTTTTTTAAAAGACTGCTAAATCTAATCTCTGTAATCTATGTATCTAATGTCTGTCTGTGTGTGTAATATCTGTTAGTTAGGCTCTCAAAACACAGTGGCTCTCGAAACAAAGTTTATACTAGTTCGAGAGCCTATAGATTCAATACTACTCTGTAAACATATCTGTCACAATAAATTAATATTATTATTCAAATTATTTATTTTCCTTCTTAAGTTTAAGTTTTTTACAGTATTTCTATAAAGAATATATACAAAAATATTATAAAAAACCTAAACCTAGAGTGCCGCCGGCAGCGGGGCAGGAACCAAACTACCGGCGATTAGGGCTGCAGAGTGAGGAACCTCCTGACAATACGTGCCGAGGAGTACTGCCTTCTGCATCTGACCCTTAATCCAACTGACTTGCGAGAGCCTCTTGAGATCACCTGACTCGACAAGGCCGTATTGAAGAGCAAGTTGCTGGTGGATGATCCTGCCTATGAGGTTATGACTGTGTAAGTACTCGCCGTTAGCAAGATGAGAACAACCGGAAATACTTACTATATTATTATTAGTTTTTGATCAATTGGTATTGGTTATGTTTACGTAGAGAGTGGAAAAAAACAATAATTATTTTGTTTCTTTTCTTTTATTTTACAGCATTATGAGTATATCAAGATATTATACAATGGCAAGGATTTCGATCGGGTATAGGTAAATTAAATTCTAATAATTATACATGGACTTTAGCACGTGCACTTTTTATAATATAAACAAAAACAGATATAGATGATAGAAAATAAATTAAATATGATCTAAACTTAATAATTGTAAAAGTTAATTATATCTAATCTATATTTAATAATGTAGGTACAACCTTAGAATAATCTATAATTAGCCTATAGAAATGAAGTTATAATTACACTATATTGATAACTTAATGTTAATTTGTGCATTATTAGGTCTTAGCTGTCCTAGCATTTTTATTTGTAGTTTTAAATAATTAAGTAAATCTAAGAGTTTAACAATTAAGTATTATTAAGAAGAAATATTACTTGAGGAAGTAACTAAACGAATTAATACTTAACTTAAACTATATCTTTATTAGTGTATATTTCCTGAAACAAATTCAACTAACCAAAAAATACAAAAACAAATATTTAATACTTACAAAATTCATAGCCACAAACTAAGCTCTTACTACAGAATAAATTAATTATCTACCTTCATTAGAAATATCCTATATTCATTACTACATAGAGTTGTACAAGTTTATAATATCATTTTGGTGGAAAATCTAACGTCGTGTACGCGGGACGCGTCCGAGGCACGGGCGGACGCCGCGGCCGCGGGTGAGTCTTGCCTCCTTCTGTGTTGGCGCTCATACTCGCCTCCCCTTCTTCCGGAAGATAAGGGGCTCGAGGGCTCAAAACTAACGCTTTGTATGAAGAGTGGGAGTCGGCGATACTCCTGCCGTCTCCCTCATCTCTTCGAGAAAGTTCGGAAAATGGTGAGACGGAACGCTTCTCGATTCCACTCGGCCCGGGCGCTTCTTCTTTAGGCTTCAGTTCGTAAGCGTTTTCTTCTTGTTGAATGACTTTTCGTTTCGGTTCGTCTTTCTTGAACTTGGTCTGCCGTTCGATGATCTCGGCCGTGGTGAGGTCAGACCCTTGGACGTCGGTTTCTAGAGGCGGAGCGGACAGCCACGGTCGGGAGTTGTTTCCCAGCCATCTCTCTTCAGCCTCGGCCGGGTCTCCTAAAAGACCTAGCTTTTCGAGGTTCTGTAGCAGAAGGTTTTCGCTTGAACTGGCCGCGCGCATTTCTGTCTTAGAATCTTCTGCTAGTAGTAACTCGGACAGCGGAGGAGCCAAGCCTAATCCGATGTTCCTTTCGTGGTACACTTCAGAGATGGTCGGAGTTAGTTCTCCGCTCATGTGTCTAACTTGCGCCATCGAGTCTCGGCTGCTCGTGCCCATCTTCGGTCGTGGCGCTCGTTTGGACGTCGACGGTTGGCTCATCGCTTGATCCGTCTTTTCTTCCTCCGACCTTCTCGGCTGCGCTGAAGCCAGATCATAGAAAGCGTCCAAGTACCTCGTGTGCGCGTGTTCCGGACGTCTCCGTAGGACCGTATCGTGTCCAGAGCTCTCCCAGTCGGAGTCGTCGGAAGGCGGTCGTCGCGTGTAGAGTGTTCTTATTTTGGTTTGGTGCGCGAGCGCTAGAGAGACGTCTCTTGGCGGTGCGGTGGCGGGCGGGGGCGGTGCGGCGGGCGGGGAGGGGGTGAAGGCGGCGTCGCTCTCCCCGCGGTACCTGGGGGGCGGTGGCGCGGGGGGCGGCGCGGTGCGGCCGTCGGGCTCTCCGCGGCCCACCTCCGTGCTGGATGAAGAACCGCGTACGTACATCGTGAAAGCGCCTCCGCATGAGCCGAGAGGTAGAGGCGGCGGCGGAACTGATGATGCGCTTTCTTCTGTGAAAAAAATAATCCTCAGTGACATGGAAAAAAATCCTGTTACAAACCAAATCCCGTTCAAGGTTTAACTACTGAATATGCTTAGTGACTATTTAATTGATTAAATTTTAATAAAACTTTGTGTTAAGAGCCAAGCTGGTCCCAAGCACCACTTTGTTCAGTTTAAAGTACTGGGCATATGAGACTTGATATCTACGCAGTGCCTATCAAAAGTTCTGGGTGGCACTGCAATTGTTATGGGCAGGCATGGCGCTTACCATAAGGCGAATGACTTGCTCGTCTCATCACACAGTTCCATAAAAAATAACTCTACTGAAGTATAAAATACTTACGTCGATGTTGCCTTGGATGTTGCGGTGCAGGATGTTCTCCATCGGAATGTGGTTCTAGATCGCCGTCGTCGATGGACGCTAGCGATTCCACACTCGAACTGGACTCCAGACTAAGGCTACGCGGCGCTTCTTGAGTATCTATGGAAATAGCATCTATTTTATAGCATTACTTTGAATTAAAATAGTAATCGATTTCAAAATTAAATAAGTACAATGTGTAAGCCAATCACATCTACAGTCAAAAAATTGAAGGTACTATTGTATGGAACTTACCAAATAAGGCGAGCAATGCTTGAAGGACAAACTGAATGTGACGCCTATTAGCCGCCTTCCCAGTTCGCAGTGTGACTTCATCTTGCCCTACTTCTGCCAAGTCGAATCCAAGGGATGCTAATAACTCATGGCACCCGTTGACGCGCCATAGTCTGAGAAATACGTTACATTTTAGAAAATGCCTAGACGAAATGTGTAATTCTAAAGTACCTAAGTATCTAGAGTACCTAACAAAGTATTTTGTTCGTCTGTCATTTCCAAACTAAGTGAACCTAATATAAATACTAACCTGACGTTAACAGCGACTTCAATGGTATCAGTCTCGCAGTTTTTGACTGAGAACTGCGATATCACCGACCGAATAACCCCGATGGTGTCATCTGCCACGTCACCATTAGATATCAGCTTAGACAAGGCTTGTAGCGTCGTGGGTGAAAGTCCCAAAAGTGCTTGGAGGCTGGCGGAGCATTGCGTGAGGCGTTCTTCTGGGTCACTTTGCGGAAAGAAAACGCTGGATGGTATGCCGTTAGCTGCTGGCTCGAACCTAAATAGTAACAAAAGACATTGTTTAGTTTGAAATTGAACAAGAAAAGGTTCTTTTGCACAGTATATCTTAGGATTATCAAGTGTTTTGCAAATTATGACACAGATTTAGATTGTAACAACTCAAAGAAAAGAATTGGGATACTTCGATGCTCACATTAATCACATAGTACATTATTGAGCAACGAAGTAGCCCAATCAAGGTAAATATTATACATACCGGAATCCAACACTCATCAGGAGCTCTCTCCAGCCAGTAGCATTGCCTGCCTTGTTCTCTATGCTCTTTTGTGTCGTGTACATGGCGTTCTTCTGTCCTCTCACTATTCGCTGTAGGGACTTTTCTACCAAGTGGAGGCATACTCTTAGAGCGTCGCTGTAAGAGTATCAAAATATTGGTTACATATTAAAATAGATAGACGTCCTAATTCACGCATATTTTGAAAGAAAAAAAAAGAAAAGAATCTGAAAGGATTCAAATGGATCATGTTTTTACCGGCATTTGTCAGGTGCTGCGAGGAGTTCGCAAAGGGCTTGACCCATCAGCGCAACCTTGTTGCTAAGTCTAATATTAGCTCCAAGCAACAGCAATCCGGACCAGTGAGCGGGATGAGCAAAGTGCTTTGTATGACGAACTGTCTGCATCGCGTCTCCTAAGGCCCTGTGAAAAGTGAAAAATAGCTATAGAGTGTACGAACACGTATCTTTAAATGTGTTACGAGTAACAATAAAAAATATGGTGAAGATATATAAACAAAGTAAAATTTAGATTTGTAACGTCTTCCAGAAGTAATAGTCACCGTTTCTACATCTATTAGTTATATTAGTTAGGAATCATATGCAAGTACTCACTTTGCCACCCTGCTTCCTTGTAGCAGAGCTGAGTAAAGCGCTCTATACAAGATCTTCGTTGCCGTATCTTGCGGCGCCGGCCACAGCGTCAACAGTATAGCTTGAGCGCCGGCAGCTAAGAGAGCTCGACAAAGTTTGGACACCCCTTCACCAGCCAAGCCTACATCTTCTGACTCTTCAGCTGTGGAACCTTGGAGCGCTGCACTCTTTGGAGCACAAGATATCACCACCTACAACAAAATATGAATATGAAATAAGTAAAAGTATATACTTAAATTAAAATTGAAAATAGTTCGACAAGAAGTTCACAAGTATAAACTTTATAGGTATACATTTTATTCATGCGTTTTGGCAGGTTTTATTGAATGAAGGAACTTACCAATCTCGCTGTGATTTTCATGTTCATGATTTCAGATGCACTGAGCATGAACTCTGAGGTTGGCGGTAGTTCTTCGTTACTTGGAGGCAATTCAGCATCTGTGTGTAAAAGGTTTCGTGAGGCAAACATTTGTTGTATACATGGGATGATATTATTGAAAACGGTGAAAGGCTGTACTCACTTTCCTCTTCATTTTCAGTGGATGTATCAGCAGCGTTACTCCCAACACTTGTATTGAGCATTCGTTTAGCTTGGGAATCGACCTGTAAAATGAAATCAATGTTAATATTTTTCCATGCGACATTTGGAGCGAGTGAGATAAATTGATTTTTTAAATATAACTTACCACTTCTCCAGGGCTAAGAACGATGGCAGGGGTCTTCCAGCAAATGTGTGTAGCGAAGTGAATGCATTCCGCTTGCGATAATTGGGCAAGTACTGCTTCTTTGGACGCCTGGAAAATATTCGAATTAGTGAAAACTGACATGTAGGTTATGCCGCTACTGGCAGAATATAAAATCTTGACTTTGCTGTTTCTACTATTTACTGCATACAGACTTGTTTTGTACAGTCTGTTTGCTACAGTGGATGTTTGCTACAGTCAGACCTGATAATCAGTAAGTGGCGTGACTCGCAACATGTCCGCGACCAGTTCTGCCTCCTTGAGTTGCGCGTGCGCCCCGCTCCACTTCGAGCCCACTCTGGGCGCGCCCACCACGAGGCAACGCATTCCTGCTTCAGCGGTGTTGTTGGCTGAGGTTGATGCTCCAGCAGCTGCAAACACAGATATCAATAAGGTAAGGACCTAGTTAGGAACTAGGTTCTTTAATTATTGAACTATGTACCGTACCCATGTACGGTTTACCAATAAACAGAGAGTAATTAAGGATTATCACACTAATATTATACACGCGAAAGTTTGTGTTAGTGTGTAGTGTGTTTGTTTCCCTCTTCGCCCTGTAACGACTCAACGGATTTGAGTGTGGAATGGAAATAGTTTACCCTGGATGGACATATAGGCTCCTTTGTATTCCGGACAACCGCGGGGCGCTAGCTGCGCCCCGCTGTCGGGATTTAGTAGAAATAAGATCAATGAACTTGCCATGATCATGCTGCGGCTTGGCCTTCAGATGTCGCTGGTGCCTGAGCGGCCTCAGAGCGGGCGCTGCCAGCAACGCGTACCGCTCGCACAGCGGCTCGGTATCGGCGGCGCCGCGCAGCGCCCCCCACGGGCACGCGTATAGCGCGCCCTCCACTACGACGATCAGCTCGCGACGACCACCGCAGCCGCGACGTCCATGAGATGCTGTAATCAAAACATTATGAAAAATACTTAAAATTTACATTAATGGTTACTGAAGGGTCCAGGGCCTGTCAAGCCTATTAGGCTGGAGTCAACGAGTACGACGAGTTTCAAGTCCTAAGTGATCCAGCTTCCCGCAAAATATTAGGAGATATACCGGGTTCCCG
The DNA here is from genome assembly GCA_951640565.1 of Petrophora chlorosata. Classification (NCBI taxonomy): domain Eukaryota; kingdom Metazoa; phylum Arthropoda; class Insecta; order Lepidoptera; family Geometridae; genus Petrophora; species Petrophora chlorosata. The sequence continues at coordinate 8,150,353 of OX621209.1, forward strand.
AGTTTTGGCCCGAGGGAATAGTGTTCCGGCGCTACAGAGACGCTACACCGAAATGCCCCTTATCCTAGTGTATACTGTTTTATTATTGATATATATGTTAGTCTGTAAGGTATATATTTTATGGGCCTCTGGTACTTTGAGGCACTTTACTAATAATAATAAATGAATTTATTATTATTAGTCACATTACATTAAAATATATTTGTAGTAAATTTTCTACCAAATATTCATCTGTGTGGTATTTATATCTGAGCGCTACCGTGCTTCGGAGGGCACGGTAAGCTGTCAGTCTCAGTCAAGAAACGTCAGTAAAAAATTCTATAAATTGTTGTGTTTGCTAAAACTTGACCTCGGATGGGAATAAAACCTACAATTTTTTTTTAATTACCTTTATTGTTTCAGCTTTTCGTAAGGTTCATTCTTTGGCAACGCTTTGAGAAGAACTAGACTAAGACGTAGACTATTCTCCAGTAATAGCTACAGTCTCTAATGATAGTAATTCAACCTTTAACAAGAAGCCTCTTACAATTATTTACATGCAATTTTTTTACCATGATTATTATTGCAGGAAGCAGGTAGTAGATCTTCAAACGGAGCTAAAAGCATTTGGTAGAATGTGTTGAGGCACGGTGGGCCTTGCCAGGATGGTTGCTTCTTTCGCGGAATATGAACACTCGACCTTAAGAAATAAACATAATTAAAACAATGGATATATGACTAGGAAAATGAATGAATGAAGAAAATGAAAGAGCGAGTGTGGCTCAGTAGTAGCATGTGCGACTGTCGATCCGACGCACCCAAGTTTGAATCCCGCTGGCCTCGCACCAGTGACTTTCTTAAGTTATGAGCCGATTTAACACTTGCTCTAAAACGGTGAAGGAAAACATCGTGAGGAAACCTGCATGTCCAAGAAGAAAATATCGTTAAAAATAAAATAAAATTTAAGGACATGTGACATTCACCGACCCGCACTGGGCCAGCGTGGTGGATTATGGCCCATACTCTCTCTACTAAGCATGCTATTCTGCTCCCAAGCAGTAGTGCGAAAGCATTACTGTGTTCCGGTTTGTAGGGCATTGTAGTCAGCGAAATTACTGGCCATTATAAGACTTAAAAACTAATTGTCTCAAAATGACGAGCGCAGTGCTGTGCTGCATTTATCAAAACAAAGATCTCGGTGCTGCTGCAACGGTTATGAGGAGGCGTATTGCTTACCAACAGGCGAACGATCTGCTCGTCTCGTCAAACAGTTACATAACAAAACAAGTAGGTATACGTTTTATCAAACAAAAAACCTGACTTCAATGTATCTTCGAAGTTCAAGTTCAAATACCGATGAAATTTATATGGGACTACTTCGTAGCTATACTGAACCCAAGAGTTTTTCAAATCGGTTCATGAATGACGGAGTTCTGAGGTAACAAACATAAAAAAAATACAATCGAATAGAAAACCTTCTCCTTTTTTGAAGTCGGTTAAAATGGTGAAACAATTCCTTGATAAAATACAGGTACCCACCTGGTAGAACCCTGAAGGCTGGCTACAGAGCCGGCCACGGAGCCCCCGACCGAGCCCACGCTGAATAGTGAACTCAGGGAATAGTTAGATGAGTTGAGGAGGTGATTGCGGCTCACCTGAAATTTAACAAAACTTATATAGCCTTGAACGAATAGAAATATTTTTGTTGAAAAAAAATATTTTCAAGAAAAACTTTTACTAAATTCGTAATCGGAACCGCGAGCAGATTAAAATGAGCCCAAACACTCTAGTAGTTTACGATTATCATCTATCGCCGGTTCTATCGCCCACCTTCCGTCTCCATCATCAAATCAGCTGGCTGTCACCATAATATTAACTTGAAGAATATTGACAAGTATGAAAAATTTTTATTCCGTTGGATAAGAGGAAGTGATTCTGATTCAACTTGCAAGATTTGAGCAAAATATTACAAGTTAAATGAAAGCTTGTAAAAAAGGCGGACGGAATCTCGCCAATGGCGGTGAAGTTATGTTTGTTTGAATGGACTGAGCCGATTTCAAATCGATGTGACGGCTGATCGGCATGGTATGATGTTAATGTGTGCGTGAGGTTTGTGTACGAATGAGCTGACCGGTATAGCTTGAGTGCTTCACTTTCGAATTTAGCGATGAGGCGTCCGCTTTTTTTATTCGTTCAAGGCTATAGCTGTATCTTTTGTAACCTTACAAAGAAAGTACATTTTTGAGCTTATCAAGAAATGATTTTTGACCATGACTCTTTCAAAATGCGTTTATTGATTGCCAGCTTGTACCTACATAGAATTTGGTGCAAAACTTTATAATTTATTTATTTATTTCAATTACAATATATAATAAAACACAACATTCTTACAGCTAAAAAACGGTAATATAATAGGTTATTATGTTTCTCAAAATTTTTCTCCTACAAATTAATTAAACAATCTAAATCTTATTGTGTCGAAGAAGGAATGGAGTCTTCAAGCGGAGCTATAGAAAGAAATACATAATTTATGAAATGTTTTATACCGTTTTGGTAACAAACGTTTTAGCATTTTTCTCAAGAAAGTAAATCGATTAGCTTATTATGCTTACCATACGAGCAAGTCCAGTGCTGGGTCTCTCATCGGGGTCCCATTGATCTTCGTCTCTCCTCTCCGCCGCAGTCTTTAGCCACGTGGCCCATTCTCCGATACATCTCTCCAGTTTTCCGAGACCGTCTGAAAAAATAAAGTAACAGATTAAAAACATAATGTAAAAACCACGTTTATATGCGATTTTTGAGGTCAGGTCGACATTGCATGCTAATTAATGGATTTAAAATACATTGTCATCGAGTTGTGAGCTACCCTGAAAGTTTCAGCCGGATAGCTAAACGGGATGTGCTCCAAGTTTGAGTTGCAATATTCCACTCGGTAGGACAGACAGACAGACAAGAAAGTGACTTAATAAAAACGTGGTAAAAGGGACAATCCGTAATTGTTTAATTTTTTTTATCTGTTTTCGATATTTGTTGGCTGAATATCTGAGGCATTGCCGATTATCTCCTTATTTCCCAATAAGAAGTTGCGGGATAGTGCGTGGATTCGAGCTGGACTCTTCCACCAGTATCAAAACACAGTCAGAAATATTCCAATTAACATGAAATTTCACATTTTAAAGAATCTTTCTTTAGAATTTTATACTATCTTATCCTAGTATCCTACTAATCTTAGAATCCTACTATCCTACTAATCCTAGTATCCTACTATTATCCTACTAATCCTACTGTCCTACTATCCTACTATCCTACTATCCTACTATCCTACTATCCTACTATCCTACTATCCTACTATCCTACTAATCCTACTATCCTACTATACTACTATCCTACTATCCTACTAATCCTAGTATCCTACTATTATCCTACTTATCCTACTATACTACTATACTACTATCCTACTAACCCTAGTATCCTACTATTATCCGACTAATCCTACTATCCTACTATACTACTATCCTACTATCCTACTAATCCTAGTATTCTACTAATCCTAGTATCTTACTATCCTACTAATATTATAAATGCGAAAGTTTGTGAGGATGGATGGACGGATTGCGTGATTACTCAATCACGCAAAAAGTACTGAACGGATTTTGATGAAATATGATATATAGGTCCTGGAAAAGGACATAGGATACTTTTATCCCGGGAAACCACCTGTGAAACCGCGGGGTGTATGTAGTTATACCTAAATCTCGAAGGCTTGAAATATTTGGTCAGCCTTAGGGGGTTTTATATAGGTAACTCACCATTGCTTGGCTGTAAGTCATCAGGTCCAATATCTGGCAGGCTATTGTCACTGTCTTCTGCTTCGTCGACGAGTGACACTTGATGAAATCTTAGGATACCTGCAAATATTACAATACATCATTTAAATTCAAATAAATCTTTCTTTCGATATAAAAGAGAAGCAATTCAGATGGCCCAACTGGTGGGAAGTCCAAAAGTCATCGTTGATATTGTACATATTATATATCTGCATTACTGTTGTGTTGCTAACGGTCTATGCGTCACTTACTTGGTCAATAATCATACATGTGATCATATAATTTTTTTTAATTAAATGTATTACTATCTCTTTCCCACTCGTCACACAACCATTTTCTTCCTCAAACGACTCCCTATTAAAACAGTACCTTTATGCGGCTGCAGTAACCAGGCGTACAATCTCCCAGCTGCTAAGCTGTAGTAGAGAACTGGGGCTTTCTGTTTGTTCACGACTTCTAGAACTTGGTCCACAGTCGCGGGGCTCCATGGTTCCGAGGTCCGTTCTTTGCTTGTTTCTTCTGGGTTCCTGTTGATATGAAACTTCTAGTTCATACTAATTCCTTTTCTTTTCTCGTGTGGATGTGTAGCGAACCCTGGCGTAAGTTTTTAGACCGCCCGAAGGTCTTCAACAAGTTCTAACGACTGTTGTACAACAACCGACAGTTGTTGACGGTTGTCTGAAAGAGTTCGCTTTTAGCGATAAGGCAGCCCATTCTAAAACTTTCTTTAATTGTTTTTATGTTGTATGTATTAGTGTGTATTGTATTAATGTCTTTAACTTAACGTTTGCAATAAAGCGTTCATCTATCTATCTATCAACCGGGACCGATGGCTTAACGTGCTCTTTGAAGCACGGTAGCGCTCAGATGTAAATACCACACAAACGGTCACCCATCCAAGTTCCGACCGCTGCGAACGTTGCTTAACTTAGCAGATCTGTTATAAACGGCTAGGCGCGCTAAGCTACGAGCGCTACAGTTCATACTTAGTTCATAAAAATGAAATGTTGTTACTATATAAGAACTCTAGATCTATGTGCTCCATCTTAGGCCACATCATCGCTTCACATCTGGCCAAACATAGATATAAGCGTAAAAAAAAAACTCCGTTTAACATCAGCCTCTTACACGGACTTTCTGTTACAGGGAGGACCACGCAAGCCCAAAGCATTGTGATTCTTGGACATATTAGATAGGTATGTCTTTTTTCATTCTCGTGTGAAGTATTTTGCCCATTTACGGCACATATAACTTCAGAAAAGTAATAGAGACCAAGTTGGGATTCGAGGATCGGGTATTAGGTATGGTGCCTCTGATCTGGTATTGAAAGTCGCAGAAGTTAGCACTCGACCATATTCACTCCGATTAATGTAATAAAAATAAACATAAAACTGACTCATGTTTATATACTCATGTTTATTTACTGGTGGTAGGTTTCTCGTATGCGAGAGGCCGTCTGGGTGGGTACCACCGCTTTGCCAGTTATTCAGTCGCCAAGCGGTAGTGCGCAAGCATTACTGTGTTCCGGCTTGAAGGGCATTGTAGCCAGCGAAATTACTGGGCATTATGAGACTCAACAGCTAATTGTCTCAGAGTGACGAGCGCAGTACAGCGCCGCGCAGGATTTTGCAAAACAAAGTTCTGGGTGGTGCTGTTATTGTTATGGGCTGGCGTATTGCTTACCATCAGGCAAACGACCAGCTCGACTCGTCATTCAGTTACATAAAAAAAATATATACATCAATCATTAATCCGACTAATATTATAAATGCGCATGTTTGGGATGGATGGATGGATTTTTGTTACTTAATAACGCAAAAGTACTGAATGGATTTTGATGAAATTTTGTATGGAGTTCAAGTTTAAGTTCTAAAGTTCTTTATTCAGTTTTCGCATCACAGACGCACTTATGAACGTCAATTATTACAATGATTGATGAATATTATTCTACCACCGTATCGGAAAAAGAACCACTACTCAGAAGATACGGCAAGAAACTGAGGGGAATTTTTCGGAAGGTACTTAAAGACTTGGAAAAGGACCTATCATATACATCAACTCAGCTATAATCTCAAAAGGCAAAATAATGTGATACGAACCTCTGTGCAGCATGCAGTTCCAAATTGGTCTGGTTCAGTATTCCAGACAGGGACTTATCGGTGACGGCGTCCAAGGAACGGCACCGCCCTCGCTCCGCCACCACTAGCGCTTCGGGGTGACGACCCAGTTCTGTAAACAGGAATAATTATTAGGAGCGAATTTAATATTATAAGACCAACGACGTTCAAGTCATACAAGCTCTGAATTCCAGTAGCACTTCAGAAGATGTTCCTTAGTCCGGAACTAAAAATTCCTAGAATATATTATAATTCGTAGTGTTTTTATAATTCTTATCTAAGTTAGTTTGTAAGGTATATATTTTATGGGCCTCTGATACGTTATTGTCTATAATAATAACTTAAAATAAAATGACTTAGGATTTTACTAGGTCTCTCGTATGTTGAAGGTTGTCTTATACCTGATACCGTAATACGTATACTTTATACCGTAGTAATAAAGATGACTTACCAACGAGAACTCTCTGCAAAGCGTGCTGCGTAGAAGTATAGAGGGCAGCTATTTTTTTGTCCCTGTGTTTGTCCGCGGTGGACTCGAGCACAGTGAGCGCGGCTTGCAGCTGCTCCTTTGCTTCCTCCAGCTCGCCGGACGCCCACAGCGCGAAGCCGAGCCGGTGCCGGACTCGGGCCTGGAGGGAAACATTTGAATTAACCTGGTACGTTCCAGTTGTCAAAAAATAATTGGGATGATGAAAGAGGGGAGAGGGAAGGGGAAGAAGGAAATGGAAGAGAGGAAAGGGAATGGGGAAGAAGCAAGTGGAAAAGGGAAGGGGAAGGAGAAAGGTAGAAGAAAAAAGGTACGTGAACAGGAGTGAGTAATAAAAAGAGTACTAGGAAAAAAAAAACAAAAGGAACGAGAACGACAACGGCGGGTAAATGGAAGAGGAATGAGAAGTAAAACAGAAAGGGGAATTGGAAAAATTAAGGGAATGAGAAAAGGAGCCGGGACACGAATCAGAAACGGGAGAGAAAGAGACGGAAGAAGAAAAGAAAAGAGACGACAAGCTTACCTCTTCGTCCGCATCCGCGAGTCCCTCAGTCGCGGCTAACGCCTGGCGCAGGTAGGACACGGCGCTGCCGCACGCGCCCATCGCGAGGTGCGCGCGTCCTAAATCAGCCAGTGCTTGAGCTCTGCCTCGTGCGTCGCCTGTTGTTATGTAATAACATTGTTTAATCCTTTGACCACAAAGATTGGCTATACTCGACAAACGATTAAATAATGATGACTAAAACATGAAAATAAAATTACGTAGCTTGGCGTAGAAGTCACGGCTTTGCTTCTACAGCGCAACGCTCAAAAGGTTAACACTTGTTAAAAAAAATATCCATTTAAACGAGAATGAAATAAAATGAAAAGGCAAAAAAATGACTTTTAATAAAAGATGTGTTATTCTGTTTGGTTTTATGTAAGGTAGGTACCACTAATAAGTCTTCAATAATAAACGGTCACTTCATCGTAATTTTTTTTTTCTGATACCTGATATACGTTGCGCAATGACATATTATGGAAAAGAAAACCTTATTGAAAACTGTATCTAAATATATGGGTACTCATAACACTATAGTTAACTGTTATAGATTGAGTATTAGATATACCTGCAGCAGTGGCATGTCGCAGGCGGGACTCGTGCCACCGCGCGGCCTCCGCGTGCGCACCCATCGACGCGTGCGCAGCGCCCAGCCCGCCGCACGCTCGCGCCTGAAAAATTAACATAGATTTAAGGTTGAACTACTGATTCTTTCCGAATCGCACTTTCCTATAATTCCCCCCCCCCCTTTCCCATCACCCAACCTCTCCTCTTTCTGCTTTATATGGGTAAAACATTGCAACCTCTCTTTAGGCTACAAATTATTTACACACATTGTTTATTTTCAATCACGGCGTGCTGAGCTACGCCTAGCGCACACGCTTCCGTCTCTATGATTGGTTGTTTATTTACTGACCTGCAGATGCGTGAGTCCCAGTCGATGCGCTAGCTCCAACTCAGCACGGTGGTGTCGGATTGCGGCCGCGTAGTCTCCTAGCGCGTGCTGAGTCACGCCTAGCGAGTGACACGCTTCAGCCTCCATTATTTGGTTATTAAGTTCCCTGGGCGATAAGGAGATAATTGTTATTTTTTTCAAGTTGCTTTATTGAGCCGTCGTAGAAGGTGACAGAGAAGGCATGGATCCAATTAAATTCTTATAGTTTAAGAAAAATCATTAGTGCGAAACCGCTCATTTTCAGCCAATGTAGGTCAAAGGACTTACAAGACTTTTCGTTTTTTACCGTTTATGACTGTTTGCCGTCTTCCTTTTCTGTACGGTTTATTCCGACAGTATACTCACTTAGCAATATTCTTCTGATGATCCAAGCAAAGTACTGCTTGTTCCAAATTGTTCAGCGCTATGTGCAAAGCGCCCAACTCTCCATAGGCCTGCGCCTTCGCATCCAGCACTCCTAACTCGTGGGAAACTACGAGCCGCTTCTCGAGGCAGACGAGAGCTTGTTGGAGGTTTCCCACCGACCTGGGAAAGTTGGTTAGTTGATCAACGGATCTAAGGAAGATAAGATTATTGACGAACATTAATAAAATATTAAGACACCACCAGCCGGTTCTCGAAGCACCCTAGTTTGCTATGACCCATAGACTTAAAGAAGATGATAGATGATAGGAATCGTTTGTAGGGACATGGCTCTACGGATAGTGTTTATAAAGAATCATCACTGCCAATACCGGTTTGGCAAGAATAGCATACTTTGTCTTTTATACCGAGGTGTTATAAAAGGTGATATTGACAAGTATACATTTTCATCCTATTATTGCAATAAACTTACTTGTGACTAAGTCCCAAGCCGCGGTACGCTCTCTCCTGTTCCCTAGCGTTGTCTAACTTGAGAGCGGACGCTAGGTGCTGCTCATGATATTTAACAGCTTCGTCCGGATCTCCTAAAGCGTCGTAGCAGTCGCCGAGAGATCCGAGCGCCCTTGCTTTGTCCAGTTGGCAGGTCGGTGTGTTCACACGTTCAAGGATTGCTAGTTGCTGTAAAAGAAAAGAAAAGCGTATCTGAGTACGAATAGAGCCTCTCAAAAATGTGGTCAATGGAAATTTTTCATACACGTACAATTTAAATGATAATATGGTGTAATAAAGCTACGAAAGAAACTTTGAGTAAAGGAGTTTGCTCTGTGACCCCAGTTGTAGAAGTCATACCTGTTCCAAATATCCGATGGCGTCTTCATAATGTCCCATGTTGAGTTTGGCAATACCTAAATTCCCGTACGCTTGTGCTTCTAACGCACAATCTTGGAGCTCTTGTGCTCTTTCCAGTTGTTCCTGTAAATGAACAATTCAAATAATGACAAAGATAAAAGAGAGCAAAAAGATACACTTACACAGTAAGTTCGGGTTTATATCAAAGTAACCGGTGCCGGTGGTAAGGGAAAGTGAGCTAGCTGGAGCTCGTAAATGAGTTCCGCCTAGCTCACTTTGCACTTACCGCCCTGATAGCGGCTTGTAAAATAGAAGTACTTTGAATGACGAATTTCAGCCTTCGCGCAGAAAGCCAGAAGTGGGAAAAAGAGTGTAGGCTAGGGATTTCATTCTTGATATAGACTTTCTCTCTTTCTGCCAAAAACACAAGTGTGCTCTTCTACCAGACTCCTCTTCTTGCCCCTCAAAACGTGTCAAAAATATAATAACTTACATAAAGTGACTTACCCTATAGCACCTGGCTGCGTGGGAATAGTGTCCCAAAGCCATGTGAACCGCCCCGAGGTGTGAGTGCGCGCGCGCCTCTCCCGCCGCGTCGCCGGCTTCTTGACGAAGAGTTAGTTCCTGCAGGAAGTATAAATTAAGGTCTCTTAATCCTAGAATACGTAAGTTAATATCTAGGTCAGAAAGCTGTATGGTCGAATACTTCACCAGGAACTGTGCAAGCGAGTTGCGTTCAACATGTGAGGAAAGACCGAAATGTTTCTACTTTTATTTTTTTATCCGGCTACATCTGCGTGTATAATTGAGGATTGAAAAATTGGACGTCAATTGGTAAATCCCTCACAATCTAATTACGTCATACTTAGATTACTCAGTTATTTAATAATCTGAACGCTCTGCCAAGAAATAAGCCTACATACCTCTATGTATAGGCTAATAATTATGTGTCAAAAGTATGCTCATCAGCAACAGCCTCCGAAGTAAAAGCAAGACTGGCAGTAAAAATATACCTGTGTATGATGTCCTAGAGCGGCGTCTAGTCTCCTTTGAAGTCGTCTGGCCAATCCGAGGGCACCGCATGCTGCGGCCTCCAGGGAACGATCCCTGGCCTGTAACAGATACAGTTGTTTTAGCTACATTGTGCATATAAATGTTGAAATACCTAGCAAGGAACCCAGAAATCAGCTTTGTTTAGGCAATTTAATAATCGAACTGTGGGATCGCCAGCTTACGGCGAAAGTTCGTTGATTTACCTGTCTCGCAAACCCCAACTGTCGCTGATACATCTTCACTGCTTCTTCCACATCTCCCATCTTGATCAGCACATCTCCAATATTCCCCAGTGCTCGGAACTTGCCCTGCAAGTGCTGGGTCATGTGAGCAATGGTCAGAAAGCACTTCTGGCATTCCAGAGCTGTTTCCAGGTTGCCAAGGGCAAGGTGGGCGAGTCCGAGGTTACAGTACGCGCGGCCCATGTTCATCTTGTCTTGGAGATCTTTGGCTAGTGAGAGGTCTTGGTCATAGTATCTGGGGACAATGTACGTTGTTGCTTGAGATGTTCTTAGAATTCCTGATGTATATTAGGCTATACGAGGAGAAGCAAGGTTGAGTAGAGAAATGGGTGTTCAAAGAGTGGGACGTGTCGTTTTGTTCGTAAACAAAAGTAAAACTAAGTGTAAAGTGCTGAAGTTGATTTTTGATGTAAGTAGTAGGGTTGGTTTACACCACGATCATGTTTGAGAGAGGAGAGAAGAAAGTAGGGGGGGGGAGAGAGATGGGTGTTTTTCCACGCCTATAGAAAAGTAGACCTATGTGTAAGGTGTTGAAGTTGTTTTATGGAATCCTCACCTGACCGCCTCCCTATAATTCCCCAAGCAGTAATGGGCGTATCCCAAGAAATGACATGCCTTGGCCTCTGCATTCACGTCACCTAGTTCCTGGGACAGCATGAGATGTTGCACATAGTAGGTGACGGCCTGAGCGAACTCCCCGCGGGAAGAGAGGCAGTTGCCGAGGTTGAGGAGAGCGCAAGCTTCACCAGCTGCGTCTTTTAGTTCTCTGGCGATTTCTGGAAGAAAGGAATTAGGAAGTGGTTGGATTGATCAAAAAGCGTCAGCCAAATAAATAAATAAATAAATAACGCCCAACGACCACTTACATAGGTCTTGACCCCTAACTAGGATTCCCTGTATCTAGGGAACCAAGAACTATGAGGACCATAGTCCGACAACACCCAGACACGAAACAAATGCTTCCGCTTTTTTCTGTTCACAAACATTTGTCTCATCGCGGGAATCGAACCCGCAAGCTCAGTGGTGTTTTAAGCCAACGTGCCCAACCACTATACCACAGAGGCTGTCAAAGCAGTATGTAGATCCATGAATAGTCCTCCGAGCTCTTATCGTGAATCTCCTTGGACATCCTTAATGATAAATACTTATTCAAAATGCTTACCTAAATGAGCTCTATAATGAAACAGCGCCATATCATGAGCACCTAACGCCTGGTAAGCCACAGCCAAGTTTCCATGAGTGGACGCTTCCGAACTCCTATCGTGGACCTCCTTAGATATCGTGAGCTCCTGCTTGTGGTACTTGATGGCTTGTTCGTAGAAACCAGCCGCGGAGTACGCGTTGCCGATGTTACCATAAGCTCGGCCCATGCCGGCTTTATCCTGGAGGGTTGCAAAAGAGACACTTACAGATATTTTCGCATGTATGTAGTTAGGATTAGCTGATTGTCGCTGATGACAAGTGTCTATAGCGTTATAGAGAAGAACCGATGGATTAACAAGGGATTTGTTGATAGTTTTGGACATGTACCCTTATACCAAGTGGCGCTTAAAGCCAAACTAACTACAGATCTAGCTGAATCGTCAGGTAGCTGCGCAGTGCAGGAGAGGTGACGAATGATGAAAAACAATAATATAAAAAACCATAGGTGGTTTTTTATATTATTGTTTTTCATCATCAGTGGTGCTTTTTTTTGCTTTAGGCTCTGTGAGGTGTAGTGGTACCTATATTATGATATTAAAATTTTAAAAATCTTCCAAGAAATAGCTTATAACTTTTAACAGACAGATTTTCATCAAATACAGTTGATAACTATCTCTATTAAACCAGCTTTAAAAACATTGATATCGGTTCATCCATTTGGAAGCTACGAAACCACAGATAGACATAGGCATAAAATGTATAACACCCTCTAAAAATAAGGTGCTTTAGTTTAGTTAAATATAAGAGTTACTGGGTACTATTTCATATTAATTTACCACCCTGGACGCTGGAAATTGCTGTTTGTTGAAGACAAAATCAGTTGCATAACACCACAGTATAGCAGCCAGTCACCTGAGCGTCAGTTCGCGTGATTTCACGCTTCGCCGCCGCGTCTTCTTTCAAGCGGGTGACACGCAATGAGAACGAATAATTGCAATATAATCGGTGAAACCCAGAAAGATATGTGATTCCCAAGAGTTGTACATTTGAATACTCTATGCAAATAACGTGACAGGTGGACAAGCGACAAAACACAAAGGAATAAAAGCATTTAAAGCAATCAACTTTAATTCTTATTTATCGGACCATAAAATACGTAGAAATTATAATTACTTATATGCGTAATTTTGTCGCTATACGAAGCTAATCTTAATTACGAATCGCAATCATTACAAACAATATTTTTTTTGTAAAATATATTTTTCAAGACAAGCTTTTAACAAATTCGTAATCGGAACCGCGTGCAGATTTAAATGAGCACAAACAATAGTAGTTCACGAATATTCGTCGAGGAGTTCCATTGCCCACCTTCCGGCTCCATCATCAGATCAGCTGGCTGTCACTACGATATTACATTGTCATCGGACTTTGAAAAGTATGCAAAATTTCAACTCCGTAGGATAAGAGAAATTGGTTCTGATTCAGCTTGCAAGATTTGACCCAAACATGTTATGCAAGTTAAGCTTTTATAAAAAGATGTTTTACAAGCAGCCCAGAAACTCCTCTTTTCAAATTTTATCCCCCAAATGATGGGAACTTACTTGTAACTGCCTTGCAATTGACAGATGTGCTTGGTGTAACTTGAGAGCGGCATCGTGCTCCCCGAGTAGTTGATAAACTATACCCAAGTTGGAACACGCTCTACCTTCGCCAACCTGCAATGGAACACAAACAAAACTAAATACCTAGGTATCTTCCAGACTTCTTGAACAGTTTTAGACTTAGCCAACAAAATTTAACAAGCACTTTTCATATATTCGTAATACTATTCATAGAACCTTACTTTATCTCTTGCTGCTAAAGCAACGTCCAACTGTCTTTCGTGCCATTTCTTCGCTTGCGCGTAATCGCCAGCACATCTGCAAACAACCAAAGAGTTCGTATTGTAATGTATTCAAAATCTTCAAAATAAACGCGTTTCTTCTTAAGTCTGTCTCTAGGAGAGTATACTACATTCATCGTCACTTGTTTGTCAGCCGTAATAAAAATAATAAGAAGATTTAGTTTGCGCAGCGATCTTAAAGCGTAAAAAATTCCCGGAAGAAGATGCACTGATTCTCCAAAACCTGGTTTGAGTTCTTTTAACAAAATTAAAACATGAATGTAGCCAGTCTAAATCGGGAAAGTTATTATTTATAATTACCTCGCTGCATGCCCCAAGCCAGCATAAGCCCGAGCTTCTATGGCACGGTCTCCGAGGTTTTGCGCTATCCTCAGCACGTTTTCATGGTAGGCGATGGCTTGCGAGAAGTTCCGTCTGTAGTGGTATGACGATCCGAGGTTTGAGTAGGCTCTCGCTTCTTCCACCTAGGTGCCGAAAGAATTTATTGTTCACATAAAGTCGTATCAGAAGTATTTAGAAAAGTAAAAGAGCTTCAGTACCTATCTCATTAAAAAAAAGTGGGCCGTGATTTCGCAAAATGCTTAAAACGACGTGTTTATAGATGACATTTTGAAGCAATTACATAAAGTTTTGTAACGATATCAAAGGTAATTTACCTGATCACCGAGTCTCCTTGCGAGCCTCAAATGCTGCGTATGGCAGTCCACGGCGGAATCAAATTCCCCCATAGCCAGGTACACTGCTCCTACGTTTCCGATCTCCCTGGCCTCCTGCAGTCTATCTCCCATTTGTTTCACAAGTTGTACGCATTGCTTGTGACTGGCCAACGCGTTGGGGTAGTCTCCGATAGCTGTGTAAACGTGGCCTAGGGAGGTGAGCGCCGCGGCTGCTGCTTGGGTATCCTGTAAATTATTTGAACATTATGACGCATAAATTGAGTTTTTTGGCACGCAGATTATCTATTACTTTTATCTAAAGGTACATGTATCTACATGTATGAGACACAAAGCCACTTTGACCGGTAGTGAAGATCAAATGGATGAGTTCATTGATATGCCAATAAAAAAGCTATCAACGTTTGAGTTTCCTCTGAAGAACCAAGCATTCATGTCGTGAAAGATATGATGGGTAATCTCTAGCGGTACAGTTACGTCTCGCGTTCTCACTCGGCCGCTTTTCGACAGATTCTGTGTCCAGTTCGCAAGTTGTTATTACTATGTTCAATGCAGATGGAGATTAGTTATCTAGTCGGATATCGAGAACGGAAGCATGGCCGACGGGCAATTGCCGAGATATGTATCGAAGGGAATGTCGTAAACCTGATAATTATGTCATCGACGCTCTTTCACAAGGATGGAAGCCGCATTCATATGCGTATATCTAATTGGTTTACCTAATGCATGGTCTCGGAACTTACATGCTAAAATAATTAAAAAAAACAATAAAACATTAGATTAGTTGTTAGAAAAGCGGCTGATAAAAGAGCGAAAGGTGAACATCAGTAGATTGCTCTATGAAAATTGGCCGAAACAAAAAAGGACTTGCGTGATAACGATGATTCCTATTTGCAAGACTGAAGTCTAATGACCAACAGATGTGTCTTGACCTTCGAGCTACAATCTAATTGGATGTCCTAGCTTGGAAGCAGCCTGGACACGACAGACGTGTGAATGGTGCTGGAACGGATTCCTATTATATAAAAGGCGAAGAGTTAAAAATTCTAGTAAGCATAAAAAAATCATACATATTTTACCTCAACTTACCGCTTTACCAAACCAATTACGACCTACGCTAGCCAAAGCGATGTCTTGATCGTTATTTGCTCCTTTTCTACAGACACATACTGAGAATAAAGTTTTATAGACATATTCCGAACCGAATGTATACGATATCATAAATTGTTTAAAGACGTTTAGCGCTTTGGTATCTGTATGGATCTACGTTTTACACGTTCAATGCTAAATAACGGGTGTTTGAGCGCTCGAATTCAATGCGTTCTCGGTTTATAGGTTCACTTGACTTAATTTACATCTTTATGCACTAGCAATGACAGTATTTTCACATGGTTTCAGCCTGGTATCCTCATTTTATTTCTTAGGCACTTCGTTTTTTAATATCTATACGTACAATCAAAGACGTATACTATACTAAATCTTAGCGTACAATGGAATTATATGTACTTATAATGCATTCTAAAGAGGAAATTACTAAAAAGGTACTCACTAATAATAATAATCACTAGGTACATTTGACCTATATACTATCTAATATATAAAATTCTCGTGTCACAGTTTTCGTTGCCATACTCCTCCGAAACGGCTTGACCGATTTTGATGAAATTTTTTGTGCTTATCCGGTATCTATGAGAATCGGCCAACACCTATTTTTCATCCCCCTAAGATAAGGGTTGTTCACCCTTAACTTTTTTTAAATTTATATGGCAAAACAGCGTTTGCCGGGTCAGCTAGTAACCTATATATTGTACAGATCCAGATCAAGTTCTTTCTTGATAATTATTATGAAAACGGTAACCTGGAACCATCTTCTCTGTGGCAGTGCTAACAAAAACAAAGTATTTTATGTGTCAGTATTAGTATATTCTAAAATAGTGACAGCAGACGCGGCGCCTTCAAGCATCAATAAACTTTAGTACCTAGATATGAAATCTATTGAGCGAAGTATAAACTGCAATAATACAAGACATTTCTAGGCAAGGTGGTGGCAGTGCTTATTCCCAGATTCGATCGCCATTACTGGTATTCACATCTCCCTGCGAATTGGTAGCACATAAGATGCAGTAAGGAATCTGATGCGGTTTCTTAACATTTCGAGGGATGTTCGATTAAAGCATTTTATAGGTTTGTAGTTGCCCATGGGTGTTCAATCACGTTTCATCGTTCGTTTTCTCGTAAAAAGCTCATAATAGGATTTACTAATTCGCAATCCATCTTTTGATTACTGGCGATAAATCAAAATATCTTTATTCGGTTTAGACATCACGGAGGCACTTATGAACCTCTAATGATATTGGATGATAGTGACATTTACTTTTTGAATAGAGATGAAATAAATCTCTACCTGCGTTTTTTCCCACTTTTAAATCTAGTTTCACAAAAACTAGATTAAAATATAGGTATATACTTGGCCAAGTAAACGTTATGGTTATACTATGAGCCATAATTTATTTGATATTTTTCTACTTATCACTCAACTTACAATCCAACAAGTTTTTGAAGATGAGCGAAGATATGTGAGAGTATCATGTATTTGTATGTAGATACCCTACTGATAGATTTGTATACTGTGATACTGTGAACTGTCTTACATTCGGCTTTGAAACCAATTATATACGATTCTGAGATCTCAGTATCGGTAATTGCGGGCTCTGTCGTGACTGAGCGTCTAATTAACAAATGTTGGAGTCATTATTCAAAACATTTGATAGTATTTTTATTGCTGAACCTACCCGGACTACATACCTTTATCAGATTGACTGTAGTTTTTAGTTAGGAATGTTATCAAGATGTTATCATCATCTTGATAACATTTTCTGTTACTGTTGCATTTACGTACCAGAGAAGTGGTATGTTCCTTTAGCTACTATTTTACCGTATGTTTAAATTCGTCATCAAATGCACCAATAAAATAGATAAAAATAAATAAAAAATGTGTTTATTTCCAACGAATAACCGAACGGGACTCGATGTATGAGTTTGAAAAACTGTTACAGGTTAGGCTTTTGACCGACTGGTACTAATACTCTCATAAAGTCATAAATAAATAATAATAAAAAAGTATTTAATTTTCATATTCTTATTTACGTTGCAAATGTTGTTAGTAGGTATTTGTTAGTGGTTATACTTACTGACTAGTTGTCAGTATGGTTACTTGTTGGGCTCTTTTGGTATATGGACCCGTCTCTGGGTGAAGGCCTCGAAGGCCTCGAGGGGTTTGGGTAAAATCAATGTAATGACTCATATAATTAAGTGCCAAAGTTATAAACAGCGCGTCTTGTCGTTATGTTGCAGGTTCTGGTGTAAATAATAAAAAGTATGATAATAAATTTAGGCCTTCCAAGACTCACCTACGTTTTGTAGAAAATATGTACCAAATAGTTACTCCACGCTTAAAGATGCTCATATATTTTTATTACAGACAAGTTGAATGTACTCATAAGGTAAACCTCCAATAAAGAATATCTCGCAATCAAATTCTTGACTCGCCTCAAACATTACGCATTTCTGACACGTACCAATTATAAGAATGTGTTTTTAATATTAAAATATATTATACACGCCAACCAGCATCAGGACAAATAAAAGTGAAAACATGTATAGAATGCAACGCATCCTTTTGAGTGAGGAAGTGAAGGTCCAAACAGAAATAAAACAAACGGAGACAAAGCTCGCCTCTAGCGTCTTTCTAGGATTAGTATGAAGACTTTATCGAAATACGATTACATACAATGAAATAGTTTTTTTTTTATGTAACTGAATGACGAGACGAGCTAGTCTGCCTGCCTGATGGTAAGCAATACGCCAGCCCTTAACAATAACAGCACCACCCAGAACTTTGTTTTGCAAAATCCTGCGCGGCGCTGCACTGCGGTCTTCAACCTGAGACAATTAGCTGTTGAGTCTCATAATGCCCAGTAATTTCGCTGGGTACAATGCCCTTCAAACCGGAACACAGTAATGCTCGCGCACTACTGCTTGGCGGCTGCCACCGTCTTTGTTCCCAAACGGATACAACTTGTGTCTCTTTAAGTCTAGAGTGAATAGGCATCTCATGGGCAGGCGTGTTCCATCTTAGGCCGCATCTTCGCTTTCCATCAGGCGAGATGTCGTCAAACGTATGCCCATTTAACAATAAAAAAAAAAAAAAAAAAAAAAAAAGAATAACTGGCAAAGCGGTGGCACCCACCCAGACGGCCTCTTGCATACGAGAAGCCTACCACCAGTAACATTTTGTAAATGGGTTCAGTCATATTAATATTTGCTAATAATATGCGTAGATGGGATTTTATTAAACCTCTGAACTTACGAACGTATCTTGTGTCATTTGGTCCATCGGTACCTTTTATCGATAAGTGCACAGCTCTAGCGAAAGCAGTCGGAGCATTTGCAACAATCAAGGTAATTAAATATGTGCAGCATGATACGATAACGTCGATAACGCGGTGATTTACATACGCGTACTCACTAGATTCAATGCGACCGCTCTATTGCGATTCTTTTATACTATTTCTTTTTTATGCTTTGAATGGTGACTACAATAGTCCCTGAAATGAAAATTAGTGATACGTTATCAAACGATTTTAATGAATTGTGTTCATAGGTGTTGTTATGTCTGTGTTACAGATTGGGTGTAGGTACATCCGCATGATAAAACGCAACGGGAATATTATTTATATCCTAGATAGGTTAGCTACAATTTTATCTGAAAATCTCGCAATTTTCTTCTCATGTTATGAATATGATCCCGATCTAAGATATGCTATAAGTAGGTACTTTCTATTTTAGTACCTACTAAAGGCATACATGGCCTCTTAGCGAACAAATATTCTGGCTCGGGACAAATATTTGCAAATCTAACACAAAACGAGCGAAGCGAGTTTAACAATAAAGCTGCAAGCCCATTGCTGCGCATGCTACGCACGCGATATGCTACACACGGTTTAATAATATAACTTAAATAAATAAACTTCGCTTATAACCAAAATGTTAGCAGAATCGTACGTATCATAATGGACTAGCGACAACGTCCCCCATTAATGTTTCAAATATATATAGAATCAAAAACCTATTGAAAACTTATTAAAATCTATATGCACGTCTTTGGCTTATGAGTAGTGAAGCACCAGAGGCAGATTATACCGCTTTAGACGAACAAACACTCTGTTCGGAACAAATATTTGCTAATCAAACACAAAGCTATTGAAGGGGACACTCAAGGGTAGCGTTCCAAATCCCACACATTTTTATGGCTAACGCTGCATTTGGCTTAGACGGGATGTAACCAACTGATACGTCCGCACCTGCTCGTTCTAGGCAGGTTATCCTATGAAAGGAAGGTGGGCTTCATTGCGATTACGAAAGGGTATGTAAAGCGTTTTATTGCCTTGTTGTAATAAATATTGCGCAAGTTTCTTCAACAGCCAGAGTTATGCGAAATGTTCTTAGTGAGGCGAGATATTATAGACTTAATATATTTTTGCTGTTGGCTTCATAGCTAATGTACATACAGACCCTCGTTTATGTCGAATTATCTACGGTTTCCCATACACACATACCCACATGATACAAGAATTAGGTATAAGTTTCGAAATACTTCACGAGTAGTTATCAATTTTACTAAATGACAGTATGGGAACTTGATGAACGTTTATAATTACTGCAGGTAGAGATAAATATAAGTAGATATTGATCTGCGAATCGTTTCTTTGTTTACATACATAAAACCAGGTACTTTCCATATCGATAAGTAATATTTGTTGAGGCTCTTCATACCTGGACATATGTACTTTTATGAGCAAAAAGCTCAGTGAAATTACTCGACATAAAAACCGAGTTCTTGGGTGACGAGCAACCGAGCGCAATGGTGCGTAGAATTTTAGGAGGAAAAGAAATATTGTGCCCTCTAAACAACGATACAACAAAAAATAAACAACATGTGCGTTTCTAACCTTAGAAAATCAACCAACGTTCTTTCTAAATTGGAAAAATTTAGAAAGAACGTTGGTTGATGTGACGTACGTAGACGATTAAGATGTTTTTCTTTATTTCTCACACCTTCACAAACGCATGTAAGAATGCAATAATTCCCCGCAAGCTTTTTATACGGGCAAGGTAGTTTGATAGTAATCGTGTTTCGCGAGACGAGAAAAGTGCTCAGTTTGTCAAGTCTGTAATTATTACATTCTGGCCATTTTATAGCGGCGGTGGCGATTTGAAGAACTAAGCTGAGACATTGAAATTTAACGCAACGCGCTTTAATAATAAGGTAGCCGTGGATCGTGCACAGCAACGTCCAGTCGCACGGTTTGGGCGGTCGCACTGTATCCCTCCATTCTCAGATTACCCGCGTATAAAGCCAGTGTTGCCAGCATTTCGCGGTTATTTTAAATCAACCGTCGAGTTTTTGTGGGAATCCATCGGCGCAGAACGGGCAAAGTAAATAATTTTTTACGACTATTTGTTCGTCAGATTGTTTCACAATTGAACGCGATGATTGCCCGACTCTTATGCCTCAACCGTGAGCTTTTACGTATAGAAAATGTACAACAATTACGAAAGTATGTATGGCATGCAGCAATACTGGCAACTTTTAAATAAGTATTTATTGCATGCAGCAATTTTAAAATTATAATAAATTGTCTAACACATTCTTTGAGTCCGCCCAAGCTAATAACACGCTTATTTTACGGGCATACCTTACAAAGGTCGTAAAGTAAGAAAACAATTCGAGAATTAGTTACAGCGAGCAAAACAATCAAGCTATCTTAATGTTAAATTGATGTAAAACTTTCGACAATAAATCGTAATTGTAGAATAGATAGGTACACTATTAACTGGTAATAAGCACGTCAATACCCTTGCATTCTGTAGCCTGGGTAGACGAGTTGGTGTACGTTGTTTCTATACTGTTAATTCTATGACAGTACCCCAAGGGCTATTTTGCACTTGTTTCCACAGTTCTCGTTTCTCGCTTACAGCAAATTAGCATCTGGGTCTCCGTGTGAGTCCGTCGGCGCCCATCAAAAGGCTCAATAAAAACTGCACTTTACTATTCCTAGGGTTCTTTTAGCGTAATACGGATACCGGTTCTTAGCATTTATAAGATACGATTCAGTGTATAATGCTTATGCGAGCATTCTGCTCTGTGAACAGTTTCAATTTTGCTCTTTTTCTTGGGTTGTCTTTTTTCGTGGCTTGATATTTATTTAACTCTGAGATAAATGCAAAGAACGTATATTATTTCCACTAAATTAGCCAAGCGAATTAATTAATAAATGTGCAATGTGCAAACAAAAAGTGAAATAAATAATAATTAAAATAATGCTTGCTGCTTACTGGCTTTGATTATTAAAGCTGTCGTATAAATAAAAAGATTACAAAGTAACGAATGTTCGTTTCCTCTCAACAATTCAAGTATTCGACGTTTTAAAAACGTGGCTTAACTGAGTTTATGTAGAGAAAAGTTATTCACCGTACCGACTTACATTCGTATCACATTTAGTTTAATTTGTATTAATTAAAGAATAGGTACTCGGTTAACATAATCTCTAGTACTTACGAGCAATTTGTTGCTTATATACGCAATACTAAGATATAGACCAAGAAATCTATACCTGTCGAGGGCTTCTGCTGTAGAGCTTTTTGAAAGCTTCGTTTTGTGAAAAACTTATCGGTCTCTGAAATGACAACGCTTGAACTTAGCTTGAACTTTTATAGTCAAAAACTTTGAACCCCAAATTATATCAATATTTTTTTTACCATTCTGATTGGTTTGGACGATGTGCTACACCAATAAATGTTTAGTTTCTACGTGTCTATTGTAACACATGTTTCAAGGGTTCAATATAACCTTAACAAAAGAACAGAACAAAAGGACGCCTCGTCATCGAGCCTGCCTGCAATAGTAAAAATTAAATTAACTTTTTACTGCGGCGAGCGCAAACCACATTAGGTACTAGCAAATAAGAAGCTACAAACATTTGTTATTTCATTTTGTAAAAGAAATCAAATGGTTTACTACCATTCTTTATGTAAATATTCCATTGTGTGAAGCTAGCTGGCTGTAAATAAGCTTTGGATGTAGCCAGGTATTGAGTTAAGGGGGCAAAACCCATATCCGTCACGAATGATGTTCATAATTCAAAACAGTCGACATTTGCCATATAATAACGAATACTATTAACCCAAACTTTGGCTTCAACGGCACTAAACAAATTTATTCCATACCAGACTCTTTGTCTAAACAAAAATACTAACCCCCTTATACCGGACCAATACTGATTTTCGTTGAAAATATTCGAAAAAATAATGGGGTTTACTACTTAATTTGTTTTTAGAGGAACGTTTCTTTTCTCTTTTCCCTACGCGCTATACACCGATGACAAACGAAACGATGTCAAGGCGATTTATCCGAAAGATTTGTGTAATGGTGTGACGGTGGTATCAGCTTATAAAACTATGCAAAACAGGGCCAATTCTTTAGAAAGAACAGATGGGGAGCTTGTCATGACCATTTTACTAGATCTTGACCTTATATGGAGGTGGTACTCTTTCATTGCGATTTGTAGATAGATGTCTAGATGACTATATCAAGGACGATGCGAGTGTCAGCTTATTGCCACAGCGACTTATCTATGAGACTTTGATATATTTTAACGTGCAATATTCTTCATTGCAGGAGGTACTTTGGTTTCATAAGGTTAATATTAAATAAAGAATGCGTTTAGATAGCTTGACTTTAGAGCGTTATTGACCTACATTTTTGTTAAAGCTAACTATAACTAGCAGGAACATTGATTTTACTGTCAGTAGACAGTGACAATTAATTGGTCATTCAAGCTGGAAAACTTTTCGGAGCTATCACTGACCTTGCATTTCATAGCCAGAACCAGCTGGTATCGATGCGCAGTCAAGGCGTCTTTGTAGGACCCTTGGCTGAAGTACGCAGCACCCAGGTTGCCATGTGCCCTGCATTCTCCCGCGGTGTCTCCGAGTGACTTGGCCACTGCGAGGTCTTGCTGCATATAATTGATGGCAGCGTCGAGCTGGCTTAGCGCCCAGTGCGCTGACGAGAGGGCGCTAAACACTGATCCCCTGAGGAAAAATGAGAAACTTATTTATTAGGAAAAATATTACTAATTAAAAAGCTTCAGTGGGCAAATCTTGCCAGATTTCTATTTGAATAGGCTATTTCTTGATACATCAAGACAGGGGTTTGGTAAGTTTAAAATGTTGTTGAGTTATCAATCAATCAATCAATCAAAGTTCTTTTTTTTGTCGTCACAGACGCACTTATGAACGTCAATTATAACAATGACTCTACCATCGTATCGGAAAAAGAACCACTACTCAGAAGATACGGCAAGAAACTGAGGGGCATATTTTTTAGAACTTTTGTTACAATATTTTATGTTTGTTTTTGACAATATTATTTTTCTTATGTGCCAGTTGGCTACTTGGCAGAAGCGGAATGTTCCATGCATCTTTGTCTTCTATGTAATTACTAACTGCATATCATTATCAACAACTACACAACAACAACAACTGCGAAGTGGTAGGCAAACTTTAAGTGTGACAGGTGTATCAATCAAGTTAAGGTTCTAATAAGAAATTAAAATAACTGAACTTGGCGCAAAAAATTATACCTTAAATAGAACATGGAGAATGTGGATTCTTATATATGTAGCTAGAAAAGGGTAAATCCGAGAAACCGGTAAGCCATGGGTGAAATGGGTAAAGCTGGACACATTTTTGCAATTCAAAAAATCCGCATTGATATTGCCCGATACCGGTTAGATTCAAGTGACAACCGCTAAAGGCATTGCACAGAAACTTACTTAAATTCAAAACGAGTCATATCATTTACATAGAACACAAGTCCATGATGCTGGGAGTCAAGCTTTTCTGTGTTCTAAAGACTTCTGAGTTTAAGACACTGTCAGGCGAATGCGAGTGATGTGAATTATTTTAACGAGATTCTGGTGGCCTTTTAACACGAACTATTTTATAGCATCAAGATCCTTTGAGTAGTACGAGTATATTAGCTATTTTTAAAGTAATATTAGGTTGATTATCTACTCGTATAGAGCATTCACGTTGTAATTAGTGTTTGTATTTTGTTTCTTTTTTCTATTTTTATGCTGAAATGGGCTTCCTGATGGTAAGCGTAGTTCCGTTAGTAAGGTGGAGCACGTTTTCCCATGAGGTGCCTATTCACTCTTGTCTTAAAGAGATCCAGGTTGTAATTGGAAGGAAATAAGTATTCCGGTAGAAAATTCCACTCCTTAGCAGTACGTATAGCCAAGCGCTTTGTGCGGATTGGTTGGTCTGTGTACCACAACGTAAGGGTGGAGTGACTCTCCTCGCCTGGTGGTCTTAAGATGGAATGGGGATGAAGAAATCAGCTGATACAAGTCTTGTGCACACTCCCCGAAATGCAGTTTACAAAAAGGGATAGGCTAGCCACTTGTAGTCTGTTTGCTCCTAACTAGGATTTCCTAGGTAACCAGGAACTACGATGATCATGGTCACAACACCCAGACACGAAATAAATGCTTGAGCGTTTTTTCCGTGCACAAACATGTGTTACATAGAGGGTATCAAACCTGCAACCTCCATTGTGGGATTTGACCTAGCCTGCCCAAATACTACTCCACCGAGGCTATCACCTGCGAGAGTTTGACTAACGGTTTTAGAAATCCATAACAAGTTTCAGAATCGCGTATTCAATACCTGTGACACTTCGAGTAGACAGCCAAAATTTATCTGAGCAGTGACATAACTTAAATATGGAGCATAAACTTATGCTTTATTGCAGCAGTAGCTTCATACTTCCAAGTACTTTATGCTTCCTTATTCTTGAATCAATAAACAACTCCGTATTTCCAATCATCATAGAAATGTGCGCACAGTATGTATGTATCTGTGAAGCCAATTACGTTTAGGCTTCGTTCATAGATTTTGAAACACCAGACGTTTCAATAATTTTAACTGCGGCATTACCAGAACTAAGTGCGTAATGAACATTTCCTGAAGGTCTGTTAATCTTGTTCATCGGCTAAAACGGATGCACGTTAATTTGAATTAATGTATCTGTGACATCGGATGCAAACCTTCAGGTGTTTTATTGACGTCCATTTAGACTTTAGAAATGTGACATACTGCATGAAGTATTATTAATTTATTTATACTTAACGAAATAGTTACAGTACATGGAGGACTTAATGCTAGGCATTTACAACCAGTCATCCAGGAAGTGAAAAAAAAATTTTGTAAGATAATGTTCCTGAAGAATTGGGGTGATAAGTTTTTGTTTAATATCAGCCAGGACAAGAATACATTTACTCGACTATATTTGTGTAACAGGCGTACGTCTATGTTACGATTCCATAAAGTAAGTGCTTGTGATTTGACTACTATGAATATATTTATATTATTATGAATATCCATGTTATCCTCCAATCCTATCCAAAGGATGCTGATCGCGGCTAAGTTATTTCATGTTTATTTATTTATTCAATTTACAATAGTACAGAAGTTTACAGTGTAATGTAATGTGTGTATGTTTGTGTGTAATCTAAACTAACCTGTGTTTGTCACCTCTTCACGCCGTAACGGCTAAAAATAACTGGTTTAACAAATTACCTACTTTTTATCCCGGGAAACCGCGGGTGGAACCGCGCGGCGCAGCTTAATTTTACTTATTAAGGTAGATCCTAAACAGTTTCAGTAAACACAATACAAAAACACAAAACAACGACAACAGTATTTCTAAACAGGTTCAGTTCTAGTTTTGTTGCAAAGCAAAATATAGCTACAATCACGTCAAAAAGAGATGCACCTATGCCGATGCCGCTAAGGTGGTAAAGTGAAACAGAGCTATGGGCCGGCAATGTTGCAGTAAAACTATGGCCCATAAAAGCGTTTGGCTGTGTTGGGCCCGTAGTTAGAGTGAAGTAATGTTAGCAGGTGTGGCTATGATTGACAAGACAAGGACGCAGTATGACTGCAGCGCACAGCTTATCTTCGTCTGATGGATTGACTTAACCTCTGCAGGTCAGGTTTGTTATTGCATTGCAAAAATATGTGCCTAAAGTTAATCAAGTTAAATTGATCTTAAGCATTGTACAGCTTCCATACCTAATAATAGGCCCCTAACTAGATTTACCTGTATATAGGGAACCAGGAACTATGAGGACTATGGTCCCACAATACACAGACACGAAACAAATGCTTGCGCTTTTTTTTCTGTCACAAACATTTGTCCCTTCGCGGGAATCGAACCCGCGACGTCAACTAAACTTTAATAAAACTAAACACGTATATTTTTATGGAGATAGTCACTTAATTTAAAAACAAAAAAGAGTTTTAAACATACAACACGTTTCCAAGAATCTCTAATAGTCGATTTGGTAGTCTATAGCTTTTATTTTTTCATTATAATGGCTACCTATATTTTAAAAACCTACCTCGATTAACGTGCCTCATAACCATAACATTACCAACATATAAAGAGCTTACAATGCACCGTAAAAATAGAAAGCGATCGATAAATCAACACGCCGAACTCTCATAGTTCTGGATCAGTCCGGTTTTTCTTTTAAGCCGACCGTTCAACGATATCGACGACGCGAAGTTTACTCGTAGTTTAACTAAAGGCCCTTTGATACTTCTGTCCATCTTAGTCAACTTTGCTTTTTAAAATTTCCCAGAAAGCCAGTGTAATGTTTCAGTAAATTCTCACAACTGGACGAGGTTACAGAAGGAGTGAAGTAATTAATCGCGCCAGGGTTGGCCTTATTGTACTAGATGAACTGAAGTTATTATATAAAAAGTAAAAGAAAAATTATTTTAAGAAAGCTTTGATAAATAATTAATTATAAATATAAATGGCTACATTCACGTTATGCTTGTCCAAAACCTTGTCGAAGTTATTCCGACACAATCACAACGTGAGTGTAGCCGTTTATACTCGTATTTATAATGAATATTTCGACTCACGTTAGTTTCCAAACCTCTGATAATTAGTTAAAACTTCATAACTTTTTAAAACAGCTGGACAGCTTTTCATCAAATATAGGTAAGACTCGTCCAGAACATTTTTCTCAAGTTAAACTACAGTCCATTATCTCTCCCACTGAACCTTCGGCCTAAATATCTCGTGTGAAACCGATTAAAATAATCCTCGATATCTGAGATAGTGAGATAAATATTTTAATTCGTGTCCGGAGCAATGTATCACGGAGCGGTGTAATTTGACAACACGCTTACACCTCCCGTGTCATCGCACCGACAAGTATTCTGGTGATGGGATAGATAAGATAATGAGCAGAATCTAAGTGGTATTTAATAAAGATAGCTTCGAGACGAGTCTCGATCGATAAGTGTCTAGAATTGAAAGTCGCAAGATAATCAAAGCAATTGCTCCGATTTCCTGATTGTGGATCACACACACAATCAACTAAATAGGGTTATATATACTCGTACTAAAATAGTAGTAACTAATTGTAAGTAAGTATCTAACTAAATTAGATTAGTAATTTATTACTAGGCCTAAATAATATCTGATGTCTCAGGGTAATGAGCGCAATGCAGTGCTAAGCAGTGCTTTTTATGATATTAAAGTTCTGGTTGGCACTGCAATTGTTATAGGCAGACGTGGCGTGGTGTTATAAGCATGGTTGTTCTATTATTCCGTTCCTGTGTTACTAAAACGCCGCAATGGATTAATTATACTTCGTCTTTTATCGATTACAAAGTAGCCCTAAACTGTATTCGGGAACTTATTATAATAATTATTATCTCACTCATGCAAACGCATCCATCTAGGGCTGGAATATTTCAACTCGATTTATTCGGATCGTTATTATACCATTTTAATCGCGTCATCTGTCAGCGGAGATCGACTCGATAAATATCTGATACAACAATCCCTATTTATATCGTTGGATTTTTAGGGGCCATAATTTGGGGTAAAATAGACGGGATTAATGTCACAGATCTCTTTGTTTTTGTCAATGAGTCTTTCTCACAATTATTGTTGTATATTTTTGCGCGTAATTACTACGTTGCATATCTACTTATTTTTATTCTATTCTCAACGCACTTGATGCAGCGGCTTAGGAGCTAACCTATGCAAAATCATAAATTCTATTCTCAAATGTCAGTATGTAGAAGTTTATGAAATACGGAACTCTACATGCACGAGAGGCGTCTCGCGCTTGTCCGTTTTTCATTCGATATGTGAACAGAATAGGACCGTATCCAATGATCGATCCATCAAGCCCAAGATAAGATCGACCGAGGTGTGGGTTTCGACCCGTGGCTGACACTTGGGAGGCTAAAGTGACACTTTCGGTATGAGAGTCACTTAACGCCTCCGAAACGTATAAAGATCGGGTTAATTTAATCAACGTTTGTTGATGTTGTATATACGAACGGGTTTTAAACAATGATCAGTTGATAAAAGTGTGCAGAGGTGAAGGATACTACGCCCTTTAGATCAGCTGTTGTTAGAATTTATGTCTAAATTATAGATTTAGAAACTCACACGTACCTATTTGTTTTGTCTAAAGGACCTTCGATTTTGAAAAAATATTCCAATATTTCTTACCGGATTAATGGTTTCATCATTTTAGGTGCTAAATAATAAAATACAAAAAAACCTTGTGGTATTTAAGAACCATATCTCTTGATAAGCTCTAGATATATGATATAACCTACTACTAAACGAACTACTATTAAACGAAATTCATGGTGGTGATAAATTGTATTTAATGTCTTATTCCATGTTTATATTAATTAATATTATGCCATAAAACTATTCATATTTAAAAATGCGATTTTGTAGGTAATATTAAAAATATCTTATGTACATAAGATATCTTTATGTACCTGCATAAAATATTTTTAACATTACTGTCTACATTATCGCATTTTTAAATATGAAATATGAATAGTTTTATGGCACATACATACAACCGGAATATCAAACTTTGCATTTTATTATTTTTAATTTAAACTCATATAACTTTTTGTTTCTGACTACTGAATCACACTAAGATGTGTTGCAAAAAAAGCATTTGGTCTAGTCACTAAGCACAAAATAATATTATTTTGCAATTCAGTATCTCTCCCGTTTGGTATATATATATTTTTGGGCGCTCGGGCGGGTTAGTGAACAAGCTTGGGAGTATAGAGTAAGGTTTTAATATGATTATATATACCTACTGCTGTGTTTATGTTATGATTGCAGTATAAATATCTACAGGTTTTCAAATATAGTTTTCATTAAGTATAGGTTCTTATTATTATTATATCACATAATACCTAATAGTACTAGGGACATACATTATTTGGTGTACATACTTCAATGCATTTAGATAATAAATGATAAAGCGTTAAAAGCGAGGTTGACAATAAAAAGAGGTTTCTTCTAGTAAATCCTTGTGGGTAGGTTATATTTACTGACGTAGATGTATGTGAGTACCCGATTTCTACATGATAGATAGATAGATAGATAAACGCTTTATTGCAAACATTAAATTAAAGACATACACATACATGCTAGTCAATCTACAATAACTCAGCCTAACTCCAGGACGAAAACGATTCTGCTTCGTATTAATCTGTTATTTCAGGACCAGTGAGGCTCTACAAGAAAAGAAGTATTTAAACTATCCATGTATTATAAATCTTGTATACAAACATAAATAATCGCAAATCAATTGAAACGAAGATGAATTATTCTGAGGACTGGGGAAGTCCATTAATTAGCCATAGCAATTATACCCTGACACCTCGTAATACAAGTAGGTACACTCGTAGTTAATGCAACTGCTGCCTGATGGGCTAGTCTGAAATCGTATCAAACCAGAATATTTATTCCTGTTTTTGTATACAATAAATGGCTCATATGGAATAGAATGATCTAAAACGATCTAAAATGATATGAAATGATATGGAACTGACATTTTGTTTCTTTTTTTGAAGCATGTGTAAAATTTATTTCCCCTCCAAGTAAGGTAGGGTCTTTACTTATCCGGGAACATTGTCTCATGCAATTTGTATGCAATACATATAAGTTGCAAAGTTTTTTCGTCTTGAGAAAGCTCTGTTAAAAAGTTTGAAGACGAAGCGAAATGATATAGGGCTTTTTGCAGTCATTTAAATTAAGCCAGTACCTTCCAACATTTGTGGCTCAATAATAAATCAAACTGTCGAAATTCCGCGAAAGATAGCAGTTCCGTTTAAACGCAAATAAATTATTTCACTGTCAAGGTGTTACATATGGTTCTCGATTAAAATTATTATTGTTAGTCATTAGATGGGTTGACACACGGGCAAGAAAAGTTGGCGAACAAGTGCGGAGCATTTGCGGCCGTGAAAAATCCAATAGTGTCTAAAGGCAAATCGTAGACAGTTGTGACGTCACTTACTTCCGTGGTTTGATGAAAAAACTGGAGCTCTCTACCATTTTTATGTATATATTGTAGATATGATTTTTAGCAGCACTTTTACGAAATTTAAAATTCTACTTTCTTAATGACCTGATGAACAAAATACACGAGCATGTTTGTGAATTTTGTTCGTCCGTGTAGCGATCCGTTTGTGTTGTGTTTCGGGCCTGAGTAATTTGTCTTGTTCTCATTAAAGAGCGGCGGCGGGAGGTGTTAATGTCGTGTAATATCGCGGGATATATCGCAATTAACCTTTGCACAAATGACACTTTTAACAACGCGGGCCGAAAGTGCTTAAATAATAAAACACGTAAGATATTGTCACTTCTTGCTGTTGATAAAGAAAGCGTTTGTTATATAGAGTTAATTGATACGGTGAGAGGATATGAAATAGTCTATTTTGTTGAGTCGTCCCTCTTTTTTGCCATACCCTGAGCGCCTGTAACGCCTAAAGCATGGACTTACTTGTTTGGTCTAGAATAGTATAGATAGGTAGTGATAGATAGAACCCTGTCAAAACTCATCTGGAGAAGTATAACCACCGTGATACCTTTTTTTTTATGTAACTGAATGACGAGACGAGCTGGTCGTTTGTCTGATGGTAAGCAATACGCCAGGCCATAACAATAACAGCACCACCCAGAACTTTGTTTTGCAAAATCCTGCGCGGCGCTGTACTGCGCTCGGCACCCTGAGACAATTAACTGTTGAGTCTCATAATGCCCAGTAATTTCGCTGGCTACAATGCCCTTCAAGCCGGAACACAGTAATGCTGGCGCACTACTGCTTGGCGGTTGAATAACTGGCAAAGCGGTGGTACCTACCCAGACGGCCTCTCGCATACGAGAAACCTACCACCTGTTTCTTTACTTGTAATTCTAATTGCGAGCTTTTCTATGGGATATCTTGGCGGTTACAGCCGCAAAGGAGAATATAAGTTAAAATTAAACATAACATCCATCGTTATCATAACCACCATACATTATTAGCTTATTAGCCTAATGATACGTTTATAAATAATCAATAAATGTAAATGTAAATATTTAAACGCGGTCAGTTGCATGTAGGCTTACCTATTAATGGCGTTCGATTCTAATCGCGTTCGATACACACGCACGGACGTCGTGCGAGCTATTTAGTAATATTTAGTGGCATTTGATCTAGCATATCTAATGATGTTAAGAATTATCGAAACGTAATTGCTTAGCCAATTCTGTACTCACAGCCTTACGTAAAAGTTGGTCTGGACTTCAAAACCGGTTTAGTTTAAAAGCTCTTTAACCTGGATTTTGATATCTTCAACTGTATTTTGCAATGCCTATTTATTTTACTAGTACCTAATAAGTTTCTGTGGTAGTACTGACTATACATATAGAATACTATATTGGTATATTTTTAATAACCGAAGTCTTTATTCTAGTACAGTAGTAGACGTATTTCAGATGTCGTACAGTTTTTTTTCGTTGGGTTTTTCTAGCTTCCTCGCCACTATCTCGCCTGATGTTAAACGACAATATGGCTGAAGATGGAGCACAAAGTTCTAGAGGAAGACGCCGTCAGAACTTACCTTAATTTTAGAGAACAGGATCCTATTCTTAAAGCTGCTTCTAGAACCGTCACTGCTGCTTGGTAGTGCCCAGCTGCCAGCAGTTCTTGGCCCACCACCTATAAGTAAAATAAAATAAATTAGCCTTGTTTTAATATGTGTATTTAATATGTGAATAACAATTGGCAATTTTTACTTATTTTTAATATACTTTTTCAAATGTGACGCATAGGTCAGCAACCCAAGGAAATATAATTATGCGTGTTATACGCGGTGTTAATAATATTATTAACCTAACAATCAACTGTAAAACACCTACAAATAATTATTGTCATTATTTAAAAAAAAAGTCTATCAAACTGATGAATTTATGATTATTTTATGATTATTATAATATTAATGAGTGGCTTCGGCACTTCAAAGCTTTACGCCGGACCTGTGAATCAGCTTCCTGGCATTCTGCCGCTATCATGGTAATCTTGAGTCTGATGTCTTTTGGAGCGTAACCAGGAGTTAGCTACGGGGCTAAACCCTCTTTTTATCACTGATCGCTGTATGAAAAACTAGAACGTAAATATAAAAATAAAAACTGTCCTTGAACATTCTTTCCTAAATAAGAGCCTGGAGTGGGCGTTCTTCATGTGTCAAAAGTTGTCGGCCCCCAAATCAAAGTCCTCGCTACGTCCACATGTCATTTAGACTGGAAATAATCATAAACTAATGCACAAAATGGGAATTTGAGTATCATGGGCCTTTACAAAAAGCGCGACAAAGTGCGACGAAGTTTTTAGAAGCCATTATGTTTGATATTACAAGTATTACGACCGGCGGAGGTCTGAAACATACTCTTGAAGATTTGAATGTGTTTTCGATTTAAAACTGTGGTGTAAATGTTGTACTGGGGGACACCCATGAAGAGTTTTTGATTTATTGGGTGCTGGCTGGACGTGAATGGGGGTTTACTTATTTTGAATCGATATATAAACTTTTTACCAGCGGCAGCGTTAACAGTAGGCATTTCTTTTGAAATTTTTCTATGCAGTTAGCATAGGCGTGGTTAACATATTTTTACTTACCTACCTATTCGTATTTTCTTCGTCTAGTAACAGACTAATGGTAATTTTTTACAGTGGAAAATGTTGAGTATGTGCATATACATAATATTTTAAAATCGAATTTGATTTAAAATTGGGTTTATTTTAGGCGATTATTGATAAAAAAATGGAACAGTCTGCGGGCGGCCATTTTGTTGTGGCCGCCATTTGGAGTCCTACCGCTGCCGATCAACTGTCGCGCAGATTGTATGTAAATATCGCGTTCGGCTGCGTATTTATGGCCCTTTGATCACTCAGCCCCATTGTCTGGCCAGTAAATGCACCCAAAAATGCTACGATGTCACCAGCCACAATAAGGAAACAAACAGTAGGGACGTTGTGGGAAAGTCAATTCAACACATTGCGTATTACATAAAAGTTATATGTTAAGTTATTTGTGTGCATGGCTGTTCATCTGATTTTGTACATTTCTTACTGCGTCAAATTTTATATAGGTACTGTAAATTTTAAAGCCGCTATACATACCTATTCGATGTATGATAGGACCATGGACTATAGTTTATATTTTATAATAAACTATATTTTTTACTTTAATATATGTACTTTTTTTTGTGTACCTATATTATAATTACATTTACTTAGGCACATATTATTATGAATATGTTGTATTTACATGATATGACTATTTTGTTTTATTCACAACACCACCGTCCCTTACAGTTTCTTAGAGTTCTCTCCATCCAAAGGTTGTCTGAAAAAGATCGCTATAAACGATAAGACCACTCATTGTAACACTAGATTTAAGTATTGTTTTGTAATTATTTCCTGTTGTTGTGGGACAATAAAGCATTGTCTATACATAGAGTGCTTGAGGTATACAAGTAGTAAGTGTAGTACATATATTTAGTTAACTTGAACGTGTTTCATAGTGCTCTGCTTTTCGTAGTCTTGCTACTGTTTATATGTCGAAAACGTCGCCAGACTACCGAACCGACTGCATCGAGGAATGTATGCAAATGTTGCGTTTACTGACTCCGGGGTCCTTAATGTTGCCAGTTTCTGGACGGTTTTTCTTTTTAGTTGGTTGATTTAGTACGACTCCGTTTGATATAATGTCCTTGTCAGCCGCCTCGCTGGACGGTATAGTTTTATGTGAAAAGTTGGGCATAAGGAAGAATAAAGAGTCTATGTAGCGGTCTGGTTTGCTAACTTTCTGTTTTCTATATTTTGACATTTTGAACCTTGTCGTTAGGTCAGAGCCATAGAGCCATACCTTTAAACATTGATTTCGTGATCATGTCTTGTGTTTATTTGATTTGTTTGATCAATTTAAAAAATCATTCATGGCCCTATTTAAATCGACAATATTTTTATTGTTTTATTCCACTGGCCAACTCCCAACTGGCCAAGTTTGGTGGTCCCCCTGTTTTCCGGTTCTTTTGCTATACTCTCCCAAAAAACCAATAAAACCATTTATTTACTACCCCAATGTCGCCGACACCATAATAACACCGACAATCCACGACTTACAACACCGAAAAGCTGTTACAGACATGTAAGTAGCAGACCGCCGACATTTTCCCGATTTTTATGTAAACGAGTGGTCCTGTCGAACAGTGTCTTGCAAAACGAACTGACTGACAATACGCATATTTCCGGAGGCGAAACGTTAATAGCCCGTATTATTTCGGTATCAGAGGTAAAGCTGGTGCATACCTGCTGAAACAGTTCCGCTTAACTTTGGAACTGACTGTGAGCTGTAATAACTTAACTGTGGAGCTGTGATAGACGGGATAAGTGTGTACTGATAGATAAAGAGGATATTTTTCCTACTTTTTGTGTAGATATGCAAAGTTATATGCTTATAGTTATACGCTGTGTTCTGTTGAAGGAACGCCGGTGTAGAAATCTCTAAAGACAAGCTGAGTGATTGAATACACATTGATACACATATATTACTTCAGTATTATTTGTTTATTTTAATTATTTTTTTTAAATTTTGTTTATGTTTGTTACCTCAGAACTCCGTCATTTATGAACCGATTTGAAAAATTCTTTTTGCGTCGGGTTCAGTATAGCTACGGAGTGGTCCCATATAAATTTCATCAATATGTGACTTTGGACTTCGAAGATACATTGAAGACGGTTTTTGTTTTTTCTAAAAATTTATTATTTTTATACATGTATTATTTCGGTATCACATGGTAAGGCCTTTCGGAAAGACCGATGCATGATATGAGCTACAGAAAAAAGTTTTCAGCGGGTTAGTCATATACAGCCAACGACTGAGTAAGTGCAGAACCATGCGATGTCTTTCTCTTTCGAAAGAAAGCTTGATTCAATTAATATCTTATCCAACTTTACCTATTTTAAAGAACTTCTACCTAGAGCTGCTTATGATGCCACTGAACATGAACCTGATGACATAAACAAAGTTCAAGAAGCTAACATTTTTGCCCTTACCGCTGTAACCCATTCTTAACAACTGAGTCCTACAGGACCAGACAGCCCTGTCAGTAGAAATAAGTTTCCCGTTCGACGGCAGGCCACATTCGCACAATATCTTAAGCGACTTTATTGCCTATTTACTTCGCCTTTTTTGGTAAAATAACGATACGGCTTATAAAAGTAACATGCCGAAGGTTCTGATTGAATGAGCCGTTATTTGTTTTACATCATTTTGGTGTTTGGATGGGAACTGGTTTGTAAATTAGCTTGATGACAGTGTGCGATTCGGAATAGCCCTCTAATTGGGAGGTTGGGAATATTTTGGTGTATTTTGATTATTTCATCAGATAATTGTTTATTAGTAAGCAATCCAGCTACGGTGATTTGTGATTTGTGAATTTGCCTAATTTTTTTACTACCTCTAGTATATTTAAAACTTATCGGAATATTAAAAACACAAAATAACTAATGAGCAGATAATAAAATTGAAATGAGTTAAATTAAAAAGTTGAATAAGGATACCTTTAAACTAAAAATATACAAGTTTATTTCACCTACTAATTATGAACAAATAGAAATTACCTGGATACTTGCTATGATTAAACTTTAATGTCTTACCGATATCAGCACAAACGGAGACTGGTCTAACTTCATAGCCTCCAGCTGCCTGAAGGTTGGTTCCAGGGTTGTCCGCAATGGAGATTTAAGCGACGCTTCCACCAAAGCTGCCAGCAGCTGTCGTGACGAGGGCTCCACGCCCAGGCCTGAGCTGAACGCAGCGAGGGCTTCTCCGTGCCGGCCTAAGCATTGCAGGGCCACACCTAGAGACAAAAGATACCAATTTAATAATCATTGATTATTAAGGGAGAGGAGGCCTATACCCAGCAATGGGTGGACACGGGAAATGATGAAACGGTGAAATGATGATGATGATTAAGGGAAAATGTTTAAAGCTGGAAATCAGCTGATTATATTTTCATGAAAGACAACTTTAATTAAAGTTTAGGCGGTACGTTTATTCATAATTTATCAGTACAGTATAAAGTAGAGAAAATAAAAACGTTAGCGATAGTGAAGATAGCCGAAGCTGTTAAAATATTCAAATCTGTTCGCTAAAAGCGTTCTCTTGTTAGACATTCAATGCACCTTATTATCTTTGACTAATCAGTTTTTTCTAACGTTACATTACAGCGAAAGTGTAATACCAAACAATGGCCATCACAAACACAATATTGCATCTATTAATGCTCGCTTCACACGCAACAGTGAAACTATAGGTACACCAAGTACAAGTACTTAGATATCACCATGATATACCAGTGTTACAGAAATGTATTATCAAGTATCAAATAAGTGCGCGGCCTCCCTTCCGGCATTAGAATATTAGACTTTAAATCCGTGTTCTTAGGCTCAAATTTGCCTGATAGTTTGCCGTGTACTTCCTTCTCTTCAATTTACATAAGGAGGTACCTATACAGGAGGAATCACTGATTAGATAATACAATGTAGTACAGAACAAGGAGAATCGCGCGAACATCTCAAATCCTGTCGTTAAGATAGGACTTGCTTTATGGGACGAGGGTGGTTAGTTGCTACAGTTGCTAGCTCATTGTTCACAAAACTAGTTCTTTGTTCATCTTGAATAGCATAACAGTAAGTACGAATAGAATAGTATAGAAAAACTCTTTATTATGACTTTTACGTATATTTACTTTACTTTATTATGATGATTTCTAATAGACAATAATATAGTTATTAACTATTGCAGTACAATGGGCGGTCTTATCGCTTGAAGCGATCTTTTCCAGACAACCTTTGGTATGATTCACTGTTGTACTGCGAAATTGGGTACTGAGATGTGACTTTTCCTGTATTGGATAGAAATTAGCTGTTAATGATCAACAAATCCAGATGTACTCAGAACTAGAAGATTGTTCTTTAGAGAGATTACTTATCTTAATATCCGTACCTTGCCTGTAGTAAGCCTTAGGCCAGTTGGGACAAAGCTCTCTTGCTCTGGTGGCATCTTGCAATGCTGCTGCAAACTGCCCTTGTTTTAGCCTGGCTGCCGACCTGTGGAGTACGTTGAAGGATTCATAATTCTACATGTATAAGTAAAGTATGTTAGTATCCATAGAATGTTAGTGCCAAGTCAGACATGATTTACTGACTGGCTTAGACGTTCTAAAGCAGGTCATGAATTCCTAATCTGATTGTCAAACAAGGTGCTGGTGGGTGGTGGTACTTTGCGAGACGTTTACAGAATATTATTATTATTACTGTACTGTTCAAAGACTTGTATATCTATAACTTTATACTTTCATCATCAGCCCATTACGATCCCACTCGGGCCTCGGGCTTTCTCTCGTAGAGGGAGTATGGGCGTAATCCACCACACTGGCCCAGTGCCGGTTGGTGTACATATGTCGGTTTCCTCGCGATGTTTTCCTTCACCGTTTTAGAGCGAGTGTTAAGTCCGCATATAACTTAAGAAAGTCAGTGGTGCGGGCCAGCGGGATTTGAACTCGAGTGTGTCGGTTCGAAAGTCGCACGTGCTCCCCGTGCTCAGTCAGTACATACTTTATACTTCGTTAAACGCTTTTTGATAAAAAAATGCTTTAAGTTATTGTCAATTTGGCCGAAATATGAGAAAATACCGCTGGATACATGGCATAAAACTAAAACCATAACAGATAGTTGAATCGTTAAAAAATTAAGCACAACTCTATGGTTGAGGATAGCCTCAAGGAAGAAGTAGGCTTTAAGTAAGCTTCTTGTGGGGAAAGTGATACGGGTATCACTTTCCCCACAAGATGCTTACTTAAAGCCTATCTCTTCTTTCCTGTGATTTGCAGACACTTACCGGTTACTATAAAGTATGTGATTGGCAGGATCGAGCGTCAGCGCGTCAGTGTACAAAGCTACAGCGGTGGCGAAGTCCCCCGATTGACAAGCTGCGTTGGAAGCCCTGACTTTCTCTACGAAAAGGGCCCGGGACGCCGCGCCCAGAGACGCGGAGCCTGTGGGCTCCACCTGCAAGAAAATTTAGACTTTAATTATATGGAAATAGATAACATTATTTCAGTTTTGACATAAAGCTAGGTCTCCAGTATCCAAGATGCCGTCTGGTTTGTACTTCCACCGCTTTGCTAGTTATTCTGCCCGTATCATTGCTCAGTTTCATAAAAAAGGAATGGTAGGTACCAGAGACGTAACTAGAATGACTAACAACCTTAAGTAATAATAATAAATAATAAATGTTTTTATTTCAGGCGAGACCCATACAAAATTAAAAATAAATATTCATACGTAAAAGGTACAAAACAAAATAAAATAAAATTAAATACCTACACTTAAAAATAAATTTTGTGAATAACACACATGTCATTTACGATTCGCACTCTGGTGCACCGTCAACCACGCCTTATAAATTGGGCTGTCAAGATAGCCACTCAAGCTATTCAGTATCCCATTCCTCGAATTTCTCAACCCATCCCAGAAGGAAGCTATCCTAGATCTGATGACAGCAAAGAAGTCAGGAACCCTTGCGTCCGTGAACATGCTCGACGCGCTGCAATAACGTGCTTTCTTCATAAGGATGCGAAAAGCATCATTGTATTGCCTGATCTGAAAACCATCATTTCTGTTTTTGCAACATTATATATAAGATGCGTATCGCTCACAAATTGCTAATAGCTTTCTTAAGCCACTGATAGAGGGGCTGAGAAGCACCATATCATCAGCGTAGCTCAAATTGTTGACGCACACATCCGCTACGTGACATCCTATTCTGGTGCTTCTCAGCTCCAGTATCAGGTCGTTTATATAAATGTTAAATAAGTCCGGAGAGGTTAGCCCCCCTTGACGAACACCGCAGTCCAGCCTATATTCGCTGGAAGTCGGGTCGCCCCATCTTACTGCATTCGTTTGATTAGCGTACCAGTATCTCAACAGGTTCACAACATCTTTGGGTACTTCGGAGTGCGTAAGTTTGTTCCAGAGAATTTTATAATTCACTAAATCAAACGCCCTACTCAAGTCCAGGAAACAAGCGTATACAGAGGTGTCCCTATTCGTATAGTATTGTACTGTTTGTTTCAAACTAAATATTGCCGAATCTGTTGAGAGACCCGCACGGAAGCCAAACTGAGCATCGTCAACTACAAAATTGTTCACCAGTGAAGGCCGCAGCAGCTTCTCAAACAGCTTACCTATGACCGTTCCCAATGAGATGGGTCGATAGTTCGAGGCATTACCTAAATCCCCGGTTTTATTCTTCGCGATAGGAACTACAATGGTCTTCATGAGATTATCAGGCAGATAAGAGAACTTACAACATAAATTAAATAAATTACACAATTTACTATAAATTATGTCACTGGCCCATTGGATGTGCTCGATGCTCAAGCCATCGTGACCCGGTGACTTACCCCTTTTTATTTCTTTAACAGCCCTCATTACATCTCTGGGTGAATAGATACATCCGGCACTACTACACCGGTAATGAGTAGTAACCTTACTAATAGGCAGTTTCACGTATAACATTTTAAAGAGTACATATATCCCATTTTTCATGCCAATCTTGCTTTATCTGAGAGCCAACTTTGCCCCACTCTACTTCACATTACAATACGGAAGTCTATATACAGACCTCCATAAGTAAAGTATCCTATATTTTCCCGCAATTCACCAATCAATGTTAACTTTATACCCCGTTGTTTCGGAAGTTAATCCACCATTATTATAGTTAATATCTCACTACACTTATGAGTTTTAATGGGAACAATTACGATATTGAAGCTATCACACGGCGATAAAGAAAGCAATTTGCAGATCACCGCAAGTCTCGGAATGGGAACACTCAGAACTGTTTCACACGAATATGCGGAAACTTGCGCGAAAAACTGTTATATAATTTGCCAGACGTGCTACTGCACTGTAGGGTGTACTATATGTATGTATGTAGAACATAAATAATAAAGATTATTGTTGGAGTTAGTACAGATCCAAAATAATAACTTGGAAATAGAATATGAAAATCTTAACGTCTTACTTCACGCAATCGTTTTTGAGGGTACTTATAGCATTAATTTTTATTTATCTATTTCAGGCAGTATTAATGTACAATAAAGTAAAATTAACATAGGCCCATAGAATATATACCTTATAGACTAACATATATACAAAAATATAACACTATAACTAAATATGTTATACGCTACTACACAACACATAAGGAATTATTGTTTCTGCCTACTTTCCCTATAACGGCGGTAGACTACCACTGTAGGCCAGAAGTCCGGGGTAAGGAACATCTTCGCGTGTTCCGCTGGAACCTGGAGCGCGTAGGACTTGAAATCAGCTTGAATTAATGTGACTACGATATACGCCGAGAATTACAACATATTTTATGCTGTATTTATAAAGCTATAAGCACTGCTTGTTAAATACAACAGCACTGAAAATACGTTATCAAAAGTAACTGGCAAGCTCCTTGCAGCAATCCTTGGGAGACCTTAATCAGTCTTAAGATTATACTGAACCTCAACGGCACCCTGTGATTTGATTCGACATTATTTTTTATAACTATGGCCTGTAATGACGACCTTTCACATCCAAATATTAAAACTTAATACTTGGTACGACTTGGCTTGGTAAGAATAAGATGTTTTCTCAGCAGTGGGTCCACTCCACTTACATATTTTTACTGGAAATAGCGTTAGTGGTAGTTTTTGCATGAAAGAGTAATAAAGATTGATACATACATACATACAAACTTTCGCGTTTATAATATTAATAAGAGGATAGCTTTTTTAAGATTTCACAGAACAGAAATATAATTTTACTGGCTATATGGAGCACCAAATCTACATGGTTAGGTATTTTGATGAATCTATATACCTATATCAATTTGAAGAGTTAAATCCAAAGACGAGATCGAAGAAAGTCGAAACATATTAAGCACGTCCTTACGTTTTACCTTTTCTAAGAAACAAGGCAATAAATTCATGAATAAATCAAAATATTACATCCCGAAAGAAAGGCACAAAGGATTCTTCGTCACGGACGTAATAATGACGATAAAAAACGACAAATGACAACCTGCTACTGAATTCTTAAACCCTTCGTCTATTTAGGCGGGCGGGCGTGATCCTTGGAAGGAGCTTGGTGTTCCGTCTGATGCTTGCTGCCTGGAATGTTGTCTATTAAGGTTTGCATGTGATCGCATTGTAAGACAGGGGCGAAAGAATAAATGTGAAATAATTAACAAGCTGAGAAAATAATGATGATGGCAAACATAGGGGCATGCAAAGATATGAACTTAAACTGAAAGGCATTGAACGTGGTTTTTTGGAAGGATTATTCAAATCTACTTACTAAAGAGGTTTTCTGGATGGCCTCGTTAGGGGCCAGTTATGTGATCGTCGAGCGCTATATATTTATGTAATATTTCACCAATAATGTATAAAGCGAGCTGGTCTTACCGAAATAGGAGTCCTTTTATAAAAAAAAAGCAAGGGAATATATGGTAAATGTACAGGTTTAACGCTGAAGAGATGAAGGCATTAATCTAAAATTGATCTTTATTTTCCTTCATTTTAACTTAACCAAAGGGTAAGAAGTGTATTTATTACTTCTTATAATCTCGTTTCCCATACAGAACCCTAAAAATAAAAGGTATTCTAAATTTGAAACGGGCAACACGGCGCGGCCGGCGCGGCGGCGTGAGGCGTTCACCACCTGCTATCTAGCCGAACGCATCGGAAGCGAGAGTATTCTTTTTTCTCACAGACTGCATTCCCTAACTTTAACACAAAACACTTCGACTTTCTTCCTTACATTGCGTACATTGTTGTTTAGACAGCTTATTTAAAGACCGAGTTTAACGGCACACGTAATGGATATAGAACAGCGATGAAGAGTATTTCGATTGTCTTATTTTACGACGCGTACATTGTTTATTTATTGCTTATTTTAAGACTGAACTCGAAGTGTGCGCGTAATGTATTCATTGCTGATATTATAAGCCAGTTTGGTACAATTTTTATAACTGTCCGTATTGAGGCAGCGCATGCCCTTTTACCTATGGCCCGAGCACGTCTTTAAAGTTCTGTTGTGGGTGAAACAATGATGGATGGGCGGAGATGTTGGTTATTTTAAGAACATGGTTATATTATGTTCGTAGGGAATTTATTCGTATTTAAATCACGTTTCTTGACATCCTCAAGAGTAATTTGCATACTAAGAGATACATAGGCTCTTAAATTTAAATCGATATTTTATACAATTTGATTGTAATTTCAATATGACATGTTTAGATGATTAAATATGAAGATAAGGTACATATGGTATATAGGTATAAATGGGTAAAAAGCTTGTTGCAAAAAGCAATACCATAGAAGAAAATAGAAATCACTTAAAATACGCTTAAAAGTATATTTTTGCTGCTTCATAATAATGGACACTTTATAACACAATAATGGACGAAGTTCAAATTACTCGCTTCCTTATCACCGTTTAATTTTCGTACAGGCAATATTCGATAAGTAATCCTTATAAGGAGAGGGCCATCGGCCATCGTTACCGGTGAAGGCAGTATTGGAAATCTTGACGACGGACGGACGCCGATTGACTCAGACACCGAGTAAAAATTACTTATTATTTTATTATATACGGCAGTTAACTTTAACAGTTCTCGAAATTGGTTAAAGCTTGCAAATAAATAAATAAATTAATAATTGCAGCGAAATTACTGGGTATGTCGGGGTGATGAGCGCAATGCAGTGCTACGCATAGCTTTTTTTTGGTATTAAAAGTTCTGGGTGGCACTGCAATTGTTACGCGTGGCGCTTACCATCAGACGAACGACTAGCTCGTCTCATTACTCAGTTCCCTAAAATAAATAATAAATAAATAAATATTTGATATAGATGCAGATGATATCTCTCATAAA
This sequence comes from Petrophora chlorosata, assembly GCA_951640565.1. NCBI lineage: Eukaryota > Metazoa > Arthropoda > Insecta > Lepidoptera > Geometridae > Petrophora > Petrophora chlorosata. The sequence goes on from OX621209.1 coordinate 8,194,009, forward strand.
GTTATAGGCTGTGCAAAATATCTCTCCAGCTGAAGTGTTTAAAAAAAACAATAAACTTGTGTTATTGCATTAAACACAAAATACAGATGGTCTCTCTTTGATAAAATTCTAGAGAGTGCGCACCTTACCAGCATTTCTGTGCACCTTATAGACTTAGGTATGTGACATGCATCATCGCTGTCTAGAAGCAGACGTGGATGGGCTGGTATCTTTTCACTGTGCCTACACTTAAATTTAATTGTCATATTTCAAATTGTTTGGGCCCTCGAATGGAGATTTTTTTATAAACAAAGACGAGAGCCCCTTTATGACTTAAATTTCATTACATTCATTATGAAATTTGACAGAGTATTAATCAGACAATCATATTAAAATAAACTTTCTAGACTGTGGCTGTGGATTCACTTACATACAACATGAAACGCCCACGTTTACGTTTTAATTCACACTAACATACGTACGTTCTTTACAAAAACATATTAGAGACATAATAGGCTCCATACCAGCGAATAAGGCACCAGTCACCCGGCAATTATCTCATCAGCAACGTAATGACCGTCGATTGTTTCGGCCATTTTGACTTATGGAAAATGTAATCGAGCCTCATTCGCTTTATTAAAATTTCGTTTAAAGAGGCGCCTGATAACCGACCGTGCGGACGGATTGGGTAATTATTTTTTCTCGAAACGATCTTTCATTTATCTTGTAACGTTACTTTTGAAAACGGACCGCCCAGAAACGCTTTGTGAACTCCATATTGGAGATTTATTTTTTCTGGCGCAATGCAGATTGTGTATTCTGCCAGGCCGGCCAGTATGAATTTTTTAATTGAAAAATCTACAAGTATGTACATTTCACAATATTATTATGTAGGTAGGTACGATAATTTAGAACAATTTGCACTATTGCAAACTCTTAAACTTTATTTTGTTCTACGATTTATTTTTATTTATTTGGATGGTATCTTAGACCAACTGTAACAATTGTGTATAATTAAGGCCTGTATAGGGTATAATACCTTTTAATTAAGTTCACAATAAAGCCTTTTTAAACACCATACAATTAATCAAACATAATTACAAGTATCCTACGCCGTGTAAATGCAAATGTACAGCTGCTTTACTCTGTAATGGTCATTTGTATCGGCAAGTGTCTTTAGCTTGACATTTTGCAATTTTTTACGACCAAGAATTGTTCAGTTCTTTTTAGTTGATTTGTGAAATAAAATATTTAGTGTCGGGATGTTTAAGATAAATAGCACATAAGTATAGAAATTGATAATGGTACCATTGCCACTGTTATAACTGCTTTGTTTACTTGCAAAATCCTCATTCGTTAAACAGTAAACATTAGCAAGGCTCAATATGAAAACCGCGCGAAGAAAAAAAAACTATGATCGTATGCTACGAGCTTTGCCCGTTTTATTTTAGTAAAATTAACTAATCAGAAGTTATTTATTAGTCACCTTTTCCGTGTAATCTTTGATGGCCTCTGTAGTAAAGCATACGTTTTTATAGGTGTTCTGAGAAACTACAAACGATCGCAAACTATCGGTTTCTATGAAATAATTTCATATTCAGCGTGCGTTTATGACTTCCTAGTCTATGACAAGATGCGTGATCGTGCCATGAAAAGGAACTTTGTTTTGTTTTTTTTGTTTTGATTTTTTATAAAAATGTTACTAAAACGGACTAGGATTCGTCTAGTTTTGTTAGTAAAATACATCACAAGATCATAGATTGAATTACATTTGATTCTACAAACATATGTGTAGAATTCAGGCTAATCCTACCGATAACTTTGTATTTAAAGAAGCTGTAGTTAGCAAATGAAAGACTTGAATATAGGTACAGACTTGTATTTGTTTCATTTGTCACTTAATTTAATTAACAACATTACATCTGCAAGTAGTTGACAACAAGTAATGGATCGTCTCCTTTTAAAAAAACTCAAACACCTCTTGAAATTGACTGCCCGACCTCTGTCGCCATCTTGCTTCTTTTTCCCGACGATCCACTACTTGTTGTCAACACAAAAACTTATTACTTATTATATACTAGTATATATGATATTAATTATTTTAAATTGGAATTATTTATGGCAAATGTGACTTAAAATTAAGAGTGTTGATGACATATGTTTCGTCTTGCTTGCCTATTACAGCCTAGAACGATAACAACTTTTTTTTAAATAATAATTTATAACCAAAACTTGCATCAATCTACGAAGGCCATATTTTATTTTAGTATGAGCCGTAAAAAGGTGAAACAAGGATGTGCACTCATCGGCCCCTCGACCTCAGGTATAAGGGCTTAAAAAAAGAAATGAAAAGTGGTCGTCGGTCGCCCTTTGTCTATTTTTACCGCTTATTTTCTTATTGTTTGGCCCCTCGGGTAATTATAGTCTGTCCGCTAAGTCAACCGACATGGCAATCCAATCACAAATATGAAAAATCATAATTTAAATCCAGCTTACAGGTACTACAGGTTTGTCAAAAGCCTTAAAATAAGAAATCCCGAAGTTTACTGTGCTATAAGAGCTTTTTAACGCGTCATCGCGCATCAAGTAAGATATTTTTTTTGCCCTTATAATTGGAACTATAATTATCTAGAACAAATTCTTTTACATTTCAGTTCTCGCAGCGGCCGCGCTTGTTGAATTTCCGAATAAGCTCTACCAGATTCTACCTGTTCAGTTCCAAATGAAACAATTAACGTGTGTCGGTGCCGAAACAAATCACACAATAATTTAGGACCGGATTCGGGTAATTTTTTTGATAGTATACTCGATAGTTTTTCACACACGTCCATACATTTTATGGGAATTGACGTCAGATGCGCGTTACGGTCATCGCCATTCGTTGTGGATGTTACTAAATGAATTATGAATAATGACGGCGCACACGATACGCTCATTGTTTGTTTTAATAAAATGCTTTTGAGCCTTCGAGCGACAGTGTTGAGGAAAAAAATCGCATGCGATTGACTTCCGCGCATCTGTTCGTTTCGCCCGGAGGCTCGGGCCCATCACGACTCCCATACTTATTTGTGTTACCCGCCCGAGAAAAGAAGCCCTTGTTCCCGCAAGACTGGTTAGTATCGACCGGATTGCTCGTTTTATTCGGTTATTGTTGCGAAATCTCACACAAACCCGCCGGATTCCAGGCATTCCTGGACAATTACCATTTCGTGAGTGACCCCTCACTCCTCCCTTTGTCCCTCCACTGGTCCCACCGAAGGAGACTTGACCTTTGCCATTGGCTTGAATACCTTGTTCGGAAAATGTCAGCAATCTGCGACGTACGGAGAAGCGTATTATCGAATTGATGTAATTTTAAAATAAGGACAAAACAAGCTTTGTTCGACAACCGCGAGTAACGTTTTTAAGGGCAAAAAATCCTTGGCTTAAATTCAAATCATATGTAACTAGCTATAAATGACTAAAAGATGCTGTGAATCTAAGAAATAAATAAATAATAAATAAAACCTATAGATGGGCATTGTTGCTGTACAGTAAACGGACAAAAGTGCATTAGCACCTTAAAGTCGATAATCGCCCACACGGTGTAAGCCCGCGCATGCTGCATATTTTATCTCTGTGTGTATAATGTCCTTACGCACACAACAAAACGTCATACGGTATAACTATGAGGAGGTGCACTTCGTCAGATGCATGTGGTAAACATTAGAAAAAGATAACAGTATATACTCGCTTTCTTCTTAGTGAGTTATCCGGTTTTTACGCCGAGCCGACTCAAAACAACAGCTTAAATTCGTTTACTTAAAAAATGTGACAATGGTGGAGTGGCGTAAGTAGTAAACTCTTATACGATGGTCAATAAGGGTATGGGTTCAATCCTGAGTGCCGTGATCACTTTTTGGTATTTATTATTAAGTTTAAATCCCTGTTAATATAACAAACTATAAGTTGCAGCCTTTGTTAAACATGAATTAAAATAGTCGTTCATAAGGGAACATTTATTAAAATCCAAGTTAAAAAACATTTTGTAATTTAATAATTAATAACCTGCTTATGATAAACATTTATTTACTTATAGTTTTTAAAAGAAATAGAAACCAATACATCTCTTATTACCTATTGGTTATTTAAGGTTTATATAAGCTTAAAATATTCATTTTCTCAAGGAAAAGAGGTTTGAAGCTTAACCCCTTATAACCATAAACTACAAATTTTTCTTTAAAAAATCATTCAAATTTACCTACTAACTATTACTAACTATGACTTAAAAGTTTTATCATCGGTAAATATTGTAGTAGTCTTCCAGTTAAAATCCATATATTCTCGAGCAAAACGCAATCATTCCTGTTTATATGCCTTCGCGGCAAACATGATTTCTTAGCAGGTATTCGGTGATGTAATCCTTCGGCATGGAGTCCGCGGTGGATAGTGCGCAATTACGTTTCCACTTATTGTTCTGTATTCGTTTCATATTGTTCCACCATAAAACGTCGCTGAGACTGGTTGATAACCAGTGGGCTTACACGACTCTGTAGACTGCCTTCCTCGTTGTGTCGTTTTACCCAACGACTCACAGTATTTCTCTAAAACAGAGTAATCTTTATTATATTAGAACACTTTTAAACTAGCAATTTACACCACAACGCAACTATAATAATATCATCAAATAATCTATTATAACTTACACATAAGCCAGTTTCATTGGAAATTTGAGATATATTAAGTCCATTTTTCTATAAAAGGCCACTATATTTGCCCTTCCATCGATATTTCTATTTGCTAGCATTTGTAATAATAACTATCAAACGAAACATCACCAGTAACAATAAATCTACCGCTCGCAACAAAGTTCACCAACCGACAAGTTCACTATTCTATTGCCGTCTTGTTTCAAATCTACCTTCATCTTTTGAGAAACTGGTTAAAACATTGAAATAAAGAAACAACACCACATCGATGACATTTCAAACAAAATTCTAAAAACTAAAATGTAAAAATGATTTATAGTAAGAGAGGATTCGAACCGACGTGTCGCGTATCATGATTTATGACAGTTAAACACTGTGCTAAACCACTGAGCCAGACTGACACTTATCCAATGTCTCGAAATTAAAAGTTATTAACTTGAAAAGTTTACGACAGGAAGACGATTGATAATCTCGCTCTTTGATTGGTTCATAATGAAAGAATACATTGTATGGGTGTGTGTGTGCCTGCAAACGCTTTGTAGAAGAAGGTCATTAGTGCGATTTACTTTGATGCTATTGCTTTGTGAAACTGCTACTGGATTTTTGACCGCCACTGTACATATAAACCCCAACAGTAAAATCAGACTTTTTAAATCATTTAACATAGCAAAAATGATACTTATAAATAGTATCTACCTAGCTGCCAAGAAAAAGAATAAAGTTAATGAAATCACTTAATCACTATATAATCTTCATAAGTGTTAAATTTAATGGTGGTAATGATCTTAATAATAATGTAAGTAAAATAAATACATGCCGAATACAACAATCCAAGTCAATTAGTTTTAATAAATCTGGTTAACCAAACGATTTAACTGAGCAGAATACTCAATAAAAGTTCCATAATGACCGCGATTGTGCGCCATAAGGGTAATAACCATGCATATTTTCCATTGTATTCTATTTTAGGTTACATTAAAATACATATCTCAACGAGGCAAATAAATCTATTTAAATATTGGTTCGATTTTGTTTGGTTTTATTCTCATAAAATAGGGCGCTAGATACAAGTAAATATATTATACTGGGAAAATAATTCACTGTATGTTACAAAAACACGCAGGGCTAAAGATTTTAAAACTAATAAGTAGGTGATGTGATATTATAACAAATACATTATTCATTAGTTTAATAATTGGTTTAATCAGTGTATTTAGTATGTCTACTGTGTACATTTCGGTCCTGGGCCGTGGAGTCTTACAGTTGGAGCCATCAAATATATATTATTTTATTTGAAACCATTATCTCTTCTATCTATTTCACCCACCTTAAACTTTGGACGTTTTATAGAGACAAGAGCTAAAACCGCTGCCAGGAAGATTGGTATACTATACAAAGTCAGAGACTTCTTTAGTCCAAAGACGCAACTCCTGATCTTATACCAAGCCCAAATACGATCCTGCAAGGAATACTGTAGCCATCTGTGGGGTGGCCCAGCCAAATACCAGTTGGCAGCTCTAGACTCTATAGAACGTCGCGCAATAAAGTTAATTAATGACCATGCGCTCGTGGAGAAGAAGCTGACAAGTCTCGAACACAGACGGAAAGTTGGGTGTTTGTCACTTTTTTATCGACTGCACTTCGGGGAATGTTCCCAGGAATTGCACGAAAAAATATATTCAGTTATGGTTGTAGACGTACTTGAACTTGCATTTGCGCCTAGTATTTTACATTGCATAAGATTTTTTGACTTTGCAATAGACATGAACCTACTGCATTAACTTTACTGCAACTTTTCAACTACCCTGCGGTAGAAAATAATATACGAACAGCGTAATAAAGATGGCTACCTAGTGTTCGAGCTTCTCATGGTCTCATCTCAACCGTACAGGCTAAGCGTCTAAGTACCTAAGTGGGCATGCAGCTTTATGCGTTTATAATACGCATTTGTGAGATATCAGAGGAAAATTACTTTCATATCGTAGTTTTTGTTCCGGCACGCGTGTGCTGCTAGTGGAATGCGCTCGTGACGATCGATTTCGCGCGCAATCAGGCCGCCATGTTGTTTTTGCTGTCAAAATAATAGCCCGAGGCGCGTTCCGTTGCACGCTACCGGCTTTACTACTGACGACGCATGACTATTACATGTTTATACATAATGCTATAGTCTGTCACAAGAGGTACGACTTTATTTCACCTTCAAACATATTTTTTAAGGTCAAAATAATCCAATTCCATTATACATAATTGCAGTGATTCAAATCCCGGCTAATAAACAATTTAATGACAAGCGAGGTATAGAATTTGTTTCTTCTTTTATTTAATTACACTCATTCTGTTATTACGGTGAACATTATCGCGGATTAAGGGTGTTCTTTTATTTTTTGAATCCTTGCAAACCAGTCAGTGTGGGTGAGGCGGGTAACTTGTATTTTATAGCAGCCTCTGCCTTGAAAAATAGCTTGTCAAAAAAACGTGCTCTATTAAGCAAAGGAACTTTTCGACAAGCGTAAAAAATAATGCAGTAAAACGGTCAAATAAAAAGTTTGTATTTGTATCATACCGTAATTTTATTGATATAAGTATGTAAAGAGTACACGTCTGTAATCAAGCGCTAAATTATGTTTATAATAACAATCGTTGTAGGCACAAAGATGATCTTTTGTTAACAGGGATGAACTCTACAAAATTAATGGTTGAAGAATAGACTTATAATTCCGAGTTGCGCAAAAGTTAAGTACTAAGTGTCAACTTTCATACAAAAAGCAAGTTATCCCGCGGCCATGACTTTACGTTGGTGCAACTGGACCTAACAAAACTAATTAATTTGGTCAGCGAACAGAGTGAGTCAAGGTGTTCGACAAGGGATTACTCAAAATCGAAGATAAGATAATTCGTCTTAGAGTTTTCCAGACATATCGTAAGTTTGGTTTTCGAAATAAAATTATTGCTCTCATCTCTAGTTTTATTAAATCGTTTTGATACATGGCTATTCTATTTGTAAGCTGCTAATAAGTAAGTAGTAAGAATTTGTTGCAAAAAATAGGTTGGGTTGGGTGGTCTATTCGATTGGTAATATATAAGTATTAAGGTTTATTAAAAATGCGTTGGGTGGTCTATATTATAATTATAAGATATCTCATTTTGATACGAGTAATTAATTTTGCATTTAAAACAAACAGTTTACGATACAGCTAACTATATAGGTTGTCAACTGTTATAAAATATGTATCCGGTGACTGCTAAGTGTATTTGTCTATGATTAGCAATAAAATTAATTTAAATAGTTAATTTCATTGCAATCGGACAAATTTCTTGATTAAAATATTTCTTCCGGCGCAGTACATTAAATTTGGTGTCAATTGATTAAGATTATGATTAACATCCTTGAAAGCCAAAGTACCAATTTGCTATTTTGTAATTCACAGTGAGAAAGTTTAAACGTTTTTTATTGCTCAGTTTCCGCGGTGTAAATTCATCATAACTAATTCTAAGGTACACATTCTATGATTAAAGCAGCCGCAACGCAACTACGGGGCGATAGAAAGGCGACGCCGGCGCCGATGTGGTGTGAAAATGACCGATGAATCGCGGAAATCTTGTTATAAATAACACCTTTCGATAATTTTAACTCACGAAAGTTATTTATTAGTAAATTGATGACACTTGGGTCGTGACTTCAACCGCGTGAAGTTTGGTTTCGGTACTCTATAGCTATTCTATTATATAGAATCGTTCATTTTTGACAATATACTTATTTACTGTCCAAATCATTAATAAGTTATAGCGTTAAAGAGTACTAAACCATAAATATATCATGCACATTTTCGAATCCTAACTGATATTATAAACGCGAAACTTTGTATGTAGGTATGGATGGGTATTTGTTACTCTTTCACGCAAAAACTACCAAACCGATTTTGATGAAATTTGGTATGTAGGTACTTTAGAACTTGGAATAGCACGTAGACTATTTTTATCCCGGAAAACCGCCCTAAGCTATAAAAATGTCTTTACTCGACGTGGTTAACAATCTGAATTTCAAGTCCGTCCCTGCCGATGCTTTGGTAGGTGAGGTGGACCTTGGTAGAGCAGCTAAGCTGGGCGCTCAGCTCAGGGCAGGGTAAAGTTAATTAGTTATTAGACGCCCAGGAATGCAACCAGCCTTGCCGTAGCCTGCAGTGCCTCGCCGATGTTATCCAGAAATTAGCCGGACCAAATTAGCCGTACGGCGAACGGCGGCGGAGGCTACCTACGGTACACGAGGGCGTAAATATTACGTATTGTACTACACGGGACGTGCTAGAATTATGCTAGGCTTTAAGAATAATTTTAAGTCTAATAAAGTGCGTTTAGTGAGACTGTCGACGAGCATAAAGAAATGATTTTAAAATATAAGCAACCTATAAGAACCTATATAACCTACAGGGAAAATCGAAATTCGTTAAATTTATAAACCGTCGCCCACAGAAATAAGCTTAGATCCTACATTATAAGCTTATAACATGGAGGTAGGAATATTACATCTTAAACCCCAAAGTTAAGATAAACACTACCACACCACGGAGGTTTTATTCGTTGTAACCCCAACTTCTATAAATGCTTAAGCACAGTTTAAAAGTTCATTCCAATTGGAACCTCCCCCTTTCACCTTTAATAATCGTATCCCCTTTCGACTCCTTTGTCGGCGTCCTGTAACCACATCCGCATAATATAGGTGACCGCAGAACAGTTTGAGAGCGGTGTGGGTTCTATCAATAATATCCACCATTAGGCTTTATGGTTCTTGTTTTTTTGCTGATTGGAAAGAAATCCTACAGTATCCTGTATGTGACGTCTCCAACGTTGGCTTTCCCTAACTGCGGAGTAATAGGGTAGGTAATAAGTCTTTGCTGCGGGTTTTTTTTGTAGTTGTGAAATTGCTTGCAAAATTGCTATGGTGGCTGGGACGGTTTCAAATGAACTTCTCGCATTTGTGTGTTGGTAATAATGATAATTAAATGATTCGATTTCATTTCATTGGTTTTTCGTTTATCTATAGATAACACCTACACGATTTACGAACAGTTCAAAATTTTGTATAAGTCCTAAAGATCGATTGCCGACAAATAGGTACCTATTTGTCGGCAATCGATCCTCGTAGATGACCGCAAACGGCGAGAGTCGGTATCACATGTCCTTATGTTTACATTAAGAGTCTAGTTTATATTAAATTTATATTAAAAGTAGATATATCATTAAATTTATATTACAAGTATGACAATTCGGTTATATTTCAGAGATATAATATCTTCGTTTTATGGTACCAACTTCGGTGATTGGGAAAATACGATATCTACATAGTTACGCGAGTACTAATGCACCAGATATATTCAAAGTTCAAAAAGTTCAAAAGTTCTTTCAATTTTGTCATCACAGACGCACTTATGAACGTCAATTATTACAATGACTGTACGCACTTATGAACGTCAATTATTACAATGACTGTACGCACTTATGATCGTCAATTATGACACCGTATCGGAAAAAAAACCACTAGTCAGAAGATACGGTAAGAAGCTGAGGGGCATTTTTTTAGAACTTTTGTTACAATATGTTATGTTTGTTTTTGACAATATTATTTTTCTTATGTGCAAGTTGGCTACTTGGCAGAAGCGGAATGTTCCATGCATCTTTGTTTTCTATGAAATTACTAACTATATGCTTTATCATTAGAATATTTTTCACACGCAATTTAAATCTACTTTCTGTGAGCTCCGTCATACATTTTGGAATTTTATTGTAAAAACGTACACAATTGCCCATGAAGGACTTATTCGTTTTACGCAATTAATTTCTATATCCGCGACAGAACCCCACAGCAAAATGCCATATGACATTAAGCTGTGGAAGTATGCAAAGTACCGAGCCGTTGCTATATCCTAATTGCCTAATTAGTTAATCGCCTAATTTTTCTAACCGCGTATGCAGCGGAACTAAGTTTTCCTGATAGAGCATCAATATGAGCATCATCATCAATCACTGCAACTTAGAGTCTATGCCTATAGGAATACCGTCACCTTATCTGTGTAATGCTACATACCCAGTTAGACCTTCAAATTTACTTGTTTACTAGAAGGGACTATCACGAGTAGGTCAAATTCAATAGATACATCAAGGTTCTGGTTGCATCTAAAGAAATTCCGCTTTATCAAAAATTTCACACATGTTGTTTCATGTGGGCTCTAATACAGAGCGCGTATTATGACGAGGTATTGCAGATTTTTGTCCATTATATACTCATATTGTAATTTTTAAGGGCTAATGTAAAAAAAAGAAAGCTCCTTGGCGTTGTCCAGGCCTAGTGGACGACTACGGGCTGACGATGAGGGCAAATGTACACCCCATCATGCAGTGGCGATTTCTTAGATAGTTTTATTGCACAGGACAGGACCATAAAAGCTATTATACGACTTTCACTGATAAACGAAAATGCTTTTATTATAATAACTCAGTTAAATTATGTTTTATGATATCAAGAAGGCATAATAAAATATGTTTTGAAGGGAGTTGTAAAACAGAAAGCATTTTAATGTTGTTCGATGTACCTTGATTTAAGTGGTTTTTTATGATTATTCATGTCAAAAAATATCTCAAGTAACTTTATGTTAACCAGTTAAATAAACTAATTAATTGAGAACGAAAAGAAAGTGGTGATTATAAATGAAGATGAAATACGAGTTTTGCGCATTTTTATGCATGAATGTGGTAGATTGATTTGGTAGGTCTATTTTGATGCGTTGTGCTTGAGAATTTATGAATGTATTTGGGTAAGTAGTTCTGATATTCAATGTCAAATCGGAGAGATGGTACACGATTAATGTTATTTTTAACTATGTGTAGTAGAGTAGATGACTTGAAAAGGACAGGTCTAAAACAAGAATAGTATCTACTTAGTGATATAATAGCGAGAGTACTTTTTTAATTTATTTGAAGGGTGTTGTCGCTTTGCGACCACATTCCCCTGTAAAATCAAAATATATACGTACAACACTAAAAAAATAATTTACTTTACTAATACTAAATCTGACTCCTCCGGGTATAAGTAAAGTAAGCTAAAATACAATTACAAAGACCAATATCTTAATTTATCACGAGAGTAGGTACTTGTACTGAGCCAAAATCCTATTTCGCACCACAATTCCTTCTTTTTTTATTAATTAGTGTTACAATTATTATGAATCCATTAATAAGTACCCAACTATGTTCCTTGTTTGTTCTTTCTCTTTATTAATTATGTTTTTTCTACATTGTGTGGTTGTCAAATAAATGTCTTTCCTGTACTTTTTTAGTTTATTTTGAAAATTGTATTGTACACCTGACATTCTTCTGAACTCTCGTTTTCTGGACCTCTTAAATAAATACTGAAAAATGTCTCAAATAGGTATGTTAGCATTCAGTGATCGATGTACTTACCTACATCACTACAGGTACTGAAAATTAAACAAAACGACAGCAGATGGAAGGTAAACGACATTATCTATTTTCGACTACAAAGTAAAACAATGTGGGTACCCATTAGCTCAAACCAGAATGACTAAAACGTTGATTTTAAGCTGCACTACACAGACACCTTTACAAAAGCTAGTGGAGACAGTCACCTCGTCAGGTGTTGAAATACGACACATTGTAAGGAAAGTGGCCACTCAACAATTGCACGTAAAAGTTATACCAGTTCTAGGGCTGTCATCAGGGCTCTGAACGTAAATGAGGAAAATTATACTTGCATCGAAATCAAAATCTCTTTAATCAGTTTTGGCATCACAAACGCACTTATGAACGTCAAATTATCACAATGACTCCACCACCGCATCGGAAAAAAAACACTACTCAACACACGACACGGCACGAAATGCAAGATACGGCAAGGAACTGAGGGAATGTTTTTAGATTTTGTAATTTTTTTTTGGTTTTCTACTATTTTATGTTTCTTATGTACCAGTTGGCTACTTTGCGGAAGTGGAATGTTTCAAGCATCTTTGTCTTCTATATAATTACAAACAGTATAGTATGCTATCCTCATTAGAACATTCTCTACGCGTAATTTGAATTTACTTTCTGTGAGCTCCGTTATACATTTTACTTTGAGTAACTACATAGTAGGTAAGGTGCTTAAGCCTTGAAAATAAGGAGTATACTGACGTAAGGATCATAAGGGGGATAAAAGGGTTTAAAAGTTTAATTTATAATATTAGCCGTAAGAATAGGCTGATAACGGCTTTTAGGATAACTATTGTTGTCCGTCATTACTGTCAAGATAATTTTACTGGTGGTAGGTTTCTCGTATGCGAGAGGCCATCTGGGTGGGTACCACCGCTTTGCCAGTTATTCAACCGCCAAGCAGTAGTGCGCGAGTATTACTGTGTTCCGGTTTGAAGGGCATTGTAGCCAGCGAAATTAATGGGTATTATGAGACTCAAGAACTAATTGTCTCAGGGTGACGAGCGCAGTGCAGCGCAGCGCAGGATTTTGAAAAACAAAGTTCTGGGTGGTGCTGTTATTGTTATGGGCTGGCGTATTGCTTACCATCAGGCAAACGACCAGCTAGACTCGTCATTCAGTTTCAAAAAAAAAAATTGTAATAAACTAGCTGCGCCCCGCGGTTTGCCGGGATAAAAAAGTAGCCTATGTGTTAATCCAGGGTATAAGCTATCTCTATTCCGAATTTCACATAAATCCGTGGAGCCGTCGCAGCGTGAAGAAGTAACAAACACACTAACTCACAAACTCTCGCATTTTTAATAATAATGTGATTGTTATCAAATAATAATTACCAAGGCACCAATAAGCCTAGAGCAAGTTGGTAGTATTCTTCATCACTTTCTTCCTTAATTCCAATAATTAGAAATCGAAAAAATATAATAATTTCTTATTAAACATTCGCCTAGTTTTCAAAATGTAAAAACTGCATTGTTTGATTTTTTTAAATCGTTTTTCTGCTTAAAATCGATAATATGTCCAAAACTGTTATCGTGAACTTTAAAATCTCTAAGGTGGCTTTATAACAATAAATGATATCATCTTTCTATTCATGGGTATTGTGGGACCATGGTCCTCATAGTTCCTGGTTCCCTAGATATAGGAAATCATAGTTTCATCAACCCTTTTTGGCTGTCAGTTACATTATACTAAGTTATAATTAAGATTTTTTTTAAGATCTGTGGTTTTTGTTGTAAATAAATAAATAGTTAGGGGTCAAGATGTATGTGATCGTTGGGCGTTATTTATTTATTTATATTAGATTTTCGAGAACAAACTACAAGGTATCTAAAAGGTTAGTTATTTAACCTAAGGACAAAAGCTATAATTCCTGCTGCAGGTGCGTTAATATTATACGATACATTATAGAAAAGGGTTATTGACTTCCGCTTACTTCAATAATAATTACCACCCACCACCTACCCACCTACCTACTTAGCTGCAAGCCCTAGATATAAAAGTACTCGGTACGTAACTATGCAAATGATAGTAGGTACGTGATATACGTACTATTAGATGCTTATTTCCTTTCATTTTGCTGTCATTTGAAGTAGAACTTTAAAACTTCACTAGGTTACGTGCATCATAGGTTAAATTATTGGAAAATTAAATGGAAACGTGAATCAATCTTTTATTTATGTCAGCTTCTGTGGTGTAGTGGCTCAAACCTTATAGTTCAAGGGTTCGTTCGATTCCCGCGATCGGCGGGACAATTGTTGCACAAGAGCAAGCGCTAGCATTTGTTTCGTTCTTGGTGTTGTGGGACCTCGTAATTCCTGGTTCCCTAGATACAGGGAATCCTAGTTAGGGGCCAGGATCTAAGTATGTAATCATAAAATAAAAAATAATGCGTCAAAACATTTGACTAAATAGGAAACAATAAGAAAGAAAGAAGAACCATTTATTCGGCACACAAAAATTACAAACAAAAAATAAATAATAAATTTTAAATTATATATATAATATATGTGCCGAATAGGCTCAGTTCAGCATAAAATGCCGAGAGTTTTACACAACTCGGCGCTGATTATCAGCTGATTTTTAATAAAAATTGTTCTTGTTGTGGACCTGTGAACCCTATATACGCCCAGAGTAAAACTTCCATCTACTCAGTGCGCAGGCGCAGTGCGCACGGGCCGCGTGCACCTTGTTATTACATGTGCATCACGTCTCCGCACCATCGAGTAACGTATCATCATAGAGCGGTATCGGAGGTGGCGCCATCTGCCCATTACTGGTACAGTTAGGCTGATAATGAGATTGATTAGGGATTATAAAAGTATTGGGATGGTTTACGCGCATCGGAATGCTGAATGCACCAGGAAAAGGTTATTCGGGGAGACGGGTCTGAGCAGCCGCTCAACTGCCGTCTCTCTCTAGATCTCCATCTTAGGCTACATCATCGCTTCACATCAGGCGAGATAGTGGCCAAACATAGATCATTTAAGTGTAAAAAAAAGCTATTCTTCACAAAAGACGGCTTTCTGAAACAGTCTTACGATTGTTTAGTAACAAAATTACAAATTATTAAAAAACAGAAGTTTTAGTGGAACTCAGTTCTATCACTAATTCGTAGTGCTTGCATGAATGTATTAAATCCATGTAAAAAATCATCCACCGAAAAAAGTCAATATTTTCAAACAGCCGAAGATGACCTACACCTTTTCAAAGATACTAGTATATTTTTATGTTGTTTGTACTTAAAGACATTAAAATAGCATTTTTAATCACCATAGACACATCGATGTCAGCGAGGCTAATATTATACGGTCTCATAACTTGGGGACTGTTCTCAAGTTTATTTTAATTGCAGACATATCTGGATACGTTCGTTGTGCGTTTTATTATGGACAAATGACAGAGTAGAATAAGCAATAAATGTAGACGGTAAAGGGGACCCCCCGGCAATTTTGCCCTTATCAGAATAACTATCTTGAGAAAGTCGTATAACTTGCTGAGCAATTAAAAATGTAGGAATCAGCTTCTGCCTACCTTTATCGTATGTATGATACCTACTGATAATGATAAGTAAGAGCTGTGCAAGACGAGCTAACTCCACTATAATAGATTATGTTTTTATGTGAAAGAGTAGCAAACTAGCGTCTGTCGTCAATGGACATTCTGTCGTAGCAGATCCTGTAAGAAGAAACTGAAAAATATAAATACCTAATCGTGCATGTTGACAGAGGTTCATCTAATATCTAAATCACTACGTTAGTTAGACTAATTAGATCACTGACGTGAGAATATATTTATTCTTCGAAATGTCACAATGTCACAATGATTGAAGTTATTAGAACTAATAACAGAAAAGTTCTAAACTAGACCTTGTTTTCAATGACGTGCCGGTTAAACCACATTCAGCTACAGAGTGAATGATAATATAAAAACTATATTCAGCTCTATGCTAGTGGCAAAGTTATTAACGCAGCGCCGCCCACGCTATCGTCACATCTGCGGCTAACAGCGATCGAATCACATTCGTCTGCAGCGGACCTTATGTGTAACTAACACAGTCATTGGTATGGTTCAAGAGAGAAGCGGGGAGCTATCTATCGAACCACAGTGTGTATAAAACGCCTTAAAAAACACGCATTGAAATATTCAAATCCATATTTGAAAACGAACAATTTGTAGGCAACACCACAGAATACTAAGGGACAGAAGCATCACGCTGCAAATAGCGACTTGCTATGACGCAATATAGTTCAATTCAGCTCGCGTAGCGCTGCATACCTACCAGTCACATTAACCTATAGAGCTCTTTCTATCGCATAGCTCTTATCTCTTCTGACGCGGCACGTGTAACGACGCGCGACCCGTTATCGGTGTTCGGCTATGTACTTGTAGCTTTGTACCTACAGTGCGGAGTGCGCTAGGCCTGGTAACACAAAAAGATATTGTCAAAAAAAAAGCTTGAAGATTCTCCTCGTACCAAAAAAGTCACGCAAAAATATAATAAACGTTCTCACGAAAGAACAATCGTAGTTTTAAGACGACGGGACTGCGTGCCTTTTGACAGGAATAATTCGGCTTATAATGGTTATTATCAAGATACGTAACATGTTGACAATCTTACTTAATACTACTAATATATAACAGTTTATTTATGCATAACATTGTCTCATTCACATATTTTTTAATGATATATTATATGTAATTTTATTTATATGTCTCTCATACACCACAACAAAACACAAAACAACATAATGTTTTTGTACTCCGACGAAAGAGGCCTAGAAGCTATATCACAGGCCACAAGCCTAGTTTAGGTTTCAGGTGTTCCACCAGCTAATTTTTTGTAACAAATGTTTCAATTAATAAATTATTTTGATTTGATTCAAGTATTTCGCCGTCAGCATTTACAAAATAAAATTAAATATATATATTTGATTTATAACATAACCCGCTTGAAGCTTCTGCAAGTACCACACAACAAGCAAGTCACGCACAAGTATACACGTTCACACGTGGAAGTCGAACGCAACTCGGAGCAACAGGGATTACTCGTGCAGCTCCTTCCTCGATTGCAAAGCCATCGCTCCGTGGACAGGAAACATTCGGCCCAGTAATGATCAGTTCGGGATTTATTAGGGAGTGATATGGGATTTTAGGCCGGTTGATATTCTTTGAGACATTTCATGAAGTACGTACAATCTTTCGATGCCATTAAGTGAGAATGTAATGGATGGTGGTTACGCTGATTAGTCGGTATATTTTGGTTTAATTTCGGTCGGATTGTTATAATAAAAGTCTAGTCAAGGAAAGGTCTTGAGCTACAAAGTTTAGGTTAACATACTGATTACTGTCTCTGTTGTTGTATTCCACCTACAGCAAAAGAAAGAAAGAAAATGCTAAGTTTTGTGAGATAGTTGAACATGATCTCTCGTACTACAGATATAAAAAAACATGGTTTGCTGTGATATAAAGTACCATATTATTTAGTATCATTGTATAATAATCTCATCAGTCTATTTTTGCCCACTTTCCCACTGCTGGGACACGGGCCTTCTCTCATAAAGAGAGTATGGGATACAATCTGCCACGTTAGCTCAGTGCGGGCTGGTGGATGACACGTGTTCTTGAACTTTTGTGATTAATTCTTGAACGTTTTTTTATAGAACTGAGTGATGAGACGAGCAAGTCGTTCGCCTGATAGTGATCGCGACGCCTGCCCATAGCAATTGCAGTGCACTCACTGTTAATATCCATAAAAATCACTGCGAAGCACTGCATTGTGCTCATCACCCCGAGACATCAGATATTAAGTCGCATATGCCCAGCAATTTCGCGCATGCCAAACAACACATGTAACATGCCGGTTTTCTCACGATGTTTTCCTTCACCGTTTTATCGTAAAGTATGCTACTTTTGTCCTAGAAAGATGATTTATTTTTCGGTTTGGTAACTCCGGGTACAGCCACAGGCTAAAGCAACTAGAAACCTAGAGTCTCTACACTATAAGAATTCCTCAGAAGTAGGTATATTGATGCTTGATAGCCATGGAATGCAAATAGATTCGTTGTTTTCAAATTAAACGGGGTTCCCATAGATAAATTATAATTTAAGTTTAGCTACTTTACATAAAATCATGAATTTTAACCACTCGCGCGCAACCAGTTGATTTTACTATAGCCATAGTTCCCAAAGTCTCATGCATCAAAATGTAGTAGTGCAAGTTTGTCATCGAGCAATAAAGACTCTTTTCGCCTCTCGGCATAAATTTAATTTAATATCCACTAACCTCTGAGAAGTCCCTCTGCGACATGACTCCGCATTTAGCTGCCCCTTAACATAATCTGTGGACGATAAAACGGACGTTAAAATAAGTGATTAACTTTTACAAATTAAAAGTCTAGACTGTGTGTCACAGTGTCGTTCTCATAAAAGTATTGGTGGTTCATATATTTTCAATTTTTGTGAATAGATAAAATTGATTACCTATTCCTATGGACATTAAATTGAAACAAGTATACATTAAAAAAGAACAACCGACTTCAATGTATCTTCGAAGTCCAATGTCAAATATCAATAAAATTTATATGGGACCACTTCGTAGCTATACTCAACCCAACGCAAAAACATTTAAGCTATTGCATAGCTTCTATCGCGGGCCTTGAGCGTGGAGACCGAATCCAGAAATTCCGTAACGAAAATAACCTAACACCCCCCACTCCGAATGCTATGCAATAGCTTTACCGCGGCAGTCTCCGAGTGCCACACGTCTTTTATTTTTTAAATCTGTCTATTAATGACGGAGTTCTGAGGTAACAAACATTAAAAAAAGACGTGTGGCACTCGGAGAAAGCTATTGCATAGCATTTGGAGTGGGGGGTGTTAGGTTATTTTCTTTACGGAATTTCTGGATTCGGTCTCCACGCTCAAGGCCCGCGATAGAAGCTATGCAATAGCTTAAAAAAAAAAACGAACAGAGAACCTCCTCTTTTTGAAGTCGGTTAAAAAAATGGTCTCGCCGCTGTCGCCATCATAGTCATCGGTTCACATTCACACTATTGGTACTATCCATGTTATTGGTGAGATGGATAAATTTTGGTGATTAACTACAAATAAGATTAACCAATCGTTTGAGACGTAAGTTATCCATTTGTAATCTGCAAGTGAGAACAGGCTCTTTGACGTCAGGTATATATTGGAACAGAATTAGCCCTTATATAGGTAACTAATCAGAATCGAATACAAATCCTTACATTAAAGAAGCCTGTCTAAATTAGTATGCTAATCTTCATAATACATATTAGGGTATCAAAAATCTTTTAATTACATTTACTTATACCACTTCTTGGTATAAAGATTAAGCATTAAATTATTACTTGCGTTTCTCTTTTATTTGCAGTTTGGAAAGCCAACTTCAATTAATAATCAAAATAACAACCAAAACATCAACTCCAGTATCTCAATGCAATTCAGCGAAGAACTGTCAAAATTGTCGACGACCCCAAACTCTCAACAAACTTGAAGCTCTGAGAGACATCGGATCGCTGTCTTTTACCGCATTTACGGGAATGCTCCAGTAGTACTAGTAGATTTAATCCCAGCATCGCGGTCCTAGCAGCAAAACTTTCATCACTACAAAAATGGTCATTCACAGATCATTGAGTCCTCATACGATGCGATTTATAAGTTCATTCCTGACACATACATACAATGACATGTAAATTGTGGAATAAAATGGAGTCCTTCATGAAGGGTGTAATAAGGACTTTACAGGATCGGCAAAGTATAGCAATGTCTCTGGTGTTGCAGATGTTTAAAGGCGACGGTGACCGCTTACTATTAGGCTGTCTGCTTGATTGCCATTCTCACATAAAAACATTATCTAAAATGACTCTTTAATAAGAGTTCTTATTCACCCGGGTATGTACTCGTATTACAGGATGTAAATAGACGGTGGCAACGACGAAGCCTATATTCTAGTTTCCGTCAGCGGTCGTCAAACCTGCCGATGTGATATGCAATAAATAAAGAACGCAACACTGGTAAAATTAGTGCCACTAACTATTACTTGTTTACTGATGTAAATTGAGATACTAGGAGCCGATATGCGCGTACTGACGAGAGCACAGATAAGTAGTTGTTTCTTGAGCCTGAGAAAAATTATCTACACGATGTATATAATTGCGAGTGAGGAGTGCCAACAAGTGATAGAGCAACCGGCGAAAGGTGCAATAGTATAGCAGTGGTCTGGCGGCGAAGACTATAAGGTTACTCTATACTCGTAGGTTTATTAGTCTGGTCTGTATGCTATGTATGTAAGTATCCGAAAAACCACCTTGAAAGAATCTTCGCGAATGTACACTGGAAGGGGAAACTGACGCTCTGCCCCAGGCCAGTGTGAATTGACTACTGCGTTTGCTGACAATAGTTGAAGAGATCTGGACACTTCAATCTACGGTGAATTATACGTCCCTAAGAATAGACAAATTTTCTTCCATTATAAGGAATATGATTCGAAGATTAAAATTTAATTTCTTTTTCTTCTTTCTAGTTAAGTAATCACGACTGGGATCAATGCATCCTTTGATTATTTTTAAATTCTAATAAAAAATAAGATTTCCTGTTCATTAAAAAGTCCATTTAAAACTAACTCCATAACTTGTAACATACAGAACGGCTTGATAAGTTGAAACTACTATCTTTAATGCCAGTGAAAGGATAATTTCATGCGTTTTAATGTATTTAAGTACTTACCGATGCCTTTCTCCTTATTGGCATCTGTTAATTGTTTTCGATTTTCAGAAAGTTTTGCTGTTAAAGTAAACTTAACCAATTATTATTTGTAAGTTTATTCAACGTTACTTATTGGATTAGAAAATCTGTTAGAATTGGGAGAACTGCAAAGAAAATATTTCATAAACTATAATTTAAGCTCTCAGTGGCAGAACCTGGCTACAAAGAAAAATGAATTACTGTACTCTTTGTCTTCTAACACCTGCCCCCGTACCCATATGTCCCTCAAGTGCCAATCGTATGTATATCGTGTTGAGCTCAGATGAAGATGTAGATTCACTGCGACAATGTCTTATGATGCCATACATTGTCCCATTATGTTTATCTCAACTTGTAGTTATTGTATTTTGGTATAAATGAATGAGATTAATTCGATTTGTTTCCTGAATCGACAATAATTAGTCGCAGTGAAGCTATACCTTAATTTGAGCTCAACACGATAAACGATCGGCGCTTGAGGGACTGGGTAGGGGTGTACAAGACAGTTATCATGTTATCACACCCTTTGTTTAACACTAAAGCTCGCACTGCACAGGTCGTAAATGATCGTTTGCGGCATTATCTTATACCTACATGCAATATCTCATAAATGTCCTTTGTACAGGCGTTAAATGCAACATAGTGTCAAACTGCATGAGACGTAATGTCCAGGTTTATATTATTATTGCTGTGATTACAACAACTATAAAATCGTGTCGTTAAATGTCCCTTCGGGTGGGTGCAGGTCCTTCACGTTACCTTTAGTTTATAGGAAAGTTTAAATGGCAACAAAGTCGGAAACGTTCATTTCAATCTACGGATGTTTAGTGCCTAGGTAGTACAATATGTTAAGCAGGTTTCAAGTACGAAGTAGTATTCTAGGTATTCGCCTTAATAGAGATAATAAGGAAAGTGTTATTGGCCACATTTATCTATCAGTTTAAGTAAAATGTAAATTACTTATTAGTCTAATCATTTGTAACAAAAATGGGGATCATAATGACTATGAAGCCATACTAAGGAAAATAAAAAAAGGTATTCTGTGGCACGAAGTTTGTTAAAATTATACATTTTAAACATATTTTAAAATAATGTATTTAAACTAACCTATCCTATAGTCACTTAGAAAGTCATGCAGAGAGACAACTTCCATACTCAGCAGTTGAATAAAACTTTAAAACTGACAGGTATTTTTAAAACGTATCCGCAGGCAACAGATCTCTGCCCGAAACCCCATTATCTTAGTCTTTACCTCAAAATATTCAAGTACAAAGACAAAATAGAGAACACCAATTACCTGCAGCTTTTTGTTCACCTTTTGTTGAATTTAGAAGCAGCTGGCTCAGTTTTTTGAGTTCTTTTTTATGGATAACCACGAAATTTCAAGTAAATTATTGCGTAGAGCATAAAGCCGGCGTTATGCCTTAGAGCCATACCTTTTAAACGGTAGCCTGGTGGTTAAAAAAATTCAAATCCTAACCTTGTATCGAGGTATCATTACGCGCACGTGAAGTGGCGTGCCCAGGGAGAACGATGTAATTTGTTTAAGTTGATGGACACTAGAGGTAGAGGTAAATTAGTCTTTAAATGAGATGGATATAAAGTAAGAGTTCCCTTGCGGACAATAGTTGTGGGTTGACTAGAAATCTTGGAATCGAGTTTACTTTGTAAACTGATCAAAAGGGCTTCCTGACACAACTTTTTATTTTAATCAAGCTAACTATGAAATTTTGTGAAGAAATGAAGTATTTCATATATTTCATTTCGAATTCAGAACTTACTATAGGAAGTTAGAATATATATAAGTATGTGCTATATTATTTACAGTCGTATATTTTTTTCTGTCTTCTATAAAAGCGTCTACTGATTTCATTATTTCTTCATCCAAAAAGTAAACCAAGTTCTGTAAGTAGCTAGTACTAAATCTCATCAAGCTGTTTATATTTCTACATATCAAAGGCGTATAATTTGAGCTCTCTTCAGTTAAGCGGTCGCGTGCGCGGCGTCTTGCCCCGGGGCCTTCCAGTTTGATGGCCAGCCTGCTACCTGGTGCTGTGAAACTGATGATGTTGTTTTATGTAATGGTAAGCAGAATGTATGGCATGAAAGTGGCGTCATAAAAGTACCATTGAAATCGCTCTGATGGGGTAAACGTGACTTGGAATAATTTAATGACACTTAACTATCAGATGCTCCTGATCCTCAATAGCCAGGCTCATAAGCAGGCTTCCAGGCGCTTGGCAACAGATGAAAAGTAGAAAAAATCTTAAGCATTTGTTTCGTGTAGGTATATGTGAAACCATGATCGGCTTAGTTCCTGGATAATTCAGGATCTATGTGTGTGATCGTTTGAGATTATTTCTTTATTTTATCTTGTTATTTATATTGAAAGCCAAGTATGTCTTACGATGAAGTAAAACAAGTGTAGCCTGCTCTAATGGTTAGCACTTGTAGGTAGCAGGTAAAATCATGTACTTGTTTTTCATGTACATAATTTTAAGGTTTTTTAACAATAAAGTGTTTATCTATCTATCAGGGTAATATAATCTTGGGAGAAACAAATGTCGATCAACTAATAAATAAATATGGCTAATGATTTCAAATGGCCTATATTTTCGAGGGAGGTGGAACATTATGTCCTTACTGGCCTAGGTTCTGGCTGGTAAGACTAGCTAGTCTGCTGCAGTAAGACAAATGTTGGATCTTTTATTCGATACAAAAAGGGGTCCAAAGAACGACAGATGACTTGTGTAGTTCTTTAACTTTTTTTGCAGTGTGAACTGACTGACCTTAACTAAAACTAATGCAACTTGTAAGACAAAGAAGAAAATCAATATTAAATAGGTATTTATTTCTTTTTTATTTGCAATACTAGGTAGGTATTTAAATTCTTCTACGTATAATTTGCAATCAAGAACACTGTGTTCATCGCTAAAAAACGATTTAGTGAAGCCAGTAGGTTCCGTTACGGTGAAACAGATGATGTATACTCGTATGTGTCAGAAATAGCTGATCATTAGTTTAGTGAAATTATGTAAATTATGTACCATAGAAACTATCATTCGATTTTCATTTGCAGCGTCTGGGTTGGTACCATCGCTTTGCCAGTTATTCAGCCGCAAAACAGTAGTGCGCAAACATTACTGTGCTCCGGTTTGAATGGCATTGTGGCCAGCGAAATTACTGGGCATGAGAGCTATTGTCTCGGATTGACGAGCACAGTGTAATACGGTGCAGGATTTTGCAAAACAAAGTTCTAGGTGGTGCTGCAATTGTTATGGGCGGGCGTGTTGCGTATGTCACCATCAGGCGAACGTCCTGCTCGTCTCCTCAAACACTTAAAAAAGCTTAGCTTATTATTGAACTGCTAGAGACCATACAGTTGTCCATTTTTTAACCGACTTCAAAAAAGGCAAGGTTCTCTGTTCGATTGTATTTTTTTATGTTTGTTACCTCAGAACTCCGTAATTTATGAACCGATTTGGAAAATTCGTTGCGCTGGGTTCAGTATAGCTACGAAGTGGTCCCATATAAATTTCATCGATATTTGACCTTGGACTTCGAAGATTGACTGAATGAAGAAATTGAATGATTGAAGACATTGAAGTCGGTTTTATTTTCCAAAAATTAATTATATTTTGTTAGTAGGTATTTATGTATTTTTTTATCTTATTATTTTATATATTATATATAATCTTTAAGTATATATTATTTTACATGTTTGATGTATATTGTTATTGATTTATGTGTAAATATCTTCTTATTATCTTTGTATGTTAATTTTTTTCACATTTACTTTGTATTTCGTTTGCATTACCTTATAAAAACTCCACAGTACACCGAGGTTAACTGGAAGATAATGCTTACTAGCATTAAGTTCGCCTATGTACCTGCAAATTTGTTTGTGCAATGAAGAATTTTCTATCTATCTATATTGCAATACATATGGAATAGTTTCCTCAAGCCATCGCCAACCTAAAGCCTACATAAAATATTGTTTGGTTCAAGGAACTGCAATATTTGCATACGAATAAGGATGTGATGTGCGTGAGCTTTCAGTTATTAGCATAACATGTGAAGCCAAATTTAAATTCAGTTCCTTAGAATTTAGAATTATAATTATTTAATCTATAATTAATTTTTAGAAAAAAACAAAAACCGACTTCAATGTATGTTCGAAGTCTAAGGTCAAATATCGATGAAATTTATATGGGACCACTTCGTAGCTATACTGAACCCAACGCAAAAATGATTTTCCAAATCGGTTCATAAATGACGGAGTTCTGAGGTAAAAAACATAAAAAAATGATGAAAAAAATAATTAAAAAAAATCAGTCGAACAGAGAACTTTCTCCTTTTTTGAAGTCGGTTAAAAAGGAGGAGGTTTGACTGTTTTTTTATGTTTGTTATGATAAACAAAAAAACCGGCCTAGTGAGAGTCGGACTCACGCACGAAGGGTTCCGTGCCTATAAAAACGGCAAAAAACATGTCTGTTGTATGGGAGCCCCCTTAAATATTTATTTTATTTTGTTTTTTAGTATTTGTTGTTATAGCGGCAACAGAAATACATCATCTGTGAAAATTTCAACTGTCTAACTGTCACGGCTCGTGAGATCAGCCTGGTGACAGACGGACAGACAGGCAGACGGACGGACAGCGGAGTCTTAGTAATAGGGTCCCGTTTTACCCTTTGGGTTCGAAACCCTATAAAGTACAGTCAAACCTCAAGTTCAGTACAGTTAAATCAGTTTATAAATGACGGAGTTCTGAGATAACAATGTCATCTCCGAACTCCGTCATTTATAAACTGATTTGGGAAATTATATGTGTCGGGTTCAGCGTAACTTCAAAGAAGTCTCATATATTCGACCTTGGGCTTCGAAGATACATCAATTGAAATCGGTTGTTTTATTATAAAACTTGTTTTAGTAAGACACGATAGTTTAATTTACTAGTACATGTTATAAAATAAATAAATAAATAACGCCCAACGTGTGATCGTTGGGCGTTATTTAATTATTACATAGACCTGACCCCTAACTAGGATTCCCTATATCTAGGGAACCAGGAACTATGAGGACCTTGGTCCCACAACACCCAGACACGAAACAAATGATTGCGCTTTTTTTTCTGTGTACAAAGATTTGTCCCGTCGCGAATCGAACCCGCAACCTCAGTGGTGTATGAGATTTGAGCCAACCTGGCCAACCACTACACCACAGAGACTGTTATGTACACCCAGACACGAAAAATACCTACCTGCGCTTTTCTTTTCTGTACACAAACAGGTCTCGTCGCGATAATAGAACCCCCTCAGTGGTGTATGCGATTTGTGCCAACCATACTCGTAGTAGTAGTAAAAGGAAAGAATTTATTAGTAGATACATTCAGTTGGTACAATGATGAATATGATGACCCATAGAAAATTGGCGGCCTGAGTATTACATCGTATTTTTTGCTGCGAAGACGCAGATATTTTTTTTCGCTTTTTTATACAGCGTGTTAATTGTTTGACCACCATCTCGCTTGATGTTAAGCAATGTAGCTGAACATGTAGCACATAGATCTAGAAGAATATGGTAATTAAGCGACTGCTCAGACCCATTTCGCTGATGGTTCACCGAACATGATCCCATAACAAGACTAGATCGCATGGCTTTTTTGAGTGGGTATGGTATTACAACTGCGGTAAATTTCAAAGCGAGTAAGCAGGTTTCCTCACGATGTTTTTCTTCAAAGTATTTAGAGTGAACGTTATAAAAATTTAATGAATAGTAAGGTCAAATTTAACTCTGAAAAATACAGTGATAAAAAGTGTATAGGAATTTTCTATCGGTTCAACTACGATACACTTCATATTCGTATGTTTTTAGATAATTTGTGTACGTTTAAATCTTAGGTTTTACTAGTAAATCTTAGGATTTACCAACATGGGTTGGTAAATGTAAGGATTTTATAAAAAGAAAACCATTTTTCGGGCTTTTACCATTAGCGTTTGGAACATGCTAAGTTTTACCAATGACGGTTGGTATATGTTGGTTTTGGGAATAAAACAATGCGTATTTTTTTATACAAGTAGAACTTATTAATGATCTAAGATTTAAATCAGTTAAAACTATGTCAAACTATGTAGATAAAATGCGCTTTGACAAAAAGAAAATTCTTTTTCTGGCGCTTCGCCGGCCACTACCGCGGCACGCTCGCATAGCTCGCTCGGCTGGCGCGTTGTAGTGGTCACAAGTAACTAAACGCTCCTTCTCGCTTCGCTCGTCGTCGCACCTTTATATGACTTTGCCCTAGATTAGTAGATGCCCGTGAGTTAGGCGATGTGCCGACACGTCAAGACTTGACTTTTTTTTAACATATACCGTGTCTCTGAGGTAAAACCTAAGATATATCGCGCAACGTTCCATTATACTATAATTATATTATGTATTTATTATATATGTTATTACATGTGTTATCTTTTTCTGTTATATGTATAGTATAGTGATATTTGTTATGTGTAGTATAAAATTATAGCTTATTGTAATGTTGCGTGTATCTGTCTTGAATAAATGAATTTTCTTTTTTTCATTCTTTCATAAACCGAATGAATACTGGTAAAAATTCGAAATTAACGATGATGGCAGAACATTTCGGACTTCTACCATAAAGAGTTGGTAAATCTTAGGTTTTACTGGAAGAAATTAGGATTTAGCAATGTACGGGCCTTTACAGTAACAAATGGATTTGTGATATTTCTTTTTCCTATTGGGTTCTATATTGTGTCAATGTTCTTATAATGTGTCAATGGTTTCAAAATGAAATTTTCCATCCATCCATCCATCCATCGTCACTAACTTCCGATTTAAAAATAATGGTAGGCCTAGTAGGAGGCCATTCGTGTAATAATAATATTTTTTATCTACGCCCCGTATATAAAAACCCAATAAAAAAATATTAAACCTTAAGTAACTTCCATAGGGACGATTTTTGTGCCCTTAAATAGGTACTTTGATAATGCCTCATTCTCAAATATAAAGCACTAAACACACAAGTTTTCTCATCAAGAATAATAAGTTGATGTTTCTGAAGCACGTAGGTAATTTCAAGATTAAATCTTAGTCACAAGCTATTTTTTGCTTTCAGCTCTGGAATTTAGATATAATCCCTACACTACTATATGCGAGTGTGTTAGTTTGTATGTCCGTCTTTCACGTAACGACGGAGCAACGGGTCAGCGTGATTTTGAACAGATATAGAAGAGTAACATAGCCTACTTTTAATAACGGAAAAATGAGCGGTTCCAGTGGAATATCGTGATCACCTCATTTTGCAATAGGTAGACTGAAATGACTGGTGGTAAGTTTCTCCGTATGCGAGAGGCCACCTGGATAGGTACCGCCGCTTGGCCACTTATTCTGCCGCCAAGCAGTAGTGTGCAAGCATCACTGTGTTTCGGTTTGAAGGGCATTGTAGCCAGCGAAATTATTGAGCATTATGAGACTTAACAGCAAATTGTCTCAGGGTGATGAACGCAGTGCAGCGCCGCGCAGGATTTTGCAAAACAACGTTCTGGGTGGTGCTGTTACTGTTATGGGCAGGCGTATTGCTTATCATCAGGCGAACGTCCAGCTCGTCTAGTCAATTATTAACATAAAAAAATAGTTATGATAGTTTCACACTTTCTCGTTTAAAATAGCGTCATATAAAGTAATACTCAGGTCAGTTAGCTCTTCTTAAAAAATGCACAGCTATTTTTCTCTAAACAAACGCGGGCGAAGCCGCGGGTAAAAACTAGTTAGTTAGTAAAGTCTGATTCGCATGACCTTGGCTGCCACGGATACAGAGATGTTTGATCTTTCTCGTAAATTGTATAATTATCTACGGGACTAGTTAGTTAGCAGTTAAAAATAAATAATTGCCTACTTTGGACGCTGTAATTATAGTAGTGTCAAAATTAAACGCCAGCCGAGGGAATAAGACGATAATTTCATATGAAAATTGTATCTAAGCTCTTTTATTTCTCTTTTGGTAAGCCTACACTTATCTTAGCAGAAATTAAGTGTAAGAATTGTCTGACTTTGGTATCTAAATATTTTAAGACTTTATTCTTATTATATTAGACTTTTTTACAAAGATTATGTATTAGGATTTTAAGTATTCTTACTAAGTGAGGATACCACCTCATGCTATCACAAAGACTTTATTTACGTAAGGCTCAAAATACGCGCAAAAAAAATCTTTTGTGTAGGTAGAAAAATATAGAACAAAGTTTAGTTAGACTCCCCATTCTGGCCTTTAACGCGATGCAATAGCATTGAGAATCGTTTAAACAAACAATGGTATCCCTGGCAGCGCTGGAAGCTGTGGCCTATGTAAAATTCTCTTTTATCCAACCGTGGTTACACCAGGTCAAATGAGCGGATACTTACAAGACTTGCTAATTATAAGTACAAGTTGACTAAAGTTATGAAAAACAAATAGTTTTTGCTTTTAAACTTAATTATTTTACATATATTTTATTACAGTTATATAAAACAATTATCTGAACTAAACATAACTTCTTTTGTAACAAAACATTTTAAATCATAAATTTATAAAACAACGGACGATAAACAATCATTATTTTCCCATAATATCTAGCATCTCTGCACAAAAGTAGAGGCGCGCGCGTTGATGTCTTTTACTCTTCCGTTTGTTATACGCGCTGTGTAGAACGGCGCGCTACATAGTGTGATATCAAATTATATTCATTTTATATTTAGTAATAGCTGTAACAGCTTTCTTCATCAGTGTACATGCGCTAAAGTTCGCAGATCCTATGTTCAGACTCGCCAAGATACATCGGCCGTATTGTACTGTGCATAGCTCTAGAAATGAATTAGTAACACTTTATGTTACTTTATATTACTTTATTTTTATATTACTAAATAGATGCGTTATTAGCTTACTAGACTGTTCATTACAACATTTGTAAATCTTAAAGTAAATTAAGATGCGATGGGTAATTTACAATATTCTGTGATGTTATATAGTGACATTTTGCATATTTTCTAAAATATTAACATGTTCAATGCTTTGTATTTCTTTGGGGTGCTCGGAAGATTTTTTAGGAGTTTGTTCGATAACCAAATCGTAGTAGTAGAAGTGAAACCTGCGGCATTGGTGCAAGAATTTCTCTGAGTCAATGTACTCAGCAAAGCAGTCGTTATCATACACGTATTAGATATAAGTACTCGAAAGCACGTAAAACATAACCCATCAAAACAACTTTCTAGTCCACTGACTCGCCTGGCTGTATCATCTGGTATCATCTGTATCGCCTGGCAGTACCTTTAGAGTTAAAAATAATGCTTTCAAACGTAGCAAGTTTTTAAGGCTTTAAAAAACATAAAGCTTGGTTTATAAGCATTATTTCTTTCAAGCTTTCAACTGCACACAAGTGCTGTTACTCGGCCGGCACGCACACAACCAAACATAACTAAGTAACTTTCTGAGGCTCAAAACCACGGATAGGTATGACTTACCATCGCAGCCATTGATTTAGACCAATTATAAGCCCATTTCTTGGTCCGGAGCACGGTTATTACCCAACACACGGTCGGACAAATAAAAAATATCAATCTCAAATCACTTATATACACACTAGTACGTTTTTTATAGCACTATCTTCGTTAACAACACTAAAATTCACGTAGTTATGTCACTGGTTATAGATAAATTGGTTCTGAAGTTATGGTTAGGTATAGTAGTCGGCATTTTTCGAATATGGAATGGGTAGTTCGTTTGGCGTTGGTATGCGCGTGCGCCGACTGACTCGACACGACTGACTGCCGGTTTCCGATGCTGCCAGCTTATTGTAGCATTTAATGCCATGAAAGCTTTCGGACGCTCTTTGCGATCGTTTTTTGGAAGCTTCGTGCTGGTCATACAGCTCTTGAGCTTGCGGTTTTTGCTATTTTTAATGCTGGATCAACTAGATATATGCAGTTTGGAGGAAAATAGGTACAGCAAAAGCAATAGTTTGTCAAAATGTTCGTCTTTACCGCAAATACATTGTGACTTACTCCATTTACCTGATGTTTCCTTACCCTACTGTCATAAGTAGAGTTGTTCATTTCATTTGCTACTTGCCGTCCCTCTGTTTATTCCTTCGGCTATAGTTCACAAGTAATAAATATAATATAATAAATAAATACACCCTACGATCACATACATAGATCCTGACCCCTAACTAGGATTCACTGTATCTAGGGAACCAGGAAACTATGAGGACCATGGTCCCACGACACCCAGACACGAAACAAATACTTGCGCTTTTTTTTCTATGCACAAACATTTGTCGGGAATCGAACCCGCAACCTCAGTGGTGTGTAAGATAAAAGGCAACCTGCCCAACCACTACACAACAGAGGCTGACAAAATAAGTACCTAATGTTATCACGCTGGATTTTAATGATATTGTTTATAAGTTTAAAAATTCGTATATTAGCACCTAATTCGATGTTGATAAAATATTGTTTTAGGTTAAACCAATGCTAGCATAGGTATATTAGAAACCTTGCAAGTCCAAAACTTCTGATTTTCTTCTTAGAACAATGAAATTAACATCGCTAAACAAAACCTTAAACTTAATCCACATTTAAAACTTATCTTCCCCACAGGTAGGATTTCCGCTAAACTAGCAACACTAACCGCCATTGTAGATAAACAAGGACAGCCACACAGCTATCTCTTTTCCGCAGGAATGCGGCCCGCTATCACCCTGAAGGCCGCGCTCTTGCAGACGCTTCATTGAAAATAAGCTTCTGAGAGCTTTGGTAACACTAGTATGGAACTGTTTGTCGGTTTGTATTTGTATTAGATTTACTCGTGGTAGGTCTCTCGTAAGCGGGAGGCTGTCTGGGTAGGTACCACCACTTTGCCAGTTCTGCTGCCAAGCAGTAGTGCGCAAGCATTACTGTGTTCCAGTGTGCGTAAGCGCTGTGAAGTCATTGAAGAGATTGAGAAGCCAATTTCGACCGCGGTGGAAATCATTTAATATAAATTACTAGTTTTAGTTTTTTTTTAATTAGACTATTTAGAGAAACTTTGGTTTGACATTTAACATACAATACAATACAATACAATAATGCTTTATTGAATACCAAACACGGGAAAAACAATAGTTAACAAAGTTAATAAACAGTGGGTACAATGGGCGGCCTTATCGCTATTCGCAATTTCTTACAGGCAACCTTTGGATGGACAGGAATTTTAAAAGTAATATTGCGGTCAGTGTGGTGTACATTATAAAAAAACTCCAATTATACGTAAATATGATATACTACTATTAAAAAAAATGAAATAAAACAAATATAAATATATACTAAAAATAAGTAACATAAAAATTAATATACATAAATAAAATAAATAAATAAATATATATATATATATATATATATATATATATATATACATATATATATATATATATATACATATATAAATACATAAATATAATTATACTATTACTTTTTTTTTTTTTTTTTCATACGGGCGAATGCCTTTATTACTCAAAACAAACTACACTCTACTTACTAAAACTAAACTAACTACATACAAGGAGAAGCAATTGGACAACCCATAGACCATTAAAGGCCTATAGGTAGCTCAAATGCTCCAATTAATCCTACTATTACTTGAACATATTACTTGAAAGTTATAAGGATACAGGGTGTCCTAATAAATGAGAACAAGAAACGTGAAGAGAAAAGGCAAAGCTAATGACGCCCCAGTAGAATGCGATTTACGAAATAAGCGATTCAACCGCGATCATATTTTAAATTTCATTCTAGCACTTAGTCATAAATATATTTTTACACAAAAAATACAAAAACATTTATACTTACCTAATAAGTATTTTTTTTTATAAGAACAGAGTATAAAACGGTATAAAGTTTAACGCTCCTGCTCATCGAAGGAAGCAGTCAAAGTCGGGTGATAGAAATTTAAGATTAATTAATAAATTAATTAATAAATGTCATAACTAATTACATACTCGTAGACTTTGTAATAAGTTTCTTTATGTTTGCTTTAGACTGCAATTAATTAGGTAGTAGCTTAGCTATTTGCCATTAGGTACCTAACATTAATTATAAATAGCTAATTCAACGTAACATGACGTAACAGTTTCATAATTAAATAGGTACTTTCTACTGAGCCAAACCCCGTTTCCTTTATTTTCGGTTCATCGTCGCATTCATTTTGACAACCTCTGTGGTGTTGTGATTGGGCAGGTTGGCTCAAATCTCATATACCACCGTGGTTGTGGGTTCGATTCCCGCGACGGAACAATGTTTGTGCACAGAAAAAAAGCGCAAATATTTGTTTCGTGTCTGGGTGTTGTGGGACCATGGTCCTCATAGTTCCTGGTTCCCTAGATAAAGGGCATCCTAGTTAGGGGCCAGGATCTATGTATGATGATCTTTGGGCATCATTTATTTATTTATTCAGCGGGACACCTATTTGAGATTTGACATTACTTAGGTTTCGGTAAAAACGTACGAAATATTCAAAATATCCTGAAATGCCTAACGAGAATCAAATCAAGCTTTTATAAAACGATTAAATTTTTAAATTGAATTGGGCAGGTGTGGCCCTTACCATCAGGCGAACGACATGCTCGTCTCAGAAATCAGTTCCATAAAATAAAATTGTTTTAAATGAAAGCAGGACTAAGTAGAATAATGCTACGTAAGTAATAGTTAGTTTTTTTTGGTAATGCCGAAGTATGGGCCAGGTAGAGTATTTGAAGCACAGCAAGATCGCTGCTTTGCATTTGTAGATTTGTTTTCCTGCCATCTATTGCCTGATGTCATCATTACAAATAATCGCGTTAGCATTTCCTGTATCAGTTCATAAAATATACGCTAGATGTCACTAAAATTAAAATAATAGCAACTGCCATCTATCGGGCAAGTAGATACCTACGAAACCTTATTAATTCCTTATAGTAGTTTACAAAGAAGAACTAGATGGCGCTGCAAACAATTTAAACACTTGCTTGACCATGGTTGTCTCATGTCTCATCACTAGAGGCATAGAGAATAGAACAGCTTGAGAGTGCTTGTTGCCTAGCAACTGTCAATTTGACGTGTTCTTGTTTATTTTGAAAACTTGCAACGCTTGGTCGTTTATTTCATTTCCCGTTTGATATTCGCGTGACCACGTTCATTTAATTAACTTTATAAAGGAAGTAATTGAATGTTATTGTGTCTGACCTCACATGCTCCAATTGCGGGTCGTTTTGGCGCCCACGCGAGATAGTCGTTTATGCAATTGACCTGCCTTGTAGTACGAAGTTGATTTTTGTTGTAGTCACTAGGCCGACCAAGGAGGTTTGGTATCATAGATATCGATCTCACAAGTGACTCATTTTTATTTTTGGTCTTACTTTACTACCCACTTAGCTCCAGTACTTGAAGGTGATCTTGTGATTAAATAGCAGGTGCAGTTTCACATTGAATTTGCAACAAGTCACAACAGTCAGGTAAAACTTTAAAACCGGTTATATATTTTTCATGTATCTACTTATTTAAACATTTTAAAATTAATTTAGATTTTGACAATGTGACTGTTTAGCAGTGCCAGCCTTTTGTATATAATTCACATAATTTTTGAGTTCCAGAGTTTATAAATTGACCATAGTGTATTGTGTTGAGGTCTCACACTTACCTTCTAAATTTGTGATAAAGCATAAATATATAGCCTATAGTACTTGTCGTAACTAAACCAGTACAATCCAATGATGTTATTCAAAGTAATTGTTATAAAAATACTTATTGGCTTTTATTATTTTTTTTATTTACACTTTTTCCTTGTTTGTGTAGAATTATGTCTCGTCCCCGTCCACAATGGCAGCTCCAAGCACTTGCAGCCCAACGTCGTGACAACGAGCTACGTAGAGCTGAAGAACTGCGAAAGGTTGCCAACTATTTTGAGAACAACACAAACAAGTCACGGCATCATGAGGCATGGACTACCGAGGGCTATTACGAACGGGCTAATAAAGAAGCAGAGATGTTGAGTACAAGGAAGATAAGAGCAGCGTAAGTGACATGCACAAAACATACTAATTATCACGTTGTTTATAAGGTCTACAACAAAACGTCGGCTAGCAAACAACACCGCTCAAGTTGAAATTCGGCACCTATGACTTTCAAATGCTATTGGATGCAGTTGTTTCCTGTAAAGTAACAGAATATTACTTGCATGGTGTTGTTTGCCAGACGATGAAAAGCTGCTGAACATTTCTGAATCTTTTAGTGACTACACCTACAATATTTGTTTTCTATCTCTGAGTGATGCATTTTAAAAGTCTGTTAATATCCTGTGTAAATAGGAAAATTGCAAAAAATTTCATGTCATTTGTATATTTTTCGTGTTATTGACAATTGAAAGATTGTAAAAGTTAATATTCTGTAAGACATAAGTAGCTGACTTATGTCGCTGACTGTACTCAGCTAGTTTTTGTGGCGGAATCATGTCCATTTTTGTCATGATAGTGACTTCACTCTGTATGACTGATTCAGACAGCATAAAATGTGATCTGCATTACTCACATGTTTACATACATAGAACAATTAATTATGTTATGATAAACTTTTAGCCAACATTAACTTTTTTAACTTTTAGCCTAGTTTTTTGTTTCTCGCAAAATGTAAATGTAAAAAATATTCATTTCCTTGACTGAAATTAATTGTCACAGAATGTGTCATTATGGTCAATATAGTGTTTATGTCTACAGACAACTGGAGGAAAGGCGAAAGAAATTAGAAATGATGCTATTTCAAGAAAACATGCAGTATCAACAGGAAATAAAAGCGCTTGCGCAAAAACCGAAGCTTTTCAAAAATGGGTAAGGATTACATTATGTTTGATTACAATTTAATTACCTCTTACCCTCGTTTTTATATATTACTAGCTTTTCCCACGACTTCGTCCGCGTGCCTCATTCGAGCCCATATTAAAATTTGTATTATTTCAAAGACCAACTTAGCAAGACCTCCCCAGTATATGAGAGCGCGTACTACGAAGAGGTCAACCTTTATCTTCGTAGTCACCCAACCGATTTTAATTTAACATATCCTATAATCTAAGTTGGGACTAATGCTACCAAACTCTGAAAACCACATTAAAATACGTTCAGCAGTTTCCGAGTCCTTAGATAACAAACAAATAGACAAAAATTCTAAAACCGTAGATTCGTGTTCAGTGTTCTCTTAATAGTCGATCCCAGTATGTTTTTCCAAAATGTCTTCAATGTACAGAATTGGTTCAGTTCCATTTTTATAATTGTATAGATACCTACATAATGTAACTCAAACTCCATTCAGAAATGCAAAAGTAACAGATATAAACAAAAAAAAATTAAAAGAACATTATAGTAAATTATATACCTGAAGTTAGAGAAGTCTATAAAATCTGTATATAATGCAGACACATTAGATAAATAAATAGGTCAGCAAACACAAACTATTCATATATGAATACATTTTATTGTATTAAACTGTATATTTAAGGTCTTAAAACAAAGATTTTTGTCACAACAGCCTTCATTATATTAATAAAGGCAAGAGAGCAACTCCCTGAAACCGTTTTTGTTTCTCCACTTCTTCTAAACCGTACAATGGATTTTGATATGGTTTTCACTGTCATTTAGAGATTCTTTTTACAAAACGTATAATGTATATAATGAAGGTATAACATTTTTTTTTAAATAAACAAAAATTTGGATACTAGAGAAAATTCAATGTTTTGTAATCAAGTCGTCAAAAAATGACACCACATTAGTAAATTGCATCCGGGCGAAGCAAGGCGGGTCGCTAGTTTCACTATCACTACATAGTATAAAGTCGCTTTCTCTGTCCCTATATCCCTATGTATACTTAAATCTGTAAAACGACGCAACGGATTTTGATGCGGTTATTTTTAATAGATAAAGTGATTGACGAGGAAGGTTTATATGTATAATAACCGTGCGAAGCCGGGGCGGGTCGCTAGTTAGTAATAAAATTGTTTATTTCATATTTTTTGATATCGAATGCATTAGCGCATGCTAGGCGAAAATCCCAAGATTTTTAAATAATTAAGAAGAAGAAAAATGATATTGCTCAGGCAAGGATCGAACCTGCGTCTTCGGAATACCGTCCCGACGCCTTAACCACTGGGCCACCGAACAACCAAATTTCTATCCTTCTTATATCGTCTTACGGGGACGATTCTACGTTATCTATCGCCAATGCTTCCATTGATCAAGAAAGTTCCATTCCACTGATCAAGAAGGTCCGAGCAATATCATTTTTCTTCTAATTGCTTATTTCAGTTCATACTTAAACAAAGTCCCCACTTCGATGCTCAAAGATATCAACCAGGGTATCATGGATAAAGAGGAGCAGTTAAGACGTCACGAAGCTGAATTGAGACTGCACCACGCCTGGAGGCTGAAGCAGCCTGAGTTAAGGGCTGTCGACTCTTACTTGGCTGGTGGGAGGTGTAAATCAGCTTGGTAAATATAATAACCACACAAGACTTAATAGTACCAAGTTCAATTCAATTGTTCTTTATTTCAATTTTGTCGTCACAGACGCACTTATGAACGTCAAGGAGGGTATAACTGTCATATGTGAATATTGGTAGGTCAATTGAGTCACAGGATTGATTATTATGTGTAGGGTAGTTTTCTACTTTGTGGATAAAATATAATGTGGACTAAGTAGGGTGAAATAATGGAATAAAAAAATACGAAAAATTTAACAAAAACAAAAAATGTTCTTAGGATGGAACAAATAGTAGAGAAGGAAGTACAAAAGAAGAAAGAAGAAGAAGAGGAACGCAAGACGTTACAAGAAAGAGATGAAGCACTACGGAAACAAATTGCTATAGAAGAGCAGAAACTTAGAGAAAAAGAGGAGCAAATGAAGGTATCAACTTTATAATGATAGTAAATGATAGTAAACCCTAACATCTTACATAAC
Source organism: Petrophora chlorosata (assembly GCA_951640565.1). Classification (NCBI taxonomy): domain Eukaryota; kingdom Metazoa; phylum Arthropoda; class Insecta; order Lepidoptera; family Geometridae; genus Petrophora; species Petrophora chlorosata. The sequence goes on from OX621209.1 coordinate 8,231,925, forward strand.
TGGAGTCCCGGCACCACCCGCTTTAATCGCTCTTTTCTTTCTAACACTTGAAGATGTGAAATGACCTGCCTTCGTTGGTCTTTCCCTTGAGCTACAACATGGAGTCCTTCAAAAGGGGTATTAATTAAAAGAGTCCTTAAGGGTCGGCAACGCACCATCAACGCCTCTGGTGTTGTAGATGTCCATTGGCGACAGTGACAGCTTACCATCGGGCGAGCCGTAAGCTTGTTTGCCGATACTAACATTAAAAAAAGTTGTTTTGACGCAAAAATTGGAACTGACCCATATCTGTTAGTAAGTACATCGAAGATACTTTTTTAAAACTAACTAGAAACTCATCATTATCTGTAGGCCTTCTCTCATAGAAAGAGTAGGGGCCATAATTCACCATGCTGCATGCTGGTCCAGTGCGGGTTGGGTGTCACATATCCTTGAATTTTTGTGTACTAATAGTTTTACTCGTGGTAGATTTCTCGTATGCTGAAGGCCGTCTGGGTAGGTACCACAGCTTTGCCAGTTATTCTGTCGCCAAGCAGTATTGCGCAAGCGTTACTGTGTTCCGGCATTGTAGCCAGTGAAATTACTGGGCATATAGGACTTAATATCTGATGTTTTGGGGTGATGACCGCAATCCAGTGCTACGCAGTGCTTTTTATGTTATTAAAACTTCTTGGTGGCACTGCTATTGCTATGGGCAGGCGTGGCGCTTACCATCAGGCGATCGACTTGCTCGTCTCATCACTCAGTACAATAAAAAAAAAACAGAATTATTTCAAAGCACACCAAAAACATGTCTTACTTTTCAGGAGCTCCGAGAAAGTCTAGAGGGTCAAATCGCCGAACTAAGCGAGAAAGAAACCGTCGTCAAAGCTCTAAGAAAGCAAGAAGAGAGAGAGAAAGCTATACTCGACGAGCTTCTTCTCATATCGAGTGAGCGAGAGAGACTACACTCGCGCCTCGTGGCAGAAAGAGACGCGACTATTGTGAATATGGGACTGCATAAATATAAGCTCAAAAGGAAAGTCGCCTCTGTTTTGAAGGAGATAGAGTTGGATTTGGAAATGTTGGAGAAGTTGCGGAGAAGTGTATTAAAGGTAAACTCATTTGTTATTATTTCATAGATTTCTCATATTTTTTTTCAGATCAGACAGATTCTCTCAGAATGTTTAAAAAAAGTTCTTCTCAAAGAAGAGTATCCTCTTTCTATTTATATTCCATCTGACTAATATTATTATTTTATTTATCGAGTGTTAAGACAAGCTAGTCGTTCGCCCGATGTCAAACGCCACGCCTGCCGATAACAATTGCAGTGCTACCCAGAACCCCAATACTATAAAAAGTACTGCGTAGCACTGCATTGCGCTTGTTAGATATATGTATATATATGTATGATTATAGCATAACGATAATAGCATTAACAGTTAATACATTGTCTTTTAATTATACTAATTATATCAAACAATTATACATATATCTAACACTTATAATTAGACTAATTATATCAAACAATTATACATATATCTAACACGCTCATCACCCCGAGACATCAGATATTCATCATCATCATCAGCCCATCACGTTCCCACTGCTGGGACTCGGGCCTTCCCTCGTAGAGAGAGTATGGGCCATAATCCACCACGCTGGCCCAATGCGGGTTGGTGAATGTCACATGTCCTTGAATTTTTGTGATAAATTCTTGGACATGCCGGTTTCCTCACGATGTTTTCCTTCACCGTTTTTAGAGCGAGTGTTAAATCCGCACATAACTTAAGAAAGTCAGTGGTGCGGGGCCAGCGGGATTCGAACTCGGATGCGTCGGATCGAAAGTCGCACGTGCTCCCACTAAGCCACACTCGCTCATCAAATATTAAGTCTCAATAAAATAAAATAAATAAATAAAATAATATGCCCAGTAATTTTGCTGGCTACAATGCAATTAATAATGTGAATTAATAATGCGAAACTGTGAGGATGTTTATATGTATGGATGTTGGTTACTCGATCACGCAAAACTTACTTACTTACTTACTCACACAAAAATTTAATTTACATTAATCAATACAATACAATTTAATTTAATTTGAATTTTAATTGTGAACTAACATAGTGAGTAAGTTGCATGTACATACTAAAAAAAAATACTATGGACCAAGTTGTCCGAAATAAACGGATTTTATTGTATTTATTTAAAAGTCTAGTGGTGGCGTGTTCTGCCAGAAAAGTACCACAACTGTACCAGCCGCCAAACAGTAGTGTGCACACATTTCTGTGTTTAAACACTTTCAAGCCAAAATACTGGGCATTGTGAGACTTAAGTGTCAGGCTGGCGAGCACAATGCAGTGCAGTACCGCGCAATATGGTTCTGGGTGGCGCTACAATAGTACTGGACATACGTGTTGCTTACCATTAGGTCAACGACCTGCTCGTCTCTTGATGTTGTAACAACTCCTACTTTGTAAGGTCGTGGAATAGGACATAGGTTACTTTTAGCGGCTTGTAGGTGAATATAATTTTAGGCACGCAGCGCTGTGCGAGGCAAATTGCACTGTATTGCGTCGAACGAGAGTCGCTGTTTATTTAAATATCTTTACGGAGTGAGCCTTCTGTACTTGTACTATTACTTATTCTATGACCATGCTATCATTTTTAACCCCCGATGAAAAGGTGGGGTGTTATAAATTTGACCACTATGTGTCTGTCTGTGGCACGGTAGCTCTTAAACGGGTGAACCGATTTGGATGCGGCTTTTTTTAATTTGAAAGCAGGTTTTCTAGCTGTTGTTTCTAGACATTTTTTATCTAAATGTGTCGGGGGTTTTTAAATTTTTTTAGTAACTAAGGAGAGGAAGCAGCCTTTAAATTTTGCACGTCTTTCCACAGGATTACGAATCAGAACAAGAGAAGATCAGCCATCACAAGCGAGTGTTAGACGCGGCGTTGGCACAGTTAGAAGAGCACAGAGAGAGGGAGCGACAGAGACAGAAGAACATCGAGGCTATGTACGACGGAGAGGCGAGGCAGATCAATGAGAAACAGGATAAGGTGTGTACCCCTCACACGCATTAAACCGGCCGCTGACCTGCGCCGTATACGATTTTGTATTCATTTTTGCTACTGCGCAGGTCACGTGATGCTCTGGTCATCAGCCATAAAGTTGGTGCGAGTTTTAGATCCATTAGTCTGACCTATTTTGTCCCGTCGCGGGAATCGAACCTGCAACCTCAGTGGTGTTTGAGATTTGAGCCAACCTGCCCAACCACTACACCATAGAGGCTGTATTTACATTTGCACAATAAACCTTTTTGATTTTTTAATTTGATTTGATTCTAGCTGTGGGCCAAAGAGTCCGAAGCCCGCGCACTATTAATGGACGAAGTGGTTTCAACCCTGAAACAGCAGTTGCAATACAAGGTGGAAGCGAACAGGCAGCGGCAGAAGGTCAACGTGCTAAAACGAGAGAAGATTCTAGAAGATATGGATACTTTCCATCAGGAAGTACGGGCTAGAGAGAGAGAGAGTCAGGTGAGAAAGCTTACTTTGTTTAACGTCTGGTAGGACCCGAAAAGTGGAAACTTAAAATGCTGAGAATGACCTTAGGAAACAACATTTGGCGATTCGAAAATACGGTGGATAGACAAGGATACAGATGAAACAAACGCTCGAAAAAGAAATTCAAAAATGGTTTGCCAAATTTTTATACTTAATACAACAAATAATATCTGCCAACACGAAAAATACAGTGTATAGACAAGGATACGGATAAAACAAATAATCGAACAGAATGTTCATAAAGGCTTTGGCTTTTACTCATACGAAACTTAGAAACTGTTAGCTACGAACTTCCTGTTATAATTCTGGAAAATGACATTTTTACCCCATGCGAAGAATTATTATAATCAACGATAGGCGAGCGGAGCGAGCATGAAAATTTTGATTAGACACCAATAAATAGCGAACTCCGTAGCTACTATATTTTTGCTAAATGATACGAGACACGAAGAACAGCAAGTAAATAAAAAAAATGATAAAAAAACAAATTCAATGAAACAGAAAACCTCCTCCTTTTTAAAGTCGGTTAAAAAAGGAGCGGAGCGAGCGCAAAATTTTTACACGTTTCTCACTATGTATGGATGATTGTTTCTAAATCACGCATTAACTACTGAACGGATATTGATGAAATTTGGTATATAGGTACTTTAGGTCCTAAATTAACAGATAGGCTACTTTTTATCCCGGGAAACCGCGGGCGCAGCTAGTACTACATAAACAAACGAAAAAATGTGGTGGAATCACGCAACTTAAATTTCGAGCACTTCCCGCTTAACCATCCAGCTGAAACTTTCAGGATACCTCACAACTCCATGACAATGCGTTCTAAATCCATAAAAACGTGATTTTTGCAAGCTTTTTATCAATTTACAATGTATGTAGGTACCTATGTTTGTTCGTGTGGAATCTTGCAAGTTGAATTAGAACCACTTCCTCTTATCTATATAGTTGAAATTTTGCATACTTGTCAATGTCCGATGATAATGCAATGTTATGGTGACAACCAGCTGATCTGATGATGGAGTCTGAGGGTGGGCAATGGAACTCCTTGACGGATAATCGTAAACTACTAGTGTTTAGGCTCATTTTAATCTGCTTCCGGTTCCGATTATGAATTTGTTAAAAACCATGAAAAAAATATTTTTCAACAAAAAACTTATTAGATTTTTTTTAATGTATTTCGGATTCTTGTTTTTTGTATGAAATAGAACAACTGTACTAACCATAACCATTTCTACATACCATGTTTACCATTTCTTTTTCCTTTCCAGCTTAAAAATACCCAGTACTCAACAGTGACAGCTCTCCAATCGCAGCTCAACAGCTTGCGTCTACAGAAACAGCAGTTAGAAGCGAAATGCGCGCGCGAGGCTGAAATGCGCGAAGCAGTCGAACACGAACGCTCTATAAGAAGCGAAATAGCTAAAGCGCAGAGAGCGGGAACTAAACATGCTTGGACTTAATCCAGTTATACCTACTGAAAAATGCTTTATAATCCTCAATTACAATTATAGTGTATAAATAATATTACAATAAATTAAGTGCAGTTAGAAGGGAAATGCGCGATGCAATCGAGCACGAACGTTGTCTAAGAAGCGAAATAGCTAAGGCGCAGAGAGCGGGGACTAAACATGCTTGGACTTAATCCAGTTATACCTACTGAAAAATGCTTTATAATCCTCAATTACAATTATAGTGTAATAATAATATTACAATAAATTAAGTGCAGTTAGAAGGGAAATGCGCGATGCAATCGAACACGAACGTTGTCTAAGAAGCGAAATAGCTAAGGCGCAGAGAGCGAAGACTAAACATGCTTGGACTTAATTTAGTTATACCTAATGAAGAATACTTAATACTTATCAATTACAAATATACATAATAAATAATATTACAATAAATTAAGAGCAGTTAGAAGGGAAATGCGCGACATAATCGAGCACGAACGCTCTCTAAGAAGCGTAATAGCTATATAAGAGGATTAAACATGCTTGGACTTAATTCAGTTATACCTACTGAAGAATACTAAATACAACTTAATACTTTTCAGTTACAGTAATATTACAAATGCGAGTTTGTATGTAAGTGTGTTTGTGTGTTTGTTACTTTGTCACGCTGTAACTGCTCAATTGGATGTCCAATTGATATATATTATTGAGATAGCTTATGGAATTCGAAATGGAGATAACCTGGATTAACACGTAGGCTTTTTATCCCGGGAAACCGCGGGTGAAACCCCGGGGCGCAGCAATTATTATAATAAGACATGTGCAAAGTGAATGACTTTATTGAAATGGTAGGCTCTGGCCGCTATTGTAATATGACACAGACAAGCGACCTAGTCGTGTTTCGGTATGATTTTCGGTAAACCATCAGAGGAGACGAATCTAAACAGTCGCTGAACCGCCGATTTTCTCTAGATCTACCTGTCTTTATGAAATTATCGGGTCTATTCGCGCACAATTTTAACCCAAAATAACATTTTGACTAACTTCCACGTTTCGATCAAGTTGCATTGATCGTGGTCATGAGAAGACTATATCTCTCGAACTGTGTGTTCCATCTTAAGCCACATCGTCGCTTTGCATCAGGCGAGATAGTAGCCAAGTATAGACATAAAAGCGGTAACAAAAACTAACATAGCGAGGAGAAATAGAAGAGTAGAGAGCGGAGACTAAACACGCTGTCTCTAATACTCTTTACTTATACAGAAGACTTAATAATACACGTACAGAAACGACTCCGCAAAGACATTTATATAAATAGCGACTCTTGCTATGACGCAATAAAGTCCAATTCAGCTCGCACAGCGCTGCGTGCCTACCTATATTAACCTACAGAGCGCCTTTCTATAGCGTAGCTCTTACCTCTTATGACGCCGCAGTGATATTTTATTATTGTGTAAACAATGTATCTATGTCCAATATAATGTATATGTATTTTATTATGTAACTAAAGCATGTAGATCAATATAAATCTATCGAAACAAAGTCAGCTAACAATCGCCTATAAAAAGTAAAATAGATACTCAAAAAACTCAAAAAAAAATCATCTTTATGTGATATTGGATAAAACAAATGTTAATCAGCTTTGAAAATACTATCGAAAGCAATTTTTTTTCTACAATATTTCAATTTAAGGTCGAATGTCCACTAAATTTGAAATTCCGGCCACTGTAGGCCAGGCCGGCTAGTAGCTTCGTATCTAAAGGGCGGAGTGCGGTAGGCCTGCTTATACTCAAGAACATATAAATACTCCACAGTTACCAATATAATATATAAAAATAAATACTTTTACACATACATACTTTTACAATAAATACATTTATACTTTTTTTTTTCAGAAACGAATTTGCGAAAATTATTTTCATAGTGTGTGCTTTTACTTAGTTTTAACGTTTGATATTTCTTAGTAATAATTAGGATAGACGAGGATAAGTATAGGATAGACGTATTTAAATCTACAAAATAAAAATGAATTAATCTTAAGTAACTGTAACTAAGACTGAAGCTGCTAAAAGCTAAGCATATTAAATATATTTAATAAGTGAAAGTTCCTGAATAAAATATTCCAAATTACTTCAAATTATTATAATAATAAACACTAAACACTGTTACCTTAAACAATATTATATTATATTAACAATTAAGTAAATTGCCTTATCTGCGATGATCGCCAACAAAATAGTAACTCTATTTTTGCTATAACTTTTTAAGAAAATAGAAGAATCATTTTATACGTTTGATGCGTGATGTGTTTGATGAAATATTTGTAGAGTGAATAAAGAGTGGATTTAATTTATTTGATTTCCTTTCGCATCATTAAGTAAGTACTATTCTCTATTATGTGGTATTACATAAATAGGAAACAGTCACCAGTCTATTAGTCTTTACAATAACCACAGAACAACTCTGCAGTGGAAAGGCTAGGAAAGATTTGAAAGGACAGGAGAATAACCAAAATAAGACTTGTTTTTTTTTTCTTGACAAGCTTTTCACAAATTCGTAATCGGAACCGCGAGCAGAATTGAATGAGCCCTAACACTAGTAGTTTACGATTATCCGTCAAGGAGTTCCATTTCCACAGTGACAGCCAGCTGATCTGATGATAGAGACGGAAGTCTCCATCATCAACATGCAAGATTTCACCCAAACATTGCAAGTTAAATACATGCTTGTAAAAACAAAGGTTCGACCAATGAAATGTCTTTCCCAAAGATAAAGAATTATTTATCTTTGGTCTTTCCAATATTTCTCTATGGGGCTGAAACTTGGTCGCAGGAGGTAGCCTGAGCCCTACGTTACCTGAGAACATAAGGCTAATTTTTATCCCAATTTAACACGTGATTACCGATGGCTCGCGACATAACCAAATACTAAACGTAGTGGTTACATTCTCTTTGCCAAATACCACGCGTACGAAGAGTCGTCGTCGGGCTGCATTTTTTCAGTCAATAAAAACAGTGCCACCTAGTAGCAGTTTTACGAACCATTTCGAAAGGTACCGATGCCAACCATGAACCAAGGGTGGTTTAATGAAGCAAACTTAACAGCAGCAACTACAGTAGCTACGTGCGTCGCAGCTTTTCAAAATAGTTAGTGGACAGACGCTAGATGTCGCATCCTCTTATAATATTGTACCTACTCACATAGGTTATCGTCATTGTATTATGTAGTAGAGGTGGTGGCGCGAATAATTTACGATACACGCTCGATGATAAACCAGAGTGTATGATCAAATGAGAACAGAAACGTTTTCTTCTGTTCTATGCAAAGATAAAGAATTTTAGTGATTTTCAGCAGTCTTTGAAATCTTTGAATCTTACATCTCTTAACAAGCGAAAAGACTAAAAATCATTTACTTAGGTAGCATACTTACCTCAGGATGTCTTATCGTTGAGTGGTTTCTACCGGACAACCTTTCGTTCTATTAGCTCGTTGTTGAATAAACACAAATATAGTAAGTAAGTATTGCTATTGGTTTGCATAACAAATTGCAGAATTTGCGAAATAGCTTCAACATCAGAGAAATTAGAATTAGAAATGATTATATATATCCTATATACCTATGTTTTTTTCCAGGACTACCTACATATCTACTAAATTCGTTTAGTAGTTTTTGCGTGATTGAGTAACAAACATCCATCCATCCATCCATCCTCACAAACTTTCGCATTTATAATATTTGTCGGATTTAATATTTTGACATAAAGCATGTACTTACCTGAAGGAATGCTGATTATCAGATATGAAGGGAAAGAATGACCAAGGACCGCAAAAATTGATGATATAGATAGCAGTAGAAGAATCACTGTAACGGTAATAGCCATAGTTGACCATCATCCTCAACTTGGGAATTGACTCACCCATTTCTAATTCAATAATGAGGTATAATAGGTACCTACCTACCTACCTACGGTAGGAGGAACTAAGTATAATAGGTACCTACCTACGTAACTAGACATATAAGAGCATATAAGAAATAGATGAGCTTTCCCGATACTTACCTATTTATAATCTAGGAATCTTCAAATCTCGAGTAAACAGGTACAATCTTGGCAAGCGTGCTACATCGTCGACCACATCGTCGCTATTAGGTACCTTCAGGTGAGATAGTGGTCAAACGCAAGCCAATAAATAATAATAAAAAAAGATGACTTAATTCCTTGACAGGGGATGGTCCTGCGCTTTGATGGTAAGAGCCATTAGCCGAACTTTGTTACTGTAACATACAAAGTCGCTACGCTCATAACTCTGACTCTGACACATCAACTTTTACGTCTAAATATATGGGATAGATAAAAAAAAAATGCGCTCTACGAGCACGATCCTGGCCCCTAACTATGATTTCCTGTATCTAGGGAACCAGGAGCTACGAAGACCATGATCGTACAACACTCGCAAAAACGAAACAATTGCTTGCGTTTTTAGGATTCCGTACCCAAAGGGTAAAACGGGACCCTATTATTAAGACTCCGCTGCCCGTCCGGTCCGTCTGTCTGTGTGTCTGTCCGTCTGTCACCAGGCTGTTCATGAACCGTGATAGTCAGACAATTGAAATTTTTACAGATGATGTATTTCTGTTGCCGCTATAACAACTAATCAAAATGAAATTAATATTTAAGGGGTCTCCCCGACTCAGCAGCTAATTGTCTCAGGGTGACGAGCGCAGTACAGCGCCGCGCAGGATTTTGCCAAACAAAGTTCTGGTTGGTGCTGTTATTGTTATGGGGCGTATTGCTTACCATCAGGCAAATGACCAGCACGTCTCGTCATTCAGTTATATTAAAAAAAAAACCTTCGTGCGCGAGTTCGACTCGCACTTGTTTTTTTTTCTATGCACAAACATTTATCCCGTCGCGGGACTGAACTACCTATATAAATCGAACCCGCTACCTTGGTGGTGAGATTTGAGTCGACTTGCCCGACCACTACACCACATCAGAGGCTATAGATCCGATACAGGACTATGGTTATGTCTCTCACTCATAGGGAGCTTAATGTATGACGCCCACCGGCTAGAGGAGCGACGACTTGCGAAAGGTGGCGGAAGAAACTGGATGAGAAGAGCCGAGGACCGGGCTCAGTTGCGTTCATTGGGAAAAGCCTATGTCCAGCAGCGGACGACTACAGGCTGATGATCATAGGAAGATTGAGATGGCTCTAGTGTCGCTCAAGTGTTGAAGAGGTCACTTGATTTGAAACTCACCTGACTTGAAACTCGCCTGATTTGAAACTCGCTTGCAGCCACAGCAGTGTGCCCGTGATCTATTACACGGGGCACCCTGTTTTTTATGGAACTGATTGATGAGACCAGCCAGTCGTTCACCTGATGGTGAGGCGCCATGCCTGCCAATAACAATTGCCGTGCCACCCAGAACTTTTAACACCATATCACTGCGTAGCACGGCATTGCGCTCATCACCCCGAGACATCAGATATTAAGTTTTGATATGTCCAGAATTTCGCTGCCTACAATGCCATTCAAACCGAAACACAGTATAATGCTTGCGCACTAGGTGACAGAATAACTGGCAAAGTGGTGATATACCTACCCAGACGGCCTCCCGCATACGAGAGATCTATATCGCATATGAGTATTTGAAGTGTCAGTCGTGTCTCGCACATTTAAAGTTCTCTACAATTTCCAAAATATGTATAAATATTTTTTTTTTTTATTTTATCTATTTTTTTTATAAATAAAGTAATGTGTTACAGTTTGAAGGGTTGTTTCATGCTGGCTTCTTAGTGAATATTTCTTATGGTAGGTACAGTCGCAAGAAAAAGGGAAATTTTCACATTTTCCTTTATAGTGTCATTCGATTCTGGTAAACCCATATGATAAGTGTCTTCGTCAGCCTGAGACTTTTTTGTAGGTCCGATAGTCGGTCCGATGTTTTCTCCGTGACGTTTGTCACCTATTTTGTGACCGACGTTTTGTAGGACGTATGCGTTGCAATATGAAACTCTGTGGTATGTTTCATTTTTACCGACTAATTAATCGGTCTAAAGAAGCCTGGAACTTAAGAAACATAAATCATTAAAATCCACTCTACTTTACAGACCCTGTATACAATACAAAAGCTTAAAAAAGAAAACGCCTTCAGTTTCTTGCCGTACTTAATTTCTGGTTACTTACTAGTGATTCTTTCCTCGATACGTTGGTAGGGTAAAGACATTGTAATAAGGTTCTTACGTGCGTCTGTGATTTATTTATTTATTTCCTAGATTCCCAGCAGATTTTAATCACTTAGCTAGTTACATACAATTTGAACTTAAGCCAATAAAGAATCCACAATATATAACTTAATAATTTAGGTATGAGTAGTGGGTATAATCTATTGCGAGAACAGGTGTTATTGTTGAGGCAGTCGCAGCTAATATGAGCGGTAACAGCTAGGTAAATACTTTAATCTGAAAATAAGTAAATTAACTGATGCCTATATTATATGATCAAAGCCATTTTTTTTTTAATCCCTAACTATCACACCTTGTACATAGACTCTGGATCTGTCTAGGATTCCTTGTAGGTACATAGGGAACTAGGAACTATGAGGGCCATAGCCCTCAACACCCAGACACTAAAAAATATATTACTATCTATATTATTTATTAAATAGGCATGATTTGTATCAAAATACAAATAATAACGATTTTTATAGAGTTGTAGTAAGTAGGTAATTAACTTTAGCAAAATTTAATTACATACATATAATGTTTTCCCCTATAAATAACTGATCCCATTTTTACGATAATATTCTATTTGAATTTCATCTATTTTAGGCAGTTTTGTATGAAAAACAAAATATTATCGATTAAAAAATACAAAACCGTTCTTATTCTGTATTAACAGTTCAAAAAATTATGGCCAGTATTTTCGTTACCTATTTCACATTTTTTTTCAGATACATCGATTTTTCAGATACCTATCTGAAAATGCAATTTTAGTACCTATATCCAAGTTTAAAAACTCATCATTTTTTTTTATTTTTTTTAATAACATTATATAACGTCCTTACAGCTAAAAAAACATGGTATTCTGACAACAAATCTATACTACCTACCTTTATAACTGTGACAACACTGAGTGAGTATATGTACTAGATTTGTGTTCGAATCGCGAAAGTTTAAAAATTACTATTGTACTTAGGTACTTAGGTAGGTACTTATTTTTGAAAAACCACTATACCTTAATCGATTACCTACCACAGTTTTTAGAAGTGTTGTGTGTTTGTTTGTTTGTTACTTCTAGACTCGGAAACTGATGAACGGATTTTAATGTGGTTTTCAGGGTTTGGTAGCATTAGTCACAAATTAGATATACGAGTACCTATGTACCTATAGATATATAGGATATGGTCCCTCAAAATTGGTTGGGTGACTACGAAGAGCTTGGCTTCTGCGTAGTAGGTGGCACTCATATACTGGAGAGGTCTTGCTAAAATGGCCTTGGAAAAAGGCGACTACCTATGGGTTTACTCTGTCGCGTCCACATGACGCGGAGAGAAATTACGATGGTATTTAGGGTTCCTTACCCAAAGGGTAAACCGGGACCCTATTACTAAGACTACGCTGTCCGTCCGTCTGTCTGTCTGTCAGGCTGTATCTCATGAACCGTGATAGTTAGGCAGTTGAAATCTTCACAGATGATGTATTTCTGTTGCCGCTATAACAACAAATACTACAAAACACACAACAGAATAGAATAAATATTTAAGAGGGCTCCCATACAACACACGTAATTTTTTACGTGTGACGTTTTTATAGATAATGGTACGGAACCCTTCGTGCGCGAGTCCGACTCGCACATGGCCGGTTTTTTCTATAGGTAGGTATAGTTATTTGTAACGATTCGGGTAGTTGTCAAAGGGATGCCTGTTAAAAATCTTGCCCTGTAGTATATAGGGCATGTATCTAACTATTAGGTACCTAGATACCTAAGTAGGTACCTAAGTAAGTAGGTATACCTAATGATTAGGTACAAGTACCTAGTCATTAGGTATATACCTACTTACTAACTACTCTGAATTAACTTCATAATTATATTATTTGTTTCCCTAGCAAAAAAACAGTTGTTTGGGAAACTAGGTGGGTACTTAGTACTTACCTCCCTACCTTAGGTACCTACCTCTCTACATACTCGTAAGTAAATATTGTTTTTTCGATCGTTTTTAGTTTTATATATTTCCATAATAATATATTTGTTTGTACTGCTTATTAGGTACTAAGGAGGTACAGTCGGGGAAAAGATATCCTAAACCCATTTAGGGTAAGCGCGCACTAACGTGTTTCCCAATGACACTTTTTCCGACTCTAGTCCACCAATGAACGTCAGTTTTTTCTAGACATCTGCATCTTCACTACAATTGAATTAAATCTTGTACGATCAAAGCCTATTTGTAATAGAATTACTTGCTTTCATTGGAATTCCAGTTAATGCGGCTACATTATATTATCACCTTGTAGGTACCTATCTTTCTAATAGCAATGCGAATGGAAGATATAAAAATAAAGAAAATACGGAGAGAACTCGACGTCTAGAAGGCGGGCAACCATCCATATAAACATAACTCGCTCACGCCCCCAGTCAAAACATTCTTTCGAACAGTACACCGAACCGAAACCATAAAATAAGACCAGCCTAGAGACGCAACCGAAAAATCCAGGCTCTATAATTATGTTCGGCTACCACTCGATCTACCGGCAAGCCAATTTAAATTTACTGCGAACGCCGCACGTGTCCCACAAAATGAAATCCCACTACCGCACAGAAACACGCACGAAAAAAAACATAGAAAAATACATCCCAAGCGCCACCCCTTCGACGCTAGTGGCCGCTCACTTGAACCACGCCTGTTTCTAAACGCTACTCTCGCCTTCTCGCTCTCGCCTAAAGTTGAGTTATATTGCTGTCTTTGTCGCTCGTGTGGTATCGTTCGAAAACTACAGCTTTTTGTTAGTACGCGTTTAGCAGTCGCGCGTGTTGGTGCGTTGCCGGTGTGGCCGCGCGATCGTCGCGGTGTGTCAAGTGTAGTGCCGTGTAGAGGTGCCGAAGTGGCGGGCTTTCTAGCCGCAGGTCGGGGGGCCCATGCCCCCTTCCATCAGCACCACATTGGTAAAAGTTAGTGTCCTGTGTCTACTTAAAAAAACTCGTTTTTGTCTATGATTGGGTGGAACTGTGAATGTGATTGAATTGACGATGCCGACGTATGGAGGTTATTTACGTTTTTGTAATGTTGTTTTGTAAACTAACTCTGTGAATAAAGTGTACTAACAACTAACCCTTGCTGTTCAATTGGTTGGCATCTCCTACTTGGGACTCTTCCTGAAGAAGACACTCATATATATTTCTCCTACTAACAACAGAACTAACCTATGTCCCTTCTCTAAATCATAACGAAATTCAATTACACTGAGTACGTAATAATATTTTAATTACCTCAATATTTGATTTAATAATGTCCAAGCATACCTAACCTAAATGAAGATTTGCATGATTACAAAATCAACAACTTAAAATATTTTGGATTTGAAATCGTTGATACACTTTGATCATTGTATACTTTTTGAATATTTATACAATGGAATCAATAGCAAAAGTTGTTGATGATAAAAATAGCATATAGTTTCATCTTAGGCCTATCTTTATCGAAGTAGGCCTAAATGGTGTGAGATGAAACAAACACTTAGATGTGTCATACCTATCTATATTATTCATTATAATTCGTGACAAAGTATGCTTTACATAATTTAGTAATTAGAAGAAAACAAATTAAGAATAAATATTATGATCATGTCAAATTTTATCAATGTGTTGCAATTTACCTGTACATCAATTAGATGTTATTGTAAAAAATGTTTCTGAAGTTGTGCCCGTCATAAAAATCAATTGATACTTTCAATTAATTTGACCCAGTTTGATAATGGAGTATTCACACACATTTTAGGAAAACCTACATCAAAAGCTGCAATGCTACTTTTTGAAATGGTTAAAGATAAGTGAATATTCTGTGCCTACTTACAATAAGTTTAGTAAAGGATATATACTTACCTATATTTTTTTAAGGATGCCTATTAGGTATTGCTTAGGAAATAGCTAAGTTTATGATGAGATTGACTTGTTGTGATGGACAAAATTTTTCTGACGTATTTCTCTGTCTAGTGGAATGGTTATAGACGTTTCTATCTATATAGAAACGTCTATAACCATTCCACTAGACAGAAAACCTCTGTTAGATAGGTAGGTTATAGGTACATTTTCATCTACCTATCTGTAAATAATATCTATCTAGGTACAAATAAAACTCTAAGAATCGTTCGACTGCTATTTGGTTGTCTATGAGCATCTGAAATAGTGTTAAAAATCTCGTTTTTTTTAACCTTACAACCTTACTCGGTATTGTTTAAACAGGATTCAATAACGGCACGTGCCACTTCTCTGAAAATTTTAATAACATTTCCAAACTACATTTTTTTTAACTAATTCCAATCCATGAATGGAAAAAACAATACTCCGAGATTTTCAAGAAGCTTAAAACATTGAAGTGACACCAAACCATTCTTAAAAACTCCATAGATGAACAATGAAGGTGTTAAATCTCAAGAGAGTGAAACTCTAAACAGTTTTTTAACATTGCTAAAAAAATCTTTGAATGTAACTTTAACTTATTTTAGAAAGTGCAGTTTAAATAATACTTTTGGATCAAATATTTGATACTAAGTTCAAGATTGGCACTGGTAGTGATGAATTAGATATGAAAAATTACACACTTACGCAAATGCAACAGAGGTAGGTACCTACTTACAAAAAAAATGTGATAATGCCATTAAAAGATCGGGTCATGCAATGCTCTCTGACACAAATAAGCAATAATAGGCAATGTATATGAGAACTACTTAGGTAGTTACTTGACACTTATCTTTGTTGATGTGTTTCAATTTAGAAAAACCAAAGACACCTGTTGGTGGTCAGTGAACAGAAGTTAAAGCTGATTGCTTATTTATTAGTAAGCCCGGATCCTGTTCCTTCACGGGATACGAAAGTTACTTCCGTGGTTTCAGACATAATTGGATAACAAATATGTTGGAGTAATTTAAAAAACAGTTATGTGGTAAACAGAAGGAAGGATATAAACTACAAAATTGCGGTATTGCCCAGAAAACTTTGTATGAGTCTTACATAAAGGTTAATAACTTAAAGCATTTGAAAAGCCATAATTATATGAGTAACTATTATACAAAGACAACTTTACTATAGTTGTGTTTTTGTTATATCTTTTGCAAGTTTTTCCATAACATAAGCTCATTAAGATTTTGATCTTTTAAGGCAGATTAAGTTCTTTGGACTTAGTTGGGTACCAATGGATTCCTTGCCAAAATTATTTTTTGCATAACAATAGTTCTGCACTTTTTAAGTTTAAGAATCAAAAATATAAATAGTATCGCTATGATTATCAACTAGTAACTTAGTTATAAGAGGATGAACACAATATTTTTTCTAATCTGCCGTTTTCTACGAATCTAATTACTGTTGTATAGAATACGGTTCCTAAGCTTTAAAAAACCTGTGAATAATAGTACCTATTGCTAAGTGCCTTTCTTACAAGTGGAAGTGACTGTTATTAAAATACATACTCAGATCAAGATAGAACATTATTAAAAGGATGTTTTTGTAAAAACTCAGTACAGAATATAAAAAATGTGGACTGTTGGAAACTTATTCATGGAATTAACCTTTAAGCTTAATCTGACACGAGCACCTGGCCTTAACTTAGGTTTTACTTAATTTTGTCGGCAAAACAAGTAACAATGAACTTGTAATAAACATAATTCGTTAGCACACAATGTGTTCATTTACAATTAAATAGAAATTTTGACTTAATATAAATTAATGAATTTAGAGACACCTTTTATGATGTCAAAGCCAATAATGTTTGATGTGAACTGATAATGAACGAAATTCGTAGAAATTTTAAAATATCGTTAACCATAGACTAGAATCTAAAGCAGCTAGAAAAATATATTGGTAGATATCTAGGTAATAGAAACAGCAAGATTTCTAAGAATATATATGAATATAATGAAGCATGTGCGAACTTATTTTTAGTAGGTATACGAGTATACCATGCAACGGACGGACCAAACGGGAACACAACGGGAACAGCGAATCACTTAAGATTTCAGTAATTTTTAATTTTAATCCAACGATTTCTGCGAAGCCGCAGCTTCTCGCTTATAACTGAGATAACACTGTCATCTTATTGTTATTCTCAAAATCCACAGGCTAAACAGCGTGACAGCAGTAAATTTTAACCGAAAATCACACGCACCGCTGCGTACCCATAATCGAGGTGAATCGGCATCACAGATTTTCGAACGCACCAAATGAAATGGCGCGCGACAAATCGGACATTCATATTTGAGGAATATTAAAAACCGGCGTCGCGACCTTCATAAATTACACCAATAAATGTCACATGTTCGGAACGCGACCAAAAAACACAGAGGATCCTTATGGGAAGGGTGAAATTATCGCGAGGTTATTTTGGGCTAATGTAAAGAGGTGTCAAACTATCGGACGTTTGGAAACGATGCATTTGGACAACCTTATGGTCCTGTTGTTTTATTTAGCCAATAAATTTTCAAAAACGAGCGTATTATTATAAATACTATTTATAACAATGCTCTATAGAGCTATATCTTAAATTTAAATTCAAAATTTTGCATAATAACTGAATACTTTTAATTTTATTACATTAATTAGATAATAATAATTATGTATATTAAAATCTTAGAAATATAACATTAATACGATCGTCATTCTATAAAATGACAACTATGAATCAAACACGATCACGGACCACGCCTTCACTGTCATAAATAAATAAAAATGCATTGTGGAATAGATAATTTATTTAGCACACTATAGAATCATATCTTATTTATTATGGCCTTCAATTTATTTAGATAATAAATATTATATACTATTGAAAATTAAATATTAAATAAAAAAAATAATGCCAAGGCGATTGATAAGTACAATACTATCTGCCTCTAACCATAATTAAAATAAAAATAAAAGTAGTAAATCTTTTATTAATACAAAATTTCTTTTTTATTAATCAGAGTTTCAGGGACATGTTACGTTATTAATTGTCTTAATTGTGTTGATATTTGTATATACATCAATTATATGATTCCCACCAATAGTTTACTAGTGCACGATTACCCTATGCCTCCTAGATTCTCAGATTCGGAATGGGTATTGTAGTTATTTCCGCGTATGTACTTATACCTATTTTATTTTCTACATTAAAATATTACACAGCCACACAGCCTCTGTGGTGCAGTGGTTGGGCAGGTTGGCACAAATCTCATACACCACTGAGGTTGCGGGTTCGATTCCGCGACGGGACAAATGTTTGTGCACAGAAAAAAAAGTATTTGTTTCGTGTCTGGGTGTTGTGGGACCATGGTCCTCATAGTTTGGTTCCCTAGATACAGGGAATCCTAGTTAGGGGTCAGGATCTATGTATGTGATCGTAGGGCGTTATTTTATTTATTTATTTATTACTAGCGACCCGCCCCGGATTCGCACGGTTATTATACATATAAAAACTTAACCTTCCTCTTCAATCACTCTATCAAAATCCGTTGCGTAGTTTTAAAGATTTAAGCATACATATAGGGATATAGGGACAGAGAAAGCGACTTTGTTTTATACTATGTAGTGATTATGTTATGTATGTGTATGAATAATAAGCATAAGTAGGTAAACTATGGTTGTATAATCTGCTCAAATGAATGCACTATTAAAGCCTGCTTGCGCCAACTTGTCGGGCTAAAGTTGGTAAGTGTTTTTCGTACTATTTTTTATCTATGAAAATCCTGGTTTTATTTAGTAAACTAGCTGCGCCGCGCGATTCCACCCGCGGCTTCTCGAAATAACAGCCTATGTGTTAATCCAAGGTATTATTTACATTCCGAATTTCACTCAAATCCGTTGAACCGTTACAGCGTGAAGAAGTAACAAACACACTTACATACTTACATACAAACTTGCATTTATAATATTAGTGTGATATACGAAATGGCAAAGTCCGTTAATACCTATTACCTACATTATCGCAACTCTCAAGTCCATAGTATGAATAAGTTTTTTGTTGAAAAATATTTTTAAGCTATTGCATAGCTTCTATCGCGGGCCTTGAGCGTGGAGACCGAATCTAGAAATTCCGTAACGAAAATAACCTAACACCCCCCACTCCGAATGCTATGCAATAGCTTTACCGCGGCAGTCTCCGAGTGCCACACGTCTTTTTTTTTTTCAAGACAAGCTTTCAACAAATTCGTAATCGGAACCGCAATCAGATAAAAACGAGCCCAAACACTAGTAGTTTACGATTATCCGTCAAGGAGTTCCAATGCCCTTCCGTCTCAATCATCAGATCAGCTGGCTGTCACCATTATATTGCATTGTCATCGAACTTTGACAAGTATGCAAAATTTCAACTCCGTAGGATAAGAGGAAGTGGTTCTGATTCAGGTTGCAAGATTCCATTCGGACAAACATACATACATTGCAAGTTAAATAAAAGTTTGTAAAAGTTACAATTTTCGTGGACTGCTCACTATTTTCGATCAAGGTCCGATGGCTCTACTTTTCAACCGACTCCAAAAAGGAGGAGGTTCTCAATTCGACTATGTTTTCTTTGTATGTTTGTTACGCAATTACTCTGCCAATTATGTATAGTTTTTGATGATTCTTTTTTGTTTGGTAGGTACTTAACTACTTACATACTTCAGAGGCGGTCCCATATAAATTTTATCGAAATTGATTCAGCGCTTTTTGAAATAATCTACAAAAACAAAAAAATATGGGTATAGTCTTGAAGTCGGTTTTTTTTCTTTCATGTGGTTTCCACATATGTACCTACCTTCAAATTAAAGTTCTCTAGTTACCCTTCGACTATCGAGGTCGGCTATACTCGACAAACGGAAAAGTGCTCTGTACGCCGAGGTCGGCTTCACCCGACTAAAACGTATGAAAATTGCGTAGCTTGGCGTAGAGGGCACGGACGGCTTTGCTTCTAAAGCGCGACGCTTAAAAGGTTAACTTATTTTTAACCGACTTCAAAAAGGAGTAGATTCTCTGTTCGATTGTATTTTTTTTATTGATTTTTAAATGTTTGTTACCTCAGAACTCCGTCATGTATGAACCGATTTGGAAAATTCAGTATAGCTACGTAGTGGTCCTATATAAATTTCATCGATATTTGACCTTGGACTTCGAAGATACATTGAAGTCGGTTTTTGATTTTTCTAAAAACTAATTATATGATCATACCTATGTTTTACGACGTAGTTACCTAACCTACCTAATAGTACAAATTCGTACAAATGATTGTTATAGACGATGTCGATTTAGGTATAGGTACCTAAGTACCTATATATTTACATATTTATTTATTTTCTAGCTTTTTCCCGCGACTTCGTCCGCGTGAGCGAAAGAGGAAGAAAATATTAGTAGGTATATTTTTCAAGACCATCTTAGCAAGACCTCTGCATGAGAGCTTGTGCTACGAAGAGGTCAAGCTGTATCTTCGTATTTGCCCAACCGATTTGGATGTAGCATCCTATTAATATTATAAACGCGAAACTTTGTAAGAATGGATGTACGGATGTACCTTTGTTACTCTTTCACGCAAAAACTACTGAATGGATTTTTAGTATGAAAGTTTTCGTGAGTTTGATTCATTATAAATATTTAATAATAAAACGGCTAGGACTCACGTAGTTTGTCGAATTAGTCGACCTAGGTTTCGAGCATGTCCGATGCTCTTCATCAGGGGCGAGTTTACGCTGCGAGATCGCGGCGACCACTGAATGGATTTTGATGAAATTTAGTATGGAGATAGCTTATACCCTGGATTAACACATAGGCTACTTTTTATCCCGGGAAACCGTGAGTGAAACCGCAGGGCGCAGCTAGTACCCTATAATCTAAATTAGGACAAATGCTACTAAATCCTGAAAACTGAATGAAAATCCGTTCAGCAGTTTCCGAGTCTATAGATAACAAACATACAAACAGACAAAAATTCATTTCATTTAATAGTCTATCCCAGTTGGTTCATCAAAAATGTATTAAATGTACAGAATTGGCTTACTTCCATTTTTAACCGACTTCAAAAAGGAGGAGGTTTACAATTCGACGGTTTTTTTTTATAATAGTAGGTATAGATCCACAAAAACAAAAGAAAATACTTTCACAAGTAGAGCGAGAGTGAGAGCGAGTTAGAGCGAGTGGGGCTCAGCGGGAACTCGTGCGCCTTTCAATCCGACGCACCTGGGTTCGATTCCCGAGTCGGCCCCGCACCAATGACTTATAGTTAAGTGCAGATTTTGTACGCTCGCTCTAAAACGGTGAAGGAAAACATCGTGATGAAACCCGCTTACGCGCTTTGGAGTGGTAGGCTCTGGCCGTGGTTGTAATACCACCCACCGAACAAAACCATGCCATCAAGCGACCTAGTCGTGTTTCGGGATGATGTTCGGTGAACCATCGGGGAGACGGGTCTGAGCAGCCGCTCAATTGCCGTCTCTCTCTAGATCTATGTGCTCCATCTTAGGCTACATCATCGCTTCACATCAGGCGAGATAGTGGCCAAACATAGATCTATTAAACGTAAAAAAAAATAACTAATTCTGAGCTACCCGAACCCAGACTATAGTTCCCACTTGCTACACCCGTTTCCTCTTAATTTAGTGTGTAGCACAAATCTATGCCTACCTAAGAATATTCCACAGCCTACAGGCTCTTATAGGTATCTATATAGACTTATAGTCAATTCATAGATACAATACAAATAAAGTTTCAGGTTTCCAGGTTTCAGGAAACCTGAAACTTTCTTAGTTCGACTACACTACACGTTGGCCGATTACGCTTGTACGGTAAGCTGTTTGGATGTGTTGCAAGTGTTTGCCACAAACTTGTGTACAAAACAGCGGCCGCCCGCCGGCAAGCCTGCGCAAAGGTTCGACATGCTCGCAGTATGAAACACAAAACTGAAATTCATTTTCATGCTATACACACCTACCTGTATATTATTGATATTTTTTTTGTTGGGCTTGGTGAGGAACACATATCAGTTGAGTTAAAGTCAATGAAAAATATTGACATAGGGAATACAGAATACAGTTTACAGTTTAGGACAATTCAAGAATATTGTACTACCCTAGTTATAAAGATTATCTGTAATCATTTTTTTATGTTTTTGGTATACAGTAAAGAGTATTTGTATTGTATTGTATTGTATTATGACGTCTGGGCCCCAATTCACTATGACAACTTAGCGATTCCTTGCTTATATTATACAATAACACGATAGGAGGTTTGCTAGGGAGGACGATAAAGGTTAGGATTGGAATAGGATCGGGAGCAGAGAGGGACGGTAACGGAATAAGAGTGGGACTGTAATAGGATGGGAGCGGGACGGTAACGGGATAGAAGTGGGACGGGGTATCAGGACCAGAGCCCTAATTCACTATGTCAACTCGGTAATTTCTTTCTTCGAAATCACGTCGATTCCTTCATTAATAAACGACATCTCTATAATGCATTCATATATTCATATATATATATATCGTTTATTAATGAAGGAATCAAAGTTTCCTCGAAGGAAGTAATCGCCAAGTTATCATAGTGAATTGAGGCCCAGGAAGAGAACGGAACAACCCAAATAAACGCATATAGGATCGGCCAGCGCAGCGTATGGATGGACTATACGA
Source organism: Petrophora chlorosata (assembly GCA_951640565.1). Classification (NCBI taxonomy): domain Eukaryota; kingdom Metazoa; phylum Arthropoda; class Insecta; order Lepidoptera; family Geometridae; genus Petrophora; species Petrophora chlorosata. Next base: position 8,254,763 of record OX621209.1, read on the forward strand.
TATCAGTTGCGCTTTACTTGTTATACCTATAGGTAGGTCTGTGTTCAATTCAGTAGTAGGTACATAGGCACGGTAGCAACCTACTAAGTATAGCCTATTCTATAGGTACATTGTGCTTAGCTTAGCCATTTCCTCTTTATCGTACAACAAACTACATAGGCGCCTATGCTAGGTATGCTAATAAAATTTTATTCAACGCGGGCTTTATCGATCGTAAAACCAAATCCCATTATGTTCCTGCAGACTGCTACCGACTTTATGATCGAACTAGTGGACCACAGATTAAGGTCTAGTAGCAGAGGGCTGATGCACCTACTATTACTGCGCCTTGAATGCATAAAGCCTGTTCAATGAGAAAGACGCTTGATTAGGCGAGGAGCTTTGATACGGGACTTTATTGATCATTTTGAAAAGCTATTCCTTGTCTGGCATCTGATGAAAGCATTAATGTTGCTTAGGTTGATAATTTATGGCATCTGAACTCAACGGATTCTTTGGATGATACTGTTAGCCAGTTTAATGTATAGGAGGTATAAGTTTAAAGAGCAATTATTTTTTTGCGGTTAAGAAATCTTTTCCCTTTTGGTCATTTACATACCTAGGTACGTATAGGTACACGTATGTACTACAATAAAATAGAATGAAAAGATAACAAACATTTTGTACTTCCAAAATTTTATTGTGAATCTTGAGGGCACCCCATTATCGTCTCCTACTATGTTGCGATGCATAACATCTTAGCATAAGTTGAAGCAGTACCTCGAAACCTAAAGTTCTGAAATAAATGCTAGGTAAAAAAAACATACATAAAAATTAATTTATTGACGCCTCTGATATAGCTTGACACTGTATTTTCCAGGACTCTCCCATATTTGACGCAAAGAAAAAAAATCCAAATCAGAAATATTCAGAATACGGCAAAGGAAAAAAGCGTAATACTGTCATTTTTTTCTAAAATCATTAACCTTACAGGACGTGGCGAGGCTGGCGGCGCGATGGCGTGCGCCGGCTGCGAGAAGCCGATCCTGGACAAGTTCCTGCTGCACGTGCTGGAGCGCGCGTGGCACGCCGCGTGCGTGCGCTGCGCCGACTGCCGCGCGCCGCTCGCGGATAAGTGCTATTCGAGGGACAACAAGCTCTTCTGCAGGAACGACTTCTTTAGGTATGTTCTGTATTTGTGTGAACTGCTGGGTCAGAAGCACTAAGGTGTGCGGATAAGTGTTACTCGAGGGACGACGAGTTCTTAAGCAGAAATGACTTATTTAGGTATGTTTTGCATGTGTGTGAATCGCTGGGTCAGAAGCACTTACGTGTGCTGATAAGTGTTACTCGAGGGACAACAAGCTCTTCTGCAGGAAGTAGTTCTCTAGTAGCTCTTAATTACAATTACAAAACTCTTTATTGCATACCAGTTACAAAATATTAATAATAATAGCAAAATTCCTTACAATGGTTGTACAATAGGCGGTCTTATCGCTTAAAGCGATCTCTTCCAGACTTAGTTTTATTTATTACTATTTAAAAAAGTCTATTTACAATTATTTTATTAGTATTTAAAAAATCTAATAGTACACAGCTGCATCCATAGCGGTGGCAGCCAACCGATAACAATTAACGGCATCATGAAATTGATAACAATTAACCTTTTGCTTCGGTGAAAATTTCATTGCGGAGGGCCACCTCGACAAAATTACATAATAACACCCCACAACCGCAACTCTGACCCCCCACGCCCCCATAATAGTAAATTGCTAAATCATATGGCGCCAAACTTCACAAAAACAACAGAACGGCAATTTTGTATATTGATGCAGGTAAAGTGAAGGCGGAAAACGGGTCACTTACAACTTCCGGTGATTTGGTGCTTCAATTCCATGTGTTTCGAGTTCGGCAGACTCCGGAATTGAATACGACGTAAACTGTAACTCGTTTCCTTTTAAATATTTGATCATAAATAATTTTGGCTTGATGTTTGTTGTTTCATCCATAATGTCCTTCAATCGCACTTAATCGTAATACTTTAACAAAGTTTTATGCTCTGACCATAATTCATAATCATCATCAGCCCATCACGTTCCCACTGGGGACTCGGGCCTTCCCTCATAGAGAGAGTATGGGCCATAATCCACCACGCTGGCCCAGTGCGGGTTGGTGGACATCACGTCCTTGAATTTTTGTGTTAAATTCTTGGACATGTCGGTTCCTTACGATGTTTTCCTTTACTGTTTTTAGAGCGAGTGTTAAATCACATAACTAAAGAAAGTCAGTGGTGCGGGGCCAACGGGATTCGAACTCGGGTGCGTTGGATTGAAAGTCACACGTGCTCCCAGTGAGCCACACTCGCTTTCGCTGACCATAATTATCACTTAGTGTTTCATTAATTTTTATATTATTTATTTTAGAAGAATAGCAACACTTCTTATTAAACAATAGAAATTTATTTTTATGTATATAAAAATACAGCCAATTATAGGTCTCCGATGAAATAGGTATATAATTTTAAAACTAAGAATGTTGAACTCCTTCATAACATAACATGAAATAATGGTAGATAGGTAACAAAAGGTAAGCAACGTAACGAAACAATAGGTATTATAGGTAAGCGACGTAACGTAATCCGATGGGATTAGAGAAACGGTACCTATCATTTCGGTTTGAAAATAAAGGTGTGTGTATTAATGGTATAGTTAATTCATAGACTTGCTAAGTATTCTAAAGATTTATTTTCCAACCTATCGTCCAGAGTAGTATCGTCCTTTCATATCTTCATCCATGACGTCCATTAATATCTACCTATAAAAATATATTTTCTTTAAACGCTATCAAATCATCGTCTCTTCTTTTCGTGTCAATTAATCAGCTATTAAGCCTTCTATTTAGTCTGAAACTTATCTTTTTGTTCCCGTGATAGCAGATTTCTTATGTATGGAATTTCTGAACTACTTAAAAACATGCGGGACCAAGGCACCCGCGGGTAAACCGTCCTAATTGTAAAAAACTTACCTAACTGTATTTTTATTTGATGACTTCATTCGGTGCCATTTCGACTTCCTAAGCTTATGTGATATCATTTCCTTTGTAACCTTTATTTAACAAATTCCCAAGTTTTTATAAGTTTTTATACAGAAAAGTAAAGTTCGGAGACGAATAGGTCGTTTACTTGATGGTAAGCTACACATCTGCCTTTAGAAATTGTAGTACTACCAAGAACTTCGATTTGCAAAATCTAGCGGCACCACACGACACAGCGCTCATCCAACACCGAGATGAGTCGAGTCAATCAGTCAGTCTCCAACCGGCTATTGCTTTCTTTACCCCGAGAAGTCAAAATGTTAATTCTAAAACTGTAACTAAATTATTTTTCAACAAGTAAATCCACACAAAAATAAATTAGTAACAATCAACAAAGTTCTGGATGGCACTGCACTTGTTATGGGCAGGCGTGGCGCTTGCCACTAGGCGAACGACTTGCTCATCTCATTGCTCAATTTCATAAAAAAAAACAATTTACGAAATTTTGTCTATCCCATTGAGCTATTATAATAAAAGCTCAATGATCTATCCTAACTTTTACAATTTAAGACATCCTCCCTCCCCCTCCCTCTCATTCCCAAATTCGGGCAACCGTGTTCTAAAGTTTTACCACAAAAACTATCTATAGCCTGATACGTCCGTGATAATTATATGTAGGTACTTACTAATCAGCCGGTATCCACCCACTGCTGGGTATAGGCGGAGGCCTATAACGAGAGGAGTCTCGTTCACGCCACTCTTACCGGTCCTGTACCAGCCTCATCTTCCAGAATTATACTTGCCAATAAATAAATGCAGAGCATTCATGTACTACCAATATAACTAGACACAGCCTCACGACTTCAGACTCAACATCATAAAATGATCTACCTAAATATAAATATATTATTAGTTAGGCATTATTATTTTATTATGTCCTGGTGTCACCATAAAAGTATTCTTTGAAATCTCCATTACGAATGCTGTCGTATATTCATTTTATAGTCAACAGTTTTATTCGTTGTTGTAGGGTTCGAGTTAAATTACTTAAAATTAAAAGGATATGGGTACAGTCGAAGAAACTATTATGTCTACGCCATGCAGACGTGTGAATGCCATTATTACCACGTTTTTATGGAGTCACTTTCTTGTTTGTCTGTCTGTCTTGACGGAATCTTGCAACTCAAATTTCGAGCACTTCCCGATTAGCTGTCCGGCTGAAACTTTCAGGGTAGCTCACAACTTGATGACAATGCATTCTAAATCATTAAATCATTTATTAACATCCAATGCCGACCTAACCTCAAAAGGCGCATCAAAACGTGGATTCTAGATTATTATTTTAATTTGTCACTTTCTTTATTCTTTGTGTGGTTGGTATTTATGGTATCACTAAAAAGTAGTGATTACGTGTTTTATCTATTGGTATCATTTCGGGGTGTAATTTTTTCTTGGAAAGTTAAATTATATATCGCATACTAATGCCATGCCATGGCTTCATGACCGCAAAAGTATTACGAAATCGTCGAATTTCATTGCTTGTAAAAGCAGACAGGACAAGATACTGAACCAATCACACTACCTAATATCACAGTATTACGTATTACTATGGATTGTAATACTGTGCTAATATTATAAAATATTATAAATATATGCGAAATGTGTGTGTTAGTTACTACTTCTTCTCACTGTAATGGCTCATCAGATTTGAGTAAAATTCGGAATAGAATAGCTTATAGTCTTATACCCTTGATCACATATGCTACTTTTATCCCGGGAAACCGCTGGTAAAACCACGGGGCGCTGCTAGTTAACTATAAAGGGACTTAACAAAACATAACATATATATGTATACCTTAAATTAATGCGTTTATTTCCTCCACTGTACCGCCTGTACCTGTGTATCCCTTCAGGGCAAAGTTAGTTAAGCGATGCAAAGACATAAAACATTCAGGCTGACTTTATATGAATAAAAAACGTAAGCACCGAATTGAGAACCTCTTTTTTTAAGTCGGTTAAGAAGTGGGCGTACGTCTTCAGTTTTTTATTATTTATTTATTCTGTTCTACGTGAGTAACCTTCATACATACCAAATTTTATCAAAATTTGTTAAGTAGCTATGGAGTTTAATATGGTTACAAACTACTGAACTGATTTCGATGAAATTGGTATGTGCATATCTGAGGTCCTGGAACACATAGGATACTTTTTATCCCGAAAAACTGCGGATGAAACCGCGGGGAGCAACTTGTTTATAATATTGTTAGGATTAGTGCGCATGAGATAATAGTCTATCAGAACTGTCCTCAATGTTTACAATCTTTGATTCTTCGCCGTCTGGGGTAGGTACCACAGCTTTGCCAGTTATTCTGCCGCCAAGCAGTAGTGCGCAAGCATATTTGTGTTTCGATTTGGAGGGCATTGTAGCCAGCTAAATTACTGGGCATATGAGACTTAACATCTGATGTCTCGGGAGGATGAGCGCAATGCAATGCTACGCTACACAGTGCTTTTCATGTTATTATAACTTCAGGGTAGCACTGCCATTATGGGCAGGCATGATGCTTACCATCAGGCGAACTCGGGTTGTTTGTCTCATAAATCAGTTCCATAAAAAAAGCAAATCCACATGGCTGGCCGCCAATTACATATAATACCTACATTCCTACATATAAAAACAAACCAACTCTATGTATTATTCATACGGCCTCCGTCGTTTATGTTAATAGGCTGGTAATAATTTAGCTGATGATAAAATAATATAAAACATCGGAGTACTTTTTGCTATGTTTTTGTCATATGGGTTAACCAGGGAATCTCATTTGATGTAGACTTTTTGAGTTTTCTTCGGAATTCCTTTCCTAATAATCCTAGACCCAACTTGGGTCAAGGATTATAGGGGTTAACTTTGTATCTACTTAAGGCATAATATTATGTATCTGTAAGACTTTATGGCGGGAAGTGAAAAGTGACAGTTCGATTTTGTTTTATTTTCCAAACAAGTGTAATTTCGAGTGATCATGTGTAATATCGGTGGAATATTAACCATTACATATGTGTTCGTAAACGTGCACGAGTGTAGGCAATTGAAACAAAATAGAGAAAAACATTTCTATGGCGGCCATCTTAAAAAATGGCGCAATCTAATTATTTTCCGTAATCGTAATCTACGACCTCAAAAACACTAAATTTCAGTTGGATCTGAGGAACTTTCAAAATGGCCTCCATTTTTTTATATTTCCAGTTTTACCAAATTTCCCCCATCGTCCTCTATGACATTTGGTCAAGCACCCTATATCTATCTCATACCGTTTCAAAGTTATATGCATTTTAATAATTATAATTTATGTTTAGGGATTATGCAAAATTCCTACCTCATACGAAAATACTCGCAGGGAAAAATACCTACTAGTTTCTGGAAGTGAAGTAGTAACACAGAATAATCAATAGTTGGTAGTAGCCTATATTATTTTGCGAATAATTAGTGATTTATTATTTTGCGCAGCTAAACTTAAGTAACGTCATTATTGCGGAATGCCGACTTTGATATCGATAGGAAATTATTTTGTTAAATGTCAATGCAATAAATGTTACTGAATTTATTGGTTTATTAATTTCATTAATATTTACAATCTTTGCGGACAGTAAAAGTACAGACTAATATAATAGTAAAAGGTAAAAGGAGAGCTTTACTATGGATAATGTTTTCTAATATAGGTTCTGCCTCTGTTCTATAACGACTAGTTGAGTTAAACTATATGTGTTGACAGCCTCTGTTTCTTTGGGTTTGTTGTGGGACCATGGACTCGTAGTTCCTGGTTCCCTTGAAACAGGGAATCCTAGTTAGGGGCCAGGATCTATGAAATGTGATCGTTGAGTGTATTTATTATTTAATCATTTTTTGATATCTACATTTTTTTATGTAACTGAATTACGAGACGAGCTGGTCGTTTGCCTGATGGTATGCAATACGCCAGTCCATAACAATAACAGCACCACACAGAACTTTGTTTTGCAAAATCCTGCGCGGCGCTGCACTGCGCTCGTTACCCTGAGACAATTAGCTGTTGAGTCTCATAATGCCCAGTAATTTCGCTGGCTACAATGCCCTTCAAACCGGAACACAGTAGTGCTTGCGCACTACTGCTTGGTGGCTGAATAACTGGCAAAGCAGTGGTACCCACCCAGACGGCCTCTCGCATACGAGAAACCTACCACCAGTAAGTAAGTACTACATATATGTAAGTACCTATATTAAATTTAAATTTCATCATAATTAGAGATATCTTAAATGCAGATCACATACCTAATTATAACCTGATTATATATAACTTTGAAATATAGGTACCTACTTGTTTTTCTTGTATATTTTTTTAATAAAATATGCCTAAGTAGTACTACAGAGTACAGACTACAAAATACATAATTAGTGACCTAGTACTATCTATCTATCTACAATAAGGTAGGCACCTAAATAATATGGATTTGATGTGGTCAGGTAACTGCGAAAGCGCAGTGGTCGTAATTAGTTAGTATAATCACAGAATACTAAGGGACAGAAGCATGACTCCGCAAAGAAATGTAAACAAATAGCGACTCTTGCTATGCCGCAATAAAATTCAATTCAGCTCGCGTAGCGCTGCATACCTACCAGTCATATTAACCTACAGAGCGCCTCTCTTTCTATCGCATAGTTCTTATCTCTTATGATGCGGCACGTGTAATGACGCGCGACCCGCCCGCCGCCGCCGTCGGTGTCCGGCTATGTACTTGTAGCTTCGTACCTACAGTCCGGAGTGCGCTAGGCCCGGTATAATCTCTAATTTATAAATTTACAATCTGCCTGACCTACATCACACTTGGAATCATCAAAATATGTGTAGCTGTCATAAACTATGAATTACTGCTTGTAGCATCCGCCAAGCGATTATCATTCATTATCTCTTCTTGGGCCACAGAATATATAATAGTACGTCGGCTTAGATACGTTTTTTTTACTTTTTGTAATTTTAAGTCCATATTTTAGGGTTCGGTTCGATCAAAACCAGTTTCGATCTTTACTAATGAATTACGGTCACCGTATTGTTTCCATCAGTTACCATCATAGTACAACTTATGTTTTATGTTCAGTAGGTACCTTATATAAAATGCTGGTGCTGCAATTGTTATGGGTATGCGTGTTGTTTACCATCAGGTGAACGACTAGCTAGTCGTTTAATTAGGTACATTAAAAAATTGCCATAGACTATATTTATATGGATCATAAAATATTTCAATATAAGATTTATCGTAAAAATATTGTGGTTAATCTACAGAACCTTTTAAAAATGTAAACGGAAAATTAACTAGTTCCTCGCCATTTCAAGAACATAAATCATATCTCATTAGCATATTATGGCCACATATTATGTCGTCAAATGCCGTGGCAAATAATATATTACAAGAGAACCAAATATACCACCGGAGACTGGTAAAGTGTACGAAATGTATACAAGTACCAACTAACCAGCATGTTCTGTCAAAGTCGTACTCGATTTAACAGCCAACAAACAGTGATATACACTGGCGTCACTGGCGTGTTTCGAGCGTTTTTACGCGGCGAACTCGCGGCGTGCACTCTGCGAACTTCAATATCGTACACTCGCATTCAACCGTCGCGTCGCCGCCGCTAGCGCAGCCTGACATTCCGTTTTGGTGGATATATTATTCCATATTCTTCTAGTGACTATTCAAAAGACGCCGCGAGAACGCTGTGAATTCGCGACGTTTTGGCTTCGAGTGCGCAGCATGACCGCCGCGAGTACGCGGCGTGATTTTGTGGCGTAAATGCGCGGAGTGTGATTGTCATCTCTCTCGATTAAACAATTGTCTTATTGCCTGTTCAGTGGCCCAGAGGGCAAGTCTGTCTCCATTTCTTAATGAAAATCGACGAAAAAGATTAATTAGTTTTGAGGGCGGTTCATTTGCCCTTGGGTCACTTTAGCTTCGTATCCTACGGGTGAGGATGAGGAATTAACTGTCACACTATAGATGCTAATAAACGAACTAATATGTAAATGAATAGCAAGTTTTTCGCTCGAGTGAGCCGAGAAAATGTCCTAGAGTAATGCAAGACATGGCGGCTATATTTTCGCAACCTCTGCCATTCAGTTAAGATCTATTGCATCGCTAAGATATTTAGATTAAGAGGATTATAAAATTAATTTTTATTACACCAAATATGAGCCGTTTAGCTAATTTTCTAAGCAGTAAAACCGTCTCACGTGTCGCGACTTTCGTTTTTGATTCGTTTTCTAAATGCCAACGGACATTTGAAGAGTTCACGGTGTCCCGCTGATTATTTTATTTCCCTAAGTTACTAAAAATGTACTGATTCTGACACTTTTCGCATATATTTAAAACGGAGTCCTAGGTGGGTATAAAGAGGATCTGTACAAACTCCGAAACTGATTATAGTTGCTGATATTTTCTTGTCAAACCGTAACCGTACACTGAAACCTATTTGCTCATGTGACAGTTCTCTTTCCTCAAGGGTTTGCTGGAAGAAAACCCTTTTTAGGGTTAAGCTCGCCTTTGTACATATATTTTATAAATCATCGATGTAAAAATTTTAGTGTACAATAAGGAATATAAGAATATAAGAACTCCGAAATACTACGTTGCATCTATCACAGGAATATTTGATCTTGGCCAGAAAGTCGTCAGATAGGATAGGATTGGGCGGGCTACGTCGCGTGAATGCATCCCGCGACCTATGGGCTAAGATTGTTACGCATTGGTGCCAAAAGATAGGCGATGACTTCAAGGGAGGCCAAGGAAACATAGGCCAGATGATCTCGATACATTCGGAGAGGACTTGCCCGACATAGCGATAGATCGGAATATTCGGAATACGTGGAAAAAGATCCTTTGGGGAAGACCTTTGTCCAATAGTGGGACAGTAATATATGTATGGAGGTTATTAAAAAATGCACCTCGTAGAAGCAAAATAACTTCATCATCATCATCAGCCCATCACGTTCCCACTGCTGGGACACGGGCCTTCTCTCATAGAGAGAGAAATATAAACAAAATGACTTGAATAACACAAACTAGATATTTTTATATATGTATGGAACAAGTAATTCATATTATTTAACTGTAGGCTAAGGCGGTAGGTAGTACATCCATCTATCGATATATTTAAAACTTTTATCTACGATCGTTTATCACTCGTTTTCACATGTCATATTTGTTATGAAGAGTTGTAAGAGTTCACAAAATGTCATACAATACATCCTACTTGCATTGCGCCGTGTCTATTGCCTCATAGATTCTCCAGACACGCTGAATTTTAGCATGAAATCATGAACAAAAGCCATCTAGGTTACAAGTATCAAAAAGCGTATCTCCCGTTTTAACTACAAACTAATATAAACCTTTTCCCTTAGGCGATACGGCACGAAATGCAGCGGCTGCGGGCACGGCATATCACCTTCGGACCTGGTCCGCAAAGCGCGGGAGAAGGTGTTCCACCTCAACTGCTTCACCTGCCTGGTCTGCAGGAAGCAGCTGTCCACCGGCGAGGAGTTGTATGTGCTGGATGACAACAAGTTTATATGCAAGGAGGACTATCTGGCGGGGAAGGCGCCGACGCACTGTAAGTCTAATTTTAATTTTCTATTTATGAGTTCCAACTCGGTGAAACCGTCATTTTGAAACAAAATAATTTCAATAAAATCATATCCCGTTCCACAATTCTAAATATTTTGACAATCTACTTCAAGTACAGTAAAGAATAACTGCTTGTTATACATGACACTGGTAAATGCACAAGAATGCGATGCCAAATCCTCGAAAGAGGAAAAAACTATTTGTTTTTCTTTTGTTTTTTTTCTTCTTAAGGTATGGTTTTGCACGGTTTGTGGTTAGGCCAGTGTCAGTAAGATTTAAATATTCCAGTGTATTAAAACTATGTAGGGCTATCCTAAGTCCTACGCAAGGGTCTTTACGCCCTACATACAAAACTTCATCAAATAGTTTTTTGCGCGATTGAGCAAGAAACATTCTCAAAAACTTTTGCGTTAAAATAATATTAGTAAGATTTCTTCTTGATAATATGACAGAGATAAATCAAAAGCCTTAGAGCATTAATTGCAACATTAGAATTTACGATATTCAATAAATGTTAACTGAGTTCACAATAAAACTATTTTAAGACTATGTCAATCGTTGATTAGATACAATTCGTCGCATTTATATTAAACTTACTGCGCCTCGCGGTTTCCCGGGATAAAAAGTCGTAAGTCCTTGAGTAAAGGCCTATGTCCTTTTCCACGACCTAATGTACCTACCTACATACCAAATTTCACCAAAATCCGTACAGTAGTAGTTCTTGCGTGATTGAGTAACAAACATCCATCCATCCTCTCAATCTTTCGCATTTATAATATTAGTACCTATAGTAATATAAGATGCCGGCTCTTGTTCATTGTTGAAACGCATTTGGCCATAAATTACAAATTACTGTAAGAAAATCTTTAACAAACTAAATGTTTTCTTAATAGGTAATATTGATTTATTACAAACTTTCATTTAAATAACTAATTTATAATTCCTTCGTTTCTTAATGAAGACACGATAGTTTTGTAATTTATGAACGGTATTCAATAATCCTTCAAAATTAGAAATATTATAATTTCTTGTGAAAGTTCGGCGAAACTTTTTGCGGTTTAGGATTATGTGAAAGGTAAGATAAGTCGTAAGATACCTGAGTCAAAAACGTTATAAATTATAATAATGATTTATAACGTCATGACTTAGCAGTATTTCCTTCACATTACTTTTAAATATAATATTTTAAAAACCTATATCAAATTTACGCAATTTATTATTTAATTGTTATGTTGTCTAGTAGCACTTCTTGGAGTTAATATGTAGTTAAATGTAAACGACGATATTTACTTTAAACAACTAAAAAAAACAAAAAGGAACACTTCGTTTTTTTATTAAAATTTGAGTGCTCACTAAAAGTGGGTTTCGTTGGGAGCACAAAATAATATTATCTGGGTTTAGATGCGACAAATATTAACTGGGATTTGTAGGTTCCGTTGGAAGCTACGAATTCACTGGTCTTTTTTTTTTTACCCAGCTACGGCAAAGCCAAAAGAAATGGTTATGTTTGTAGCAGTTTATTTTTGTATCTACATATCTTCCACCGTAGCGCCTAAACTACTCATTCAATTTTGAGGAATCGATTCGTCATTATGGTCCGGGTGACATTGGCAAATTTTTAAGGTATCGTAATTTTATAAAAAAATGCATTTTTATGTCGTACCTCTCTCTCTCTCCGATCAATCCTGCATGACTGAAGATCGTGATCATCATGTTTCATTCAGTTATGTGTTGCACGTCTCCATCGGTTCCAGTCAATAGCCATTCGAACTACCGTCTCAAGCTTGGACATCTGGCTCTCCTTCAGCTGGTCTGACCATTGCATTGGGGATCAGCGCTTTCCCTCGCGTGAGCTCTTTACATTTACATGTCGTACCTAGTCGGGTTTTTAGTTTTTAGATTACTGAAATTCCGCTTATTATTTATTTATTTATCTATTAACGTCTAGCAGAAAATGTTGCCTGGTCAACAACTATTATTACAAAGACTATATTGTTGCATCACGTATCTACATAGCCTCTTACAAAAATCAGTCCTTCAGACCGCAGAACAGAGCATGTGTCGACAGCCCCTGTCAATGTCGCAAAAATAGAACAGATCAACCGCAAGATTGCTTTCAAATAGCTCTATTCTTTGCCACGGACCAAATAAAATACTGTATAGGCAACCAATCAAAGTATCGACACACGAAACGTCAATGATAACGAGTAACAAACGTTGACCATTATATTAAAAGTATATAAGTAGGTACTAATATAAAATGGTAAATTATATCGTTTGTCCTCGTGTGGCCGATACAAACTAATTACATTTCTAAAAATCTTGTTTTTGTTCTCTCCTTTAATTTCCGAACGTGACATGTGAGAATTGCATTCTCGATTTTAAATGCGTTTTTTATTGTTTAACAACGTATCGCGGCAACAATAAAACTCTCAAAGCACCCATTTTGAAATCGGATTTTTCGATCAATACAAACCGTAACCGAATCCGAGTAAAAAAGGGAAGTAAAAAGCCGAAGGCGTCCGTAAAAAACTAACCGCATTACACATTAGCTACGTCTCCACGCGGTGGTGCGGCCATAGACTAGGTTTTTTCTTTTTTCCCGCCTTTTGTTGCGGCCACCTTGACGCGCGCTCGGAAGAAAAACTACACGAAAATCGTGAGCTTCGTACTATAGTAGCCTATCGTGGATCGTTGCATTGTACAAATATTTTGATTGAAATCCACACCCCTCTTGTCAGCATTGAAGAAGGTCTGAAACATCTGTAACTCCCTTTCGAAAGCGGGTCACGTCTATCCATCAATCCGGTATTTCTGGTTTTATTAACTTGATTAATACGTACCAACTTTAATATATTCAGTTTGCTACTGTAGTTTTATATTTAGAACATCGTATATAGAGGTTAATACCAGATTCAATTACCATTTTACCCTCATTTGTTTAGTTTTACGATAAAGATGTGTCTACACATATTTTGGAGTGGAAAAGTATGCTAATTAAGTAAAAAAGCACTACTAGAGGCAATAATGTAGAGTCGTAGACTCGCAGCAACTATTTTTGCTTGATGCGAAAATGCACATTAATATCTTTTACTAGAGTACCCTACAAAGTACCCTCTTTTAGGTAGATATATTCCATATAACAGAAGTAAAATGTTTAGAACTTAATGTACTAAATATTCCAAAAATAATAGAAAAGAATAACTCGTTATCTTAATACCACAATACAAAAACAAATAAAAGTAAAAAAAAAAACAATTAACTTTATATTAGTGTCACAGTTGGCGGTCTTATCGCTCAAAGCGATCTCTTCCAGACAACCCAATACCCAGTACTTCATCTTGTAGGATTTTGGGGAGATCTTTTATGTGCCTATTCAAGATGCTCTTACGTCTAAGTTTCAGAAGTCTAGACGTCACAGACCGTTTTTAATCATCTCTACCGCTCTAAACCTGTATGATTGTATATCAAACCATCAATATTTCACAGTCCAATACATCCCTGGAGCAGGCGCGTGTTCACTCTATATTTGCAGCATTATTCTGCTCTAACAATGTCTAAACACAATTACGTTGGACAAACACGGGCGGCGCCGCGGGCGCGCACATGTTGTGGGCATTCGCAAACTGCGAGTAGGGTTAAAAGAGAATCGTTAGATAGAAAAATAATTGTTATCTATGTAAATAATTAATTACGGGTTAAAAAGGTAAAAAACGTTGTAGGTTAATTAAATACCAAGTGAGAAAGAAATAAAATATTTAATTTTTTTCATAAAAATATACGCCGATATAGGACCCCAAAAATTTACATTGTCTTGTGACAATGTATGTAATGTTGGGGTCCCAACGAATCCCAAAAACAAAATTCTCTCAAGATTTGTCGCATCTAAACCCAGATTATTATTTTGAGTTCCCAACGAATCCCAATCCAAATTTATTTCAAAAATTAATCTAAATATTCGTTTTCTTTTGTTTTTTCTATTGAAAGTACTGTCGTTTACATAACTATTAACTCCAAACAGTTGTAGAACAAACTTGGTTTATTATTCATCGAAGTACATAGCTTAGAAAAACCGCTATATGCACATCCCGCTGGGGATGAAAACGAAAACAAGACATTGCTTTTGAGAAACATGAACGGTAGCTGCCATTGAAGAATGGGTGTATACAAAACAACACTGACTTTAGACACTTTAGATTCAAGTACCGCGTAATAGTTGAAAATCTAACAGTGATTTCGGATTCTAGGAACTTAACTGCCTAGTTGAAAGCCTTCGCTTGATACAATAGACACTGACTTCAGAGTCTAGTAACTTTACTGTACATTGGAACAGCTTCATGCTTGCATCCAACCAACGTCATTTCTAAAACCGTACTGCACCAAAATAAGGCTTACTTTCACGAAAACTTTAATAAATCATTTTGAGAGGAGATTGTAAAATAACATAAAAGATACTAAACTCTTCAATGGGTTCATTCGTCAAACGGCTTAACGAAAGTGATTCGGTTTTATGCGTTTATTGTCACTCTCGATTTTCATTCTGGATTTTTATACGTTCGAGTTTACGATGGTCTGTCTAAATGGGAGAATCGACTGACGGGCAACAGTTCAGATTGTTCGAAAAACTATTATTTTATTTGAAAAAAAAAAATACCTGCTCATATATCATCATCATCATGATCAGCCCATCACGTTCCCACTGCTGGGACACGGGCCTTCTCTCATAGAGAGAGAATGGGCCATAATCCACCACGCTGGCCTAGTGCGGGTTGGTGAATGTCACATGTCCTTGACTTTTTGTGAAAAATTCTTGGACATGCCGGTTTCCTCACGATGTTTTCCTTCACCGTTTTAGAGCGAGTGTTAAATCCGCACATAGCTTAAGAAAGTCAGTGGTGCGGGGCCAGCGGGATTCGAACTCGGGTGCGTCGGATCAAAAGTCGCACGAGCTCCCACTAAGCCACACTCGCTCTTATATTATTTTTATTTATTTATTTGTTTGATTTTATTATGAAACATCAAACGGTATACAGTCGGAAAAGATACATTATAAGAGCATTTAAGCGTAATCTTTTAAACGAGACAGTTCGTAGGTACACATACACAACACAACTAGCCTAAAATTTAGTCATGTTGTTACAACATAACTATATTCTGTTGTATATGTGTACACAACACACGTACACAACATTACTAATTAAAACTGTATTATACTAAAAGCAATAAGACAGATTCCGTTCTCATACCTATTATGCTTAGAATAACAGAGTTTTTGTCAACTGCTCATATATTCAAGATTTTCAAATTTTAAAATATTTCAAAATTTTTTTTTTGAAGAGTAAACAAAGTTCTGTGTGGTTTTGTTATTATTATGGGCCACTTGCCTGATGGTAGGTAATACGCCAGGTATTGCTTACCATCAGGCAAACAGTCAGGTTAGGCATTCAGTTAAATATAATAAAAAAATAATTTTTTTTTAGGGTGTGCTATAAATGTGTTAAAACTCGGAATTCAGATACTTCAGGAGGTTGAGGGTTATTTCTTTAAATACAAGTTTTTAAAGTTAATTAGATCTATTTTTGCGTACTAATGTTTTCCTGCCACGAAATATCTTAATTTTATTTGCCTTAGCAAAAATATTAATGGCAACTCAGATAAGTCCCCTCCCCAGTGCAATGATACGCGATATAGATACGGCAAACAAGGAATTGTTTCCACTAGCTGGGCTAAACCCTCGTAAGATTAGGGACCCCATTTTGAGATGCGCCCTTATTGATGCAAGCAATATGCAACTGCATTTTTTGTTTTACTTGACTATGGCAAAGCATTCAGCCAAACATACAGGCAGTCAACAAGCGACAGTTTATGTTAACCTTTACAGAACCCTTTATTATAATATACTAGCTGACCCAACAGACGTCGTCCTGTCTTAACTATAAATCAATCAACTTTCTTCATTTTTTCATTCATAAGAACCTTCTCCTGAAAATAACAAACACAACAAAAAAGAATTACCGAAATCGGTCCAGCCGTTCACGCGTGATGCCGTGACCAAGGGAAATAGGAAATCATTTTTATATATAGAAGATTACATACAAATACAATATATCTCTACATGGAGTCCTTTAAAAGGGGAATTAATAAAGTCATTAAGGGTCAGCAACGCATCAGCAATGCCTCTGGTGCTGCAGATGTCCATAGGCGACGGTAACCGCTTACCATCAGGCGGGCCGTCTGCTTAATTGCCGACACATTAAATAAAAAAATCTCTATTTATAAAGTGTCTTTACATGTAGTCTGTATACAGCCTTATTTCTTGTTCAAACTAATCTAAAAAATCCTGCGTAAAATTATGCGAAAAAAAAACATTTAAAATCTATGCAAAATGCACCATCCCCCACCCCAATGTAATAAAGCATCGTTTCCACTAGCTGAACTAAGCCCCCATACAGAGATTAGGAACCCCAGCTTACGAGCTCTAGCGGTTATTGATACGGCTAATTCGAAGTTTGCAAAGAATTTTGATGTAAGTACTTTATAAGTTTTCGGTGTTGACGAACTTTAGTTTGAGGAGGGCGAATTAATGAACGAAGTTGCGTTGTTTTGTGAAAATACTACTTTCATATATTTTCATGAACGACGCGTTTATGAAAATATGTATATAAAACATTTTCGTTGCTAAGTTTTAGCTCAGCAAATTGTTTTGGTGTTTACGAATATACTTTACATTAGTATTCATAAATCAACTATAAAGTAATGTAAAATAAAACATAAAAAAACGTGCCACAAGGCATTTCTTGAAATAAAAGCCTAGTGGCACGTTTTTTTAGCATATTCTTTAATAAAGCCTTTCTTTTCTTTGAGCCAGAAACAACACATACTACTTACATCGGATTTCCAACCTCCCTTCAATCACAGTAGTCTGACGTCCTTTTCTATTTCCAATACCTATTTCCTATTGTATAACATCAATGTAGCTGTAGCTACAGCTATACCGGTTCACTATCTACCCATACCGGGTACCCCATACCGGTTTGCCAGTTAGGGGTGGGTCGGACCCCAAGTGTGCGCGGCGCGATAACGCTTATCAATCAAGTACACGCTCGGGGTTCGTTTCAAAGGATGGATTTCGTTTTTGAATTGTTTTCTTTTTTGCATTGCTGCCAGTGCTGATGTTGTGTTTTGTGGATTTCGTCCGTCCTCTATTTATTCAGATAAACCGGATTGTCGTATGTTAATATTATCTTGCCTGAATATTTGTTACAAACTCTTCAATATACCTAAAACAAAACAAACCTGGAAGAATAAATTCGACACTCGACTTGGTGACCACTGTAGCTCAATTGGGCAGAGCACTTCCCGCGTTGAGGGAATACTGAGATGCGGGTTCAAGTCCCAGTCGGTAGTCGTATTTTTTCTTTCCGAAACACCTTGTTTGAGTTTCAAACAAACCTGTTTAATGTAGTGGTAACTTATGATATTTTTAACTTTTAATCAAGTAAGTCAATATTTTTTGTTCCAAAAACATAATTTTGAAATCTTCAGAAAACTAATGAAATATTTTTGTAAGTACAAAGCCATAAAAAAGTCAAATTACATTACTTCATCAACACACATCGCTTACAGCCCCAACTTTAATAGGGTTGCGCCGCAAAGATCCTTTATTCCAATACACAACATCCAGTGCAGCCCTCTGTACCAAAGAAAAACAAAAGTATTAACCCATAGACATAGTACATACATACCGATGTAGTAACCTATGTATGTGCTCGGTGCTAGTTTTATTTTAACCGTACTAGGTATATGCTTCTGTCCTCAACCATACTTTCACCTATTCTACGACATCTACATACAATTTCTGTGCCAAAAACCACTACCAAAACAAAATCTCCCCCAGTAAGTACAGAGGTAGCCTCGGGCTGTTTGCTCTGCATCGATAGGAGGCCGATCTGTTTTTGTTTGGAAAAGGCACGCTCTAGCGCCCTTGCGGTTATGCTGCCCTGGTATTTTAGGAGGGTAAATATTGTGTTTTGTTGGAGAAAAGTTGGGTTTTAATTGATTGGAAGATCACACTAATATTATAAACGCAACATTTTTGTGTGTTTGTATGTAAGTGTGTAAGTTAGTTAGTGTGTGAGTGTGTTTGTTACTTCTTCACGCTGTAACAACTCAAAAGATTTGAGTGAAATTAGAGATATCTTATACTCTTGATTAACACAGGCTACTTTTTGACACCGCGGTGCGCACTTAGTTATTAATAAAAATACTACAAATTTGCGAGCTTAGTAATGTTGTACAGGCAAAGCAATGCTATACAAACTTCAAATATTATGTAATATCTAGTTTTTTGAATTTTTCAACGTCTATAACAGATCGACCGCCTCGATCTGTTTTATATAGTACCTATGTATGTGTAGGTATCAGTGTATAATTATACTAGCGACCCGCCCCGGCTTCGCACGGTTATTATACATATAAACCTTCCTCTTCAATCACTCTATCTATTAAAAAAAAATCGCATCAAAATCCGTTGCGTAGTTTTAAAGATTTAAGCATACATGGGGATATAGGGACAGAGAAAGCGACTTTGTTTTATACTATGTAGTGATGATTATATGCTAAATTTCAATATTCTTGTTAAGTAGCACTCAAATCTTCATGAACATTTTGATGAATCTAGAATTAGGTAGATCAGAAGTTAGGAATCTAAATTTATGAATCTAGATACCAACATATTAAGACATTTCAAGAACTTCCTACATTCCACAAGAATAGGTATTATAAACATCGCCGTTCGCTATGACTTTCTTAGCCACAAAACAACTGCAGTAAAAGAATTTCGCGAAATCTAAACAACACGAATGTCAGAGCACGAAAAAAGTTGAAAATTCAACGTGGGCAAAACTAACAAACTACAATTTTGAACCCTACCTCTTTCTGTTAAGGTCTACAAAGGCGAAAAAGTGGTGAAGCTATGGCTGTGTATAGTCACGTTTGCGAATGGAGTGGAATGGAGGAGTCCGATAGAATCCCATTTCATTCCCCCTTTGTCCCTTCCCCCTTTTCCACCCCGGCCCGTCCCATCGGTATCAAGAGGTGACGAGCCCATTACTCCTGATTCTGCATCCGATTCGACGGAGTTATGACTTTATGAACTATGGAGCACTGGTTTGTTTGAGTCGAATAAACGTCTAACAGTGTCTTATAGTTTACTCTGTATCATCGCTCATAGAGTGGGCCGTAGAGTCTACATGTATAAAATTATCAATTTTTAATCTTTGACAGTGATTCATAGATATTTTAGGAGCAAGCATTGCAAAAATTTGTTATGGCTTGCAAAATGCGTGCCTAAAATAAATTGTACCTGCCTACCCGATGATCGTTAAACATAATAGAAGTTGTAGAAAATATGAAGGATGAAAACGGAACAACTGGATGAAAATAAATGGTATTGCAAAATTGAATTCACACTTAGAATTTTTGAATAAATGTTTGAATGCCAATTTTATTATCTATCTACTGTTACTTCCTACCGAGTTGATGTTATATGTTCAGAAATATCTGTTATTACGTAGATTATACCTGTGAATTTAATAGATGCACTCGTCCAGTATCTTCTCCTAGTACTCTGGCACACATACCTGTTATTACGTTCTACCTATCTTAGCCACTGCCGGCCATTAATTTTTATTTATCGTCAAAACGATCGATAGGTAGCCTGCTCGTAAACTGGCCGCACTAAACTTTATGTTTGAGTTTTATTACTTTTTAATGTAGCCTTTTTGAAAGCTCGCAACTCCAGAGTTTCTATTTTATATGGACTCATGGAATAGAATTATAGGCAGTAAAACATGTCGGGATGTGCTGGAGACGGTTCTGTTTATTATGATATAAAGTCTTTGCAAAATAATACGTGGGTGAGACGGATATGTGACGTTATACCGAGATGAATACTCAGAATTGACCATTTATTTTGTAGTTTCAATGTATGATGAAAGACTTACCATAAGCGTAAGCGTAACCTACCTACTAAAAGCGTAAGCGTACCTTTTGCCCTTCAGTTTGAAACAAAAAGGTTTCTATTCCTACAGTGACCATTATTGGCTTGATCTACAACATTTTAGCTTAACTTCATATTAGTTAGAGCAACTTTGGTAGTTTAAAATTGACATGCTCCGATATTTACGAACTGCAGTAGTTTCTCGCATATATTTTGCAATGTGGATTACTTGATTATAGATCGACATTCCCAAGTTATCTTGCGTTAAGCCTAACCATGAGCAATCTTTATAATTTGCGCATTTACCGCCATCGAAGTATGTAAATGTCCCCAGATTCAGATGAACGGTAAACTCGAATCGAGTCAATTCCAACGATCACGTACGTACAAAATAAAGACGACAAAAAACTAATCGGTCAACGATTTACAGCGTCAGGAGCGTACCCCGAAGGCAAATTATCGATAATCGACCGACTAACCAAATAGCCGGTGTCGATACAAGCTATCGACTGTAATCGATATAATCGCTAGTGCCGCGCGATTGTTGCCCCTCGCTATTATCAGACGTGCGCCGACTCTCAAACTATAAAACCAGACTTAACGATCCGTCCTTCGGAACAGTTTTCCCAAAATCGAGGGTCAAACTTGAAATTGAAAAACAAGTTTGAAATTGAACTTTTTGTACACGCTTATTATTGAAATTATTATTTATTAACAGTAATTGTCGGCGACGTTTCGAGGGTTAAGCTCCGGCGTTTAGCGTAATTTGGCCGATTTGGCTTTTTGGTCGGTTTATTTAGTAATTATTAGTTGTCAAGCCGCAGTGGTTGTAGGGGATAATTGTTATGGCCATGGCTAACCTCGGAGTAATGTTTCCTGTCGGCATTCCGTTACGACGAAGAATAATGATCATTATTAAAAATGGAGGGGAATGGTGCCCTATATAAATGTACCTACCTATATAATCACAAAAACAAATAGGTTTACTTTACATCAATTATTCAAACCCCTTATATTCAGTATGTATTTTAAAATTATGGAGGCATAACACATAAAACACGAGCCAACTTAATAATTGGCCATTTCAGATTTAAAAGTTGGTGTCTCAGGGAGACGACAATGCAATGTCGCGCAGGACTTATCATTCAACTTTCTGAGTAAGTTCTATAAGACGCTTGTTAAACAGCGCTATCTTGCTCATCTCGAATCTGTAGATCGTAAAGAAACAAAATATAAAAATATTCTACATTTTTAAGTAATAAAAACATTCCTACCTAGCATGTATTAGTAAGTATATAAAAAGTCAATTCGTACTTGATATTTACTGATACTATAAATGCGAAAGTTTGTGAAAAGATGTTTATTATTCAATCATGCAAAAACGGCTGATAGGAACGGCTGTTTTTGGTAAAATTTGGTCCTGAAAAAGGACCCAGGCTTTTTATCCCGGGAAACTGCGAGTGAAACTGTGAGGCGCAGCTAGTTAAGTATAAATAGGACTATTTTCAGTAGAGCTCATACATTTCAGAGAGTTTTAAACACTTCCTTTACCATCTCTAGTGCTTAGATGAAAGAAGATAGAGATAATTAAGTAAAACAAGTACACATTTTAATCATTACCAGATTAAGGCCAGATTCCACTTGGTTCCAAGAAAGCGTTCCCTTTTCACTTACCTCTTATTTTTTAATTCTCTGTATTGTGCGCTGGTAAATGGCGTGAAATTGACGGGTGGCCTCCAGCCAGTGTTAGCCGCGTATGCAACGTTATTCTGAGAACTAAATGCTGCAGTTCAATCAACTTGTGATGTGCTTGTTAGTTTTTAATGTGATGAGCTGGCAAGGGCGAGGACACCTTGATAAGCACTGCATTCAGATGCTATCTTACAGTGCCACATAGAAGTTTGCATTGCTAAGTCTTCCGTGTGACTTTACTGCACTCCCTCTCGTCACCCTTTGAAATCAGCTTTATGCTCAATCTTTTTACTGACGGCAGTGTTATGTAAACCGCAATACAGTAATTTTTACACAACCAGCAACCTATGCGTTGTTTTGTTACATTTGTAACCTTTGGGTTACCGCAAGGTATCGCCTTGTGAGCAGTAACTGCCAATGAATTTTATCGTCAACGATTTTACTGTCAAACAATTTCAAAAGTAGCCTTCGATTGTTTAATTGGACTCCAAATTCGAATTGTGCAACGTTCCCTTTGAAAGGCGTGGGTGGATTGATTAAAAATAATAATAGTTGGATTTACCTTGGGCGTGATTTTGTACCCTCATTTGTTCAAAGGTAAGGCTTTAGTCTAGCAGCTAAACCTTTCCTGTGCTGATTCTAGTGTTATGACTAAAAGCTAAGTAGGTTGCTAAAAATGTGGAGTGTTACATAATAATTATGATGTGCTTAAAATTATCATATCAACTCTAACACGTATCAGCAATGAGACATCATGTCAAATAAAAAACTATAAACAGTGGCCAAAACATTAGAAGTCTTTAAATTTTGTCACAGTTATTTAAGTTTTAAATCGTAATCTTGCATCGCTGCGAATTTTCAAATATACCTACTTAATGTAGAATCGTCCAACTCGTCTCCTCAGTAAAAAGACGTCACCCAACCGTGGGGGGGTGAAAGGAAATATTATTTCCTTATCTACCCTCCAGTCGACCCCTCTGCGTTGGGGGACTCTACAGTTTATGCTCTTCTCAGTTTGCACGTACGAAGAGTTTTAGGTGATTATTTTTAAGAAATGCAAATACGGGACTGCTTCTGAAATGAGTTTTCAGCGTGTGTATGTTTTTTTAGCTGAGAGTCTTTTATTTTATATCTTTTGAGATTTTGTGGCAGTTCCAAGTCGGATTAGTTTCGTTGGAAGCTATTCAGTTAGCTAAGATGATAGAGTCCGTAGGTTACCGTAGATGGTAAGGTGAAAACTTTATGGAGTCTGTGATGTGCGGTCTGAGTGCGACATCGCGCAGGTACTTACAGTAAAGTTTAACAACATAATTTTGGTCAAATAGGTTGCGGGTCAACACTGAGGTTGCGGGTTCGTTTCCCGGGACGGAACAAATGTTTGTGTACAGAAAAAAGCGCAAGCATTTGTTACATGTCTGGGTGTTGTGGGACTAAGGTCTTCGTAGTTCCTGGTTCCCTATATACAGGTAATCCTAGTTAGGGGTCAGTAAACAACAGAATTTGTAATTTCGAAGATAGGGTAAGCTAAATCGGTTCGGGGGTTGTTGGGATTATGTAAGGATTATATAAGATTACCTATATATGGATAAAAGGTTAAAAATGTCTAGTTATTGTTAAACGATTTGTACCTAAGTTTAAAGCCGTCGTTAAATTTGAAGGTAAGTTACCATAGCTTACTTTTACCTTAGTGGTTTGTTTCAAAATTTTGTCGGCATAACTAGGACGGCCACAACTATTTACATCAATTTACATTTCGGCTCGAGCATCCAAAAGCCATTTTTTCTTCCAAACACAACTTTTCATCGATGCCGCTACAAGACACCGACCGGGTCCAAAAGGACCTTTAATTGGACCCCCTGCGCCTCGCACGTTAGCCACAATGCTGGTTATTTATCGACCAACATGATATTATGGTATTATTGCTAGTCTGTGGTATATGTAGAGCTCGTTTCTCTCTCACGTTGATAATGGTGACACGTGTTTCTATGTTTACAAACATTCCAAAAAAAGAATGATATTTTTAAAATCTCACCTTTTTTCATTGTTGAAATGTGTTAAGGATGGACCCTAAGGATAGCAATCAGGAGCTAAATGGAGAGCTTTAGTCTCATTTAAATCATTAAGCTCACCTTTGTAGTGGTCAGTGGTGGTGTAAACGACGATGTCGCCGGGGATAGTTATATGCTCTTTTTGGCAAACAAAATCGGCCGTTTCCATTTCTTCCTTCGTTCAACACTTGCCACTGAACCAGCTGGAAAGTCAACGAACCCTTTTAATCGGTATACGTTCTCAGAATTCTCACACAATCGCGCAGACACCCGACACTCAATCCAACGCTTGTTCTCCAGAGCCGTCCATTCATCCAACATGTGCTAGCACCCGACCGTGCCTGCAACTTACACTTTAATAGCCTGAATCGGGAATCGAACCCGCTACACCTCATTTCACTCCACTTCCTTGACGCAAACACTAAAGAAACAATCTAAACTGATCTTTGCGTCAACTAAAAGTAGGTTTAAAGTTGTTTGCATATTTTCCAGTCTTAATTGGTCAGTAAGAATTGTAAGAATCTTATGTAATGGCACTTAGCAATGTAAAACCAACTCAAAAACTTTATAATAGAGTCAAAGGTTGCCTATTGCAAGTTTTTCAGTAGCAGTGGTTGGTAATGCAAGTCAACGGTGAAGCAGAGCTATTTCAAATGGACCGGTCAGTGGTTAACCTTTTAGGGTCAAAATCTATCGAACTGGCTAAACAATACAAATAACTAAAAACAAAAAAAACTTCGAAAACAATATTTGGATTGTATGTCATTGTTTCATCAATTGTTTAATGTCTTCTGCTGCGTAATTTTGACACTTTTTTGGCACTTGGTAATTAGTTAAATACGTACAGAAATAAGTTTGTGAAATATGTAGTAAAATTTTGTATTAAATTAGATTATAAATGCTGTGAAATCGAACCATGAAAATGTCCCATTTCAAGGATGCGTTTCCAGCAGTACCTACCATTACTAATTTCTCTGAAATATTAGTTGAGCTCTACCTCTACTTTCTTCAAAACGTTTTTTAAAAATTTTGTGTAATACTTTATAGAGAGCGAGTGTGGCTCTGTAGGAGCATGTGCGGCTTTCGATCCAACGCACCTGAGTTCGAGTCCTGCTGGCCCCGCACCACTGATTTTCTTAAGTTATGTGCGGATTTAACACTCACTCTAAGAACGGTGAAGGAAAACATCGTGAGGGAACCGGTGTGTCCAAGAATTTATCACAAAAATTCAAGGACATGTGACATCCACCAACCCGCACTGGGCTGTGATAATGGCCCATACTCTTTCTACAAGGGAAGGCTCGAGTCCCAGCAGTGAAAACGTAATGGGCTGATGATGATGAATACTTTATATGTTTCTCGGGTTTGGTGGCAATAGACTTGTTTATAAGCAATCTCGTGTTTTTCTGTTCAAGTGACGAATATCAG
Organism: Petrophora chlorosata; assembly: GCA_951640565.1. Lineage (NCBI taxonomy): Eukaryota > Metazoa > Arthropoda > Insecta > Lepidoptera > Geometridae > Petrophora > Petrophora chlorosata. The sequence continues at coordinate 8,280,596 of OX621209.1, forward strand.
CAGAGCGTGTAGTTTCCGTAAAGAAAGCGTTTCGGAAGGTCATCCGATCTCTTTGATGAGTTCATCACGAAAATGTTTATCTACTCAACTGTGTTAGGGTTTCACTTCTGCGCCATCTTTATTCTCAATATATTTTTAAATTTGGGTTATTTATGAGATAACTATGAAAATAAATAAGGTAATCATCATCATTTCATAAATTTCGTAAAAAATACATATTTTTAATATGAGTAAAGGAACTTTAGAGAGAAGGAAATAAAGCGAAGGCAATTTTGAAATCCGTCAAACGTTCTCAGGCTACTGGTGTGGACCTCCTCGATTTTATTGTTTTCAAATTTTACAGCCGCACTAAATCATTCAGTTCTGCGAAACGTCAAGCTGCCGCGAATACCTCCGCTATGCCTTGATGAACTCCAAGTTTATATTTAAAATCAACGTTCTAAGAACAGATTAACGACTCCCTCAAACCGCTCCATCACTGCCTTTCCCAGCTAGATATTGATAAACAACCTCCTCGCTGACGAAACCTTTTTGTTTGTATGTAAATAAACAACAACACAAACGCCGCGGCATTAATAATGCGAAATTAAAAAAATAACTTCGAAAATCGAACGGCGGGAAAGAAACATCCATAGACAATAATGGGAAGGAACAAAGAAGTAAAAAAGCGGGAAGAAACCTGTCGACGCCATGTTGTGTGGCGCTCGGCCTTCACGCCTCGGCCGCTGAAGATTATCTTTTGAAAAAAGAATCGAACAGGAGGCGCTTCTTGATAACAAAGGTCTTATACGCGTGTTCATTTCACGGCGATATCGTCTTTTATGGCTTCTGATTAAGGTAGATGTTTGTACGCATCGATCGTATTTTATTTCTTTTGTTGTTGGTCCGTTGAAAGAGCATCGTCACCGCGCCTGCGCCTGCGTTGATGACCTGTCAATTCTGCCGTGTACGGCCGGTTGGTGAGAAAAAAGCGACATTAGAGAGGCCATCTATTATTTTGACTTTATGTGGGGAGATGCAGTCGAGATTGATCGTGTTTAACTCAGCCCTTTTAATTATAGCGCATTCAGATGTTGAATAGCTTTGAGCGCTAGCGTCTACTGTTCAGTAGATCATTATGTATTACACAAATTATATACCATCGCATAGCACACACACTTCTTTAGAAAAAGATTTTGTTGACATATTTTGGTTTATTTCTCGTATAAAATTGACACTGTTATTTTGTCTCTTTACGATCTGCAGATTACGAATCATGTTTATGATCAGAAATGAGTATGTGTATTAATAGCGCTTGATTCAATTAAGGAACATTATGACATTTCTGAAATTTTAACTTTATTTATATTTTTAATTTTTGATAGGTAATGTCGCTAGATTAATGTTTTGAAGCCTAACTGTTGCTTCAGGTATTTACTTCTTTCAAAGAAATACGTAATAAGTCAAAAGCGTCAATATTAGAATAAATCCTCATTAATTTTTCGTTTCCTCAGCTTTATAATGTTGTGCAGCTAAGTGCATTTATTTGACGGTTGCATAAAAAAGTGAAATATATTCACAGAAATTTTTTTATTCATGCCGTTTTTCATTATTTCTGTCAGAAATATAAAGATAATGAAAAATCAAACCTCGAATACGATACGTTGTTCGATAAACTTGTCTTGTAATGCCGTCACGCGATTGGTCACAGTGCGCGCAAGCTCCGCATTCGCATGCTATGCGCGTGCGCAGTTTCTTGCGTGCATCGCGATTTATTGTGCGGTTTCGTATGCTTGCCCGTCATTAGCGTGAACCGCATCGTTAAATGACGATTTGTCAGTGTAACATTTTTCATAAGTTTATTTACTGTATGTAGCCATGTCTAAGTTTTGATTGTCAGCTTTGGTAGTCATATACTTAGTTATAGCACGTTATAGCTTATGTATTATGTTAGAACAATCAAAATTGATCCTTGTAAACATTTTAACCCCGTCGCAAAAAGAGGTGTTATAAGATTGAAGCCTATAATCTGTCTGTCTGTGTGTGTGTCTATGTGGCTTCAACGTGTGGCCTCAAAACTTTCAAATGAATGGACTGATTTCAAAGCAGATTTTTTTAAATATAATCTCTTGTATTTGTTGAAAATCTGTCCAGCTGTTTAAAGCTATATTTTGAGCTATTAACTAATTATAGATATTTATTGTTTCTAACATGTAGTAAATATACTTATATTATAGTCACTTATTATCACTGTCAGAGCGCCTGATCGATGCGACGCGTGACCAAAATGCTGGAACTTTTTTGGCTCAACGTATCAGTGTTGCAATCCAACGGGGCAATACTGCCAGCATCTTAGGTACGCTGCCAACTGGTAGTGGGTTGGAGCATTTGAGCTATCTATAGGCCTTTAATGGTCTATGGGTTGTCCAATTGCTTCTCCTTGTAAGTAGTTAGTTTAGTTTTAGTAAGTAGAGTGTAGTTTCTTATTATCATATTGCCTTGTAGGTATATAAAGGATCATCATTTAAGGTAAGATCTTCCACCTATGCAATTGCCTTTTGTATGTAATATAACAAAAATCTAATGAAAAAATAAATAAAAGACGCAGACATACAGGTCACAATCTGCGGACCAATTTTAAAACTAGCTGCTATATCCAAAAATCACTAATAGGTACGTTTTACTTTTGGTTATAACGATGATATGTTGATAGCTACTACGTTTCCTATCCCAAAATGTTGATGATGTTATGATACTCGTACCTTGTATCCAGCATATATGCATAGTAATATGGTTTCTACCATAATAATCCAGATGTAGAAATAAATAAACAGGGCACTGCGCACGCCCCAGCGCCGCCGCTGCCGCCGCACAGTGGGTCGAAACTGAGAAAATAGGGACTTGGGATTTTTTGTCTTAATTTGGTATTTTTTAATGCCAATCGTTAGAGCGCAGTAATCTAAAACGAAACTATCCTATAACATTTTTACATAAAATGAATATTTAGCGAGGAAATAAAGTGTAAAAATGTTGTATGGAGTGGCACCTATTATGCTCCGTTTCTGGGGTGATTAACAACCAAAGGTTTAATGACTTATGTAGGTTAGTTAGCACCACTTAACAATGGGTAATGGTAGGTATCTAGAATAGATAGTGGACAATAGAAACATTATCGTATATTCTTGACTTTATGAATTAACATTTTGTTTATTAACCTTTCTTGTATTAAATAACATTATTCGGTTTTCATAAATAAGTAGTACCTAGGCACTTGTAAAAACCTACTTAGGTTCTGTAATTACTGTTTCTTAACGAATATTTGATCTTAAACTACATAAAAATATTTTGATATCATTGCGTGGTAGTACAAAAAGTACCGATATTGGCATATATCAGGCAAGGTTGCCGGTGGTTGCAGGTGTTGAAAGTATCATAATATGTATCGGAGGATAATAGGTATCACTCCATACAACATTTTTACATTTTGATTATTTTCTCGCTAAATATTCATTTTAAGTAAAAATGTTATAGGAAAGTTTCGTTTTAGATTACTACGCTCTATCGATTGGTATTAAAAATACCAAATTAAGACAAAAAATCCTAAGACCCTATTTTCTCACATTCGACCCACTGTGCGCCGCCGCCGCCGCCGCCGCCCGGCGCCCGGGCTCGCAATCTCGTGGGTCACGATCTGCGGTCACGTAGCTCCCAATGCTACAGAAATAACCTCTGCGTTTCACTATACCAGATTTACTTTAGTAGTACATCAAACACTCTATCTCGAAAATTACTTAAATCAGATACAAAATTTCTTTTACGATTGAATGTATAGGTTTTTGATGGATAATAATGTTTTAGTATGAAAGTTTTCGTGAGTTTGATTCATTATAAATATTTAATAAAACGGCTAGGACTCACGTAGTTTGTCGAATTAGTCGACCTAGGTTTCGAGCATGTCCGATGCTCTTCATCAGGGGCGAGTTTACGCTGCGAGATCGCGGCGACCACTGGCGGTGTCGAGGCGAGATGCGCGGGCGGCCGCCCGCTCCGCACGACGCGAGGGGGGAGGTGGCGTCGGCGGCGCCTGCGGGGAGCGCCACGCGCCTCTCGCGCGCTGTCGTGTTGCCGACGTTCGTACCTCGAAAAGTGCGTGAGGCTATAGAGATCTCTCGATGTCCTAACTTCAACCGGGACCGTGGATGGTTGTTGTCTGCAGCGTGGAAACCACTTCTTAATGCTACCTCGACACAGAATGTGGTAGGTAGTCTAGAGTGTGACACAGTCAGCACAGTGTGTGACGGAACTTTCGGCGACGACGTTGTCAGCGATGATGAAGAACTCGTGCCGACATTAGTGCGGTCGTCGTCGGCAACACGACAGCGCGCGAGAGGCGCGTGGCGCTCCCCGCAGGCGCCGCCGACGCCACCTCCCCCCTCGCGTCGTGCGGAGCGGGCGGCCGCCCGCGCATCTCGCCTCGACACCGCCAGTGGTCGCCGCGATCTCGCAGCGTAAACTCGCCCCTGATGAAGAGCATCGGACATGCTCGAAACCTAGGTCGACTAATTCGACAAACTACGTGAGTCCTAGCCGTTTTATTAAATATTGATAATAATGTTTTCTAAACCGACTTTGAGATTAACCAAGTCGAGATAACTAAATCCAAAATAATCTCAAAGAAATTAAGACTTTCACGGGTAATTGAAAATAGTATTGTCATCGTCAATTCCCATCAGGGCCCTAATTCACTATGACAACCTGGCGATTCCTTGCTTCAAGGAAACGTCAATTCCTTCATCAATAAACGACATCTGCGGAATTTGTATTCTCTATGACGCGTCATATACACTCGAGAGCAATGAATCCGGGTCACTTAAAGAATCCTAAAAATCTCGGAAACTAAAAATGCTAGGTTAATGCAATAAATTGTATTTAATAGACAATGTAATACTCCTTAAATGAAGGTATTAAAACTTCTTAGTTATTGTAAAGTTATATCATAAAAAAATCAAATTTGAAAAAGGGCCACTTTCGAAGATGGAACTACGAAATTACAGCATTTGGTTTTGCTTTTGTTTGTAATCTGTCATTTATGTGGGTACATAAACCATGTTGATAGTGCTCTATATTCATTATTCAAGCTGAAATTATGTCGCTTACGCCTGAAGAATGCACCAGAATACTTACAATGCTGGAAACCGGCCGGAGTCAGCGCGATACAGCCAGGACTGTCGGTGTGTCGCTGTCAACAGTACAAAGAGTTCTCCGACGTTACGAAGAAACTGGTTCTAACCTACGCAGACCAGGAACGGGCAGAACCAGGTGTACCACAGCACGAGAAGACCGATACTTGGTGAACACCATGCTTCGAAATCGCTTTCTCACAGGAACTGAACTCACCAATCAGTTTCGACGCCTCGGAGGAAGTAACCCAAGTGCATGGACAGTAAGACGTCGGCTTGCTGAATCTAACTTAAAACCCCTTAGACCTGCAAACGGCCCTAAACTGGAGCGTGGGCATCGTATTTCGAGACTAAGATATGCCCAGAGCCACGTAAATTGGAGTATTGAAGATTGGTCAAAAGTTATGTTCTCCGACGAATCAAAATTTATGCTCTACAAGCACGATGGAAGACACAGAGTGTATCGAAGACCAGGGGAAAGATTCAAGCAAGCATGCATCGAAGAAAAAGTAGCCTACGGTGGTGGGTCTGTACTTGTGTGGGCCGGAATTTCTTCTGAAAGTCGCACAGAGCTGGTGATCATAGAAAACGGCTCTTTAACTAGCGTAAGATATGTGGAAGAAATCCTCAATGATCACGTTGGTCCATTTATGGTCAATTTAGGTGAGGATGCTATATTTATGCATGACAATGCCCGACCTCATACAGGTAGGATTGTGAATGACTACCTTCAAGAGATGAACATTACTCGTATGGAGTGGCCAGCGCGCAGCCCGGATATCAACCCGATCGAGCATGCTTGGGACGAGCTAGGCAGATGCGTAAAACAACGAAACCCTCCCCCAATCACGCTTCGTGAGCTCAAAATTGCTCTCACAGAGGAATGGGAGAATATTCCCCAAAATCGTATAAGGAACTTGGTGTACAGCATGCCAAACCGCGTAAACGCAGTAATGGAAGCACGAGGAGGCAATACGAAGTATTAAAATTCAAGAAAATCGTAATAAAGTTCAAAAATTTCATGTTTCCTATTTTTGTTTTAAGGAGAGATCAGCAGTTTTTTTCTTTATGTAATTTTGTGTTAATAAAATGTATGGTGACTCATATTTTTTTTACTTTCATTTAAGGAGTATTACATTGTCTATTAAATACAATTTATTGCATTAACCTATCATTTTTAGTTTCCGAGATTTTTAACATTCTTTAAGTGACCCGGATTCATTGCTCTCGAGTGTATATGAATATATGAATGCGTCATAGATATGTCGTTTATTAATGAAGGAATCGACGTGATTTCGAAGCAAGAAATCGACGTGATTTCGCCAAGTTGTCATAGTGAATTGGGGCCCTGGTGAGATTGTGGTCAAACGCAGACCCAGTCTATTGTAAAAAGAAAATATACGTGTTAAAATTCATCTAAATTTGAGCAAAGTTAGAGTTAAATCAATATCGTCGACCCAACATCGTTGTTCACTGTGGAAACCAGCTCACATCTGTGTACAAAACATTCTATATCAAAGACTTTACTTGGCTCACCCTCCTATTATTTCTATTACATTTTTAAAACAAACACTCCATCTTCACCCTGATCGGCGATCAAGTCTCGTAGCCGCAGTGTTAGTGCAAACACTTAAAGGTAAAACGTCCGCACTTGGAGTGGCTCTCAGCGCCCTCTACAACAAACACTAATCTGGAAGCCTTTGTGAAAAGCTGTGTATAAATATTTTATTATTTAACATGCTCTTGATAAACTTTTTTTATGCGATGTGCGACTCGGTTGATGAAAAGGAAAACAACTAAATGTGAATAAAGTGTTGACTATGATTATATTACTCCGAATATGATTTTGACCCTTGGTCCGTGGGGTCCTAGTGCTATAAAGCTTTTTAAAGAAATACCAAAAAGGTTAGTCGACATCTCAGGAGACCGAAGAGCTGGCAGCTACCTCGGACAAAGAATTAGTCTAGCTATTCAAAGGGGGAACGCTGCCAGTATCTTCGGAACCTTGCCTAAAGGGTCTCCTTTTAATAATATATTTTAGTATTATATTTTTTAAGGTTTTTAGTTTTAGTTTCATGTTATTAATTGGTATTATAATTTTAAAATTAAAAAAACAAAAGAAAAAGTGTAGACTAGACAAGACAAAAATAGGAAAACTGTGATTGGCTGAATGCAGTTGTATAGTGACTTGGAATAATGAAAAAAATAGTAGATATAATAGTTATTACAAATACAAATACTCATTATTACCAATAAAATAAAAAAATGAAAGAAAAAAATTATTACAGATAAACCTTATAACTAGGGTAGTACAATGGGCGATCTTATCGCTTAGCGCGATCTCTTCCAGACAACCTTTGGATGGACAGTATCGGAAGAAAAGAAGTAGACGATGGTGTACAATAATTCATAAATAAATAATACTATTAACCATTAGATACTTGCATAAATATAAATCCTAATAAATAAATATTAATCATACATATCGTATCATATACCTATATAAAATTCTCGTGTCACAATGTTAGTTACCTTACTCCTCCGAAACGGCTTTACTGATTTTTACCAAATTTTATATGCATATTCAGTAGATCTGAGAATCGGCTACTATCTATTTTTCATACCCCTAAGTGATAAGGGTTGTTCACCCTTAACATGTTTTTTAATTTATATGGCAAAACAACGTTTGCCGGGTCAGCTAGTACCTATAACTATAAACTAATACCTATATATGGTTATTTTGTTGGTTGTGTGAATGAATGTAAGACGAGTCGATAGGTATATTAAAATAGACTAAGCAATATTTTTTGATTTAGAAATACTATACAAATATTTGCAAAAAAAATATTTAAGGAAAGAAGCTATTAACTAAGTTTGGCTTCTTTGCACAAAGCGATATCGGTCGATCAGAAATTGCTTTCAAATTGTCAATAGGTACCTATACTATAGGTACCTTTGATTTCGGCTTCTCGGATATTTTAAATTGTTTCGTAAAACACGTCACAACGTTCCCATTTGTCTATGGCCGTGTTAACACGCCCCGGTTCTAAAATCAATTTTAAAACCGCCCCCTGTATAAACGACTTCCTTTGTCCCGCTGTATGTCCCTAATCGAATTCTGACGGAAAACGGCCTTTTATTGCACTTGAATTTCGAATTTGAAGGTTCGCTTTGATGTAGAGCTCCGAAATTATTGTGGCTTCTAAATTTGAAATGAGAAATTCTGTTTGATATTCATTTCTTTGCGGAAGCATAGACAAAAAAATCAAACTTCATTGACAGTGTTTTCAGCCAGTCACTTTTGAGAATGAATCTAAAATGCGGTTCTAGGTATCATAAGATGCTATCAGCCATAGTTTTTATACATTTCAAACATAGTTTTTGTTGATGTGAGAATTATGTATGTAAATTGTGTTAATTGCAGCTATTTGCTGCAATAAAAACTAAGATGGACCAACCAAAACTATTGTATTGCGTGAATTACATCTACATATTCGTGATAATCAACAATTAAGACCTATTAACAATTCAATCAGGTTGTATCATGAATAAATTCTCTACCCGAAAATTGTGGTCGCTATCTCTGGATCTGTAACAACCTATTAACGCCACAAAAGTAATAAAAATCACAGATTATTTTGTATTACAGGTTTATTATAGCGTGTTTATGGCTTCGACCGTTAATTCGAGACCACCATATCAAACGTAAAATAAGAAACCGCGAGATAAGGATCTAAGAACATAAAAGATATGGGAATTCTTTGTGGTGCCGGTAGCCGATGTCGACTATACTTACGCCCATATACAGTGGGGCTACAGTACTCCGTTGCTGGTCGAACGCACACTCTGGCATAGCCATAGCACACATGGAAGGGTGTCGTACGCACACGTGGGCCACTGGTCTGCTATTGGCGGGTAAGTACGCGACGGCCACGCCCCGTTTTATCGACGTTGCGCGGAGAGCGTGCGTGCGAAACGACGCTGTATATGTAAAACCTATAGGTTATATTATAAGAGCGGTTTTTAAAATGTCATTTCCATCGGCCGCCCGTCTGTTGTGGGAAATCTGCGATCGAGGAATTGTTTACGAACAATAGTTTGATTGTTGGGCGTAATTATTTTTTAAAGAGCGTATTGAATGTTCCCTGATATTTTGGGAAAATAGTACAGTTTTTATGCATGTCACAGTGGGCTAAGACGTGGGGCATAAAGTTGAAACTTTCATTTAGGTAGGTACCTAGGTAAGTGGATCGTTTGAAAGTTTAGTTCGATTTAATAGCTTGAATAGAATCCTACTTAACACGGCTGCCAATGCCAGTCTTTTCGTGATTCAGGGCTAGTGATTAGTAATAAAATATTAATGACTTCAACATTTGTTGAACACATTACAGACATTAATTTTGCGAATCGTGACTAAAGTGCTCCATAGTTCTCCGACTATTTTTGCGAATCGTGATTTAAGTGACCCATGACTCTCTTACTATTATTTTTTCTACTTTATAGTTATGTAAATAACATGAATATTAAGTCTACGATCAGTTTTATAACGCGAGATTTGCATCTGGAAACTGAACGTTTGAAATAGAGAACCTCGTATAATAATTGCGAATATAGTGAATACTGAAACTGTTGAACCTAATGAAAATGTTCTACTCTATCAGTAGAAATTTTCAAAACTTTTTGGGAATTAGTTCTTGAAATATAAATTTGCTGGATTGCTGGTACCTACTACAGTTATGAGCAGGTGTGGCGCAATCAAGAGAATGACTCCAGACTCTACCTAGGTCTCAGATAAAGCTACCTACTCAATTAGCTATAACTACTTTTTTTATGTTACTGAATGACGAGACGAGCTGGTCGTTTACCTGATGGTAAGCATTACGCCTGGCCATAACAATAACAGTACCACCCAGAACTTTGTTTTGCAAAATCCTGCGCGGCACTGTACTGCGCTCGTCACCCTGAGACAATTAGCTCAGCCCAGTAATTTCGCTGGCTACAATGCCCTTCAAACCGGAACACAGTAATGCTCGCGCACTACTGCTTGGCGGCTGAATAACTAGCAATGCGGTGGTACCCACCCAGACGGCCTCTCGCATACGAGAAACCTACCACCAGTACCACCTACATATAAAAAATTACCTACTGAACAATATTTCTAAAAAAACCTCTTATAACTAGTACATAATTATGTACAACATACCACCAACTCAAGCCACCACAAGACTGCTCCACTCAAAGTGAGCTAAAAAATCCAAAAGTCATTAGTCATCGCCCGTCCGCCGGCGAGGCAGGCCGCCTCGAATCGCCGCGCAGACAAACTGAAACTCATGCTGCAGCCCCCTGCTACCTGGAGTCATGGAGTCATGCTCACGATTGGAGCACAATAGCTTTGTTCATGGTGAATTGTATGCCCTATATAGGTATAATGTAAAATATATTTTACTAGCTCTTGCTGCGACTTCGTCCGCGTGGTTTTTAGGATTCCGTACGCAAAGGGTAAAACGGGACCCTATATATTACTAAGGCTCCGCTGTCCGTCTGTCTGTCTGTCTGTCTATCACCAGGTTGTATCTCATGAACCGTGATAGTTAGACAGTTGAAATTTTCACAGATGATGTATTTCTGTTGCCGCTATAACAACAAATACTAAAAAATAGAATAAAATAAATGTTTAAGAGGGCTCCCATAAAAAAGACATGATTTTTTTGCCGTTTATATTGATAATGGTACGGAACCCTTCGTGCGCGAGTTCATTTCACACTTGGCCGGTTTTTGGTTATATCGCGATCCCTCGGTAACCACGTGATAGATTGTGATGATAATTATCTTATCTTTCATATTCATATAGCTTATTAGCATTACACAATGTAGTTCTTAAGTACGTGCTATCTCTGTGCCAAATTTTTTAAGATCGGTTTAGCCGTTCTGTCGTGAATAGGTAACACACACAGACATTTTTAATATTGTAGATGAAGTTTACGATATGTAATAGACATTATAATCATTAATGATATAGCATCTTTATGGACGGGCGTGGTGCTTACCAGGCGCAAGGCTTGCTGGTGTCGATGGTAAATAAGGTATAGGTTCAATTCTTATGGACAATTCTTATGCGGGGTCAGTGTCTTGGGGGCGGATATGTGCAAACACAATCACACTTTTAAAACTTGGAAAAACTTTTATTTCTCTTTTATAAGTAAACTAGCTGACCCGGCAAACGTTGTTTTGCCATATAAATTAAAAAAAAAAAAAAAAAAAATAGATGTTGGCCGATTCTCATAGATACCGGATAAGCACAAAAAATTTCATCAAAATCGGTCAAGCCGTTTCGGAGGAGTATGGCAACGAAAACTGTAACACGAGAATTTTATATATTAAGATAAATAAATAACGCCCAACGATCACATACATAGATCCTGGCCTCTAACTAGGATTCCCTGTATCTATGTCCATGGTCCCACAACACCCAGACACGAAACAAATGCTTGCGCTTTTTTTCTCTGTGCACAAACATTTGTCCCGTCGCGGGAATCGAACCCGCAACCTCAGTGATGTATGAGATTTGAGCCAACCTGCCCAACCACTACACCACAGAGGCTGTTTATAGCGACATAGGTAGGTACAGTACATATACCTAACTTTTTTTTACCATAGAGAACAGCCGGTTCCTAGTGTTGTCCGGACAAGAAACTTTTTTACTTCTTAATTTAATCGGGTTGGTGACATTTCTACTGAATCATTTAGCGACAAAACTGAAACTCATGCTGCTCACGATTGGGGTACATTTAGCATTGTTGATGGTCATGTGATTTTGTAATGAAAGTAGCAGGCGATATTGTTTTTCACTTTTGTATGGTTAATTACTATTTAAATCAAGTCTTGCTATGCAAATGGGCATAAAAAAACAAATACGCAGATTAAAAAAAAATAGGAGGTTAATAATAGTGGTAGTTGGTATGTAAAAAGCTTACAATAGCTAGCCTTAAAATAACTAGCAATTGTGAAACTGAAAAAAAAGTTGTCCATAAAATAAAATACAATAATTTTGCCATAAATTAAATTCAAGGCCAGATTGTGACCGAACATAAATCTATAACAGATAGGTAAAGTTACAGATCAAAGAATATAAAATTAAGATATAAAACATAGTAGGTACAATTTATATGTTAACTTAACTATCATATATCATTTTTAAACATATATTATACCTATTCGATGTTAAATAAGCAAACAGTCAAGTTATATTTTTTCCATTTCTCATGCCCACCTAGGTAGCTAAATACAAGCAATTAACTCCGCAGTTGAAATAAATTACACAAAAAACGTTTAAAAAGTTACGATCAAAAGGTCAGTGGTAGCGACCTGACAAACATAACTCCAGATCCATAAGTCCACACACGGACAGAAGAAATGGTATTAATAACGGTAACAAAATGGTACAAACTAGTGTCGGAACAATTTTTCGGCTTCGACTGAAATACCGAATTCGGCCGAATTCAGTGAAAAGTGAATGATAAAGAGACGTTCTCAGAGAAAAAAAGATTGCAAACATGCGTGAAGAATTCCTTACCTCTAAAACATAAAAAGTTTTCACTTTTTACATTTTGTAATAGACTTTTAATACAAAAAGCCACCGTCCTTTCTAATTATGTTTGTCCTTTGTGTTCAAAGGTTGTCTAGAAGAAATCGCTTTAAGCTATAAGGCCTCATATTGTTATGCTGATTACTGTGAAATATACTTGTTACAATAAAGGTGTATTTAAAAGGTTATTTTAACGCCTTCTGTCTTAAGTTTGTTATCAAATCAAATATCATTTATTGTGAATATAGGTGGTACATTGATGTTACATGTTAAATAATAGGTCGCTATTCAGCCTGCGGCATGCAAAAATTTATAGTAAATCGAATTTATTTATAAAAGAAGATTAACATAAACTATTCCTTTATGAAATGTCACATTACACAAAAAAAACAAAATAAAAAAAAAGTTTTGAACATCGAATGCCGAAATTGGCCTTTAGCTTCAGCTACAAACGGCTACAAAAGCGTCGATCGGTCAAACACTAGTGAGAGCGATATGTTACCGTCACCTTGGCCATTAGCGATGCCATATTCTTCCTAACACAATAGGATGCGCATACGCAGCGCGAGACAAATTAGTCGCCCATCCATCTATAGCTGTGAGAAATCACTGTTAAATTGTTTTTTTATTCGATTTGACCCCGTAACGAGCACGATTTTTATTTGACGAATATCAATTGAATAGTTTGTTTACGCTCGCTTCTGTTAACGACCGCCCGTGAATCTGATGGAACGTTTTGTGGGGTCAAGTGCATTAGGTATCTACTTTTTACTTGCCTTCGCGGAGCAAACATCTATTTGACTATTGGTCACTATTGGTCAGTGAAAAAATGTAATCATAAGTCTGAACCTTATGACTTATCATCAGTTTTTAGACCTTTCTGTTTTCTACTAATTTTAAATATTATCTCCGATCAGAAAATAGAGAAAGTTTAGCATACTCTTAGATTTTTGAATCTGTAACTATAAAACTAACTGAGGTAACCACCTATCCTAATGTAGTGAGTTCTTTAATCATTGTTATTTATTTCTTATTAAATATGTATTAACTACTTATATTTTATTTTAATCAAGTATTTCAGATAACTCACTAGTATTTTATTTGTATTTAATTTTATGTCAGCACTGTAGATATTATTGTCATAATGTACCTATATTCTGTTATGTTATGTCCCTATACGTATTTTGTTATGTATCTGTTTTTCAATAATGATTTACTTAATACATTTAAGTTTTATTATTTAAGTTGTTAATGTTAGTATGAATGTAGTTGTTAATATAATATATGTATGCACTATTATTTATGCTTATATTTTATTTATAATGTAACTATAGGTAATTTAGGTTCTAAGCCACAAATATCCGTTTAACATGAGGTTATGCTGAAAACCAGCGTGTAATGTCAACGACATTCTACATTTTTGCTGAGTACTAACAAAGAAAACTAAATATTTTACTAAGCCTTTTTCGCAGCACAAACTATTTGTCATTTATTTCTTCGTATTGTTTTGTTATATGAAAAAGACCGACTTAATATAAAATATGATGTAGTTATATCATATTTTATATTAAGTCGGTCTTTTTCACTTATTTTCTTTGTGGTTGTCAAATTAATGTTTCTGCCTTTCTTTTCTTACTTAGGTATAATTTAATAATAAGATTGTTAAAGTGCCCTCGGTTATTCTAACATGTTAACAGGAAACAATACCTCATTACTTAAAACATTACTCCTTTAGAACCTTATCATTAAAAATGTTTTTTAGAATCCCTTACGAAACAATATGTGTGCAGTTTTCTTACATCAACAAAGTTCTAAATCGTTTCAAATGCTTTCGAATTTGAGTACAAGAGATTTCCACAAACGATGCCACAGAAATGTGTGAAGAGACGAGTAACGAGTATACATTACCATTAAGGGGTGTATACACCGGACTAGTGATCATTAATCATAGACTATGAGTACAGAGATTACTTCTCGTGTGTCTCTGAGCCTTAATGAGTCCTTATGGCGCCTCGTGCCGAGGTTTTACTCACTTTTAACCGGTTCTGTGCATAGAAATTACCTGGTTCTAGCCATTTGTAATATTACAAGTGTTTTAGGGTTCAGAAAGTAAAAGGTAATCCACGGAGGTAGAAAACTCTGTATAAATTAACTTTTATGGTTCCTGTATTTAACTACATTTAGTAGTATACCTACTTATAATATTTAAATCTGCTTTGATATGGTTCAGACTTAAGAAGACTGAAGTCCATCTCATCTTAGATTTGTATTAGATATACAGCCAAAAACAAGTAAATTATATATTAATCTATTTATTTTATTTAATCTAGGTATAGAATATCACTCTGAACTACTAAATTCCATGTCTATGGTTACTATATTTAGACCACAGTGAATAAAATATATTGTAAGACCAAGCTGAGAACTCGATATTCTAGCTTTACTCGACTTGGATAATTATTCCCCATAATTTTACGTCGTTCATACATATCTCTTGCCACTTAACTTTTAGCTGATGGCTCGTGAAACCCAACGCGGGCTTATGTGTGAGTTTTACAATTTAGACCAGAATGTGTGAAGTCTTAAAGTGCTCCACACAATAATTAATGGTACCCATTGTAATAGCTCTCTGCGAAACGTTTAGTTTTCTGTTTAGACCTTAGAATAGAAACTAGTGTCTTGTGAAGTTTACAAGTGGCTTTTATTTTTTAACTAATTAACTAGAACCTTTGCATTTTTTTTCTTGTGAGGAAGAGAGAGAGAAAAAAAATCTAAAATATAGCTTCGGAGTATCGCCCGATGGCCTCCAACATGGCAGAACGACTGTTTAAGACAACCGACTGACGGCTTGACGTGCCCTCCAAATCATGGTAGTGCTTAGGATATACCACACAAATGGCCACCAATCTAAGCGGTGACCGCAGCAAACGTTGCTTAACTTATAGATCTGTTACGTACGGCTGGGCGAGCTACGGTACAAACGCTACACTTCTACATTTTCCTTAGGGAACTGTATGATATTGACCACAGCACACTCGAAGCAGTTTTCTAACTCATCTTTACTGGTACTTGACAGGAAATGAAAATCAATAGTTGAATTGTCAGACCGCTTTCAAGATTACTCAACTTTTCAGGACGACTCTGGTTCTGCAAAGTTGAGTTGGAAGCACTCACTGTTTGGTATACGTCGGGCATTTTATTAGAAAACTCATGAATCCGCGTACACCAATAGTGTAAAAAAACTAATCAAAATGCCCAAAAGAACCGTCAAACCATTATCATACCTTGCGGTTTCCCTACAAATGACTTGCAGATAGGAAGCGCAAGTCAGTGCTGCCGCCTGCCGGAAAAGTTACACAGATTAATATAAGTCAAGTCTCCATAGCGGGGCCTCCTCGCAAACCTGCAACCTCATCGCAGTTGTTTAGATCTAATTAACTAAGTTATGGTTTGTAACTGGCCTTGTAACTGCGGCGTTGTGGGGTAAAAAACAGGTGGCGTCCAGAAGAAAGTCCATTAACTAAAATTCTCCATAATATTATAAATGCGAAGGTCTGTGTGTGTGTGTGTTTGTTACCATTTAACTCCATAACGCCTGAACAGATTTGAAGTATGGCAGGTAGGTACTTCAGGTCCAGGAATAGGACATAGAATACTTTTCATACCGGAAAAACGAACAGTTCCCGTGGGAGCAACTATAAACTGAATTTTACGCGGTGCAGCTAGTAGTTAAATAAAATGAAATAGCTAGCACATACTTCAGTAATATAAATATGAACATTCTGAAAGAAGATGGCAGTGACTGCACAGACCGTCTCCATGTTTCGATATTTTAATGATGGATTAAAATATCAAAACAGTAACTTTGACAGCCAAATAATTTTCAATTTTACAGTTCCAGAATAGTATTATTCTAGCGTACTTAGGTACTTATCGAATACGCTGATTTTTTTATGCCAGTCGTAGTCTAAACTGATTTAGGCTAGACTTCCAGCCAATGTCAACCGCGTATGGTTACAAAATCGTCAAAACTCCTCCACTACCCAAAGAGTTCCTAACACAAAAGCTCAAGAACACGCCCGTTAATTGCCATGTCACGAACACACACCATTTAAAATTACCCCATTTTTAGATCATTCTACATCCATACATCTCCTGCCGACATCTCATCTCCTTCCCTGACAGATGTTACATTGCCCTAACCCTAAAGTGGCCGCGGGCGGAACACTTGCTAACATCGCCGTTGCCTCAGCGCGGATTAAAAAGTTGTTTTACTTTTTAATTTTGTTTGGCAAATGTTGAGTTGATGGAAATTCTTGAATGGGTTTGTAAAAACTGATCAAAAAGTTAAATTAATATAAAACATACGGTTTTATCTCTTCATATTTAATCACATGCATGCAATATGACATTGCCTGAAAATCTTGTTATTGATATGAACGTAAGAATATTGCAAATAATAATAAATATAGTATCGATCAACAATCACATACATAGATATTACTCCTAGACCCTAACTAGAATTTCTTGGAACCAGGAATTACGAGGACCGAAGTCCAACAACACCCTGAAACGAAACAAATAGTTTGTGTTTTTATCTGTACCTACAGAAACGTTAGTCCTATAGTCGAGGCCGCGATCTCTAAGGTGTATGAGATATGAAATATGAACTGATGCGCCCAACCACTATACCGAAGAGGCTATCAAATTTTAGGAAACTTGTGAAAACCCTTATTTACATCGGATTAAGTAGAACTACAAAAAAAAATTGCCGTAAAAACTATGCCATAAAATACGCTTCATTTTCTCAACTATGTGAAACTAGCGACCCGCCCCTGATCCACACAGAAGAATAGGTGTATATGCATGTATTATACATATAAATAAACCTTTCTCTTGAACCACTCTGTCTACTGATGAAACCCGCATTAAAATCCGTTGCGTAGTTTAAAAGATCTAAGCTTACAGAAGGCGGGAAGCGACTTTGTTTCATACTATGTAGAGATGTAATTTCTTGTTGATAAAATAAAATTTTTTAAAGCGAAATGTAGGTGCATGCGTTTACAAACATCGTCACCGGCGAAACTTATTATTATTATTTTTCAACTCCAAAGTAAGACCACATCGCCTGATCAAGTGTCATCGTTACACCCACATAAGTGTGTAGTAAATATTCATGTTCCTCTACGATGGTGCTTAACATTATTTACAAGACAAGTGTCTCCCGGTCACTCTCACCCTGCAAATACATCCCCCGACCCCCGGTGTTTGCGGAGCGTAAACGGTTTTTACCCCTACTGTAAGATCTCGATCGCAAAACTTTTATGTGACACGCCCGATGCAGTAAAACAAATTTTCCTCTTGAATTATTTTTACGGTTAGGTTTTATAGACTGAGCTTGTTAACTATTCTATTTTCTTCTCCTTATTTATAAACGAAATAAAACTTTGTGATATCTTTTTAGATTGCGTATAGCCTTGAAAAGGCAAAGACTTAACGGTAGGTAGGTAGTTACCACTACCGCGTCCGAAAATAAAATATTTTAATTAGGTAAAATAAACTCAAAGTAATTTATAGTTCTACCACGAGGTTCTTATTTCTTAGAGAAAATGCGTATGCATGGAGGTATAATCAATCTTGTTGTAGAGTTAATCTAACGTTTCAGAAAAATTTCGAGTTGGATTCGAGAACCCATAGTACCAACCCTATACATCTCTACATCCCTACCTACATAAGTAATTGTTTTTGCGGCTAATTCTTTCTCTCGTTCTTCGGGGGAGGCTTCGAAATTACATTTTTATTTGGTTAAAGCGGGCAAAGGGCGCGCGATTGCTTTTTGATAAGTCAATTTTGTCCTTATTTTAACTGGTTATTGCTTTTATAATAGTTTTTTTGGCAACTTCGTCAATGTTGAAAAATATTTACCTTTTTGCATTATTAACGTACATGTACATGAGGTACATGAATTCCAGGTTGAGATTGGTTATTTCGGACTTCTATTTGATTTTTTAACAGTTTATTTTTTGACTTTTTCTAAGAGAAATAGTTCAATATTGTTTCTTCAGAATATACAACTGTTCAACAGACTATGTCTAGCTGCGCCTGCATGGCAAGTCTAGGAAAAGTTTTGAACTAACTCCAATAAAAAGTTTTAGACTATATTTTTCTTTCAATGAAATTTATCATTATTTTTTCGCAGCGGACAGCCTCCTAGGCTCAGGGTCTGATGAAGAAGAGGAAGATGAAGCGCGGGCAGCAAACAACTCAAGCAGTCCAGCGCACGCTCCACACCCTGCCCTGCATTCAGAGCTGTCGCATAATGGAGACACCAAGCCGCATGAAGACTCTGAAGACCAGGTTGGTTTGTAACCCCTAATGTACAACGGTTAATTTATATACAACAGTACGGTGTCACGTCGTCTTCGCATTGATATATTTTGTCTCTGAATTGTAAAAGTGGGGCTTGTAAAAAGACAAAACATCTTCTTCTACTTCTTTTTCAGCCCTGCTAATCCCACTGTTGAGTATAGGCCTCCTCTCCATCACGCCCCCTTTGGTCTTGTGCCGTTCTTAACCACATCTTCCCAACAACCAGAACATATCTACTTCGTAAAATTGCTAAATGCTAGTTATAGGTACTATATTGTCACTTGTGCTCTGGAATCAATAGTTCTTGGCAGAGTTAGGTAGGTATAGATATAATTATCGCTGCTGAGTACATTACAGGATTCATTAAACATTGACCATCCCAACTTCACCTTTCAACAACCTGACCACATTGTCGCATTCAGTTGTTTTTCTATTCCCAGGGTTCCCTCGACGGTGATCCGGAAACGCGGGATTCGCAAGCAGAGAACAAATCTCCAGATGATGGCAACGGCGGGTCCAAGAGACGGGGTCCCAGGACGACGATCAAGGCAAAACAGCTCGAGATCCTGAAGTCAGCGTTCTCGCAGACGCCAAAACCAACGAGGCACATACGAGAACAACTGGCGAAGGAGACGGGGCTCCCGATGAGGGTCATACAGGTTAGTGAAGTATCGCCTAGTCTTACTAAACGTTTCGGGTCACCTTTTAAGTGTCGAGCTAAAATTGGTCTTCGTCCTCTGTCAGCAACGCAGACGAAGTCATGAGAAGCTAGAGTTACGTCTATTCTACGCTCCGTTATTCAATGATTTTGAAAACACAGCTTTACTGAAGCCGCCGAAGATTTTCATCCACTCTTGTAAAATAATCCTAAAATAATGAGGATGGCGCAAAATCACAATCACGTACTTTATAGGTATATTTTACCTGGATGCTACCCATCAAACGCCGCGTACCTAATTAGAAAATGGCGTCATAAAAAGTATAGCACATCCATCGCCACGCTCGTGGTTTCTCCATAAAATTGATTAAGAATTTGCTCTCACGCATATCGCATTTATATGACCTTAGTACAGTAAAATTCATTATGACCGTGGCGTTGTTTAGTGGTATGTAGGTACCTTTATAATTTTGCTACGTGTATGTTACGCTTCGTGTTGGCGAAAAATTTCGCTTTTTGTCACTTATTTGTGACTGTAGAGAGACATTGATGTCGTCGTCAAATCTTGACAGTGGTAGTCAAACGGTTAGAAAGAAAATCTAATAAAATACTTCTACATTTGTCGTATAGGTACATGGTGTGGCAAATTTTGAGACCACCAGGGTACGTAAGTTTCCCTTGCAGTGAGGAAGATTTGTTCTTAGAAAAAATCAGTTGAATTTTGCAGACATTTTTGGATTTTTGAAAATGTAGATTCAGTATGAATAAATTAAAATTCTCAAAAAAAAACAAGTGCTTGATCGACCATTGGCTTGATTTCGTTCCTATTTTCCCATAAGTAATGTTTCCCTAAAAGTAACCCACTAAATCAAATCTTAAGTTTTTGAGAAATTACTAAAAACCTTTTTCCATAGGTACCTACTACGAAAATTCACAATAATGACCTAATTTTTGATTCCTGGTTTTATTTATAGATATTTTTAGGTAGGTATGATTTATACTGCGGGTAATATTTAGTTTTCTTTGCTGCGGGTATCTAGATCCTATGTGTAGGTAAATGTTTCGATTAGTTCCAAATACGAACGGTCAGAATAAAATTGCCGGTTTGTTCGTTCGAATCGATATGCGTTGTACCTAATCCCAATTTTACAGAACATTTTTAGGTACATGGCGGAACAATCTTTACTTAATTAAAAATGCGAATCAGATTTGATACGTAGTAAAGTTTTTGCAAAGGTACGTGAAGTGGTAAGTAGTAGTTATAGATCAGAAGAAATATCTGTAGATCTGCGGAAAAAGGTTTTACCGATTATTTGTCACCCATTGGCCAATAAACTACGAACCTAAACAGAATAGTTATCAGTACCTACCTCTCGACGCCAAACATCTTTCGTGCCATCTTCAAAACAGAGAGACGTTAGTTGACGTCAACTTCGCCGACAAAGATTTGCATGAATACAGCTAAAATAATAAACCAATCGTTTCCAGCAATATTATTGGCGCGAGCGTATCCCTGTACATTGTCGTCCTCAGCTTGTCTCGGTCCTTGCCTCACTAGGCTGTACACTTACAGCCGCCATAAGACATGTCTCGAAGTCATCTCAACGTTGAACGTTTCGTTACGTCATCCATGTTCATACAGATTCAGATTGGACATTGAACTTGGAATCTGTGCAACACAACAGCAGCCAGACCCGAAAACTGAACCTTATCTAACGCTCTATGGATTGCTATACGGAGTCACGCGATTCGCCACAGATTAACACGCAGTTATAATGCCAGATGCTCTGAGAAGTAGAGTCAGTAAGATAACTTCTTATGTAAACATAAATAAAGAAGGAAAAAAGAAAAGTTAAAGATTATAATATAGCAAATATACGACTGACATGTATACGTATTAGGGTAGTTGCACAAGACGTGCAAAGCCAAATCCCTGATAAAGAAAGAAGAAAAATAAGAAAACCTTTTAGTTGCGCGAGAGATAAATTTATTTATTAACTTATTTAGGTAATCCAACAGCGTCACATAATAATAAAAACTAGAAACAAATAAACTTAAAGTAAGGCCAAAACAGGATGACACATATTATTCTTTTATAACACATTTTTGACACCCTCTGTGGTGTAGTGGTTGGGCAGGTTGGCTCAAATCTCATACATCACTGAGGTTGCGAGTTCGATTCCCGCGACGGGACAAATGTTTGTGCACAGAAAAAAAAATCGCAAGCATTTGTTTCGTGTCTAGGTGTTGTGGGAACATGGTCCTTATAGTTCCTGGTTCCCTAGATACAGGGAATCCTAGTTAGGGGCCAGGATCTATGTATGTGATCGTTGGGCGTTATTTATTTATTTATTTTATTTTAATTATTTATTTTATGTAGTACGTGATTGTACCTACTTGATTACCTCACGTAGGTAAGCGTACACGTCCCTACTACATTTAAAGAAAGCGCACGTGCGCTAGGATAGGTCAAGAAGGTTTCTCATGTTTTATACATTTGTCAACATATTTGCATCACGACCAAAATAGGAAATAGGTAGGAAGTCGTTTCCAGCAATATCATTGGTCGAGGGAAGTCTTGAAATGGAAATGGCGCAGTCACATGTCGTCCATCTGAATATTCTTGCCGCACTGTCTACCACATTTGTTTACAATCGCAAAATGCTAATCTTTCAAGTACTCTTCGTTATTTGGTGCCTTGAAATGAAAGCATTAGTAGGTAAAGTATTCTAATAAGTTTTGTACGAACTTAATTTACTGCAGGTACTTGACATCTTGTGCCAGATGTCTTCAAACATGGCTCGATGGCGCGGTTCGTCACGCTTTTTGCCCTCCTTCCTCTTTGTTTCAGTTTTTGTTGCACCCGGTTTACGGAAAAAATAGTTCTTTTGCAGCCGTCCCGGGTGCTTGTTTGTAAACGTAGTAGCTTGCGACACTGCGATGAGCTAATCGAAGCTAAAATTACAGATAGAACATAATAAAACATGAAAAATTATCAAAAACACCTCAGAAGTGGTCTTAAAAATTTAAAAATCAACCTACATACTATGATTTATGTAGGTATTTTTTCTTTATATGTGAGTACTTACTAGAGTTTTTATCAATAAGGAAAAATACCAACTCAGAACCCACGCAAAACTGACGAGACAGCGTTTTTATGTTTGCCATTATGTTGACTGAATTGTAAAGTTTATTCCAGTTTCCTTGAAAAGTATTAGTGTTTGCATTTGTCTTAAAAAGTTACTACCAATTACATTACAGAAAATTTACCTATGCTTATTATTAAAAAAAAGATTTTTGACGATGACTCTCTCAGTCGCAACCCTAAACCAGATAAATATTTACACTTCACACAATCTATGTAACAATATTTTTTCAAAATAATGTCGAGTATGTTAAGTGGGAACCATAAACAACTTTTTTCTGTCGCCATCCGTCAAGTCTCGCCAAGTCGCGCGTGTCAAATGCCTGTGCCACCATATGTTCCATTAACAGTAAAAATTGTTTTTTTTTCTAGTTTTTGCTCCAATAATCCGGAATTAACTAGTTAACACCGGATCGTGTGAATTCTAAATTAGCCTTTGTAATTGCCGCCTTGCGGTACCCGCAAATATTTCGGAATCGATTTTCCACGGGGTTTTCATAGTCATTTGTATTCTGTCTAGCCGCATGGTTTCGTAAATTAGGCAGAAAATTCGCAAAGTAGGTTCAGCGAAAAGAAATTTGATCTTAATGAGTTACACTTTTTGTTTTCGATTTGATGATCTCGATGCCTACAAGTAACTATCGCTTTACCGGATCCATCTAAGTACCTGCTATGAATAAAACAGCTGAAAATCGCATGTTTCCTTATTATTACTTCGGATGTCGAAAGACTATGCAAATGTTTTCATAAAGTATTATTAAGTTCAGTTAGACGGTTAGCTCGCATAAAACAATAAGCGATCATATTTCCAATTATGACATGACCAAATTTACAGCCACAAAAGAATGCAGGAAGAGACATCAGAAGAGTCATCACCGAAAATAACAAAATGAAAGCACGCTGCACGATTCCCGTCGGCAGCGTACCTTAGCGTGTCAGTGTCACCCGACCGCGAAACGAGAAAAAAAAGACTTGTAGATATTTTAATAAGTTCATATATCGTAATTTCTCCACCGTGACGGCCCTGTCGCCGCGCGACGCTCTCTTATTGGCTCATATTTTATTTTGACAGCTCGAGTTGTTAGTGCCTGTCTAGGGTTGTCGATTGATTCTCATTGGCGATGTAGTACGTGTAGGGAATATTATTGATACATTAATTACGAGCGCGAGTCCTATCTTGACACTCCAGATAAAAATAAACATTGTGGTTGTTATTCAAAAATATTTGATCGAGGCAAGCGTGGTAACCAAGTAATAAACTACGACAAATTGGCATTTATATCTTTGTTTGACAATAACTTGGGTATCGTTGACCGGATCCTTATTAAATTTTGCATAAAAGTAGTTAGTAACAGTTTGCAAGTTCAAAGATGACCTTGAGTTTAAAAGAGTTAGGATATATTGTTTAATATGTAGAAATCGCAAGGTCTTACTTCGGACTCCGAACTTCGGAGCGTACAAATAGTAATTATAATGTATACACAGGCAAGTCTTATCTTCAGTTTTACTAACTATATAAAACAAAACGCAAACTGTCGATATCAAGGAACTAGCAGCCAGCTAGCGTAAAACAATCTAGATTCTGTATCGAATACAATGCCACCTGCCAGGTCATTTCGGAGTTTTATATACGTCTTACATTTATCACTCTCAGACGTAAACACGTGAGTATCTTCAACCTGTAACCTCATCGAAACTGCGTTTGTAACCTAAAGTTATTTAACAATCATCAATCAGCTGGCGAACATCAAACATTCATTTTTCATTTCGCGCCAAATTCGATGACATTCTCATAATAAGGGCGGCCACACACGCACGACACGCTTCCAATACGAGTCGCAAGGGTTAATAAATTCACTTTAAATTGGAGATTGATTTATCCAAGTACACACGACTGTCATCATTGCCTTGTTGAATTTAAAAAATAAACATAGAATAAAATTATTAAAGAAAAAAGTGGATAAGTTATATCAAAAAGTTGCGTCGTATACACCGCTCGTATAAAATTTGCATCTATAATTTTACTAGATCGTTAATCATAGTAATTAAATATTCCCTAAGACATCCCCGGCACTAGCATTTAATACACCATAACAATGTTAATGTATATTAAAATTTTCTGTCATTTAATACTTACATCAAACAAGTGTTTTATACAAGCTGTAGATATTTATTGCGTGTTTACTCAAATATTTTTATTGTTTTTATTGGACAACAAAAATAGTAGGTTTAATTATTATATTACTATTAATTTACAGAAAGTGTTGTTATTTTAAACTTCAAAAAGTTATGATTATTGTTATTAAGTTCTTGTAGAATTAATTTTATAGAGTAGTTTTGTTTATATTGTTCTATAGAATTTTCACGGAAACTAAGTAATAAATAGCACAGCCGAAAGATGGTACCTAACTTACTTTCATACAGTTGTCTATTAATTATTTGCCTTGCTAAACTTTAAATTTTTATATTGCGATTATTTTTCAGAGTATATTACTTTAAAGTGAACAACTACAAATTAAAAAATTTAATCGAAACTTGTGGTCTTCCTATAACTATCCAACATCACTTCAATCCAGCATCACTTCCATTAACCATCTTGTAAACTTAAAATATAATACTTAGTCCTAGGTCCTTATTCATAGGTAGTGAATGTATGTACCTCTTTCATATTATTTATTATCTATTATATCAACAGGCAATTTTGTCTGATTTACTCACTAATGTCCTCATCACCGTTCTTCACGAATTACTAGTCTAAAAATAAATTCTTAGTTACCTATAGAGTTCTTGAGAAAGTAATCCCCACACGGAAGCCCGCTTCACATGTATGTCTCTGCTTGATTGATAGCTCTCGTATAAAAACTGTTTGTCAGCGCGTACGAACATGCTATTATGTCAGCGGCTACTGACACGAGACGCCCGACGGACTGCCTGATTAATGTCTCCGTCTGTGGAAACCCTAATGCGCTCTTGTCTATGCTCATTAGTTGTCTATGGTCAGTGAAGGGACATTGTTAATTTTTCAATGCCGCTCGTAAATATTCATTGATGTGGTGGAGCGAATTAAGTTTGTAATTGCCTGGAGTATTAAATGAGGTGCTACACATTCAATTAGCTCTTTGTGTCATGAAGCAAATTAAACGCAGTGGATGTGGACTGTCATTAATGAAGCAAGAAGAAAAGGAACGATTTACTTATGCAGACAGCCACAAACAGATGTTTGGTAATTTTTTAAGAAATTAATAAACACCAAAATTCCTGGAAAAAGCAGTTATTAACGTAAAAGAGTGGTAAAATGTGGTATTACGAATCTTCAGAATTTAAAATTCATATTCTAGAACATTTTAAAATTGACAATTAACAGAGAGATCCAAGTGTATGTCAATGACGAAATCTGAGTTGAATGAGCCTCACATCGAGAACGGCCGACCATATCTTATGTTTTAATGCGCGTCGGCCACTTTGAACTGTCCCAAATACTATAACTCGCACAAGTTACGAGGCAAGCGGGTAAGGCCCGTGTGAACGAGGTATTATTCCTGGCTTTCGAGTTTTATGACAGATTGTTCCCGAGTTTTAATTCATTGAGCGGGATCCAGTCGCTGGTCGGGAGATGAAGCATGCATTGTCTTAGTTCAATCTCGCAGGAAATGATTCTGACGAGGTTTCTGTTATAAAAATAAAATAAGTAACTATTTTATTTAATATACCTACGTATTGGAAATAGTAGTTTTTTTTAATAAAAGTTGCTTTTTATTTTTGTAGTTATTTTTTGTTTATTAATTTTGATCTTCATGAGTATACACATAAGAACAATAAATATTGTAAATATCGTTTGTGAATAATAAAATATTCCGATATAAATAAATAAAAAATATTTAGTTACCCGTTTGCAACAACCCTAATGAAAATAATCGTATTTTGCCAACGACCACCGCCAAGCAACGCTTCTCCAAATCCGCAATCGACTCTTCACTTTATCTAAAAACGGTGCCTCTCTCTCAATAAATTAGTAATGTTAATCGTCATTATTAAAACAACGTGGGATAAGTATGTGGTAACAATAAAATAGGAGTTTTATCACATTACACAGTGTCAATTCTCGTAAACATGTCCGTGGAGGCTGGATTTGCATCAAAATATGACATTTAGTTTGTGCATAAAACCATGGTATTCTGTGCCCGTGGCTCCATCTTGCGGCCGCGGCGTTATGGTCGATTACATCGAGAAACAAGTGGGAGATTTGCTTTTTACTCTTGTACGGAATTAAAGTCCGTGTCTTTATTCTCTGTGGGTTTCTAGCACCAAAAGCAATTTGCGGTTGTAAATATTTTTCATTGTGAAGTGTTTTATGTAGAGAAATGTCTGGAGATTTGCACAACATTTTATAAAGGTAGAAAGTCACATATTAGTTTTTAATATATTGATAATTTTATTATAGAATAGAAAAACTAAAGAAAATTACTAGTGATAGCAGTTTTGTTAGTGTTACAGTATTCGGCTTTATCACTAATGGCAATCTCGTCCAGGCAACCTTTAAATGGATATATTTATTGATTACTAGCTTTTTATCGTAACTTCGTCCGCGTGACTCATTCGAGCCCATATTTGTATTTTTTCCAAGACCATCTTAGCAAGACCTCCACAGTTTTGAGAGCGCGTACTACGAAGAGGTCAACCTGTATCTTGGTAGTCACCTAATCGATGTTAATGAAATATACCTTATAATATAAGTTGGGACTGATGCTACCAAACCCTGTAAACCACATTAAAATTTGCAGCCGCAGTAGTTGCCGAGTCTATAGATAACAAACAAACAGACAAAAGTTCTAAAAACCGTAGATTCGTGTTTAGTGCCCTCTAAATAGTCGATTCCAATAGGTTTTTCGAAAATATTTTCAATGTACAGAATTTTTATAATAGTATAGCTCATGAGCTATACTACATATTATAAAAATACTAATATAGATATAGATAACATATATAGAAAACATTATTTATTAGTTTATTACAAACAAATTATTTTTTTACCAACAGAGATCCAGTCTGGACGAAATTAAATCAATTACGTCTAAAAGAACTGAATTGTAACTTATAAAGAATTTCAGTAGTATCAATTAGTTATAAAACATAACGTTAACGGTTCGATTAGAACGGACTTGAAACAAACCTAACTACAAATGCCCCTAGAAAGTTATGATTTATGATCTGTACAATACAGAAGCACCTTGCCGTGTACCACAAGCAGGTGCTCCGACAAAGCTATTGGAAACTATAAATTATCGATTATGACAAAAACTATATTATAATATAATACGCATATAAGTAAAAATACATTCGCTTAAAAAAATTCAAGAGCGGCGCCAAAAATCTTTTGTCTAAGACGCCCCGCGGTTGCACTGTGCAGTGTCCGACAAAGGGAGCTAAAGTTGCCGACGCGGCGCGCACAATGGTCCGACAGGGCACCCCACTCGGACAAAAAATGACATCATTTATTTTATTGCTCCGGGTGAGAATGTGGCACATTTATATTGCGTAGGGCTTAATGCTCGATCGCCCTAGGCTGGTCATCAGTCAATTTTTATGTCATCTTTTAATGTTACCTGTGGTTTATGGTATACGGTATATGAATTTATTATGGTACGTTCGGTAATTAACCACATTAAGAATTAATAAAGTAACTATACGATATAAAACAGACAGTATGTATGTACTACATTTTATATCATATAAGTACAAATTTTATATTTATGTCTAAAATATGGTAGAGGTACCATTTAAAATATTCTCGCAAGACTAAGGTAACTGCTTCGTTTTAATAAATAAAAAAATTAAAACCTACCTTTTTTAAAAGTAAAGTGTAAATAGTCAAGATTGTCTTGCATACACAATATCACTCACTTTATTTTCATCTAGCGACCCTGGCATCCGTTAAGTGGCTCAAACAGCCATCCATCAAAACCCAGGACTGCAAGACTGCATAAATAATATATATATTGTATTGCAGTTATACGTCCGTAGTAGTAGCAGTAGCAAGTAATGTGGCAAATTGATTACCTGCTGCCCACTCGCGTTGACCGATTGTCTTGGATGTAGCTACATACGTGGTAACTTTTGCATAGCTATTACTGTATCCCTAACAAATTGTATGCTGTGATCACAGAGTATCTTTATGTCTTTAAACATCTGAAAACTGAGATAAAGATAACTTGGAGTCCGCTGACTGATAGCCCGTCAATTTTATTTACCCGTACTGTTGTATATTATTTTTGTCATTTTATTTTAGTTACTAGTTCAGTAGCGCTCGTCTCACTGTGCAATAAACAAATTATGAAAAATCATTTTGTCATATAATTAAGTAGGCCGCATTGAATGACGATATCATAAAAAACATAAAACCATAATTTTGGACCCTCAGTATTATAGTGCATATTACAAAGTTGAAACTATAAGAATATTTCTTTCCTGATTTATTTTCACATTGCTAATACAGCACGTAGTTTCAGTTTACGGTTTTATTTTCTGCTACGTGACAATATTGTCATCTTTGCGGGTGACTGATGACAGTCGTGTTTGTCACCGAAAGTTGCACCTTTCGTTGATTTCCTAAATAACTGTGGACAATCGATTGCACGCTGAAATTCAAGTGATGCTTTCCGTGATCGTAGCTGATTGAGCACAGGTTGATTTTGACAATTTTGATCTTTACGCCGTGCTCTAGGTACATTGAACAATCAAGACAAGTGAAGACCTTTTATTGATTTATTTCGTTTATCAGATCACAAGAAGCTTATTATTTGTCAAGTGGTTGTTGGCTCTAGAAAGTAGAGAAAAAAAAACAAGTAATAGTAGAGTAAGCATTTAAGAGCTAGTTTCCAACAGACAATCTTATTATTGCTTTATTTTAGATATATATTATAAAATTAAAAAAATATATATATTTATTTCATAATAGTAAAAATGACAATTTGTTGCGACTCTAGCTACCAAACTAGGTGTTGACGCACCTGTATCTGGCAGTTAGCTTCTTCCCAGTGTTGTTCTAGCTCTTGTACATATAGGTAAATTAAATTTAGTGTCTATATGTACAATATGTACATACATACACAATATTATCTTATTTATGAAATAAAATAAATAAATACGAACCAATATGTCCACGAATAGAACCAATAATAAATAAATGAAATGAAGACTTGTTGTAATTATTTGCGAATTTTAAAGCCGTCAGCCGTTCATCTTCATCAAAAGACTCTTTGTATTCTTCGGCGGATAATGCGAAGTTAAGCATTAAAGACATTTAACATATTTTTTTTTATTTCACCTACAAAGGTTTACAGTATACTTATGGCTAGAACTTACAGTAGAACTTTGAAAACCTGTTTTGTGGGAGACTGGTGCCTGATGTAGGTTTAAAATCTAAAAGACCTGTGAAACTACTTATTCAGGTCACCAGTACATTGTCTTGGCTTACGTCCTAATCCTAATATCTATATGAAAACCTCTCTAGTCACCGTCATAGAACGACAGTGTCATGGTTCACCACCCCCGAGGTCACGTCGCGATTCCGCCAGATGACGTCTTCACGACACTTCCTGCTGTCAGACTGTCCATTCCGCGATGTTCAAGGACGTCTCTCTCCGTTTTTTCTTTCTATGGGATTTCCGTAATTGATTGTAAAACATACCTTGGAATTAATAATGGTAGCTTTATGGCAAATTTTCCAATCTTCAATTGAGTAATATATTAGTATAAGCAGTATATTACATATTTAGATAGTTATTTAGCTGAATAACTTCTCTGCAAGCTTTACAAGTGTGATGAATTTAATATGCATCATTCAACGTATAGTTCCTAGGTTTTTTTTTTACGCTTAATAGATCTATGTTTGGCCACTATCTTGCCTGATGTGAAGCGATGATGTGGCCTAAGATGGAGCACATAGATCTAGAGAGAGACGGCAGTTGTGCGCCTGCTCAGACCCGTCTGCCCGATGGTTCACCGAACATCATCCCGAAACACGACTAGGTCGCTTGACGGCATGGCTTTGTTCGGTGGGTGGTTTTACAACCACGGCCAGAGCCTACCACTCCAGAGCGCGTAAGCGGGTTTCATCACGATGTTTTCCTTCACCGTTTTAGAGCGAGCGTGCAAAATCTGCACTTAACTATAAGTCATTGGTGCAGGGCCGAGTCGGGATTCGAACCCAGGTGCGTCTGATCGAAAGGCGCATGAGTTCCCGCTGAGCCACACTCGCTCTATAGGGTTAGGGAGGATCTATGAATTTTATCGATGGGCAAGAAAAGAGCATGTGAGAATTGGGCAAAACGAGTTTGACTTGACGTTTACTGGCTATCCCACTGGCTTAGGCATGTTTATCTGTAGGATAAAATAATCTTGTTGAAAAATCGGTCTTTTATACTACAGTTAACAGTTTGCCTTTTGTACACTGCTGATGAAAGTGCACCTTACATAGGTAGATATTAGAAAGAAGCTATTATATATCTATTGTTTTTATCTGAATAAAAAAATATTATTATTATTATTATTATCTAAGGTGTGAAGATCCACGGTGCCGTTCCAGAAACTTTACATAGGTATACTTAGGAGAAAATGGCCAAAACGCTACTTAGTGATTTTCTCACCGCAACGTGATAGTTACCTAGGTAAGTTAAGCAGTAAAGCTTCCATTAAAATCAGTCAAGCGGAACCCAAGTCATAAATTTTTAAAGTGCCTAAACAAAGTCGTTCGAACAATACCAAATAATTATATCGCCAGCTCCGATAACACTTTCAATGTTTACCAAGTTTTACATAACTTGTGTTCCAACCGATAACCTATCTCAGCTTCAACATAAAGCGCAACACTAAAACGTAAATAAAGATAACGCCCGCCATTTTGAAAAGCGTGACCAATAGCAGAACCGTGCGCTATCAGTTAAAGGACTGTTATCAGTTCGATTTACGAATGCGGCTCTGTGATTGGCGCAGCGTCTATTGAAATGCTATTACTGCTGAGTTATCAAAATTCGAAAATGGATTCTTGTTAGCAGGAGAAATGGGTCGTGGATTATAGATGTTTTATGCAGGGTTTTAACTATCGATTTGGTTTCTGCTTACATAACTGATAGGCGATAGCAGTGCAAGATAATGATACAGCTGAATGTTAAGTAAGTAGATAAGTAGGTATTACATAAACATATTAACTTGAGCTATCCTTGTTATATATTTACTCCAAACGACCACGACCATCAGAAGCACTGACTAGATACACTTAACTTTCTAATTGAATACTTACATATGTACTAACCTTAATGATCATGACATGACAGATCAGCTATCATTGTTCTTTAATATCTTAGACTTTGAATGTGCCTACATAATTGTAAGTCTTAGTATTTATAGCTACAGCTTCTATAGCTACTCGTTCAACAACGTCAACTTTTCAACAATCGTATAAACGTCTTGAGTTTGCGCTCAAACTTATATAGGTACATTACACGAGGCATTTTTTCATATAACATCAAAAGTGGACAGTAATAACAATCAAGGCATTTTTTCCTTATTCAAATCCTGTCTAAAAATACCCTCAAAACACATTATAAAACGTTCCTTCATCGTGAAACCATCATCTGTCAAGAGCGGAACAGAAATAGCCATGGAAGTACTTTAAGAGCTACGGAGGACATATCTAATTAACTAAAACAAGACGTACAAATTGAAATCAGTGAGAACTGCACGGTAAATTTAGCAGGACAAACATAAAGAACATGCTTTTTGAGTTACGACCTACAACCGTGTTTTGATTTGTTGAGAATGCTTTTTGAAATTGATTTATTTTTAATTTGTCAGAAAACGTTTGACATTAGGAAAATAAATACGGAGGAAAATAAATTGCTTCTCTATTGTATTTTGGCGTTTGCTACATAAATAGCTTTAGCCATATGCAGCCTACAGCGCATGTATTATATAGTTTCTGGAAGCTACCGCTCTATGCGATAAATCGTCCTTTATACTTATACCTACCAGTTATAAGGTATATCTATAAATTGTATTATATGATATTGGTATACTATAAAGAGTTTTTATATTTATTGTAGTTTGTATAAATATTGAATAAGTACTTTTTATGCTCGGAGAACTCTAGTCTACTCTACTTTTTTACATTTATTTCTGATGGAATGTGACAATTATTGTCGCCGACGTAGTCATTGTAGTTGCTAATATATAACACCACCTGTTTAAGTCATTCCATAAAAATGTTTCTATGATAAAAATAATACGAAAATCAAGTAAACCAAGTTTGCCACTTACAAAAGACGTTATCGCAGAAACCGAAGAAAATAACATCGTATCCGATTAACAAACAGTTTTCACCATGTTCAATTTCGCGTGGAAACAATTTACTTTTGCCCCGACCGCTACGCCAATTGAATGTAGATGGCGCGTGAGTGCGCTGTGTGGCCGGCTCTTCAGCGACGCCATTTAACTTGTTCCTTTTTCAAAATTCAAAGTCAGCTTGTTCTTTTCTGCGAGTGTAACTGTTTTTCATATGTTGGTAATTCCGTATAATTCCGCCAGGACGTTCCGTTTTCAAATGTTTCATAATAATAAGTAATAGTTTTTTTCTAATAAATTTAATAACATTTTATTTTATGTTTTCTTTCTTTCTCTACTATATTTACTATAGATTTATTTAATATTTACTACGAATCATGTTTTTTAAAACTAGTTTTTAAAGATGATGCCTATATTTGCAAAATTTAACATAATTATCGCATTTATTTGCATGCGCTTGACAACTTCGCTCAAACAGCCGCTTGCATTTATTAAAAAAATCGCTTATCTTTTGTTTCACGTAAGTTTGTTTTGTGCATGTTTATTCCGCGCATGCTTGTTATTTGTTATGCGCATGTCGCGCGCTTCCGTCATTTTTTATTACCCAGCAAATTGCTTGTATCAATTTCACCCACTGGATAATAATCAATTGCGAAGCAAATTACTTGTCTTCATCAATATTCAATAAGTGGAATTTGCGAGCGATAAGTTCGCGGCCCACATGGCATGACTCAGTATTGTGACAGTTTTAATTTTCTGCACAATTTCGATCATTATTTTATAACAAGCTTTTCTTTATTTAAAGGTTCCCGTAGGGTGGTGGCCCAATATAAAAGAAGATTACCAGTAATATAAAAATAAATATCAAACAATATACCTACTTATTATTATCCAGTCGCGTAGCAAATATAAATAAGCCTATGAAATGTTATGTCCTAAACAAGGTTGAATTTTAGTTGATACAGAAATGATCCAACATCATCTGATTTGCCGATATGTTTGCAAACTTGTTGAGAAATTAGCATCAAAGCGTGCCTTATATAGAGAACTGTCTCGCCGAAACTTGCTTGGAAAATTAAAAAAATTACACTATGAATGCGGCGGCGTTCTCACTTAAAAGAAACCTTTAATCTATTTCTTTGTCCAATACGTGGCCGAATTGTATTTAAAGAAAGAAGAAAGAAAATACATTTATTCAACACATACACATGCGGATACACGCAACATTACATTAGACTATAATACTATACTACACAAAACAAATAATTCTATATATAACTGTATTATAATATAACTATCTATACTATAGGTATATAACGGAAACATATATCACAAGTAACACACATAAAGATAGTGAGCTTACTTACTTTTTTGGTAATCTTATAGGAAACTTGGTAGGTATACTTTTATCATGATCATCATTTAGGCCCATGTCCACCCACTGCTGGGTAATAGGCCTCCCCTCCCTCACGCCAATTGTTCCGGTCCAGTGTAAGGTATACTTTACTATAAAATATTAGTGAACTAGGCTACAGAACTCGCCAAAACACGCTCCACGGAAAGTTCAAAAATTACACAACAAACTTTATGGCCGAGCTCTCATTAAACAAAAAACGGTCGGTCTGTTCCTCTGTCCAACTGCTGGTCTGGCCGCCTGTTCGTACGTGGCCGCATTGTAACCGCGCCGCGGGGCGCCGGCCGCCCGTCGCGCCGCTCTCAACGCGCGCCTTGTATTAATAGCTGATGGTTAGGTGAGGCCTTAGGTTCGTTAAGTAGCCGGTATGAACTAGGAGGTATAGATTGAAACTCGTCAATATTTAACTTTCACTAACGTTGAACGTTATCGAAATTCGATAGGATTGAATCTGCTCACAGTCCGCTCCTCTACATTGCCAATCTCTATATAGTATAAAACAAAGACACTAACCGCGTCCTCATGTATGTTTCTCCGCTTTCTTCTTCTAAACTACGCAACGGATTTTGATACAGTTTTCACTGTCATTTAGATCTATATGTAGCGCCCGTAGCGTAGCTCCCCTAGTTGTAGAAACAGATCTGCTATGTTAAGCAATATTCGCAGCGGCCACAACTTGGATGGGTGATCGTTTCTGTGGTGTTTACATTTGAGCGCTACCGTGCTTCGGGGGGCACAATAAATCAACAATCGTTAGGACACTTTCGGGCGGTCTAAAAACTTCGACACCAGGGTGTCCACACTCACACGGGAGAGAGAGAGAGAGAGAGAGAGAGAGAGAGAAAGAGAGTTAGGTATAATAGTAGATGTACTTGTATATTGCTAAAACTGATCAATCTCCAATAAGATCCACTTGCAGGAGTGTTCTCTGCAATCCTATTAATACGAGTCTAAGCCCAAATGAGTTGCACACCACACCGGGCTATACGACAGTTTCTTAGTATTTCGTCGGCTAAGCCTAGCCTTACATAAGCTCCTCTATAGATGATCTAGATTGCCTTTAGGTTTACGTCGCCGTCGTCGTGTCGACAGCAGAGATTAGTATTTACGCAATTTGGCCAGTGGATTGAATTTGATGGCCTTTCAGTGGCTTTCATTCGCGAACTGCCATACAATTTTGAACTTTATGCTTTTAAAACCAACAAAGGAAATGTTTACGTTCATTGATCCAAGTTCTTAGCACTAGGCATTTTTCGAAATTTCCTGGCACCACAGCTTCACAAATAGTCCACCCCACCGAGGTTACCAGATTACTTAACAGTTACTAAGCGCCACGGAGCCAGGTAGAGTTGTTATTTATGTAGAGTCGGCACGAACAATGTCCGCTGGCTGATTAATCATCTCTTTATACGCGCCGCCTGAGTGATTCTGCAACGATGAAAAATAGTAATTTCTACGAAAATGCCGAGTTATTTAATGATCATATATTGTGTCTGGGATTATTGGCAAAGAAGGCGTAGATTGCAAAAAATCCGTTTTACCAGCGGTATATTTTTATCATTAGCAATAATCATATATCTACGATAGTTCTAGATTTTATTGAACCAGAAGAAAGCTAACATCCTTATTATTTATTATTACATTAATCACGTATTTAGAGATGATTTAACATAATAATATGTGGTTTAAATGAACAGACGAACGATAAAAGCCTGCCAAGAACAAAGTTCTTGGCAGGCTTTTATCGTTCATCGTCGACCGCGTCATAATTTAGCACCAGGTGAGGTTATGATTAAACGTAAACCTATCATAAAACAAATAACCATTTTCAGAATTACCACCGCATCGATAAGTTAACATGAAATATTTAGGTAGGTATCTATATATTATATTTATACATAGGTATATTTTTAATTTTATTTGTAGTCATTTCGAAAAAATCAACATCGTTCCAAATTATTTTAGCCCTTTCTATTCAAAGGTTGTCTAGAAGAGTTCGCTTTGATCGATAAGATCGCCTAATTTTCTGCTGATTACTGTGACATGTAGTAGTTTTTCATGTACCTACTACCTATTTTTAAGGTTTTTAACAATTAAGTGTTTATCTATATATCTATTAATCTTGAAATATAAAATACTTACCTCTAAAAAATGTGTCAAAAATAAGGTGCCGTTGTGCCTCGCGCAAGACAACGGTACCTTATTTTTAACACCAAAGGTTTTAAGTTTTAAAGCGTTTTAGACATTATGAGACAAGGCCGGGACATTTAGTTGCCACACTGCGTATTTTACAGACCCGGTGTGTTCCAATGAGATTCTCTCGGATTTGTAGGTCTTTAACACGAGAGTTTACGAGTTATCAAGGCGGCAAGAGAATGGCCCCTTGCCGAGTACTGGTGCAGTGGAAAAGGTGACAGTATCTGAGCTTTAAAGATTCTTGAAGATTGCTGCTGTTAAAAGTCACAAGATACACTCTGGTGCAATGAAATCGCACATAGCAACGTTTTTTTATTAAATAGAGAAAAATATTTTTTTTTGATATGAAATTAAAGGTTATTTCAAGACCTATCTAATGATACCATATAAGCGGTGATGAGTTTACCGTACTCTCGAAAAGAAATGACAACAAAATACCCCAAAATTGCTCGCTTAGCTCACCGCAGTTTGCGAGACCAATTGCATGTATAAAAAGGCATGTTTTGAGTGAAATGTCGTCACTTGCACTTCAACGCTCAACCTGAAAGGACGTCTAGTGACTACAGATGCATTCATCAGAAGAAAATGGATACTACTCCAGAAAAAGCCGCTCAAGTCGTTGCTTTAATTGAAGCAGGCCAGAACCAGAGTGCTGTAGCTCGACAACTGAATATCAGCCGATATTCCGTTCGTCGTGTGTACCAGCGCTATCGGGAGACTGGTGGCTATGGGCGACGACGAGGATCTGGTCGAGCCAGAGCTACAACACAGCGCGACAACCGATTTCTTGTAACGACGGCATTGAGAAGTCATCGTCTGACTGCCGTTGAACTTGCACAGCATCTCCAGGAGGTGCGTGAAGTGGAAGTTAGTCGGTGGACGGTCAGAAGAAGACTTGCTAAAGGTGGCTTGACTGCGCATAGGCCAGCAAATGGCCCAAAACTGACGCCAGCTCACCGCCAGGCTCGTCTTCGATTTGCACAAGAACATGTGCATTGGACTGTCGACCAATGGAGAGCAATCCTGTTCTCAGATGAGTCCAGGATGTGTCTTCATGGCAATGATGGACGAGGAAAGGTCTACAGAAGGCCTACAGAGAGATTTTTCCAGTGTTGCATCACGGAAGAGTCTCATATGGCGGTGGTTCGTGTATGTTCTGGGGAGGTATCTCTCTCGAAGCCAAAACTGAGCTTGTCTTCATTGCTGGGGCCAATAGAGGACGACAAGCAAGAGGACTAACATCTCAGCGGTATATAGAGGAAGTTCTCCAGGAACATGTCGTACCATTTACTGGTTTCATTGGAGGGAACTTCCTCTTTATGCATGATAATGCTAGACCCCATACCGCTGTTGTTGTACGACAGTACTTACAAGAGGTCGGTATTCCGGTGATGGAGTGGCCAGCTCGCAGCCCGGATCTTAATCCAATCGAGCACATGTGGGACGAATTAAAAAGAAGAGTTAGAACCAGAAATGTTGCTCCAGTCAATATACAGGAGCTACAAAATGCCATCAAGGAGGAATGGGATGCTATCCCACAAGACTTTATCAAACATTTGGTAGAGTCTATGGAAAACCGGTGTCAAGCCGTTATTCGGGCCAGAGGGGGTAACACTTCGTATTAATAAATGTTTCTTTTTAGTAAAATTTGTGTTTTTTTTAATTAATCCTCAATTTTCGAACTGCAAACAACTTCTAATAAAGATGAATTTGTTGTTGTTCTTTTTTTTTGGCAAAATAGTGAACTTGTCACCGCTTATATGGTATCATTAGACAGGTCTTGATATAACCTTTGATTTCATATTGAAAAAGAATTATTTTTTTTATTTAAAGGGAAATAAATGAAATTTTGCAAAAAATGTTGCTGTGTGCGATTTCATTGCACCAGAGTGTATTTATAAAATAGGCACAAAAATGCACTTTCACGTCATATACACATAATACAAATCAATTAAGACGCGTTAAAAATTTTAACTTAAGATATCATGACTTAAAAAAAGCATGTCTACCCATTTCTTTCCCATACTCAAATTTAAGTCAGGGCCCAGAAATGCGAAAACTGACTTTACCAGTGCTTCGGAAATACGCCCGATAGAGAAGATAGCACCAAGAAACACTGCGGGGTTTTTTTTTCTTAATGAAGTTTCTTAATAAGACTCCTTAATAACATTACAATCTAGACTAATAAGTAATTTGAGTTTAACTTAAGCTACTAAGTATAGTATAACTAACTGAGGTATAAATTACGATTAACACAACACAATGTCAAACTAGAAGTGCGAGTGAGATGTCCCATAGTCATAGTATCAGTAACATGAAAATATGAGTAATATATAAATAGGTATATAGAGTAGCAGTTAGAGTGTGTTAACTCAAGTACTAGCAGAGCTTAATTGTTATTAATGGCAACTGAGTAACAAGACGAGCAAGTCGTTCGTTCGATGGTAAGCGCCACGCCTGCCCACAACAATAGCAGTGCCACTTTTAATACAATAAAAAGTACTGTGTAGCACTGCATTGCGCTCATCACCCCGAGACTTCAGATTGCCTGGTGATTACACTGGCTGCAATGGCCTTCAAACGGGAACACAGTAATGCTTGCGCACTAGGTACTGCTTGGCGGCAAAATAAATGGCAAAGCGGTGGTACCTACCCAGACGGCCTCGAGAGACCTACCACGAGTACAAAAGGATGCAAGAAGAAGCTTCTCAAAGTATGTTTTCTGAGCTGTCTCCAATCTTCAAAGCGTCTTGGACAGTGTGACATTTCTCCAAAAAAGCGTTGGTAAGGTTTTTAACCGACTTCAAAAAGGAGGAGGTTTACAATTCGACGGTATGTTTTTTTTTTATTTTTTTTTTTTATTTTTTTTTTGTGTGTTTGTTACGCGATTACTCCGCCAATTATGAATGGATTTCGATGATTCTTTTTTTGATTGGTAGGTCATACTTCAGAGGTGGTCCCATATAAATTTTATCGAAATTCATTCAGCACTTTTTGAAAAAAATAGCGAAAACAAAAAAAAATATAAGTTTAATCTTCAAGTCGGTTCTTGTTTTTGTTGTAACCGACTTTCTAAAGGTGGAGGTTTGTATTCGACTGCTTCACATGCTTCACCCAGGGTTGACTTCCGGCGAGGGAACTCCTCAACGGTGAATAGTATAGACACAAAATTTTGTAAATGGATTTAACCATAATAGCCTGTTCTAAATTCCACCATGACATGGCTGATACACCCAGGAATGACTTCCGGCGAGGGAACTCCTCAACAGAGAATAGGAGAGTCATGAATTTTTTTTGTACATAAATTTAATTATGATAGCCCGTTTTAAACTTCGTCATAATGTGGCTGCTAGATCATAAATGCTTTGTCTTTAAAAACTTTTTAAATTAATTTAATTAAAACTTGTTTTGCACTAAAAAGGTAAAAATAAATTATTTTTCAAAAAAAACTAAACCGACTTCAAAACCACAAATAGGCACTCAAAAGTGAAAAATAAATTAATATAATTATCATAAGCGCTGCCCACTCATATATTTGAAGTCGGTGCCAGCCAAGTCTAAAAGGTAGTAGATAGATACTACCTACAAGTAGTACAATACAATACAGTACAATACAGTAGTACAATAGTTACTATATACATAGTATTTATCTGCTACCTAATAGACTTGGCTGGCACCGACTTCAAATATATGAGTGGGCAGCGCTTATGATAATTATATTAATTTATTTTTCACTTTTGAGTGCCTATTTGTGGTTTTGAAGTCGGTTTAGTTTTTTTTGAAAAATAATTTATTTAGTTAAAACACTTCACAACAAATTGGGGTCACATCACACGGGCCAAATCAATTTCATATAAAACGAACACGAGTCGAACAAAATCAAAAGAAAGTTCAATAAAAATATCAAACCTGTAGAGGGTTACGATGTTTCGACCCTGGATTCAGTGGGCTACTCTAATAAATTGCCCTCTCCTTGACCTTCGACCGTCGGCGATCTTCAAAAACATCCGAAGCTACAGCACTGACTACAAACCCTACTTGAATATTGCAGTAAGAGAATGGCCCCTGCGGGGTGGGGTATGAAATATGGTGTTTAACACCACGCGGCTTGTTCGGAGGACTCCCCGCGGGCAGTGCCGTATGTGCCCGGTGTGCCGTCACCCTTACCGAGCAGTGTTTGTCTTGTAATGTGTTTACGCAATACAAATATTTGGTAATCGCTGAAGTAGTCATGTAGGTCTCCTATCACTAGCTAAAGTGATTAATAGTCGGACGCGCTGACATCCTATCCTACTATCCTGCTTAATACTATAAATGCGAAAGTTTGAAAGGATGGATGGATGTTTGTTACTCAATCACGCAAAAACTACTAAATGGAGTTTGATGAAACTTTTATGTAGGTTTCGGCCAGGTAGCTAATCAGGAAATTTGAGTTGCAAGATTCCACCCGGAGCGACAGACAGACCGACAAACAAGAAAGAGACTCTAAAAACCTGGTAAAATGTCTTCGCTTAAGTCCTCAAAAAGCCACGTCTATCGTCTGAATGCTGTTTTACTTTAACAGCAAGCTTTTACGAGTATTATTCTGTTTTAGTAGCAATTTCCGAAT
The DNA here is from genome assembly GCA_951640565.1 of Petrophora chlorosata. Taxonomy (NCBI): domain Eukaryota; kingdom Metazoa; phylum Arthropoda; class Insecta; order Lepidoptera; family Geometridae; genus Petrophora; species Petrophora chlorosata. The sequence goes on from OX621209.1 coordinate 8,322,069, forward strand.
TCCCAAACATTTCCTAATACTAACTGTACACGACCGTCGACCATCGGTAGTAAATACCCAATATTGATACTAATAATTACGTTAACCACCAAACTAATTAGACGACGTAACTTGAACTTTTAATGGGTCAACCAGACTACCATCATATTTTTTATAGCGGGCAACATTTTTTGTCGGTTTGATCTATTACCTACACCGATTAAGTAATAAAAGTAATAACTATAAGCTTCGACATTAAATAACGGAACAGGTCAATTTAGGACGTTTAAATTTGACCAAAGTACGGTCAGAAAATTACTTTTGGAAATACTGGGAAGCTATCTATTAAAGGGTAACCTAAGTGATGTTGCAAAAAGATTATTGAATAAAAAAGTTTGGCTGACTTACCTAACTATTTAAGTTTAATGTTATTTTGTAAATTAAATCAAATCGTAGGTCTAAACATAGCCCATTTTTATGTAATTCTATTTGGGTGGGCCTGCAGTCAATACTGGTTTTTTATAGACTCTAATCGTAAAACATGATATAAATAGTTGTAGGTAATTTTTTTCTAACTGTACATCTAAAAATGGTGATTGTCCCAAGGCCATTTTTAAAGTTTTGACTACTGGTTAAATGTCGAAATATTATTTATTATTGTTTGAATGTCATGACATGACATATCTATATCGCGGTTTACGTTATAATAACACGCGAACAAAAAACATAGACGAAATAAAAAAACATGTTATTTATAGTCTATAGCAAAATGCAAATTTCTAAACGACTATTTAAATCATAAATCTTGAAAAAATGAATTCTAAATAAAAAATAATTGATACAATTTTTTCTCTAAAGTTTAGGTATTTATTATTAAATTTCCCCTCGTGATTAAATGAAAAATGTAAAATGCATTCATGAAAACGGTCATGAAAAATACTTATGTTGAGACTGTTTTGTATACTTGAATATTATACAATTAAATAAAACTATTTAGTATTAAGATTCCCAAGTACAGATTTTTAATAGAGATCACAGCATTAAATCTGAATATACGTTGACCGGTTACACTTGAAATGAATTATTTTGATTTTCATACTAAACTCCGTGATATTTTTCTCAAATTCATTGCCTGCATTTTATTAGTATTTTATGACGTGTTCAAAATGAAGGTGTTATTTGAAATCCCGTAAGTTTACAGCCTAATAATCAATTTTACGATAGTTGTAGTAATAAACAGTAAATCATTGATGCTACCGGTACCGAGTGAAAGCTCACATGAAAGTCGGATTCAGATTTATAGAGCTTTCTAGTTTGTACAATATTTCCGTCGTATTTTAGAGAAGACCATATGTTTGCATAAACTAATAATGCTCGTCATTATTTCTAGCTTCTTTTTCTCTCGTGTGGCCTATAGTTGAAAAGAACCTTAATATTTTATCTGTTTTCAAAATCTTCTCTCGTGTGGGTGTGGCCGACCCTGGTGTCGGAGCTTTTTAGATTTCCCGCAGGCCTCCGACATGGCGTAACGACTGTTGCCCATAACCAACAACCGGGATTGGCGGCTCAATGTGCCCTCCGAAGCACGGTAGCGCTAGATGTAACACCATACAAACGGTAACTCATCCAAGTGGTGGCCGCTACGAACATTGCTTAACATAGTAGATCAGGGCCCCAATTCACTATGACAACTTTGCGATTCCTTGCTTTGAAATCACGTCGATTCCTTCATTAATTAACGACATCTCTATGACGCATTCATATATATGATGCGTCATAGAGAATACAAATTTCGCAGATGTCGTTTATTAAGGAAGGAATCGACGTGATTTCGAAGCAAAGAATCACTAAGTGGTCATAGTGAATTAGGGCCCTGTTAAGAACGACTTGGCAAGCTTCGCTCAGAGCGCTATTTCTAGCTGTTTTGTTAACTTGAACGTGTCTTGCTCCTGATTCATCTGTTTCAAGCATCACCCGATCCGCACTTTATTGTTTCTGACCATAGGACAATATAGCTAAGAACAAATCACAGCTAAATAACAATTATGTCGCTGCAGAAAGTTGGGAGTGCTTAGCGATGTGACCTTAAGCTAAGAAAACTCAGCCACTGCCCCACGCGTGTCCAATGCATCTCACGCCATCTCGAGATTCCTAGCTTAGTTGAACTCGTGGCATGGCTAAGACTAGTGGACATCGCGCTTACGCATACTCCAAAAAGTTCCGTTCGTAAATCGCTACTAGCTTTTATCACTTCTAATAGATTCTTCATTACAGCCCAATTGACTTTTTGTTTCAAATAAACACTCTAATAGATTCTATATATACTCGTATATCAAATTGCTGCTGGCTACTGTTAGATAAATTAATTGAGGTCAGTTTAATTGGTAAATCAAATTGACCAATCCATAAAAACAACACCACGTGCATCTATTTTTACCACCTGCATTTATAAATTCTAGGGATTTTCCATTTAAATTGCTACATTTGCCATGATGCTATCAAACTTAATTGACTAAAATAATCAAATTAAAGTTAAACTAGCTGTTTGGGTGTTTTTAATTGATTTACTATACCTAAACACTAGTATAAATACCTACGAGAACCATGGTCCCATACCACCCAGACACGAAACAAATGCTTGCGCATTTTTTTCTGTGCACAAACATTCGTCCCATCGCGTAATCGAACCCGCAACCTCAGTGGTGTATGAGATTTGAGCCAACCTGCCGAACTACTGTACCACAGAGGCTGAAAATTATGTATGTTTATTGTGCAGCTCAGGACTTCGCAATAGGTTGCACTGCAATCATTATGGTCAGGCGTGGCGTAATATTGTATCAAATATCACGCGGAATCCACTCCTAATGTATTCATAGCCCAACCTTTCAAAATGCAGTTAATAAACGCATCAACGACACGTCTTAGTTGATTTCGATATACTAAACCATAAATCATGTTGTTTATTGCAAGAATTTGATCTACCACAGATTAGTTAACAGTGGGCATGTTAAATGTTAATCTGCTGGAGGGCCACAGATTAATACAAAGTTATTAGGCAGGCCACAGATTATGAACAGATGGTATGGGTTGGAACTTGGAAGTTAAGACACGAGATCAGGTTCTTGGTGATTTCTGTGCAAATGGCGTGCGTAGGCGCAGGCGGGGAGATCAAAGAACTCAAAGAAGCGTTGATGTGGGTCTATGGATCAAGTATTTCAAGTGAGAAGACTTAGTACACATGAATATGAATGAGTTAGTGATTGTTACATCTAAGTAAGAAATAGGGTTGTCGACGACTTTAGTTAATTCTCGATTAACCTTTTTCACGTCAAACGTTCAAAACCCTGAAAGAAAAAGTAAAGGTTGAGACTAACCTGAGCAATGACGTGTGTAAGTAACGTGTTACGAAGCGAGCATTACATCATACTAACATAATCATACCAATATTAAGCTCGTTGTAAATGTTGTATTACCTTTAGTCTCTATATACCCTAACGATTTATGTCTACTGCACTTCATATTCAAACATTGCCATAAAAAAACACCAAGTTTATTAGTTACGCAATGTTTCACACGAATAAACTGAACACTAATAAAACACTAATTACGAAGCTAATGAATTGTACTGATTGCGCCTGGAATTAAAATGATGAATTTACATCTAGATGCCTTGATATGCGTAACTGAAGAGTTTAAATTAAACTAGCGACCCGCCCCGGCTTCGCACGGATGCTTACTAGGTAATGTAGTGTCATTTATGACGACTTGGTTACAAAACATTGAATTTTCTCAACTATAAAAAAACTATATAGAATGTTTTTTACATATTAACGTTCCGTAAAAAAATCTCTAAATGACAGTGAAAACCTTATCAAAATCCGTTGCGTGGAAGAATTACTAATTAGAGAAACAGAAATAAGGACGCGAATAGCGACTTTGTTTTTTACTATTTAGAGCAGACAAGAGAAGAGAAGATGAACGATTTCTTAATTAATATTGAAGGACGATTTGTGAAGTACAAAACATCTTTTTCAACAATTTTGTTTATTTTCTACTTTTTTTCTTGACGTCGAATCATCTTATATCACACTATCTTACTTAATTTTATATGATACAAACAAACAGAAATTCTGAAATCCTTGGATTCGTGTTCAGTTCCCTCTAAATAGTCGATACCAGATGGTTTTTCAAAAACATCTTCAAAGTACTGAATACCTAGTATAATTTAGAAAGGCGTGTGTGTCGGTGTGATTGTTACCACTTATCTCCACACTGAATGGGTTTTGATGAAATTTGGTATCAAAAACGTACGAAAATGTTCTAGGGGAACAGCTATAAAACGAATTCTTGCAGACCGGACAGAGTTGCGGGTATCGACTAAGCAGTAAAATTATAAATAAAAAAGTTCTTAAGTGTGTGTGCTTGTCACCGCTTCGCACCGATTAGGTTGAAATTTGGAATGGAGAAAGCTTACAAGCGTGATACTTTATATCGTAATATATGTATCTGTTAATCATATCATGTTTGTTTGATATAATATAATTATATATAATATTTATCGTATTTTATATATATGTATTATTTGTTTGTATGTATTATTTTGTTTGTATGTATTATTATGTCTATACTATTTTTTTTTGAAGTTTTGTATTTACTAAATTATATCTTTTATATTAGGTAATTACTTTATACACCAACTGACTGCAAATGTTTACCATTTTATTCCTGTCCATCCAAAGGTTGCCTGTAAGAAATTGCACATAGCGATAAGGCCGCCCATTGTTCTACCACTATTATTTGTAACTATAAACTTCTCTTTCCTGTTTTGGTGATCAATAAAGTATTATTGTATTGTATTGTATTGTATTGTACTTTTTATACCGTTGGCAGAGATAGATGCCTCCTTAAACCTGTTAAACAACAGTAAAAAGTTTAAGAGTCACCCTATAACCGAACAAACAGTAGTACTTACTTAAAACATTTCATTTGCCTATAACATTACACGTTAGCTCTCGTATGCTCAGTTAATCTGCCGCCAAGCAGTAGTGCGCGACATTACTGTTTTCTGGTTTGAAGGACATTGTAGCCAGCGAAATTACTGGGCATATGAAACGTATCAGATATTAAATTTGATGTCTCGGGGTGATGAGCGCAATACAGTGCTACGCAGTGCTTTTTATGGCATTAAAAGTTCTGGGTGGCACTGCAATTGTTATAGTCAGGCGTGGCGCTTATTGTCAGGTGAACGACTTGTTTGTTTTATCACTCAGTTCCAAAAATGTAGAAGGTACCTACTTATCGCATACCAACGTCCAGCAATTTCTTGAACTATTTGCCACGAATGTAAATAAATGTAACTACCTACATAAACTTTTCAAAAATGTTCTCTATAGTAATAATACAGGTGTTCTGTTGACTACACAAATTCCAACAGCTGTTGCATATCACCCATCCACACGTTCGAATTACTGCGCAACCTTTATGGAATCTACAATTATAGCACATTTTGGGCAATAAAAATAATTTAATTATTCCCAACGGTAGCAATATCCATTAAGACGAAATTTATTAAGCTTATAAAATGTATGTAGTATGTACACTACTGAACTTTAGCATTTTATTACGTGAATCATGAATGCACCTGATGGAAACAACTGCGCATTGCAATTACGACTGCATTGCAGTGTTGATTTGCATCCGCGGCTCTATTATCTGACGCAGCAGCAGAGGTCATTCTTCGACCTTCGCCAAAACAGTGTCAATGTCGAGCTGATGAATTCCTCAGCGAATATTATAAAATAATGGCGACTACACACGAGAAGTTCATAACGCGATATGCATAACCGTTATACAAGTTACAGATTAGTCGCGCGGGCAGCACGCGAGGTGTTATAATATAACTATTATAACGTTAACGTATTATTAACATGCCGTGAACAGACAACGAGATCTTGTAACAAGGGAACAGACGACACGTGCGGCAAATGTTCTTAAAAAATTAAAACAAAAACAGCTAATTGTTCTACAATGAACATCTCCGATCGATTTTCGTCGGTCAGTGAACGAAATGATACGATTTTGTACTGCTAATCGATTCTATTCTCCTTTTTTGCTTTTTTGCACATTGTTTTGGCATTGATTGCAATGACGTGTTAATTTAAACTAACATTAATTAAGTACCTATTCAACCGTATCATGTAAGATCAAAAATAGACTAAATGTTCATACCTAATTATTATTTCGGAGAAACACAAGATAGCGGCGAAAATGTTACCCAGAAGCGACGTTTCCCTGTCGAGTTACAATCAGTAGATTAAAATATATTTATTAGGTATTTCTAACGCAATGACTACATTTCACTGTATTTTGTCGTCCAGCCGAATCTAATTTTAAAGTTAAGAATAATAAATCACAGATACAACGAGCCTATTGCATTCTACTGCTGGACATTATGCCTTCCCAACTGCATGCCACTAAGCACAATCTCCGGGTCTCATCCAGCTACTGCCAGCCATTTGTTACATCACTAACAGAAACTCATCTTCCACAGGTCTGGTTCCAAAACAAGCGGTCGAAAGAGCGTCGCCTCAAGCAGCTAACCTCAATGGGCCGAGGTCCTTTCTTCGGCTCCTCACGCAAGATGCGGGGTTTCCCCATGAACCTGTCGCCTGGGGGTCTGGAGGAAGGTCCACCGGGGTTTCCGTACTTCGCGACTGCAGATGGAAAGTTCGAGTTTGGCTATGGCCCGCCGTTCCACCATGATGCTCCGTTCTTCCATCCGCCGCCGTCGATGCCCTTCAACCAGCCAGGTTGGTAAAGTTTATGATGGATTCCTTTAATCCCTTGACTTCGTACATCAGGAAAACAAAAAAGTCCACCGGTTAACAAATTACTAAAATATTACTTTAGCCCCTTAGTTAATTGTAAACGATGTATAAACACTTGAACATACTTTGTCAACTCAGGATGGCATTCTTGCTAGAGATGTTAATAAATGACATCAATAGCAAAGTCATGCTCATCAAGATTCCATTAACATTCTTAGAGGTTAGCTTTAGAAATAGAACTACTGCATTAAATAAAGGAACGTACACATATGACGTAATCAAATGGCATAACTGAGCGTAGTGCATACCTACCTACCTAGCATACCTTTGCATATGAAATATTCAAACTACATCTAAGAATAAAGAATATGGATCCTTTCAAAGTTAAGAGGCTTTTCATGTAGTAGTAGGTCAGAATAATTCAATAAATTTTTGAAGCGACAACATCCAGAATGACATGACATTCATTATGAAGTATGAAGTTACTCCTCCTGAGGTAGCAATAGCCGAGCATTGGGCTAAAATTATTTGAAAATTAAAACATATGGACCATCGACACGAAGAACAAGAAGATGACGTTCATACTTTAACAACCAAAACTGAACATTTCATACTATTAGTAGGTATAGAAGACAAAGATGCCTGATACATTCCACTTCTGCAAAGTAATAAAAATATATAAGAAACAAAATGTTGTAGATAAAAAACAAATTGTAACATAAGCTCTAGAAAATGGCCCTCAGCTTCTCTCCGTATCCTCCGAGTTATTTTTCCGATACGGTGATAGAGTCATTGTGAAAGAGCTTTTGAATTGAATTCGAATTTTATTTTAAAACGATAACCAATTGTAATCACGACGTACTAGGTCATTATTAACGTGAGCAGGTCGTTTCGCAGGTGGCATGGAGTCGCTGCCCGGCGGGGAGTTCCCTGACCAGTTCCCTCCCCCGGACCACCTGGTGCTACCCCGGCCGTCCTCCCCGGAGTTCACGTTCGGCGACGGCCCGCCCCCACTCCACCCCGAGGGTCTGGTCTGGTAGCTGAAGCCGGAGCCGCGGGACTACCACGACTGATGCGGCTCGACGGGCTACTAAGTGGACTATGTGTTGCGCACCGAAAAAGGTTATGCGTAGCAAGTTATATTAACAGTGCTAATAACGGTGAATTGTTTTTGGACGCTCGTGATCCCGGTTTGTTTTGTGTCCCAGTGATTTTGCTTTATCTTGTCGTATAGCATATTCGTGGCAAGTATGTTCATCGTCAAAAATATACTTACTTTCGTGTTGCAAGACGAACGTTCGCTACACATTGCGTGATAATGAGAATGTTCGGCGAAGTCGTTTTTTTGTTTTTTAGTCGTTCTTTCAATATGTATTTATCCGTCTTTTGTTATTTTTAAGGGAAGTTTAATTTATATAAAGGTTTCATTTGTTTATACTTCTACTTCCTTCCTGGGCTTAACTTTTCTGTCTCTCTTTAGCAATTTATTGTGTTAGCATTAGATTAACGTTGTGAATACGCTGTGGCACTGTGAATAGATAGATACCTAGTAATAGATGTATATACCTAATAGAGTATATTAAAATAATGTTATAATTTAAATAATTTATTCGACAGTGGGTTTACTGAACATAATTTAAGAGAAATAATTTTGGTTCCTATTTTAAGATAGATGCAGCAGTTTTAACGCATTTTATTTTTTGTATATTTATTAATAAATCATAATAATTATTACCATAGTTAAGTACAATCTGTTAGGTACATATTTGGTGAATTTATATGAAATAGCAGACGTATATGTCATTTTAATGTAAATAATACTAAATATTGTATTGTATATAAATATCCTATTGCAAATAATAATCTATTTTGTATTTTAACTGGCTGAATATTAAAATATCAATTTATAATATTAAAAGTGAATTTATAAGTTAAAATACAAATTAGCGAAATAGTTCTAGACATATTGTTAAATGTACTTATTAATTAGATATATTATAAAGTTATTCATAACGAAATAACAATATTTTACATTAATAACTGTCATTCATTTTCCTTCGTTCTTGCATAAATAAATGGATCAAGGGTAAATGTATATAAATTATCTTAAAATATCTTTACTCTCATACTTTTTGATATGGACCCATCCGATATTTGATAAACCTAAATCACTTTCTCTGGCATGCCCTCAAAACTGTTATATCTACCTACCTTGATAATAATTCCACTGCCTTCACATCGACGCGAAGTCGCTAGCCTATCGGTATTCTACAGAATACACTACGGAGAATGTGCTCAAGAACTGCACAATCTGATCCCCTCATCACCATTGCACCATCGGACTATCAGACTATCAGCACAACGGCACCCCTACATGGTAGAAGTTCCGCCTATTCGTACTAAACGTTTGCGGTCATCCTTTTTAGTGCGAACTTTAAAGGACTGGAATGCTGTCGTCTGTGTTTCCACATAAATACAATCTGGGTGTGTTCAAATCTAGAGTGAACAAGTATCTACTGGGCAAGCGTGCTACTTAACCGACCACATCATCAGGTGAGATTGTGGTCAAAGGCTGACCCAGTCGATTGTAAAAAAGATCATTTTTAATGCAATTCTTCTGTAGGGCACTTCTTTAGGGTGACTGTGTACCGAAACTATAAACTAACCAATAGAAACTCCTAAAATATTGCGATTTAAAACAAGCTAACCTACGATTTTGGTAGGTATAGGGTAGGTATTGGTTTAACTACCTTACTGTTCACACAATTTCGTTAGCAGCCATAAGGCCCTAACCACACTTGCAACCTTTAATATCCGCGATTGTGATCGAGATCACAGTCACTCGTTTTAGCGATTCCTACTTTTAACATTTGCGATCGGCGATGTTTTTATCAACTAAATTGCGTGATCGCGCAATTTATTTGTTTCGATCGCGGCACAAAATAGCGCGATCAAAATGCTGCGATTGGTGATCGATAATGTGAACAGTGAAGCGTCCAGCTGCGTCTATACCTTCTGAAAAGTGAATCCATCGTCTATCGCGGATGTTAAGAGTTGCGTGTGTTGCTAACCACGGCGTGTGCATGTAGCACACACCTTAGGTCCTAAGACCTAAGGTTGAGCCAGGTACGGAACCTTATGAGACGTGTGTTTGACACACAAAATCACATAAGGATAAAGTATGTTTCCTTTTCTTTGCTAAGCTGTACGCAATTATTATATTTAAATTTCGCTTTTTTACATAATGTAAGTACCGTTATTAATATATATTTTCGCCTCGATGGTTCAAAACTAAATTGTAATATGCACAACTCAATAGTTCTACATATTCCTTTTCAGAAGTACACATAAAAATAAATGTCACTATGTCCGTTAGCTTTGTACACTGTAAATATATTTGACACGATATTTTACGAAAGAATTTCCATAAAGTGTAAGGGAAAATCGTGATGTAATTAAGACATATATTTCGTTTTGTTTTGTGTCACGAAGTGCAATATTTCTTATCTGAAGCGAGTTAAATTTAATTGAAAAAAACATACTTATCTTTTGTCACGCACATGTTTATTTGTTTTTTAGTTTTAACTGTAGGTAAGTTGATTTTGTATCACAAATATACTGATTTCATAAAAAAACAATGATTTCATAAAAAATAAAAAATCAAATCAATGTCTGATTTCATAAAAACTAAATTTATAATATTTAATATACTATGTGTATCATAAATATTATAATAGCAAACACTGATTCAATTTATGGTTGTCGCAAATTTCTGAGATAAAAATAATTTTGTATGGGAATGTTAAATATACTATAGGTACCAATCCAACCTTTGTACACGTCAAATTATTTGCATGCTATACTAAATTACACGACACCTTGTATATTTTTTATACAAAGAACAAAGTTGAATAAGTTACATTCTGTACTTTATTGAACGGTCACTAACTTTCAACTAAGGATCTCTGAAATTGTAAGCATTTTTGTGTAATAAGACAAACAAAATTGTGAACAAAAAAAAGTGTTGAGGTGAACTAAAACAAAACGAAATATGTATTTGTTAAAAGATAAATATTGTATGTGCTGTATTTCTAAGTGTTAATATTTGGTACATACTATTGTCTCTGTATTTAGTACATAAAAAGTATAATGGAATTGTCTGTAAGATTAAAATCTATTAAAAAAATTACTTGCCTTTTTATTATCCTCCGAAACGGACCTGCCCCCCGATTCAGAACCTTACGATAACGAATACGGAATCGATACGACTATTTTCGATGTCGTTTTGAAGGTTCATTTTCGAGCTATTCCGCCCCGAAAATTTAATACGGTTTCTTTTACAATATCGGTATCGATTACATGTTGCATTTACGGAGTTTCTTTTGTGTACAATGTTTTACATCGTAAGATATGAAACCGAATCGGTCGACAACGAGTTGTCGTGAGGTTCTGAATCGGCCCGCTGCTTAGGCACTGTACCTACCTAATCTCAGTTGTGGAAATGTACAAAACTACCTACTGAAATTGGCATGAATAGATATTTTCTCAATAAGTACGATACATACTTAAACCTGCATATATTATTTGTAGTTGAACGTACCGTGAACCCTGAATCTGCGATCCCTCCAACTATTGATAAATAAAGAACGTTTCCATGTTCTGTCACTGTTTAACTAACGTTGAAATCAATATGTAAGAGAGACCAAATTTTAAAGTTACTGTTCGGTCGATAAGGTTTTTGAGAATAATTTGTTTTTAATTTTCTTAAGCAATTTTTTTTTCTAATAGAACATTATAGCATAGACGAACACAATTTATTTTATATAATTTTTAATTTTATTAGGACATCATTTTCAAAGAAACTAATAATGTAGAACTGTATATATAGGTATATATGTAGCTGGATGTAAGTATGAAGAGATTGAAGGGTATAATGTAAATCTAAACAGATTGTAATAGGCGCGTGTTCGAAGTAAGTACACATAGGTCTACCTGCGTACTTAAAATTAATAATTTAAACCGTTTTTGATCTTTTTATGGAATAATCGGGTCTAGTCGTGCACAGAGTTATACCAAAACATTTAATTGAGAATAGTTTGCGATTGCATAAAAAGCTCAGTTTTTAACTGTTTCACATAATATTAATCTATATTACGATTTACTATTTGCTTCCCGCCGTCCCGCGGCTTGGCTCCGGTTTTCTGGAATAAAAAGTAATCATATTTTTTTTTCAAAGACCACATGTTGGTAGATATAAAATTTCATCAAAATCCGTTCAGCAGTTTTTGCGTGATTGAGTAACAAACATCCATCCATCCTCACGAACTATTGCATTTATAATATTAGACTGTAGTCGGCGACGAAGCTCTACAAAAATATTCTACTTTCTACAAATAATAGCTTAACCCACGTCAGCAATCATCCCCTAAGCAACAAATTCTCCGAAACCCACCCCTATTACAGAACGTTCGACTACTTGCCACTGGCACTGCGGTTGCCGGTTACCACACGGAAGGTTCCTTCAAAATTACACTCAAAATCGACTGAAGACGGTCTGTCTGTTATTTGTACAACTGAGTAACGAGAGGAGCAGGTCATTTTGTTTAATAATTTTGCATTAAACAATAAATTAATAATAAAATAATACGCCCAACAACCTACATAAATCCTGGCCCCTAACTAGGATTTCGTGTATCTAGGAAACCAGGAACTACGAGGACCATGGACCCACAACACCCAGACACGAAACAAATGCTTGCGCTTTTTTCTTGCACAAACATTTGTCCGTTACGGCAATCGAACCCACCAACTCTCAATAAGCCTTGAGCCAACCTGTCCAACCACTACACCAAAGAGCCAGGCAAACAATGCTCTATAACAGGGAAGTATACTGTAACTTTATCCCGCTAGGGACGCTGGTGCTCATAAATGTTACCTAAGTTGTTATTTTTGTCGTACAAAGTGGTACAAAACAAGTATTAACAAACTATTGCTCGATAAACATTAGACTCAGGTACAATAACTGAAAACGACTAGTATCCCTTAGTATTCTGTGCTAGTATGTCAAAACAAAGACCATTAGACATTGGTTAAAGTTAGATTATGTAAGTACCAGCTGTATGTATCAACGTACATTTCTGGCCATAAGTGATGAGATAAGATATGATATACTTGTGGTTGCATTTAACTTGTTCTATTACAGTTCTACCTAAATACATAATTGTGATGAAATTGACTTTGGAAATGGTCAAAAGATGCAAAATACCAACCTTTCCAGCTATTGTTACTTTTTTTTATGTAACTGAATGACGAGACGAACTGGTTGTTTGCCTGATGGTAAGCAATACGCCAGCCCATAACAATAACAGCACCTCCCAGAACTTTGTTTTGTAAAATCCTGCGCGGCGCTGCTCTGCACTCGTCACCCTGAGACAATTAGATGTTGAGTCTCATAATGCCCAGTAATTTCGCTGGCTACAATGCCTTAAATCTACGCAGATCCAGAGAGCACACCTAGTGGTAGCCATAAAGGAAAATTGCCATTCCGCTGTAAGGGCGCGCACGTGTTACTTCACACAGCCTGATCGTCTGATGCTCGACTTATAATTGGAATTTGTGTTTGCCGTGCCAGCGTGCCATTGCTACTGTCGACGAATGGCGTACCTACCTATCAGAATGGATGCCTATAGGTAACGTGAAGGTCTGACGAAATGAAATGGCTGGCAACTGCAAATTAGAATTGCATTATGTATAACGACAGAATACTAAGGGACAGAAGCATCACTCCGCAAAGAAATTTAACCAAATAGCGACTCTTGCTATGACGCAATAAAATTCAATTCAGCTCGCGTAGCGCTGCATACCTGCCAGTCATATTAACTTACAGAGCGCCTCTCTTTCTATCGCATAGCTCTTATCTCTTCTGATGCGGCACGTGTAACGACGCGCGACCCGCTGTCGGTGTCCGGCTATGTAGCTTCGTACTTACAGTGCGGAGTGCGCTAGGTCTGGTATAACTAGCTACGCCACGCGGTTCCACCCGCGGTTTCTCGGGATAAAAAGTAGCCTATGTGCTATTCCCAGTCTTAAAGTACCTACATACCAAATATCATCAAAGTAGTTTTTGCGTGAAAGAGTAACAAACATACATCCATACATTCTTTCAAACTTTCGCGTTTATGATATTAGTAGGAAGTAGGATAGGATTTCAACGTCTTCTTATCTTAGATACAGTCAGCGACATAAGTAGCTGAACTTTTACAATTTTTCAATTGTCAATAACACCGAAAATATACAAACTAGGTGCGTGCAATTTTTTGACGTAGGACTTGAAATCAGTGGTTCGGTCTGCTCCAGCCGTGACAATCCACGTTGAAGGGCTCGTCACGCGAACTCGGGTAAGTAAACTTATGAGTTTGAACCTCTGAACTGTTTTGCCTCAAAGGGCGTACACCAAATGGCATTCAAGCCCTTCCATAATCCGGCACAGCGCCGTCGAATTGCAGCTTTTCGCCGCCACATAATATCCACAATTGCATATTTAATTCTCATAATATGGCCCATTGCTTCAACGATAGTACTTACATGCCTATTATAATGTACAAACCAATAGAGGAACCAAATATGAACCGGCAACTCGTTTACTTATTAAAATGCACTATGGCCATAAGCACAGAATAAATAATAGTAGGTACCTACTACGTACAGTCAGCGACATAAGTAGCTCAACTTTTACAATCTTTCAATCAATAATAACACTGAAAATATACAATTTCCATGCAATTTTAGGGTTCGGTAACAAAAGGGTTATACGGGATCCTATTACTAAGATACCGCTGTCCGTCTGTCACCAGGCTGTATCTCATGAACCGTGATAGTAAGACAGTTGAATTTTTCACAGATGATGTATTTTTGTTGCCGCTATAACAACAAATACTACAAAACAGTATAAAAAATGTTTACGTGTGGCTCCCATACAACAGACATGATTTTTTTGGCGTTTTTAAAGATAATGGCACGGAACCCTTCGTGCGCGAGTCCGACTCACACTTGGCTGTTTTTTTTTTTGCAACTATTCACACAAGATAGTAACAACTTTTTAAATGCAACATTCAGAGAAATAAAACAAATATTGAAGGTGTCAACAAAGATTCACAAATGTTCAGCTACTTTTGTCGCTGACAGTACTTTCTTGTCATTTTCGCACACACACTAAATCTTAAAACAATTAAAAGCTCGGAATAGAATTAAACTGTCACAGTTTATCGTAACTGTCTCGTAGATTACAAGGTATGATTACATGTCGCATGTGTCATCATAGTGGGAGATGTAGTACATGATTACTGCTAAATCATGTGTAATGATAAATGTCATGACTTTTGTTACAGGTGTTATTACAATGCGATATTATTGTAAGTAAATAGCTGCAAAGAAAGTTTATATATGAGGATTAATAACAGTAAAATACCCGACGGTGCTTTCTACTGCTATAGGGAAGAAGACTGCAACTTTTTACAAGCTTTTATTTAACTTGCAATATATGTATGTGTGCTATTTAATACATTGTTACTAATAACATGAAACTAAAACTAAAAAGAGCTAGTGTGGCTCAGTGGGAGCTCATGCGACTTTCGATCCGACGCACCCGAGTTCGTATCCCGCTGGCCCCGCACCTGACTGACTTTCTAAAGTTATGTGCGGATTTAACACTCGCTCTAAAAACAGTGAAGGAAAACATCGTGAGGAAACCGGCATGTACAAGAATTTTTCACAAAATGTCGAGGACATGTGACATCCCGCACTGGGCCAGCGTGGGGGATTATGGCCCATTCTCTCTCTATGAGAGAAGGCCCGTGTCCCAGCAGTGGGAAAGTGATGGGCTGATGATGATGAAAACTAAAAACCTTAAAAATATAATATAATAACTAAAATATATTATTAACAGGAGGCCCTTAGGGCAAGGTTCCGAAGATACTGGCAGCGTTCCCCCTTTGAATAGCTAGACTAATTCTTTGTCCGAGGTAGCTGCCAGCTCTTCGGTCTCCTGTGATGACGACTAACCTTTTTGCTATTTCCTTAAAAAGCTTTATAGCGCTAGTACCCCACGTGCGTGCTAGTTTAACGATTACGTTCTCCGTTCTTGTTACCTACTGCCTGCGCTTGACGCTTGCGCAAAATTTTTTAATTTACCGTCCCCGGCCCGATATTTTGATAAAACTTAAAATAAAAAGCATTACTGTGTTCCGGCTTGAAGGGCATTGTAGCCAGCGAAATTACTGTGAGCTTGTGAATTAGCGAGACTCAACAACTAAATGTCACAAAGTGATGAGCGCAGTACAGCACCGCGCAGGATTATGCAAAACAAAGTTCTGGGTGGTGCTGTTATTGTTATGGGCTGGCGTATTGCTTACCATCAGGCAAACGACCTGCTTGTCTCGTCATTAATATACATAAAAAATATATATATATAATATATGTGGGTGCATTCAACTTGTTTTATTTATAGTACAAAATACACAATTGTGATGAGATAATAAACGTTCAAAATACCAACCTTTTCTATTCTATTTTCTTTCTTAGCTATTCTCGGGGTGGTCCCCTCTACCCAGGCTTAAACGCGCGGGGGCTTTTACCCCCGGGGAACTGGCAGTCCGCTGGTTGCTTCTCCGTTAGTCGGTGCGCCTCTCAGCGGCTCTGTATTAAACCTCTTCTTGGTGTGGTGGTTATTTTTTTTTTATTCGTCCGTTTGGGCAAGCTGAAGTCTCTAGGACGCTTTGTCTTACGTAGCTTTTATTTGATAGTTTGTAAAAATTACAAAAAAATCCTTTGTATATCGTCGTATGAGGGTCATCAGCAACAAGCGGGACGCTCTCCTAATGCTTCAATAAAGTGGTGGAACTTTATTCAAGCTTTCCATGGACTTATTGAGAAAACATAAACAGCAATGTTTTTCCCTATTTTGCTTCATTTGCCTACACTCGTGCACGTTTATATTCCACCGATATTTCACGTGATCACTGGAAATAACACTTGTTTGGAAAATAAAACAAAATCCAACTGTATCACTTTTCAATTCCCGCCAAAAAGTCCTGTGGTAGTTATTCTAGTTTGGGTGCCAACTATCCTCTTTGGATTGTTATCTTAAGCATAGTACCTATGCTTTACATGAATTGTGTATACCTATCTGTACCTAAAATTAAGTTTGTAAGTCTGTAAAGATCATATTAATACATTTCAATTTATTTCATTAAGTTTCCTACACGCTAAGTGCCTATTTATTTAACTGGTATTTTACTGACTAGACTATTTAACTACTACAGTTTCTTATCTCCAACAATCTACTTTTTAATCATCATAGGAATTTATATCACTAGCGATAACATTTTTACGATCTATTAACACGATAAAGGTGAAAACGAATCATCCCTTGAGTTAACATCGAAATAACACGAAAATTCAACACGTAACTGTTCATTAATTAGTTCAATTGTTGTCGAAATGGAGGGGAAGCCGCACTAGAACAACAGTAAACAACAATATCTGTATAGAGCACGCAACACCACCGCAGAGCCGCGGTCACGTGTTTTATGTGAAATCAGATAACACTCACTTTGACAGGTTATTGTGCTTACTTGTTTACTGTTTATTTAGGTCGTTATAACATAGGACGGTTAATTTGGTGACATTAGAGTAGAGGTTATCACGAAGCTTTCACATTTTGTGGGTTGTAAATTATTATGACGCTCGAATAATATGCCCACAGAGTGATATATTTTGTTTATAATTTATGGAGCGGCATTTATTTCTATAGAAAAGCTCATTATTCACATTTGTAGTTTATCACGATCGTGTCATGGTGATATTAAAAACTTTGAAATTAAAACATTTGACTATTATAACAATACAATTACTTGATATAATATGGATTAAGAAAGTGGAAAAGTTTTTCAATATTAATTAAATCAATCAACAGCTTTACAAAACGGTATAAAACATACATATAAATGCTATACAAATAAAACCAATTATTATACTATTATAGTGTTATACAATTACTTTAAAAATACTACTTCTAAAAGATTCTACTTTTCTAATACAAGAACATTAAGAAATATACTAAGAAACATTTTCCGAAACTCGGCTACTGAAACATAGCGTCTAACCTTACAAGATATAACACTTATCGCCATTTATCACATAGCCTATCCTATAAATATAAAACCACACCTCATTACCAGGTAACAACATCTCTATAAACATCCAACCACACGTGCGCCGCTGACATTTGCGTGCGCGCACCCCAGTGGTCGGCCGCCAGCCGTGTGATCTTTGCCGACCTCGGCGGTTGTCGGCTAACTAGAATTAGAGGTTTCTGATGTAAAAATGTCAACATGATTAGGAGAGAGTGACTGATGACACGCTACGGAGTATACATGGATGTACCTAGCTTTCAAAAGGGGGGTTCAGTTAAAAGAAAACCATGGGGCATAGTTGCGTAGGTACAAGGCGACAGACGTCTATCGCGAATAATGAAAATAATCGATAATGTATAGATACATAGATGTCATGTTCTACGTAGTCTAGTTTACCTACGACAAGAATCAGAATGAACATATACCTTTTTAGTGTAGAATATGGCACCGTTTTCAACGTCAAGGTACAGATTACTTTATAGTTACTACGTAAGTCAAGGTAAATCAAGGTCAATGATATAGATTAAGGATACACTCATAACCAACGAAATTGACAAACGAAGTTTATAAATAGCATTAAAATCAATAGGTTATAATTAATGGGCGTCGACGTATACATATATGAATCATAAGCTTGGGTATATCGGCACACTTTATTAGTGTGTACCAATATGGTATTGCTCAAAATATTACGATTGAAATCAAAATGGAATATATGAATTGGTCTTTCACAGTACGATAAAGGCACTCTGCGGTCCTCGTTTGAGCCTACTCAGCTAGGTAGAGCTAGGTAGTAGCTAGGTAGAGTGAGAGCTTAAAAATATCTTATTCGTTTAGTATTTTAGGCATCATGCATTAATGTCGTTCTGACCTTCTAGGCATTTTGCATATTAGGCAATTAACTTTTTATATATAAGACATCGCCTTCTAGTTTTACGTCTCGTACTTTTTATATATTAGTCGTCGTCGTTTTGCAGGTTAGGCTTTCTGTCAGCAAGGGATAGAAATGTATAGGGCTGTATATTTTATACCTAGAGCCTAAACAAACCTCATTAATTACTGTAATATTTCACAAGCGACGCACCCAGCTCCACCTGTCCAATACATTTAAGGATGTTCTCACCGAAAAATGCCATATAAATTGTTTCTTTTCTGTATCCCTCAGAAATGGTGCAGCAAAATTATTTGGTCTTTAACCGCTGGAGGGCGTGGCAGGTTTTGATTAATATACTTCTATGGAAAAACATTATAATGAGTTCTCTGGCCACCGATTTTTGTTTTGGACTTGTAAGGGTTAGAGAATGGGTTTTTTGGTCTACAGCTATAATGAGCGGAATAAAATCAACATAACTTAGGAACGTGGGAGGAAGCGTCAAGCAAAATTAAAATCATACTAATCTATATTACTATTATAAAAATGGAAAAGAGAAAATTCTGTAAATTGCAAATATTTTTCAAAAACCGGATCTACGGTTTTTAGAATTATTGTCTTTTTGTTTGTATGTTTGTTATCTATAGACTCGGAAACTGCAGAACGGATTTTAATGTGGTTTTTTGGGTTTGGTAGCATTAGTCCCAACTTAGATTATAGGTATGTAACATTGAAATTGGTTGGGTGACTACGAAGATACAGTATAAACCCTTAGTAGTACGCGCTCTCATATACTAGGGCGGTCTTGCTAAAGTGGTTATGAAAAAAGTTGACTATCGGCTTCTGTCGTCTACGCGGACGAAGTCGCGGGATATATATATATGCGAAAGTTTGTGAGGATGAATGTATGTTACCCAATTACACAAGAACTATAAAACGGATTTCGAAATTTGGTCCGTAGGTACTTTAGGTCCTGGAAAAGGACATAGGCTACTTTTTATTCCGGGAATCCGCAGGGCGCAGCTTGTTTTAAATAGTTGAAAGAAACTTCTAAAGACAGAGGCTAACCTAGGGCTTGATAATCATTTGCGAAGAATTTTGATCAATTTGTAATTTATTTATTTACTCGTATTTATTGTGAAACGCCAACAGTGTACATATTACTATAATATATAAGGCATTCTATGCTCGACGATGGCAGCTTCCGCATTGCCGTCGGTCTGCGACTGGGTGCGGCAATTGTGGAGCGCCATCGGTGTCCATGTGGCAGCGACGTCGACAGGGACGGACTTCATGGACTGTATTGCCAGAAAAGTGCTGGCAGATTCTCCCGCCACGGCTCCATAAACGACATCATCAAACGGACACTTGCCACCATCAACATCCCTTCGGTGCTAGAACCGGTGGGGGTCGTTCGCGATGATGGTAAGCGTCCGGACGGCATGACGCTGATCCCCTGGGAGCGTGGTCGAGCCCTTGTATGGGACGCAACTTGCGTCGATACGTTGGCTCCTTCTCACCTCAGTGGATCAGTGTCAAAGGCCGGAGCCGCGGCGGAGGCTGCCGAAGACGCCAAGCGGCGGAAATATGCTTCACTCTGCAGTGATTACATTTTTGCGCCGCTTGGTGTCGAAACCTTTGGTCCATGGGGTCCAGGCACAAAACATCTATATAAAAAAATTTGCCCACGTCTTGTCGAAGCTGCAGGTGACAAAAGGGCTGGCTCGTTCCTGGCTCAAAGATTAGCTTTAGCCATTCAACGCGGGAATGCAGCCAGCGTTCTTGGCACCTTGCCGCATGGTCACCACTTGTATATAAATTTCTAGTTGTACATAGTTTAGTATCTTTTTAATTTCTTTTTTTTTTGTGACAATTGTAAATTTCTTCTTTTTAAATTATAACAAGGCATTCTAAGGTTGTATTGTGCTGATATGTACACCTATTACAGGCGAATACATCATTCTCCATGAAGCAGTGGTAAAGACAATAAGAATTATTTGCAATTATTATAGTACCTACTTGCCAGAAATAAAAGCAAATAGGTGGTAGGTACATATAAAAAAAAGCATTCGTAGATTTAAGGCAGTTGATAACTCTTATATCATTAAAAAGAAGTAATCACTTTGTAACATGGAAAGGGAAAATAGGGCTTTACACTTTTTGCCACACTTATCTACCATGGCTCTTATTGTATGTAGAGGAAATTCCCAGTCCATTGCCATGCTTTCTGTTGAGATCTTGGGCATTTGGATGTATTCGTCTATTCCCAATTGCCACCACCAGCGGCGCCACCATGCAGTGGTCGCAATCAAGAAATAAAATCCCAGTCGCCACCAGTGGTAGAAATCGGGACAAATTACTTCCCTTTACTTTCCCAAGTGGTGGCAATGACAACATATTTTATAAGAGAATGGCATGAAATAAATAAAAATATAATATAAATAAAAATAATATATAAAAAAAATAACGTATCGATAAAGTTTTATTCTTTTATATAGGATTACAGACTACTTTTTGACTTTGCTTCTCATATCCATCAGCAACTCAAACAACAAAACTTTACTAAAAACAAAAGGTATTGTAACCTTTCTATGGTTTTCTCAGTTTGGAATTATTTATTTTAAAGATGTTTTGGGCGGGTGGCACCTTGAGTCACTTTAAAAAAGTTACGTCTTTTTGCGAGTCGGGCATCGCATCTTGTCCCGCCACGCCCACGGTCCCTGGGAATTTAGCTTCATTTGTCATTGTCTGGACAACTCGCAAATATACCTAATCATAATCAGTTTCTATTGTAAAAAGTGAAGACATTTTATTGGGATTAAGTGAGGAACAAGTCTGTTGGCTCTAAGAACAGTAGCTATACATATAGTTAGAATGCTCAAAATAATCTAAAGTTTAATTTATTCTGACTCTGGTTACAGACAAATCACTAGCAGCTTTTTTATGGAACTGATTTGTGAGACTAGCAATTCATTCGCCCGATGGTAAGAGCCACGCCTGCCCATAACAATTGCAATGCCAGCCAGAACTTTTAATACTGAAAAAAGTAATGCGTAGCACTGCGATACGTCAGCCGTCAGATATTGTCTCTTATGCCCAGTAATTTCGCTGGCCTATGCCCTTCAAACCGGAACACAGCTTGCGCTCTACTGCTTGGCGGCAGAATAACTAATAAGAAAATCACAAGCTCTGGACAACTACATACGTCATACGTCACACTACAAGCTACTTTGTTAACTGTTGTTTTTCCTGTGTGTTCGGTATTCAATAAAGCATTATTGTATAGTATTGTATTGTACATGGACATATTATTTGATATTTGTATAGTAACTTAGCAATATAATGGATTAGTGTTAGAGTGATTGTTACTTCTTCACGCTGTAACGGTTCAACAGATTTGAGTGAAATTCGGAGCATATACCCAAGATTATATACCTAGTCAGGTCATAAGTATTGTCACACAGTAAAAACTTTTCTTTTAGAATGCTGGCCACAAAAAAGTTTATTGAATTCGAATTTTGAATTGTTCATGAAAATAAAAATGTGTACTTTTTATAATTTTACTTATTTTTAATTATGGAGTGGACGCTTAAAGAAGACCGTGTTGCAGTTATTGCGTTGCATCGTTGCGGTTACGCGCCAATTCAAATTTTTGACATACTGAAAAATTTGAATATAACCAAAAGATTCGTTTATCGTACCATCAAATGATACAATGAAGACTCTAGTGTAGATGACAGGTCAAGAAGTGGTCGCCCTCGGTCTGTTAGGACTCCAGCAGTGATAAAAGCTGTGAAGGCGCGAATTCAAAGAAATCCCAAACGTAAGCAGAAACTGTTGGCCCTTCAGATGGGGTTAAGCAGAACCTCGGTGAAAAGTGTGTTAAATGAAGACTTAGGGCTTCGGGCATATCGAAGAAAAACAAGACATCGTTTAAATGCTCGTCTAATGGACCTAAGACTGAAGAGATGCCGCGCTTTGTTGAAGCGGTACGCGGGAAAAAAATATCGGGAAATTCTTTTTTCGGATGAAAAAATTTTTACCGTAGAAGAGAGCTACAACAAACAAAATGATAAGGTGTACGCACACAGTAGTGAAGAAGCGAGCAACCGTATTTCGCGTGTCCAACGAGGTCATTTTCCATCCTCGCTCATGGTATGGTTGGGAGTTTCTTATTGGGGCTTAAAAGAGGTACATTTTTGTGAGAAAGGTGTAAAAACGAATGCAGTTGTGTATCAAAATACAGTCCTGACGAACCTTGTAGAACCTGTTTCTCATACCATGTTCAATAACAGGCACTGGGTATTCCAACAAGATTCGGCGCCAGCTCATAGAGCGAAATCGACTTCATCCGGCACGAAGACTGGCCCTCCTCCAATCCAGATTTGAGTCCGTTAGATTACAAGATATGGCAACACTTGGAGGAAAAGGCGTGCTCAAAGCCTCATCCCAATTTGGAGTCACTCAAGACATCCTTCAAATCACGGAGGTAATTTTGAATAAACTTTATTGTCATAAGAATCTATGTTTTGTTAAGTTCATTTTGGTATATAAATGGTTACATAATGAATAAACTTGTTTCAATTATTTTATATTAAACATGTGACAGAATTTATGACCTGACTGTGTATATTGACATATAGGCTACTTTTTATCCCGGGAAACCGCGGGTGAAACCGTGGGATACAGCTAGGAATATAATATTTATTGATAAATGATTCAGGTTTTATGTCACAATGCAAGATTGGAAAGACGAAGAAAGATAATTCAAACTCTGCCACTTGAAACTGTGCTCATACTTCCAACACGATAATTTTCTCAGATGCCGCTGGTAGGATGGCGGAACCACCGTTGCATTTATTAAGTACTTTAAAAATAACATCTTTTTTGCGAATCAGGCATTGTATCTTGTACTGCCACGCCGCCACGCCCACGGTCTCGACGAATTTGCATACGGCTTCATCTGTCACTGTCTGGACAGCGAGCAAAAAACGATGATGGGAAGGAGCCTTTTGTTTTTGATAACCAAAATGCTGTGCTGTATCTCGCTAGAAATATCTGGATTGCAAGACAAACACTGACTTATACATCTTCCACACAAATAAAGCTATCGGTATTTTGTGATAGGTAGGTATACTATCTATAGATATATATATAGTACAATAAATATATATCTAAATATATTTTAAGTAATTATTTATGTACGTTTATAGTATAATGTTTACCTAGTATGTATGCTTTGTAGGCATTAAGTATCAAGTTCAAAGTTCAAAAGTACTTTATTCAATTTTGGCACCACTGCTGACGCACTTGAACGTCAATTATCACAATGACTCTACCACCGTATCGGAAAAAGAACCACTACTAAGAAGATACGGTAAGAAACTGGTATGTTGCCCCATCTTTAACATATTGATAATTCCTCTCCATCCAAAGGATCGCTATTAGCAATAAGGCCGCACATTGTAACACTTTCTTTAATTGTTTTTATGTAATGTCTGTAATTTAATGTTTGCAATATCTATTTAGACAATCCTACTAATATTATATATGCGAAAGTTTGTGAGGATGAATGGATGTTTGTTACTCAATCACGCAAAAACTACTGAACGGATTTTGATGAAATTTGGACCTAAAGAACCTACATAGGTTCTTTAGATCCTGGAAAAAGACAGGCAAATTTTTTATCCCGGGAAATCGCGGGGCGCAGCTAGTTTATATTATTAGTGTGATGGGCCGTATTTCTTTGAGTAAAAAAGGAAAGTATATATTGTGTGCTCCATGCACCCTAATGTAATTGTGTACTAGCTGTGCGCAGCGGTTTCACCCGCGGTTTCCCGGCATATAAAGTAGCCTATGTATTTTTCTAGGACCATCTTTTTCATCAAAATCCTTACAGTAGTTTTTTTTTTATTGATTTATAAACATCCGTCTATCCATCCATCCTCACAAACTTTCGCATTTATAAT
Organism: Petrophora chlorosata; assembly: GCA_951640565.1. Lineage (NCBI taxonomy): Eukaryota > Metazoa > Arthropoda > Insecta > Lepidoptera > Geometridae > Petrophora > Petrophora chlorosata. Next base: position 8,346,907 of record OX621209.1, read on the forward strand.
ACTAGCAGGAGTAGGATGCGAAAGTTTGTATGTATGTTTGTGTTAGTGTGTTTGTTCCTTGCGCTGTAAAAGGTCAACGGATTTGAGTGAAATACGGAATGGAGCTTGCTTATACTCTGGAGTAACGCATTTCCGGAAAACCGTAAGTAAAACCGCGTGGCGCAACTAGTATAGTTAATAAAGCATGGGACGATGACTCAGCTGAATAACCTCACAGCCAGAACACAGTACACGATATTTCCAAAAATTCAAAAATCTAGAATAGCTTGCATAATCGGCTATTTATTCCAATTAAGTGGCCTCAGCTAATTGGTTCACCGTCTGAGGCCATAAATTTCAGTCATCCGTCAGTAAGATGAGGCTTGAGTCCGTTACTGCACGTTTCCATTGTTTTGCGAGACACGGTATCTCTAAATAGTATAAAACAAAGTCGCTATCCGCTTCCTTATTTTTTGTTTCTCCGCTTGCTTCTTCAAAACCACGCAACGGATTTTGATACGATTTTCACTGTCATTTAGAGATTTTTTTTACGGAAGGTTAGGTATGGGTTCTGGGTGGCGCTGCCAGTATTATGGGCAAGCGTGGCGCTTATCGTCAGGTGAACGACTTGCACGTTTAATCACTCAGTTCTATAAAAAAAGTGGCCACCATTCAGTCATTATTGTTGATACAAAGATTTTATTGATTAATTTGACAGGCACTGGATACAGGTCAATATACAAGAACTATTGATTGTATTGGTACTGGCGACAAAGATATAAAACTAAATAGCTATAAACAACATAAGAATACGATACGTCGAAATTTCATACATAATCTGTGCACTTCCTATTTCAAAATATTTTTATATTTTTATCTTATTTTTTTTTTATAAATATTTTTCCTGTCTTTCATCATCCTCTTGCGTATACAACGCATATCGAGTAAAATATCAAAAGTTTATGGAAACAGACACTTGTGTGAACCAAAAAAAAACTTAATATTCATATTGCCGCTTCGCCCGCGGCGTCTTCGCGAAATTATAACAAAATAAAAACTAAACCTCTCGCTACGATTTATAATTTAAAAAGGACGAAATCAACTGGCGACCATTTTAACAAGATCCTTGTCCTTTTACATGACTATCTAGGAAAATTGGAGTGGTAACGGAAAAAATCCTGTCATAGAAAATATATAAACTTTTATTATTTCTGATTATTTACAAATAATCAGAAAATATAATAAAAACGCCTAACGATCACATAAATAAATTCTGGCCCCTAACTAGCATTATCTGTATCTTGGGTACCAAGAACTACAAGGACCACTCACAGCACCCACACACGTAACAAATACTTGCACATTTTTTTCTGTGCACCAACATTTGTTGCGTCGCGGAAATCGAACCCGCAACCTCAGAGGTCTCAGAGGTGTATGAGATTAGAGCCAACCTGCCCAACCACCACGCCATAGAGGCTGTCACATAATATTATTTGAAATGATTTCCAGTTATTTCAATATAGCTCATCGACTTCAACCTAGAGCACAGAATACTAAAGGACAGAAGCATCACTCCGCAAAGAAATGTAAAAAAACTAGCGACTCTTGCTATGACGCAATAAAATTCAATTCAGCTCGCGTAGCGCTGTATACCTACCAGTCGTATTAGCCTACAGAGCGCCTCTCTTTCTATCGCATAGCTCTTATCTCTTCTGACGCGGCACGTGTAACGACGCGCGACCCGCCGTCGGTGTCCGGCTATGTACTTGTAGCTTCGTACCTACAGTGCGGAGTGCGCTAGGCCTGCCTAGAGGTACCTATAGAGGTGTACCTATTTCAAGCATAGCTGAGTATCACAACACAAACTGTCGCTAAAACCATGGGGATGTTAAAATTAACATTGAGGTTTTAACACCCATCTTTCTCAAAAAACAATGGCTTACAATGAGGCGTCCAAATGAAGCACCCCATAAACCTAATAAATCATTTTTTCGAGTCATTAACATACGTGGACAGAAACCGTAAACAAGGTATGTAAATGATACAAGTTGCTGGCGGCATGCCGTATTTACCGTAATGATTATTACATCTCTGTCTTGTTCCTATACTCTTTTAAGTTCGTATTTATAAACAAAATCGGGGCCCCAATTCACTATGACAACTTGGCGAAATCACGTCGATTCCTTGCTTTGAAATCACGTCGATTGTTTAATTAATAAACGACATCTCTATGACGCATTCATATATTCATATATATGACGTGTCACAGAGAATACAAATTTCGCAGATGTCGTTTATAAATTAAGGAATCGTCGTTTCCTTGAAGCAAGGAATCGCCAAGTTGTCATAATGAATTAGGGCCCAGAAATGAAACTAGACGCAGCTGATATAGTTTCAAGTCAACTTTTGTCACATATCTTGAAACTAAATTCATGAATCAATAATCACTCCAGTAAACGTCAAACGTGAATGATTGATGCATGAATTTAGTTTCCAGATACATTTATCAAACAAAGCTTGACTTGAAACTCTCTCTGAATCTGGACTTAGTTCTGATTTCAGTTTATAAAAACGACTCTCAGGAAGGTACTCTGTGTTTTGTGCTATTTGGGTCATCAAAGTACTGAAAAGGAAATTCTTCATAAGACCTATATAATATTGCTGTCTTAATAAAACCGTCTTTCATGATTTATTGTTGAGATAACGAGCATAGCGTGCCCTTGATCATAAGCGCCACGCCCGTCAATAATAGTTTTAATAGCACACGGCACTACGTTCGTCACTCTGAGACATTATAATCTTTCAAATAACTAGATCTAAAAAGTGCGCAATAAAACCCGCTGATTACAATTATAAAATTGTAGGTAACTTTGAATGTTTGTTGCCTATAGACTCGAAAACTGCTGAACGGATTTTGATTCGGTTTTCAGGGTTTGGTAGCACTATTCCCAAGTAAGATTATATGGTATGTTACATCAAAATCGGTTAAGTAATTTCGAAAATACATGCTTGACCTCTTCGTAGTACGCGCTCTAAAATGGTCTAGGAAAAAATACTACGAGCTTCCTCTGCAGTCAACGCGGACGAAGTCGTGGACAAAAGCTAGTAGGTATAACTCAAAATCTCTTAATCCCTCGAATGTGTTTTATAAATTATAAACTTTTTATTCATAAAAAATACAAATTCTATTGTTGATTACGTAAACAAACGCGTGAGTAATTAAAAAGTTTGCATAAAACAAAAGCCTACACTATCAACTTTTTTATTTTTCGCCCAGATGTTAAGGTTGCGCGCTTGCCGCGAGCGGGGGCGGCGGGCGACTCCCAGATAAGTGCAGGCGGTAGCGGGGTACGCCTCGGCCCGCGAGGCACGGTGCTTATGCTCACCCATTGGTGAAAATTGATAGTTTATGCACTTTATGCTGTAAGGGAATATAATCTTCATATCCAGGTAATGTGAAAACCAAGGGCTATATAGATTGTTAGCATTCAATAATGAATTAGTAATATGTATTGACAATATTTAATAATATGATTCCTTGAAGTATTTCTCACATTTCTTGATGTCCTCTAAACGATGTCGGCTCGTGTCTATTGTCGCATTATATCAAAGATTACCATGTAATAAAATAAACTTCTACATAGTCAGTTTTACTAACCCTAGCATAACGTACTACCTAACTTAGTTTTAAGTAATTTGCCGCCCCACCGTCACGACATACCTACATCACAGAATAACCAATAGTAATACATACCTACAAGCTTTTACTGTCTGCTGTTTGCCAACTAGTTAACTCGTAATATTTACTTACGAAAACTATTGTTTTATTACATAAGTAACATAGTTCAATGAAACGAAACAAATTTAAAAGAAATGTATCGCCGTATAATTCTACAAGCCTGAAGCGCAGACGTGCTCGGCTACCCGTTAACAACCGCTTTTGCTCAGCCTCGGGCACTCGGATCACACCCTAACGCGTTCACAGAAGGTATCATTTTGGATGGAAACTTATGTGTTTTGGAATTCATTTATAATTCAACACGTTATATTTAAAAGATCTCGTTTACATATGCGAGTACAAAGAGAGGGAATGGAAACCATTCTATTCGTCAAGAAAATAACAAAAATTACATTTTAATTTTAACTTACATTTTAAGTTTTGTTATTTTATTTTATCATAAAACCTAGTAGGTACATATTTTTAGCCAATTCGTTAAATAATAATTCTTAATTCTTTGGTAACCGCTATATATTTTAACTTTCATTGTTCATCGACGTATGAAAAGAAAAAAACTTGCTTTTAAAAAAGGTAATAAGTACGAGCTACTTAATTATTATCATTTTAATAACAAACCTCATATTAGTACATGAATTCTTTACATAACTATTATATTCATTATGTACTTACAAAGCACAGATCCTGCTACGAACATTAGGTTTAAAAATCATTAGGTTTTACATTAGGAAAATATACGTAAAAATCATATTTAGACTGAAGCTTTTTTTTAATATGTCGGCAAACAAGCAGACGGCCCGCCTGATGGTAAGCGGTTACCGTCGCCTATGGACATCTGCAGCACCAAAGGCATTGCTGATGCTGATGCGTTGCCGACCCTTAAGAACTCTATTAATTCTCCTTTTAGGACTCCATGTTGCAGCTCAAAGGAAATACCGACTAAGCTGATTCTTTTTAATATTTTAGATTACACCTAGGCGTAAAGCGTTATGATAATGAACTTTGAATTTAGCCTATATGTAGATTAAGTATATAGAGCTACGTCATGTCATTTAAAAATATTGCAAAATTTTAATTACACGCTCATATAGAAACTTTCTATTAAAAAGATTAAAAAACTAAACAGAGACATAGCTACTTCACGAACCTTTTTGCTCCAACCTACATGTCTTAACTTTTTATTTTCGTTTCTCACAGTCCCGCCCATGACTTCAAGCGGCCGAGCTTCCAAAGAAACGCTTGGTCATGGACTTTCATTTTTAGGGGTCCGTAACATCAACAAGATTTTCGTTGACAAATATATTTTCAAGACAAGTTTTTAGCAACTTTGTAATCGGAACCGCGAGCAGATTAAAATGAGCTTGAACACTAGTTGTTTACTATATCCGTCAAGGAGCTCCATTGCCCACCTTCCGTCTCCATTATCAGACCAACTGGCTGTTACTATAATATTGCATTGTCATCGGACTTTGACAAGTATGCAAAATTTTAACTCCGTAGGCTAAGAGGAAGTGGTTCTGATTCAACTTGCAAAGATTTGACCCAAACAAACATATAAACATTGCAACTTAAATAAAAGCTTATAAAAAGCAGACTAAATCGAAGGTGTTAATTGAGTACCTTAAGTACTTTAATTGGGGTTTCGTTTGTCGTCAAGTGTTTCGGAAACATTCTACAACGTCTCTTCCAAGCTCATGATACCATTTACTTTTCCTTATCAAATAAATAACCAGCTCCTAGATCAAGTACATATATAAATACTAGCTCTTCAAGTTATCTCTTTTTATTTTTCTTTAAATTGACGTTAAACATCACTTTTTATTCCTTGGATAGTTTTTCGAACAATTTTTTTACAGGCGATTGCCTTTTTCACTTAGACATACTCGTACTACACACTTCTTACTAAAATTAACAACAATTTACAAGACGAAGCCATATAACTTATTGAGAATTTTATATACTTTCAGATTTTTTTTTATTTAATTGTATTGTATGATTTAATTTAACTTATGACTTATTTAATTGCAACTTACACATATTTTGAAATATGGTACATAATAGTACCAAAAATCGAATTATTTATTATATTTTGTGATGTGTATCTTTTATATGAATAAATGACTATGATTATGACCATTAAAGGCCCCATAGATAGCCCAAAGGCTGCAGCTTGCTCAGCTGGCAGCGTCCCCAATATTCTGGCAGCATTGCCCCGTTCGATTGATACGTTCGTTAAGCCAAAAAAGTCCCAGTAATTTGGTGACGTCACGCGTCGCATCGACCAAGCACTGACAAACTTTTGAAAATACTATGATTAAATAAAAATACTTTAAGTACATAAAATATATACAGAACCCTCCGTATCGTTAACAACTATAACTTGACCAGTTTCATTTTATATATTGTAAGCGAGAATAAAATTTAATCAGAATTTAATCTACTGTTTCAATAGGTAGTTTTTGTGTAGTTTATTTGTCGACACAAGTTCTTATTCGTACTGACTTCTGTTTTTAATTATTTCGGGGCGGGGACAGTGAGAAATGTAAGACAATGATTTGAGACTTATAGGAAACTAATTTTCTATGGAAATATTATTAATTCTAAATCGACAAATTAATTTAAAAAACGCGTCTCACTATACCTATGATATGAATTTGAATCATTAAGCAACAAAAATAAATTAAAATATAAATAATGAATTTAATTTTAATATCATATATTTTATACATTATTATATATATTATACATTATTATTATTTATTTATTTTATACAATATTTTATTTTGATTTTTATAGTGTCTGCAATTTGTAGTAATTATATAATAAGTAATTCCTAGTTTGAAATGTACCTACCTAGCAATGTAACCTTTACTTACTACCTTTATTGCAGTAATATTTTCTTTTCATTTTTTTACAATTTAAACATATATATCGAAATATATATACGAGTATTTAAAAATACAATTTTATTTTTATAATTTATATAGGTATTAATTTGAGTAAAATATTATGAGGAAAAGTCAACATCTCGGTAACTATGTCATAATTATAAAATAATTTTAATTTAATACGTGTTTGCAACTTTGCATTTTTAAAACGGTTATAATGTAGTTAGTAGCTTCATATAAAAGACTTCAACGCACTCGGAAGCTTTTGTGGTTTAAATGTTATGACTTTTGTAACAACTTTTGCTTCTCTGAATACCTAAACATTATATGCATAGAATAACTTATAAAAACATTATTTGTTTCAATTGAAATAGAGTTAATTGTACTGATTGTACAAATCAGCTCGTTTTTGGCTAAAAGTCTTGATCCAAATTATGGCAATTCTTAGAATAATTTAGACAGCCTCTGTGGTGTAGTGGCTGGGCTGGTTGGATCAAATCTCATGCACCACTGAGATTGCGGATTCGATTCACGTGACGAGACCAATGTTTGTTCACAGAAAAAAAGCGGAAGTATTTGTTTCGTGTCGTGTTGTGGGACGATGGTCCTCGTAGTTCCTGGTCCAGGAAATCCTAGTTAGGGCCCAGGATCTACGTATGTAATCGTTGGGCGTTATTATTTTTAATTACTACCGACCTGCCTCGGCTTCGCACGGTTATTATACACATAAACCTTCCTCTTCAATCACTCTATCTATTAAAAAAAAACGCATCAAAATCCGTTGCGTAGTTTTAAAGATTTAAGCATACATAGGGACATAGGGACAGAGAAAGCGACTTTGTTTTATACTATGTAGTGATAGTGAAGTGATATCATCGGACTTTTTGGCGGGAAGTGAAAAGTGATACAGTTCGATTTTGTTTTATTTCCCAAACAAGTGTTATTTCGAGTGATCATGTGTAATATCGGTGGAATATTAACCATTATGTGTTCGTAAACGTGCACGAGTGTAGGCAAATAAAACAAAATAAAAAATAAATTGCTTCTTATGTTCTTCCAAAAAGTCCATGGAAAGTTTGAATAAAGTTCCACCACTTTATTGAAGCACTAGGAGAGGGTCCGGCTTGTTGCTGATAACCCTTATTCTCAACAAAACTATAAAATGGAATATTAAACTATCAAATAAAAACTTCGTAAGACAGGGCGGTATGGTCCTAGAGACTTTAACCTGACCTTACGGGAGAATTAAAAGTAATAATAATAATAATGATATCACCTATACCTTTCTATTAAATATTTTTGGACCTACAGCTTAAATTACGTCGATAAAATCAATTTTTTTTTAAAGAATTTATACCTAACTCATTCAAGTAGCTATGACCCTAATAACATTACCGCTATATACCTACACCATATTTACGATTTACGATATCTACAGCCACGGTACGGCATGAGAAAGTATAAAAAATACCATATATCCTGGGCAGGAAGCTATACGCCTCCACTAATTATAGTCCAGGAGCTGCCGCCCACCGGCTGCTCCTACCTCGTTGTTAACTACCTCGAGATGACTCTTGCGATATGGAAAATACATTTTTATGAAAAATAACCGTAATAGCGTGGGATAGATAAGGGAACGGTTATTATGTGCTAAAGTTGCGTTGATGTATCGCTTTTTCAGCTACGCCTGTGGACTTATCTGATTAGTAGGACATAAAGGGTAAAAAACCTCTTTGCAGAATGACTGTAAAGGCTGAATGATACTAGCCTTAATAAAACTTTATTTATTAAATAGGTAATTTTGTTGTGTCTAGTTTCTAGTTAATTGTTGCTGGTGTTGATTGTTGCTGGTGTTGATACGGAGCGACAAATTGGTCTATGCGAAAAAGGTCCTTAAAAAAGAACGACTGTTCAATAACTTCCATTACACCAGTTACTTATCAGAGATAGATCACTAATAAAAATAAGTAATATAATATTTTGACGATGAACGTTGTGAAACCAATTCAAAATTCAAAACATACTTCGCACACGTCGCTCATCGCAGAGGATTCTTGTCCCTGTTTAGCTAACCTTAAACTTTAGAAATCACAAAATAAATTAAGTAGGTAAATTATAGAAAAACTATGTAAAGTATAGAAATTTATAGCAATTACATGATGCAGCAGTAGGGTATTGTAGTCATTATGAGTTAAACATAGGCTGCGATTCAATTTCGTCACACTTGCGTAGTTTGATGCCTAGTGCTATGAATGATGTGGAACTATCTACAATTCTATATCCGCCATTTTATCGTCAGATGCACTTTGATAACCCCGACCAGACGAGATAAGTAAAATCCAACCGTAGACGATGGGAAGCGAGCAAGGAGCCTGCTACCCCGTAATTACTGCCGCTGCGCTTGCGCCGCCCATCACGATTCCATAGACATTACTTCGTTTTTTATTTTCCATAGACATTACTTTTGTTTTTTATTGGACAGGTTTTACATGGAGCGAATATGCGGTCATTGTTTTGTATATCTACAAATAAGAGTTGGTTAGGTTTGTATGGTTATATTATAAGTAAATTGAAATAATTCTTGCAAATGATCATGAAATCTCTCATGCAAGAAAATAAATATAGATGGTAGGTAATAAGCTGGAAGGATATATTTTATTATTACTATGAGTGCATTATTTAAGTTTTTCATAAAATGGCTAGGTAAGTACTTCATCAGCTCCGGAAATAAATCAAGTTTAAGAGGAAGAAACAATTAACAATAAACCTAGATACTTGTTTTGCGTCTGCCTTTTGTAGATAGTTAAGATCGTATGACTTCGTTATTCCTCTTACTCTAGATACACGGAATGCTAGTTGGGGGCTTTATGAATAGTTTAGGTATATATCTAAGTGATAAATTGGTGTATTTGAATAATTAAATTTATTGCTACAGGACAGAGATCATTTTTTTTGTTATTGGTATACAATAAAGAGTTTTTGTATTGTATTGTATAGAGTGCCTTTTTCTTGGGAAAAGCATTCAGACCTTTTTTACATCGACCTCGACTAACTGAAAATAAAACATATTTCACTGTCACAAGCCTCGCTAACGAACACATCCTAATCCAAAACAAAAAGGACTCGCATCGATTAATCGAACTTAAAAACTAATCAACTCTATTTAAAAAACAACAACATCAAAAACAACGCAGTAAAAGGAGCAAGAGTCAAAAAACAAATGAATGGAGGCGGTCAGAAAGCACCCTCGGTTCATAAATCATCCGGGGCCGGGAACCGAACCCGCGATCCCGCGTTTTAATAAACATAAGAGGCTATCTCGGGTATATTCATTCATGAATTTTTTTATATGTTTTAATTACGTATAGGTCGTGTGAAGGTTCTTGGATGCGCGATCATGGTCAGTTGTCTGTATGGCTTCTTAGAAATAATCACCAATTCACCACATATATTTCAGATAACTAGATGGGATCCACCTGACGATAAAAGCCATGCTTGCAGTGCTACGCAGTGCTTTTTATGGTTTTAAAAGTTGTAAAAGTACGATTGTTATGGGCAGGTGTGGCTCTTACCAGCAGGCGAACGACTAGCAAAAAGGTATTTTAAAATAACTAAAATACTTTTTGCATTTAATATTTAGTGCCTCCGCTGACTATGTCATGTTTTTTGTAGGTCCGCTAGTCGGTCCGATTTTATCACCGATATTTGTCACCTATTTTGTAACCGACTTTTTGTCACTTATCACTGCGAGACAAGCCCAGTAACTTTGCTGGCTACAATGCCCTTCAAACCGTAACACTTGTAGAACTTGCGCATTTTGCAAAAGTATATAATACGATAAAAGTGAATTATGTACATTTATTTTGTCTAAATATATCCAAACGGAAATAATAAAAAAATATTATTTATTTTTTAAACAACTATACAACTAAAACACTTTTTTGGTTTTATAATATACTAGCTGCACCCTGCGGTTTCACCCGCGGTTTCCCGGGATAAAAAGTAGCCTATGTGTTAATCCAGGGTATAAACTATCTCCATACCAAATTTCATCAAAACCCATTCAGTAGTTTTTGCGTGAAAGAGTAACAAAGGTACATCCATATATCCATTCTTACAAACTTTCGCGTTTATAACATTATTTAGTAGGATAGTGCCTCCGCCGACGATATCAGACTTTTTGTCGGTCCGATAGTCGGAAGTCGGATTCGTAGGACGTGAGCGTTGCAATATGAAACTTCTTATTATTTTCACAAAAAAAATGGTGACTAATTTTATTTGACGAGGGCCGGCACCCACTTTTTATTTTAAAGCCTTAGTTTCATCCTTTTAGCCAGGACGTTACTTCCATTGCAAAATGTCTTCGAGAGAGTTAATTTTCCCTGGTTCCCAATGTCCTGCATCTACAAGCCATAAAGGTAACCTCAGCTTTACCTTCTAAAGCAAATATAAATCCCGAGACATTCGAGTGCCATTAAAATAAAGAAAACCATAAATTACTCTTGCGGTAAACACTTTCCATTGTCATCCATGGTGTTTTTTCTCATAATATTTGCATCGGGCGGCTTCACAAAAGAAGTCAAGAACAGTATACCTGCAAATTTACTATGCACCACAGGACCTCACAGTATAACGTGACAGTTAGTATGTAACTAGACACAGAATACGTAGTAGTTACTATGGATGCCATGGTCATGGAATTCACAGGTTATAAAATAGTTAGTATACTGCCCTGTCTGCGGTCGGAAACCACATCATACGAGCGCGATGGCAAATTCATACCTCATAAACTTGTGGTGACGTCACCAGATTTCGGAAAAATTGCGGTAAGTGCTATCCAAAATGATAAATTGCTTTTTTGTTATTTTCTAAATTAAACATTGTATAAAGTTTGTATTTCTATTGCAACTGAATTTATAAAGAAAACATCGAAATGTTCCTGTATTTTTGCCTTTCGTTACGTATCTTCTATGACTCTACGTTTCGTTTACGTGCGTTCTGATAATACGTTACGTACGGCGAGACTTATTCCCCTCCCTGCACAATAGTCTGGTTGGAATCGTTTAAGCAATAAACAGCCAATCCTTACCATATATGTAATTCAAATAATAAATAAGACATGTAATTGCACACCATTGTCATGGTAGAATGTAATGGACTTATTTTTAGAATTTTATCACCTCTTTTTTCTTTTTTTTCATTTATTAAACAAAACGTATTATACAAAACATATTTCTATAGTACCACAAAACCACAGTAGGTTTGTCTTGGTACGCACATTCGCTTTCTACTGCCATTAAGAGTTCTCGGGGAGACGGGTCTGAGCAGCCGCTCAACTGCCGTCTCTCTCTAGATCTATGTGCTCCATCTTAGGCCACATCATCGCTTCACGTCAGGCGAGATAGTAGCCAAACATAGGTCTATGAAGTGTAAAAAAAAAAACTATAAAATAACATAAATGTAAACACATACAACATATTATAACGTAACATAGGATAGGTAAGCATCTGTTTACTTATGTGTAGGTTAGGTATATAAGGGTCGTCTCCGCTACCGTCCACTACCTGTATATGTAATATACATATACAGGTAGCTCGTAATTAATGATTTGATTGATTTATACTAGTAGTATTACTTTGCATTGTTACTTGTTACTTTGTAAAGTTAATTATCTATGGTGTTCCTTTAAAAAAACAATTTCATATAATTATTTTTACTAGTTATATAGGCTTGCATTTGACCACTATCTCACCTGATGGTAAGCGATGATGAAGGTGATAGAAGGTCTAAGGTGTAACCCGCTCGCCTAGCGATACCTGCCGCCTATTTTACTATTTACCTTTTTTATCAATTTTGCATAACTCTAATTAGGTATGGTTGCTTTTTATTTGGTATTTGATTCACAAGCTTTTACAACAACTAAAATTATATTTTCGAGTCCTTATTTTTGAATTTTTCGTCATTTTTATACATTTGAAGTAAAGAACTAGAACTTCTTTTTTCCTTACTTTTTTTTTACAAAAAATCATAATGTTATTATTATTATGCCATCAATTTTCAAAAATACCAATCGTTTGATTGGTATTTTTGAACAACCTAACAGCTTATTTTCAAACTTAAAGGAACTCCCTTTCACAGTTCGAAAAGGTTCTTTTAGGGAACCTTTGGAGACTCAGGAGTCGAGTCATATTCGCCGATTCGGACCTTTTTGTCTTCACTTATTTAGGTGAATAATTATCAAATAGATTTTAAGGCTTAATCGGATCGAGGTAAGGATTGTTTCTGTTTGCTGTTTCTTTGTGTACACTCACTGATATTTCGTTAAAGCAATTTTGATTTTTATGTGGTTCAAAATAAAGCTGATTTATGTGTATTAGCTTTTTCTATTGTTTCGGTCTGTCTGCTATAATGACATAATGGGTCGCGGGTCGATCCGGTGCGATTACGTGGCACACGATCGATTATTGTGATCAATACGGGGGTTAGATCGGCGTTGGCGGCGGCCGGCGGTTTGCTGCCAATTTTACATCTCTTTTTTCTGTATAATAGTTGTGTTGATATAGATATTGAAAGTGCACTGTCGACAGATCCGTTGAACGTTTATGACAAACTTCTGGTGCTGTATCTCTCTTCAAAATAAAACTTTCTGTGACTTATTTAATTTAAAACACAAATGAATATCGCTGTATATGAGAAAGGTTTATCAATACAAAATTAAAGCTACATTAAGGAAGAACGGTTTAAAAATATTGAATAATCTTTCATCGCACATCACGTTTAACCCGCGCGTGAAACTCATGTCCGATACTTAACTGCTCTTATAGCGACACCATAACAAAAGACCCATTACTGACTCACATGATCTCAGCGGCACCAAAACAAAACCCGAAAATGTATCGATAAAAATCTATAACAACACTAATCCATCGAGCGATCATCGGTCGCCGACACGGATCGACAATTTCGTAAATTGTGCGCCGATTAGCGGCCGATTACGACTATTACTGGCAGACGGACACCCGACCCGGGCCGCCGATTAAAATAATCGGCAATCGACAAAAACCGATAATATTATTAACCGATATTATTGGAGTTTATCGGCGGTAGTCGTTTTTTGTGAGACGAACGTGTGAGCAGCCTGTCGTAAGTGTTTTGTAATTTTCCTTTATGATGGTGCACTAGAGTAGATACCTACCTAAGTACCGCGGCCATCATCAGGACCATAGAGTAACGATATCTACATTTTAATATGAGACACCACTAGTCTCCAGAGTATTATGGCTCAATAACAGTGTTTCTTATTAATTTCATAAAATATATGTATGTTAGTCTGTAAGATATTTATAATACGGGCCTCTGATGCGTTTACTTCTAAGTACTATGTTGTTATTGCCTGAATTAAATAAATAAATGAAAAAAAATATGCTCTATAGCAATACAAGGACGAATCCTATAGAAAGCGTGTAAAGAAGTGTACAACAAAACTAAAAATCTTCGACGATTTATGTTTCAAAGTCAAAGTCAAATATTATTTATTAAATAGCCACAGAAGAGCATTTTTAAAGGATACACATGATACAAATAAAAATATGTTAAAAATTATAACTTATGTTAACATGACTTTGAACAAAAGGTAAGTGTATGTTTACCCATTTCTTTCTAATACCACAGAATACTAAGGGACAGAAGCACCACTCCGCAAAGAAGTTTAAACAAAAAGCGACTCTTGCTTTGACGCAATAAAATTCAATTCAGCTCACGTAGCGCTGCATACATACCAGTCATATTAACCTACAGAGCGCCTCTCTTTCTATCGCATAGCTCTTATCTCTTCTGACGCGCCACGTGTAACGACGCGCGACCCGCCGTCGGTGTCCGGCTATGTACTTGTAGCTTCGTACCTAAAGTTCAAAGTGCGCTAGGCCTGCCTATACTCAGATTGAAGTCTGGGTGCAGAAAAGAAATGCGAAAACTGACTCTACCATTGCTTCGGAAATACGCCCGCTAGAGAAAATAGCACCAAGGTGTTTTAATACCATAAAAAGCACTGAGTAGTTTTGGGTGGCACTGCAATTGTTATGGACAGGCGTGGCGCTTACCATCAGGAGAACAACTTGCTCGTCTATCACTCAGTTCCATTAAAAAAAATGAAGACCAAGATCAGACAACCGACAGACACTAACGTTTCTCCCGTATCCGGAAAGGAGCCGCACTACTTGGTATTTGAGATAGGTACTTATGCGCTGACCTACCGAACCACTACGTCACAGGGGCTATCAAAAAGTATATTAAGTCACGTATATTCAAAGAACATAATAATTTATATATGTACTACATTTACTTTTAGAACTCAGCCATATTTCAATTTCTCATTAAATAGTACCTCTACACCTATAGTATAAACGCATATAGGTACCTACCTACTACATGTAGGTATACCCATGTATAGGCCGGTATGTACGTACGTATCTCGTTATCAAACGTCTAAACCTCCGGTCGCGGAGATCCCTCCAAAGACATGTCAAAGCCTATCTTAATTTAAACACAGGGCTGTTTACGTCCCCGAGCGCCCGTGAGGATTGTAAGGGTGCAGTGCCACTGAAAGCAGGAAGCGTGTAAAAAATAAGAACTCGTGTTGTGAAATAAATTATATCTAAAAACTGAAACGCAATGAAAATATGTAGTGTAATTCCGCTTAATATTATGTAAGTTGTTGTTAGAATAATATAACATGTATGAGCAAATGTGAAATAAATTTAAATTAAAATATGTATATACCTATAAATAATCCCTACGCTTGTTTTCATATTTTTTTATAAATTATTTATATTCTAGGTTATTTTATTTATATATTTTAATTTAAATTAATTTCACATTTGCTATCTACCCCCATGCATATTATATTATTCTAACAACAATCTACATAATATTCAGCGGAAATACACTACATATTTTTATTGCGTTTCAGTTTTGAGATGAGTTTCCGCAACGTCACGTCTGATTTCATTACATAAATTATATCACTTACACGGTCAGTTATTTCGAAGGTCGTAGAAACTAAAATCTAAAGTTCAAAGTTCTTAAGTAAGTTTTTGCATCACAAACGCACTTATGAACGTCAATTATTACAACGACTCTACCACCGCATCGGAAAAAGAACCACTCAGAAGATACGGCAAGAAACTGAGGGGCATTTTTATTATAGATGTGGGATAACAGCATTAAGGGCTATGTATCCAGGGCCTTATAGATATTGGAAATAGAAAGCTCTATATTTAATTTTTTAGTCTTCTCGCTTCATATTAAAACTATATTTTCTAAAAAATCATTTTTGGACTTATCTTAATTAAAAAGCTATCGATACAATTGAAATTCGATGAATGTGAAATACCTTTGATTTTATAAGTGCTACGAAAATTCCGGACCCTGCTTATAACTAACCCTTAGAAATAACCAAAACCTGTTTGATAACTATGGGTCTGAAATTATTAAAACACTTAATAATTTTAACGTTCTATTAAAGTTTAATACAACTTGTTAAAAAGTTCGTTTCAAAAAAAAACTCCTATAATGAACATCTATTGTGGTATTATTAAAGAGATGCTTGATTCTGGAATGAGAACTCACGAAAATGGCAAAACTTGAGAGACAGGAAATTATGCCCCCGACTATGAAAACTGGAAAACACAGGTATTGACTACTTACGGCACGATGTTCTTCTGTCCGCGACCACCCAGGTAGCGATTTAGTAGCCTAAGTGACATCACAGGCACATACCTGTAAGATTTTTTCTAATGTATGAATGTCTATGAATGTCTGTAGTGCGTGTCTTTTTCTATGGTTCCTATGTATCCAGGATTTTAATTATTATTATTATTATTATATTCAGCCTATATCGTCCCACTGCAGGGCAAAGGCCTCCCTACTTTCCTTCCATTTCTCGCGGTCTTGAGATAGAATAGGCCAATCTAACAGAAATGTATCCAGCTCGTCTCGCCATCTTCGTCTTGGTCTACCGCGTTGTCTGCGTCAATTGTTGGGAACCCATTCAGTTGTTCTTTCGGCCCAAAGTTCGACAGACATGCGGCTGACGTGACCAGCCCAATCCCATTTCAACCTAGCAGCTTTCTGAGTGACATCATCCAGTATTTAGGTGATATTAAATGATAACACGAAATTACGACACTGGAATTATAATCACGAGAACTTTCTTCGTTACAAACTGACATAACTATTCGTCATGGCGGAGGGGAGGCGGCTGACGACGTCACAAAACGCTCAGTGCTTGCGGCCGAATGCCTAGCCTACGCAACTTTTGCGCATTCTATCTGTATTCTATCTATACTGTGTACTGTACTGCTACATACCTTCTGCTCTGGTTTCCTTGAATGCAGTAAGTAGTCATGGAGAACGCTAAGCGCAGAAAAGTATGTCACACGCTTCCACACGCCTACACTCCGCCCGCGCCTTACTCCGAACTCATTTCAGGGTTGAGCGAGCACCCGTGCGCCGCCCCGCGCCCGCGGCGGTTTGTCGAAACATTACACTTTATAAATATTGTAGCTGACGGCCTGGAACTCTGTCACACGATAGGCTTTTTCTACTGAAATTATGTGGTGGCGGAGATAATGAGAAAAGTGTGGACGGGTATCCATCCAGTGATCCCGCGGTAAGTTAGTCCGCAAAACTGCAAATAAGTTTAATGAAATGTATTCTCAAAAATACATAATAGGTACAGTCAATTCTAAATCTTTGTCAGCGTGATCAAGAAGTATTTACTATTAATTTCTGTTTTGTAGGTTTTCATTCATTCATAATAAATAAATGCATCCCGCTTTGAGAGATACTGCTCCTATCCAGAGACACTGGTATTGTCACGGACAGGACTAAATAATTCATGTATGTATGTATGTAATTTTTTAACTCTACTAACATAAATCGTCTTTAAAATGTAGTTTTCCTTACCCTATTGTTGTCTGATAATAGTTTGTAGTGATAAGTAGGACGAATGTAAAATATTATTTATGTATAATTATAATATACATGTTATATATAATTATACATAAATACATCTATATTGCATATATATATACATAAATAATAAATCAATTAGTTCTCCATTAGTACTCGATTTTCAGCACTCTCATTTGTTTATCATCGGTACATAATTTTTATATGTTGGACAAAACTGTGAGAACCATCGTAGTACAAAAGTGAGGCACACCGCAAACTTGCGGTTGGTCGCAACGAAGTCTTTATAGTACCGACGCGAATCAGGTGCCGATGTAATACATATCGTACAATGTAGTAACGTCGTGTTACTGTTACGATGCGGTTTGTACAGTACGTGTGTGAATGGAAAAATCGTCTATATAATTTTTTGTAATTATGTAGGTACCTACATAACTACAAAAATGTATATGTTACGGCTAATAGCCGAAGTGCGGCTACACCTAGTTTTAGATGGCTACAACTGGGTGCAGCCAGTTACATGCGGTTAAACTTATTTATTTATTTTAATCACAATATATAACATCCTTACAGCTAAAAAATGCCAATACGATGCTATAGGTACCTTATATAATATAGATGATATATACTTAGCTGTATCCTACGCGAGATTGTAAACTGTCGAAAGATTGTGAACCATCGCATTATTTTTCAGTATTATTATATTATATCTAGTATACCTACATGTTCGCGGCGTGCGTTGGGGTGGCCCAAGGGCCACTCCCGCTGCACCTTAACCTACCGAGGGCTGCCCCTTATACGTTTGATTGGTGTGCGGCTGCACCTAGTTCTAGCCGCTATGATACATTCTAAACCTAGTTCTAACCGAAAATAAGTAGGACACATCTAA
This sequence comes from Petrophora chlorosata, assembly GCA_951640565.1. Classification (NCBI taxonomy): domain Eukaryota; kingdom Metazoa; phylum Arthropoda; class Insecta; order Lepidoptera; family Geometridae; genus Petrophora; species Petrophora chlorosata. Next base: position 8,365,370 of record OX621209.1, read on the forward strand.
GTTTAACCGCAAGTGGCCGGCAGCACCTAGTTGTAGCCGGCTAAAACTAGGTGTAGCCGAATTTCGGCTATAAGCCGTAACATTTATACTACTTAACATAAAACACAAGCAATTGATATGCACGTCTTGGTAGTATCCTCCTTACCCTACTTAATTCCTACTATACCTACTTTTCTACTAATATTATAAATGCGAAAGTTTCTGAGGATGGTTGGATAGACGGATGGATAGATGGATGGATTGATGACTGGATGGATGGATGGAGATGGATTGGTGGATGGATGACTGGATTGATGGATGGATGTTTGTTCAATCACGCAATTTAAAAACTACTGAACAGATTTTTATGAAATTTGGTATATAGGTACTTTATGTACTAAGGTACTGTAACTTTTGAAAGAACCGCGGACGTGCTCGTTCCTGACTGTCCAGGCTCTACTCCGCATGCCTTGATTTCGAAACAACTCTATAGTTTCCAGGTCTTGCCAGTCTCAGGTGCATTGTCTATCAGTCAGCCACGGATCTTTATAAAAAGGTCTCAGAATCTGTATATTCTCTAAGAGTCCGCTTCTGCCAAGTAGCCAACTAGCACATAAGAAAAATAATACTGTCAATAAGAAACAAAATATGATAACAAAAGTTAAAAATAATAATACCCCTCAGTTTCTTGCCGTATCTTCTGAGTAGTGGTTATTTTTCCGATACGGTGGTAGAGTCATTGTAATCGTTGACGTCTATAAGTGCGTCTGTGACTACAAAATTGAACAAATAACTTTTAAACTTGAACTTTGGGTCTAAGCCAATAGTTAAAAAAACACCTTAATATTTTTATCTGTATTCAAAATCTTCTACTCTCGTGGGGTGTGTGGCTAACCTTGGTGTCGGAGTTTTCAGACCGAAGGCCTCCGACATGGCCTAACGACTGTTGTCCTAAAACAACAACCGGGACCGATGGCTTAACCTGCCCTCTGATGCACAGTAGCGCTAGATGTAATACCACCCTAACGGTCACCCATCCAAGTTGTGACCGCTGCGAACGTTGCTTAACCTAAAAGGTCTGTTACGAACGGCTAGGCGAGCTACGCTACGAGCTACTTCAAAATAAGCCGCAGTTTTCAACGGCTCTTCCAATTTTGCAACATTTTGTCGAATTTAAAGAACCGCAGGGCGCTATTACAGCTCTACATTGTCTACAAGGGTTGAATGGACCCCCTACAGAGCCGCCTCGAAACGTGCATATGGCGTATGGAAACCAAGTTATAATCGTATTTTGGACTTGTTGACAACTTTCCCTTTCAGTTGCGGCAACAACGTAAGCCAGAGCTATTATTTTGGTTTTTGGCATATACACAATATATTACATAGACTTGAAAATATGTCCCTATTTCACCATCGTCTTCATTACCACCACCTGCAATGACACTGAAACAGTTATGCCAGTGACTCAAAGCCGTACTCAGTTATAAAAGCAAGCATAGAAGTTGGGATATAGGCCTCTCCCAATGCAAGCCACTGAGCCCGATCCTTGGCTCTTCGCATGTAGTTACTGCCAGCCATTTTAAGCAGGTCGTCGCAAGATCTGGCCGGAGGGCGTCTTAGACCACGATTACCTAAACATGCATGGTTTTATAAAAATATAAATAATTATATCAATCAACAAATACCATTAAAACAGTAAATTATTTGATAAAAATAAAAAATCATAATATAATATTAAAACTATCATTGTAAATAATTTCACGGATTTTTGGCACAAACTTTTCTACGTCATAGAATTCCTTCGCTATTCAAGAGTTTTGTAATTGTAATTAAAATAATAATCGTAAGGAAGGAATTATTTATTTACCTACTATTATAAAATGCTCAGTTATAAAATTATATTATTAACGAAATATTTATCATGATTATTATTTGTTTTGAAATGGATAAATAATAGACCACAGATTATACAATAGTTACTATGTATAAGATTGTTATATTACTCTCTATCTTTTGTTGCATGCTTTTTGTTTTCCGTCCATGTTGTAAATAATCTGTCGCCTGTATGTGGAAACTTGTAAATGTCCCTTAATACAATATTTGAGAAGATTTTTTTTTGAAGTATCCTAGTTATTAGACCTAGATGTAAGTTTTTCTAAAATTAGAAAATAATAAAATTAGTTTTTAGAAAAAACAAAAACCGACATCAATGTATCTTCGAAGTCCAAGGTCAAATATCGATGAAATTTATATGGGACCATTTCGTAGCTATACTGAGCCCAACGCAAAAATAACATTCAACACACAAAAAAATACAATCGAACAGAGACCCTCCTCCATTTTTGAAGTCGGTTAACAAAAATAAAATAATAATATTAATGTTATTATAGATAGATAGATAGATAAACACTTTATTGTTAAAAAACCTTAAATATAGGTACATGAAAAACATTATACTTACTAACATTATAACATTATACTTACCTACATACCATATTATACTTACCTACCCACAAAGTTCCTCCACAAAGTTGCAAGCGTCATGATCACCAGTGAACATAAAACGTTTCAGAAGGTAATCTACATAATTTATAGACAAACATGAACGTTTTGATACAAAACGTTATTCTCCCACAAAAACTCACCTAAAAACAATGGTATTATTATGTTATGGCCAATAATAACCAATAATCGAAATAATCGAACAAAAAACCGATGGGGCCTGACCACGCAGCTCTTATAATAACATAATATGGTCAATTTACGATAAAAATCCACCGGAAACACTGCATTGATGGGACAGTTACTAAACTTTGGTTCAGGGTGGCACTGCAATTGTTATGGGCAGGCGTTGCACTTATCATCAGGCGAACGATTTGCTCGTTTCAACACATAGTTCAATTGAATTCATTTATTAATGATTCAGACATAACATCCATATTTGTTAGTAAAAATACATGTTCATAAAAATGTTAGTAAGTAGGTATATTAAATATCAGCATACATTAAAATGTAAAAAAACAATAAAACAATCAATAATGTCAATAAAAATTGGTAAAATAATTAATAAATATCAAAAATGCACTGTTCTATCTCCGTTTATTAATAAAATTATCACAATTTAACATTTTCTACATACGTAGCATAGATACATACTGATTTCAAATTACAACTTTTCTTAGTGGTATTTTTAACTAAAATACAACTTTAACATTCACTGAGTGCGCCGTTTACAAATAAATTATATACGTATTCAAAGTTCTGAGTGGCACTGCAATAGGGGATCGGACAACTTTTCAGAAAGTGTTTTAAATTAACTACAATAAATATATATAGCCATGAAAAATACTATTTTAATTAAATAACGCTCTAAAAGTACCTAAAACTATGTTTAAATATTATGTTTCAAATATTGCCGCGCAAAAGGTCACCTCAAAACTTGTGATGTCATATGTAGGTAAAAAAGGACAAACTCTTCGAAATAAAACTTGCAAAGAGATTCTAATACGTTTTGTGAAGTTTGGGGACTGTATTGTAGTAATGGAACGAAAAAATTAGCAAAAATACATTTTATGAAAAGCAAAAAAGTAAAATAAACACAAGCTTGAGTCACGGCATTTGCCTAATGTTAGAATTATTTAATGATTTAAAAATATAAATCATTATTATTTCACAAAAATATTGACTGACTCATCTTTCTGGTTCGACGAACATTCGTTCTAACTACATTTTAGATTTTTTCTTGATTGCTGTCCGATCCCCTATTGTTATAGGCAGGTGTGGCAGTTACCATCAGGCGAACGACTTACTCGTCTCATCACTCAATTCCATAAAAAACCTACCTACTAATGTATCATTATGACTACAAAAAAAATTGACGGATTCAGACACTTCTTTAATTTCACCTTTCTACAAAGCTTCGTTACTGTTTCCTAGTGTACCGGAAGTCTACTGCAGGAAGCTCTGGGCGGCGCGAGCGCATCCGCGGAGACTTGTGAATATAGCGGCTTTTAGCATTATATTTTTTTTTTGTGGATTAAATTAATAGCTTTTATAGATTGTAGAAAGTCCTGCCATTTCATAAATTATTTTTAAACGTTGTTTGTAATTGTAGTTCTCATGAAAGATAAGGTATTGTAATTATGATGTAAAGTGCAAATATTACTTCACACGCATTAAACACTCTGGATCACTCCTACTTAAATTAAATGCTAAATGAGTATTTAAATCCTATTATTCTACTAATATTCACGCGGAAGTTTGTGAGGATGGATGGATGATTGTTACTCAATCACGCAAAAACTACTGATCGGATTTTGAAATATAGTACGTAGGTATAATGAGGTCCTATGAAATTTCGCCAAAGGCGCACAGCAGCACTCTTTGTTAAGACTAAAATATATTTACAGAATTATTTCATAGCTCGCTATTAAATTGTTGTTGCATTTTTTCTTCTTAAATTAACATCATAATGTGTCCACTTTTTTGCCAGCAAGTGTGACGAATTGCGACAAGCGTACTTGTGTGCATACAGTGGTGCAGTGCACGTGCTAACGTCATGTTACGGACATTTTACGACACATTGGCTGCTGTGAGCGGAAGAATGATTTGGTGATATATTTGTATTGTATTTAGGTAAACTACGAGTTAAGTTTGGGTGACACCCAGTCAGTAGTATTTTTTGTAGAACTTTGCGAGTAAGTCAGGTTAGAGTAGTTTTTTTATATCGGGGCTAGCGGGATTCGAACTCGGGTGCGTCGAATCGAAAGTCGCACGTGCTCCCGCTGAGCCAAACTCGCTCTCACGCGACATTACATTTTATATATTTGTTATATGAACTTAGTTCTATTATTTATTTGTTTTTAATGTCTTTATTTTGCTAATTCGTGTGATGTTGCGTGTTTGGAATAAACGTAATTTCTTTATTCTTTCTTTTTTTCTTTTCCCACTCTAGAGGGATTTGGTTTTGTCTTGTCCCCAAATTCATCGACAATGACATTTGGGTAAGAGCCTCAACGTCAACGTCAACCTCGAGACTTGTGGTAAAAACTGAAGACTGAAGTCTACTGAACTGGAATTATTCACCAGATTATTCTTCAGTTTTTAACCGACTTAAAAAAGGAGAAGGTTTTCTATTCGATTTTTTTTATGTTTGCTACCTCAGAACTCCGCATTCATGAACCGATTTGGAAAATTCTTTTTGAGTTGGGTTCAGTAAAGCTACGAAGTGGTCCCATATAAATTTAATGGATATTTGATTCGCAGATACATTTAAGTCGGTTTTTTGTATGATAAAACGTATACTTTTTATTAAATGAAACTAGACGTATTCATAAACAACATTAACACTAAAGTGTTACAATAATGTTACTTTCTATGTAGTTAAATATAACCAGTAGGAAGTACAAATTAAACAAAAAAAAACATTGTTAAAATAGGTTAAGTTAGCAGTTAGGATCAATACTTTGCAAAAAATCATTCAACTCAGTCCACCACGGAAGGTAGGATACTGGCTTCTAAGATACAGGTGTATTTCACACCTAGTTTAGAAGACAGGGGTCCAAATATTAAGCCTAGCCTAAAAAGCCTAAAGAACAACCTCTTTTCTTTTTTATGTAACTGAATGACGAGATGAGCTGGTCGTTTGCCTGATGGTAAGCAATACGCCAGCCCATAACAATAACAGCACCACCCAGAACTTTGTTTTGCCAAATTCTGCGCGGCACTGCACTGCGCTCGTCACCCTGAGACAATTAGCTGTTGAGTCTCATAATGTCCAGTAATTTACCTATCTTGTTATGTAACCTAATTAGATTAAGTAGCTTTTAAAATAGTTTTGATGTTATTTTGATTACCCATGTTAAAAAAGGCTTCTGATTAAAAAAAAAAACTTTGCACCTATCTGTAGGCACATAATTATTGTAGGTAAATAACTTGTATCAATTTTACAAAGTACACGGCCTGTAACATAAGTTACAGAACTGCCTACCCAGACCGCAAGTACCGCACAAGTAGGTACGACTACCTATCCATATTATTTTATGTAGTTATCAGTCTACATGTGTGAACATAGGTATATCTACTCGAAGCCAGTAGGCATTCCTACATGTTCAATTGGAACGCCATTCTTTAAAATATGAAGGATGACAACGAAACAACTGGATGAACTCGAATTAGTAATTCGAGCTATAGGCAAATATAATAGATATTCAAATGCCAAAAGATTCAACGCCCATGCACATGTTAATTTTGGGAGTGTATAGCTGTTTCGTCTGTTTAAGACTCATCAAGTGCGGTAACTGCCACACGACAGCCAGACTATTGTCTGAAGGAGGTCTAACGACCGAGATGAAATACCATACGCCATTCTTTCTTTAACTCAAGACGCAACAAGAAGGGGTGTTATAAGTTTGGCCACTATGTGTGTCTGTCTGTGGCACCGTAGCTTTTAAATGGGTGAACTGTTTTGGATGCATTTTAAAATTTAAAAGCAGGTTTTCTAGCGGTGGTTTTTAGACATGTTTTATCAAAATTGGTTCAACCGTTTTTTACGTATTATAGGTTTTTTATGTTGGGGGTATTTAAATTTTACTTAACTAAAATTTGCTTGTTATGCTGAGCAATGAGACGAGCATGTCGTTCGCCTGATGGCATCATGACACTCAAACTATTATTAGATGTATTTTGATGCGGATTTTCCACTATTTATAGAATTTCAAAGTAAGGCACTTGATTCTCTAGTGTAAAACGCATTCATGCCTGCCCATAACAGTTGTAGCACCTGCCAGAACATTGTTTTGCAAAATTCTGCGCGGCACTGCACTGCGCTCGTCACCCTGAGACAATTAGCTCTTAAGTCTCTTAATGCCAAGTAATTTTGTTAGCTAAAATGCCCTTCAACCTGGAACACAGTAATGCTTGCGCACTGCTGCTTGGCGGCAGAATACGTGGCAAAAAACTTTTGTTTTCAGCTGTGCGTTCTAATAGGAACTGATTTTAATCAATTCTAATCAAATTTATCGGGGGCTACGGTGACCGGACGGAAAGGACACGAGTGGGATCGCCATCGGGGGGAACTGCCACGGACCCTAAGCTGTGGCGGGTCGCTTCTGTAATGATATACTTAGGTAAAGCAGTTTCTATAAGTTACTGGTGGTAGGTTAGCTTTACCAGTTATTCAGTCACCAAGCAGTAGTGCGCGAGCATTACTTACAGAAATAAGATCGTTGATTTACAAAAAAAAAATATAGTATAGCTGTTCTGTAAACGAAGCCTATGTACCTTGTATTTAGGCTTAGTACACTAGAATAGATCATTTATTATTATTATATTTACACCGCCGACCTATCTCACTCCGTTAATTAACTCCATCCAAAGGTTGACTGGAAGAGATCGCTCTTAGCGACGAGTCCGCCCATTGTACTTTAGTTTGTAAGTAATTTCCATGTACCTATTTATTTTTTATTTGGTGTACAATAAAGCATTTTTGTATTGTATTGTACCTGTGCGATTACTTGGAACCTGTGTTTTATTTCACAAACCCTACCGGCCTACCCACTGTTCCCTCAAGCGCCAATCGTATATTGTTTTGAGCTTAAATTAAGGCATAGGTATCTTCACTGCGACTACGGTTCAATTATTGTAGATTCAGACAAGAAATCGAATTAATCTCATTCATTTACACCAAAATAACTTCTAAGTCGAAATAAATTTTCGTAAGACAAGATAGCACCACAAGACATTGTCACATTTGTCACAATGATATTACTTTTTTTTAATTATGTTTATTAAACTGACTGATGAGACGAACAAGTCGTTAGCCTGATGATAAGCGCCACGCCTGCTCATAACAATCGTAGTGCCAACCAGAACTTTCGGTTCAACACGATACACGATTGGCGCTTGAGGGATCAGTGGGTACGCCGGCTGACCACAAATCCTGTACACACCTACATACATACGCACTAGGTAAATCCGCGTATCAGTCACGTACCTAACTCACCGAGTAATCTGGCCGCTCTATAATTTGCCATTCAGTATAATTTGCCGTATTGGACCGCGGCCGCTGGGCGGTAGCTTGATTAAAAATTGGATGAAATTGAGCTCGGCTAGCGAAATGTATGCACTTAGCTTTATTGCTAGTGGGAGCTGTGGGAATCGGGTGATTGGAGGAGCAATGACTTGCTTCTACAAAATATAGACCCGGACGTAAGAACCAAGTTCAAGGAACGAACCTCTTCAAGCTGTGTTTTATGTGCTCATTTTAAACTGGAATTCACCGCGAATAATAAATAATAATAATAATATAAAATTTATTGTTCAAAACTTACAACAAATTACAAAAACAAGAATGTGCATTATTAGATAAAGCATTATTAGTAAAGCGAGACCCATACAAAGTCCAATGGACCATGACTGTTGTACAAAAACGAATGCGAGCGTTGGTCCCAATCAACGAATCTCAGTAAACAAAATGTTGACTAATATGTGTATGAAAAATAAGAGACAGTAACTAATATATCCTTAAACACCAACTACTAAGTGCACTAATTACATGAATATCAGAGAGTACCTACATGGAGAACTTTTTGTATTATTGACTATTTGGACGATCAGGTTGCGCTACAAGTTAGCACACTACTGCTTGACGGTTGAATGTCTGGATAAGGTGTGTTGCTTCCCAAGAGGCCTACCACTACTGAAACTATCTTTTAAATAAGTTTTACTTGTGCTAGGCGTCTCGTATGCGGGAGGCCGTCTGGGTAGGTACCAACAGCTTTGCCAGTTATTGTGCCGCCAAGCAGTAGTATGCAAGCATTACTGTGTTCTGGTTTGAAGGGCATTGTAGCCAGCGAAATTACTGGGCATCTGAGATTTAATATCTGATGTCTCGGGGTTATGAGCGCAATGCAGTTCTACGCAGTGCTATTTATAGTATTAAAAGTTCAGGGTGGACCTGTAATTGTTATGGGCAGTCGTGGTGCTTACCGTCAGGCGAACGACTTGCTCGTCTCATCACAGTTACATTAAAAAAAAGTCTGCCTATCTTGCAACCGACAAGAAGGTGAATCGTCTAAATATGCATTTATAGTTTAATGCGCGTCATATCAATTAAATTTGCAAGTCTTAATCAAGGTACGACAATTTTATTTACATAACCAGTACAGCGCTGAGGTTTCTAATCCAAGTCTACAAATGTTTTATAGTAAGTAGGTATGTAGCATAAAAAGCATATAAAACCCAAAATTACTCGGACCATCAAACCGTAAAGCGATCCGAACACTTGTTCCGATTACGCTCACGATCCGCTGACTTGATGGCCTGCGTCTAATGGCAGCTTATTGATGGGGGGATGTCAGATGCAATGTATCTTAATATTTTTGGTTTGCTAGCTCGAGTTGGAAATATGCTGGTGGTTAATACTATAATATAAACTTCAAAACTATTTTGCTCATTTGCAGCGAAAGTAAGTAGGGAAGAAGTTGCAGGCAAAAGCGTGTATTATACTGCACTGTAGCAAAATGTTACCCCCTTTCTACCCTTCTTAAGTGTGAAATTGAAAAAAAACCCTAGACGCTGTACTAACTAGACGTGTATTCTAGGATTATATTCTCTTTGGTGTATTTTGCACTTCACTTAAGTGCACTTCACTTCTTGTTTTTTTTTAATATATGATAGGGGATCGGACAGTAATCGAGAAAAAATCTAAAATGTAGTTAGAACGAATGTTCGTCGAACCAGAAAGATCATTCAATCAATATTTTTGTGAAATAGTAATGATTTATATTTTTAAACCAATAAATAATTCTGACATTTTTAATCTTATCTTCATCTCAAACGAAAAAACAATCACAGTGCATGACGTCATTTGTAGGCAAATGCCGTGAGTCAAGCTTGTGTTCATTTTACGTTTTTGATTTTCATAAAATGTATTTTTGCTAATTTTTTCATTCCATTACTACAATATAGTCCCCAAACATTACAAAACGTATTAGAATCTTTTTGCAAGTTTTATTTCGAAGACTGTCGTTTTCTACCTACATATGACATCACAAGTTTTGAGGTGACCTTTTGCGCGGCAATATTTGAAACATAATATTTAAACATAGTTTTAGGTACTTTTAGATCGTTATTTAATTAAAATAGTATTTTTCATGGCTATATATATTTATTGTAGTTAGTTTAAAACACTTTCTGAAACGTTGTCCGATCCCCTATTCGCCCGTTTGGTCAGGCTAAAGTCTCTAGGACCATACCGCCTTGTCTTACGTAGTTTTTTTTTGATAGTTTGTAAAAATTACAATAATTTCTTTCGTATATCGTCGTTTGTCTTTAAAGGACCAGTCAAAGATAAATAATTAGAAAACGATAGTTTAGGCCAATGGCGTAGAGTCTAAATCTGTGGGTTTAGGTTGTGCGTTGTCTGTCAGTCAGTATGTTATTAGCCTGTCAGATGTCGGTAGGTATGTCACGGAGACTTAATTTTAATATCTCTTTATCAGCTGGTCCAAACTCAAAACACAAACAGAAAAATCAAGGCCAGGATCCACCAGCCCGCAATAATACCTAGAGGGTATCCATGTTTACAAAACCGTGATTCGCATCTGATGAATTTAGCTTAACCTTTAAAACAAAAAGGTTGTATCATTTCGGACCTCGGGTCAAATGTGATATGGGTTGACAACTGCGGTCCAAAACTGTAAAAAAGCTGCAAAATAACTTGTTTATTTCGCGTAAATCACAACGGATTGCAGTTTTTACGACTGCTTAAATATAATAAGTATAGAGAAACATGTCAGGGTAACATTTTATAGGTTTTAGCACAGAATGTTTTAGTCACGTTTGTCTCTAAAATACTAGGTGTCATTCAAAGATAAAAAAATTCTATACCTGCGTACGAAGGTACTTACCTACGTTATTTATTGTAAACAGATTTTTGCTGTTTTATTTGCATCATCAATGTCTGGTTATACCACATTGTACATTTACATACACTCACCTCGCCTGCCATACAGCACAGAAAGATTGTTGTGTGTGGCGGCCACAGCGGGGGAATTTTCGCCTAGTCTTATCAAGGATAGAGAGAGCATCATTCAGCAGGTTAGCGGCCTCCTTGCATTTGTTCTGACCTGCATCATAACAACACAACATGACATTAAAATTTTATCACATTTTATGACATTTGACAGATATTTTGGATCTATTATAAATTATGTACCTCAAAGACGTATTATAAATCTTAGATGTACCTATTGACGCGGTAATATTGTTTGACATATAATTGATTTGTATTAATGTTATTTATTCTGTATTGTATTTTAATTGATTAATTAGTGTAATTGGCTGTATAGCCGTACTAGTTATTATATATAAATAATAATAATAACATTGGAATATATCGGTGTGGTCCTAGAGACTTTAGCCTGCCTAACGGGCGAATTAAAACAAAAACAATGACATTACATAATTAAAAAAAATAGCTATAGGTAACCCATCAATATTTAGCTAGTTTCGTTATGTGTAGTTCTCACATTAATCATAGCTACTTATAATTCCCCTTTCCTCGTTAACGTTGCACAATGCTCGATCTGTCAACGGATTACAAACATAAATCGATCGATTCGTTCTCATAGTTTGTGTCTACAACGTTATTTTGGCTAGGTATGTGTAAAAGACATTTTGGCGGGAAGTGAAAAGTGATACAGTTCGATTTTGTTTTATTTTCCAAACAAGTGTTATTTCGAGTGATCATGTGTAATATCGGTGGAATATTAACCATTATGTGTTCGTAGACGTGCACGAGTGTAGGCAAATGAAACAAAATAGGGAAAATCATTGCTTTTTATGTTCTTCCAAAAAGTCCATGGAAAGCTTGAATAAAGTTTCACCACTTTATTGAAGCACTAAGAGAGCGTCCGGCTTGTTGCTGTGGACCCTCATTCTCAACAAAATTAATATTAAACTATCAAATGGAATATTAAACTATGAAATAAAAACTACGTAAAACATGGCGGTATGGTCATAGAGACTTTAGCCTGCTCTAACGGGCGAACTTAAAAGAAAAAAAAAATTATTTCAGCGCGTGGCAGAAATCGCCTTCCGACGTCGCTTCTGTGAGTTAACTTATCTGTGATGGATTGATCTGTATGTTTAGGTAGTAATTCTAACTAAATTATACTATATTTTATAATTCAAAAGAATTACCTTAGTACATAAATTTATTGCACATTTTTAAACATGAAGAGCATACTCAGAATATTAATAATTTTAAAATAATATATATACATGGACAGGTATAATTGTTTTTTACTATATTAATATAAATTTGAAATTTCCGTAAATAAGTTTTCTAAGTATATCACTCGTCCAATACTTATAACTTATAAGTCTTATATTATAACCAATGAATAATCACTGACATACCTGTACCCGGTTATCATAGGCAATTCATACCAGCTCCCCGTCGTTTGCGCCACAGTTAAGATAATAATTCCAGACAATTTTATTAAACTCGACCAATTTTCTATATACTAGTAATATTATACACCCTAATTACTATAATCTTTGGTCCCTGATCGCCCTGATCGCTCTGAACCTGATCGATTCTCAGGAATGGGCATGGCGGGAACGGCGTGAAACCACACGTGGCCCGCGCGTGGCAGAAATCGCCTTACGATGTCGCTTCTGTGACTTAACTTATCTGTGATGGATTGATCTGATTGATAGAGAAAAAATAAAAAAATCATTGGAAATAAAAAATAAGTAAACAGATCCGGACTTTTTGGCGGGAAGTGAATAGTTTTGGAGCATTATTTGTTTTATTTTTAAAATATTTGTTTACTATTGACATTAGGCTGAATTTACAACCCATGCGAACCATGCAAATACTCGTAAATGGAAACAATAAATATTTTTTTATAATAATTGGCTTGCGTTTGACCCCTATCTGTTGTTTAGTGACGCTGCGGTCGAAGATGTAGCACGCTCGCCTAGAAGAAACCTGTTCACTCTTATCTTAAAGACACCCAGATTATAGCTATCCGGAAACACAGATGGGATCCGGAAACGCAGAGAGTTCTACTCCATTATGAAGGTCGAAGCAAAGCGCTTGGTGCGGGCCGAAGGATGTCAACAATAAATTGATGACGACTTGCCGTACGCGTATTCCTTGTGAAAAACCCATTTTATTTTCTGTATGAAAATATTTTGCTCAGTACATTTTTGCACTAATTATCGCTACCTACACTTCGTTGGTAGACGGGAATTGCTTTAAAATGAAGTATAACCCCCAAACGAAGAAGCTATCAGGGCACCTCCTTTTCATTTGAAGCTAATATATTCTTACTAACCATTGATTTAAAAATCAAGAGTTTACTACCAAAACAATTGATGAAGGGCCCCGCAACATTAAGCTGTACTCACGTTGTTTTACCATTCCTGGGAACAACTTGTAGTTTTGTGGTGCAAGGCATAAGATGGGAACTACTACACCCCCTAAGTAAGTATTCAACACAACAATTACGTTCCGCAACTGGCAGATGGGGATGGGAACTAGTTCAGGAAGGGAGTATGAACAGAGATCCACCCCGGCTTCGCACAGTACCCTAAATCACTATTAAGTGCCTACATTAAAAATATGAATTCTATACTACTCTTCATACCTGCCTATTGTGTTTCCGGAAAGCTATAATCTGGGTGTCTTTAAGACAAGAGTGAACAGGTTTATTCTAGGCGAGTGTGCTACATCTTTGACAGCATCGTCACTTAATAACAGGTGAGATAGCGGTCAAACGCAAGCCTATAAATCAATAAAAAGAAACCTATTCTTTTCGCAAATTCCATAACTCATCAAACTAGTTATTTGGTTTTAACTTTAATTTCTATGTATAATCGTATATTATATTGGAATCTGCTTATTACTTGAACCCTCTAATCGGATGCCACGCCGCCAACCCTACAAGTTGTTTAGTTGCGTGAAATTTAAATTTTTGCTATTCATTGCGGGCGAACTGTTTTTCTGACACTCGCGCCTTTAGGGTCAGACCCTTTGAGGAGGGTTGGTACTGGTGAGCGGAAAACTGTTGAGACACAAAGGTGGACAATTATACTAGATTCAAGAGAGTAGGTATTTCCTAGGGAAATTGTTAGAGTTACCTACTATTTCCTAAATTCATATAATAACCGGACCAATACCACAGAAGATTTAATAGTACCAATACAATAATCAATTTCATGACTTACTCCCGGAGGGCAATTAGGTCGCGTAGGATTGTGCCGCATGGCAACAAGACACATTGAGATTCATGTTTATTCATTAGTAGGTTGACATTTATACAAGCCACACATGACTGGTTGCTTCAGTCGATGCGACAGTTTCAGTAACCAGTGAAGCAGCAAGTAATTGGTAGCACCCAGGAACCGTAATAAGTGGAGTCCCTATAGAGCACCTATGGTTTGACGCATGGCTTCATGAATTAACATTTTAAACGTTCGCAAAACAGTTCTTCAATTGTTTAATAAGCTATACACGAGTGAAATAAAAAAACAACTAAACATCTATTACTCTTTATGAACATCACTTCATTTGAAAGTGTTTCTTTCACCGAATCACTTGTGTACTCGCCTGTAGCTAATCACCAAAACTGCAAGCAGTGCAGATCCCGCGCATTCCTGGCGAGTTGGCGCAAATTGAGTTCCGAGCTCGACTGTACCCTCCGGCCCTACCCAACCCCAGTTATACGTCCAATAATAATTATTATTTCCAAGTTATTATGTTCTGAGTCTGAGGTATGTCGGTGCGTCAAAAATATGGTGAAAATTTAAAAGTTACACGAGAAACTTTTGTGTGACTGTTTAGTTTAAAAATGATTAATATAACCCAGTATAATGTATACCTAATGATTTTCAGCATATTGTAGGATAGTCAAAGGTAGGTACTTATTTTCGCATCGCTGAAATACTTAGTGAAATCGCAGTCTATGATGCTTGAACCAGACCCCCAACACTCCAAACAAATTCGCCGAGCTAACTGTCTAGTACTACTACTGGCGCACCGGTCTGTCCGCACACGTTTTGTGTGTGCGTAATGATTGTAGGGATGAGTTAATACAGGCCTAGCGCACTCGGCACTATAGGTACGAAGCTACAAGTACATAGCCGGACACCGACGGCGGGTCGCGCGTCGTTACACGTGCCGCGTCAGAAGAGATAAGAGCTATGCGATAGAAAGAGAGGCGCTCTGTAGGTTAATATGACTGGTAGGTATGCAGCGCTACGCGAGCTGAATTGAACTTTATTGCGTCATAGCAAGAGTCGCTATTTGTTTAAATTTCTTTGCGGAGTGATGCTTCTGTCCCATAGTATTCTGTGGTTAATACGAATCGAGCGCGACAAGGACAACGCTATACGTAAGCAACCTAAGTGTTTCTCTTTCACACCTACTATCGCTTGGCTGGGAGGAGACACGAAAAAAACGGAAGGAAAACCAAACAATCTCCGATTTTTATTTGTGTAAGTGCTTTCTTTGCATCCATACACAGAACAATAACGAACTATTTCGTTTTAGGTATATTAATATTGTATCATAGTCAATATATTGAATTTTAATGAAAAAAGAGATAGGCAGACCTCCGTTAGTCAGGTCAGGTCCTGGTCAGCTCCACCGTCTTCAGCCGTTCTCCGTCTTTTTCTCAATATGTTTCGTCAATATGTCAAAGTCAAATAGTCAGCCGGCCTGCTCTACCTCTGTAAAGCAGGTCGTCGTCGTCATCCAAAAAGGTCATAACAACCTCAAATAACATCAATTGATCGCACATATAAAATAAACATTTGAATCTCACTGATTAGTCATTCGCAGCGAGCGGTAACAACCGAGTGACGCAAGCACGGCATTGCCCATTTTTTTACCGACGCATTGCGGGTGACGACAAATTGGCGGGGGGTGGAAGTGTCGCTTCTTTACGTAGTAATATTTATTTTTCTTTGCTTGAACCATGCAATCTATACTTAGGTAGGTATATTACGATTACCTGTCTAATAGTTCTTTACCGATGTCAGAAATCGAAACATTGTTTAGTAGAACACTAACGGCGTATTAACCATGAAATTATTTTGTTTTGAGTACCGATATTCCAGCTCTGCTGCCGACCGACGAACCGATGATCATACAATACATTAACACTTTATTGCACACCAAATAAACACACAACACAAAAAAAAGGAAATAATAATGACAATATACATTAATTTGAGGTACAATGGGCGGCCTTATCGCTTAGAGATATTTCTTCCAGATAACCTTTGGATGAATAGAACAGGTATGAGAAACAATGCGGTTTGGTGGTGTACATAATAGGAATTAGGTAGGTAATATTCAATAAGTAAAAAAGCATATTATGAATGAATAGCATATTAAACAAATATATATATTGCTCTTTCTCACGGGTTATAAACCCGGTGCTTTTGAGGCTTGCGCGGGGACATGAGTCCAACACGTAGAGGCCTCTTAGACCATTTAATTTAGATATGTAGGCAACAGTTATCGGGGACTGTCTCTAAGTGCAACATTAAGAAGATGCAATCAAAGACAGCCCCCGATAATTGCGAGGACTATTATTGGAGATATGAAAATTACTTACGATTGGGCTATTGAGGTGAATTGTTAATATATATTATCTACATATAATAATAATAATAAATATATTATTATACTTAGGTAGGTTGATTAAATTACTGAATTGCAAGCAAGAAGAACCTGGATCAACAGTATTTTGTTCAAATTCAAACCCAACAACATCCGTAATTAAAAACCAGTTAACAATCCGATAACCGATTCTACATCGTAATAACCAAATTCTTCCCATAAAAATCGCCACGCGACCTCTTTAGTTCCGGCACAAGTTTTACCACAAACCAACGTCACTTTTATTTTCAAATCTGTAAAGTTGAATTTAGTGTGAAACGTTTTGAAGATATTAGGGGATGGTTAAGCAAAGTTTATAAGCATAAAATAGATAAATAAGATTTAATATGGGTGTGTAGAATTGGTAGATATATTTGCAGGGCGTGGTGGACGCGTGGCTCTAGTTAGGAGAGCTTTCCCGTGGCAATGCCAATTATGGTGTGTAATTATATTATATAAAAGTGAAAGACCACTCACTGACTGACTGACTGACTGACTGACTGACTGACTGACTGACATATTGACAGAATTGATCTCCGACTTGCCGTTATGGTGGGGGGGAGTGTTTGGTACGGTTGTATAGAGGGTGTTTTGAAACCAACCAGAAAAATCCGAAATCACCAGAAAGTGGTTTCCTCGATGGAACTGCTCAGGGGATCTCGGAAACTATAAATCGGATGGGGGTACCGCTTGAACTAAATATGCCCCAAACCTTGGGCCAATTTTGAAAATTTGAAAAAAAAGATGGCCGCCATACAAAAAAACATGGCCGCCATACAAAATAAAAATGTAAATAACTTTTGAATGGTTAGAGATAGGTATAGGGTGCTCGACCAAATGTCATAGAAGGCGATGGGGGAAATTTGAAAAAGTTGGAAAAATTAAAAAAAAAGAAAAAAAAATGGCGGCCATTTTGAAAGTTGCTCCGATCCGACTGAAATTTTGCATAGGGGGGTTTTCTGGGACGTAGATTATGATTATGAAAAAAAATTTTGGATTCCGCCATTTTTCAAGATGGCTGCCATACAAACGTTTTTTTTCATGACAAAATAGGTGAAAATAATATGCAAATAACTTTTAAACGGTTACAGATAGGTAAAGGGTGCTCGACCAAATATCAAAGGGGACCATAGGGAAAATTTGGAAAAGTTGGAAAAATTAAAAAAAAAGAAAAAAAAATGGCGGCCATTTTGAAAGTTGCTCCGATCCGACTGAAATTTCGCATCGGGGGGTTTTCTGGGTCGTAGATTACGATTATGAAAAAAAATTTTGGATTTCGCCATTTTTCAAGATGGCTGCCATACAAAAGATTTTTTCCGGAAAAATAAGCCAAACAAAACTTTTGAACCGTAGTCGATAGGAAGCGTCTATATAAAAAAAGCAACACCCCTCCACGCGAGCTGCTTTAGCAGCTCGCGCACGCCACAAAATTACTTGGATTCCGCCATTTTTCAAGATGGCCGCCATACAAAAGCCTTTTTTCAGAACAACTGAACTTAAATAACTTTAGAACCGTAATCGATAGGGAGCTTTTATTAAAAAGCAAAACACCCCCCCACGCGAGCTGCTTTAGCAGCTCGCGCACGCCACACAATCACTTGAAATCCAGCTTTTTTTCATGATGGCCGCCATACAAAAGTTTGTTTTCAGAACAAAAAGGGTAAACAAAACTTTAGAACCGTAATCGATAGGAAGCTTTTAAAAAAAACAGCAGCCACCCCCCCACGCGAGCTGCTTTAGCAGCTCGCGCACGCGGCGAAATACTAGTTATATTATATAAAACTGAAAGGTCACTGACTGACAATTGACAGAAATAGAAGTGGTACTTGCCGATATGGTGGGGGGGTGTGTTTGGTACGGTTGTATAGAGGGTGTTTTGAAACCAACCAGAAAAATCCGACATCACCAAAAACTGGTTTCCTCGATGGAACTGCTCAGGGGATCTCGGAAACTATAAATCGGATGGGGGTACCGCTTGAACTAAATATGCCCCAAACCTTGGGCCAATTTTGAAAATTTGAAAAAAAAGATGGCCGCCATACAAAAAAACATGGCCGCCATACAAAATAAAAATGTTAATAACTTTTGAACGGTTAGAGATAGGTATAGGGTGCTCGACCAAATGTCATAGAGGGCGATGGGGGAAATTTGGAAAAGTTGGAAAAATTAAAAAAAAAGAAAAAAAAATGGCGGCCATTTTGAAAGTTGCTCCGATCCGACTGAAATTTTGCATCGGGGGGTTTTCTGGGTCAAAGATTATTATTATGAAAAAAAATTTTGGATTCCGCCATTTTTCAATATGGCCGCCATACAAAAGTTTGTTTTCAGAACAAAAAGGGTAAACAAAACTTTAGAACCGTAATCGATAGGAAGCTTTTAAAAAAAAAACAGCAGCCACCCCCCCACGCGAGCTGCTTTAGCAGCTCGCGCACGCGGCGAAATACTAGTTATATTATATAAAACTGAAAGGTCACTGACTGACAATTGACAGAAATAGAAGTGGTACTTGCCGATATGGTGGGGGGGAGTGTTTAGTACGGTTGTATAGAGGGTGTTTTGAAACCAACCAGAAAAATCCGACATCACCAAAAACTGGTTTCCTCGATGGAACTGCTCAGGGGATCTCGGAAACTATAAATCGGATGGGGGTACCGCTTGAACTAAATATGCCCCAAACCTTGGGCCAATTTTGAAAATTTGAAAAAAAAGATGGCCGCCATACAAAAAAACATGGCCGCCATACAAAATAAAAATGTTAATAACTTTTGAACGGTTAGAGATAGGTATATGGTGCTCGACCAAATGTCATAGAGGGCGATGGGGGAAATTTGGAAAAGTTGGAAAAATTAAAAAAAAAGAAAAAAAAATGGCGGCCATTTTGAAAGTTGCTCCGATCCGACTGAAATTTTGCATCGGGGGGTTTTCTGGGTCAAAGATTATTATTATGAAAAAAAATTTTGGATTCCGCCATTTTTCAATATGGCCGCCATACAAAAGTTTGTTTTCAGAACAAAAAGGGTAAACAAAACTTTAGAACCGTAATCGATAGGAAGCTTTTAAAAAAAAAACAGCAGCCACCCCCCCACGCGAGCTGCTTTAGCAGCTCGCGCACGCGGCGAAATACTAGTTATATTATATAAAACTGAAAGGTCACTGACTGACAATTGACAGAAATAGAAGTGGTACTTGCCGATATGGTGGGGGGGAGTGTTTAGTACGGTTGTATAGAGGGTGTTTTGAAACCAACCAGAAAAATCCGAAATCACCAGAAAGTGGTTTCCTCGATGGAACTGCTCAGGGGATCTCGGAAACTATAAATCGGATGGGGGTACCGCTTGAACTAAATATGCCCCAAACCTTGGGCCAATTTTGAAAATTTGAAAAAAAAGATGGCCGCCATACAAAAAAACATGGCCGCCATACAAAATAAAAATGTTAATAACTTTTGAACGGTTAGAGATAGGTATAGGGTGCTCGACCAAATGTCATAGAGGGCGATGGGGGAAATTTGGAAAAGTTGGAAAAATTAAAAAAAAAGAAAAAAAAATGGCGGCCATTTTGAAAGTTGCTCCGATCCGACTGAAATTTTGCATCGGGGGGTTTTCTGGGTCAAAGATTATTATTATGAAAAAAAATTTTGGATTCCGCCATTTTTCAATATGGCCGCCATACAAAAGTTTGTTTTCAGAACAAAAAGGGTAAACAAAACTTTAGAACTGTAATCGATAGGAAGCTTTTAAAAAAAAACAGCAGCCACCCCCCCACGCGAGCTGCTTTAGCAGCTCGCGCACGCGGCGAAATACTAGTTATATTATATAAAATTAAAAGACCACTCACTGACTGACTGACTGACTGACATATAATTGACAGAAATAGAAGTGGTACTTGCCGTTATGGTGGGGGGTAGTGTTTGGTACGGTTGTATAGAGGATGTTATGAAACCAACCAGAAAAATCCGAAATCCATGGAAAGGTGTCTCCGAGATGAAACTGCTCAGGGGATCTCGGAAACTATAAATCGGATGGGGGTACCGCTTGAACTAAATATGCCCCAAAACCTGGGCCATTTTTGAAAATTTGAAAAAAAAGATGGCCGCCATACAAAAAAACATGGCCGCCATACAAAATAAAAATGCAAATAACTTTTGAATGGTAAGAGATAGATATAGAGTGCTCGACCAAATGTCATAGAGGGCGATGGGGAAAATTTGGAAAAGTTGGAAAAATTAAAAAAAAAAGAAAAAAAATGGCGGCCATTTTGAAAGTTGCTCCGATCCGACTGAAATTTTGCATCGGGGGGTTTTCTGGGTCGTAGATTACGATTATGAAAAACATTTTTGGATTCCGCCATTTTTCAAGATGGCTGCCATACAAAAGTTTTTTTTCCGGAAAAATAAGTCAAACAAAACTTTTGAACCGTAGTCGATAGGCAACAAAAGCAAAAAAAGCAACACCCCCCCCACGCGAGCTGCTTTAGCAGCTCGCGCACGCCACAAAATCACTTGGATTCCGCCATTTTTCAAGATGGCCGCCATACAAAAGTTTTTTTTTTGAGAACAACTGAACTTAAATAACTTTAGAACCGTAATCGATAGGGAGCTTTTATTAAAAAGCAAAACATCCCCCCACGCGAGCTGCTTTAGCAGCTCGCGCACGCCACACAATCACTTGAAATCCAGCTTTTTTTCAAGATAGCCGCCATACAAAAGTTTGATTTCAAAACAAAATGGGTAAACAAAACTTTAGAACCGTAATCGATAGGAAGCTTTTAAAAAAAAACAGCAGCCACCCCCCCACGCGAGCTGCTTTAGCAGCTCGCGCACGCGGCGAAATACTAGTCCTAAATATTATAAAATTGTAAAATAATAACCACCCCAGCCAGCATCCTGGGTCCCAACTAGCAGAGGGCAGGAGAATTTGGGCTATCTATAGGCCTTTAATTAAATTTACACGTGGTAGGTCTCTCGTATGCGGGAGGCCGTCTGGGTAGGTACCACCGCTTTGCCAGTTATTCTGCCGCCAAGCAGTAGTGCGCAAGCGTTACTGTGTTCCAGTTTGAAGGGCATTGTAGTCAGCGAACTTACTGGGCATATGAGACTTAATATCTGATGTCTCCGGGTGATGAGCGTAATGCAGAGCTACGCAGTGCTTTTAATGGTATTAAACATTTGCAGTGCCACGCAAATGTTTTAGGCAGGCGTGGCGCTTACAATAAGGCAAACTATCACTCAGTTCCATAAAAATGTTACTAGGTTGTCAAATAGCTTCTTCTTGTAAGTTAGTTCTATTATGTAGTGTGTAGAATAATTGTTTTAGTAATAAAATCATTCGCCTTTTTTGCCACCCCGTTCATATAGCGAGTGTGACCCAGTGGGAGAACGTGCGACTTTCGATCCGACGCACCCGAGTTCGAATCCCGCTGGCCCCACACCACTGAGTTTCTTAAGTTATATTTGGATTTAACACTAGCTCTAAAAACGGTAAAGGAAAACATCGTGAGGAAACCGGCATATCCCAAAAATTCAGACCATGTGACATCCACCAACCCGCACTGGGCCAGCGTGGTGGATTAAGGCCCATACTCTCTCTATGAAAGAAGGCCCGTGTCCCAGCAGTGGGACCGTGATGGGCTGATGATGATTCATATACTTCATGTAAGTATGTAAGTAGTTTGCAATGTGAGATTTCTCAGGCACTCATCCGTTTAAAGTTTTAAATTATTTGACAAAGCACTACGTAACAATGAATTAAAAGAATCAGTTGTTTTTTGTTTAGGCTAACTTATTTATACATACTCGTACATACTCGTAAGAAGTATTCTGTTATTTTTTTTTATTAAAAGGGAACGCCACGCTGAAATTTTCATACAAAAAGAGAAAACGTTTTCTACCCCTATAATAATGTTAACCAAATTCGATGAAATGAATTAAACATGTAAGAGATGTTATCATTATTGAGGTTTGTAGGTTTTATTTTTTCGATAATTCTTATAGAATTTGAATAAATGGACCCAAAAAAACTCGTTATTTACTCGATATTTTTTTTTGAAGTTTGAAGGCTTTTACTTTAGAAATAAACATAAACTTAGAAAAAGGAAACCTACAAACCTAGTTTATTCTCCGTTTAAGAAATTGAGACCATAATTACCAAATTTGGTTGAGATTTAGTGTGGTAGAAACGTTTTCTCCCGAAACGCTAATTTTAACAAAAATCTGAAGCATGATACGATATTTAGTTAAATTATTATTATTTAGTTATTTAATTATTATTATTTAATTATTATTATTATTTCTCAGAAGCAATGGGATGGGCCGCTCTGCGAGTTAGAACGTACAGATCTGCTCAACACAGCTGCTTTCTCTACAGAGCGTGCACGTCTTCTTGCTGTTTCACGCTGGGAATCGGGACTTTGGTTGCAAGCCCTACCATCAAAGAACATTGGAAGCCTTTTTGACAACAGCACATTCCGATTGGCAGTTTCCTTACGTTTAGGCGCGTGTTGCCAAGTCCCCCACCGGTGTACTTGTGGTGAAATGGTGGATCGGTTTGGCCACCACGGTTTATCATGCAGCAGAAGTGCGGGTCGCATATCACGGCACGCCAGCTTGAATGATGTCATCCGTCGGGCCTTTGTCAGTGCCGGTGTACCATCAGTCCTAGAGCCTAATGGACTGATGCGTGACGACGGTAAGAGGCCCGATGGAATGACACTAATTCCTTGGAAGATGGGACGGCCGTTAGTATGGGATGCTACCTGTGTAGATACCCTAGCTCCGTCTCATCTTCCAGAAACGACTGTTCGGGCTGGCGGAGCTGCGTCAAAAGCGGAAAACCTCAAACGGCGCAAATATACAAATCTCGACCGAGGTTGCATGTTTGTGCCGTTTGGGGTAGAAACATTAGGACCGTGGGGGCCGAGCACCCATGAAATCTATAGGGACTTGGCAAAACGTCTGGTGGAGGCGACATGTGACCAGAATGCTGGCTCATATTTGGGTCAGAAAATTAGCATTGCCATTCAGCGTGGCAATGCGGCCAGCGTTCTGGGCACTTTCCCTTCCACCATAGGCCTTTTAGAATAATTGTATTATATTTTGTATATATATTTAAGTTATTTTAGTTCAGATTTAGATATTTCTTTGTTATAGATTAATACATATAATTGGTCGATATTTCATTTTTTAATTTTGTTGTAGGTTAGTTTAGTTTTTATCATTCTATATATTTGTACATAATTGTTTATTATTTAGTTAATTTATTTAATTTAATTTAAGCATTTTCTGCGAGACCGTAAACTATTATTCAAATACCTAGTGCCCGCTGGCCGCGGCTGTGCCATATCCTCTTAAGCTGTGCCTACGTGATACACCTACTTATACGAAAGTATATGAAGTGTGTAACAAAAGAATGCCGGTTTATTTACTTTTTACTGTCGTTAAAAAAGAGTTCTGACATGATCCATTGAAACTGGTTCTGCATTAGTTTAAATAAGGTCCCTACCTACTTCATTACCTAGCCGCACCTACACGTCCAACACTCCGTCTCACAAAGAGCGGCGCTTTACAAAATAATTATTAACAGAAAAACTACAAAAAACCACTCGAAATTAGTTCCCGATGACAGTCAAAAAATATGTGTATATTTTTTCCAGCGCCACAAAAAAAGAAAAAAAAAGGCAAGCGTAGTATAGCGCCACGGCTGACGCGCGGGATCTTTGCTCGCAGCGGGGCATCTTCGACTTTCGGTACTAAATTTCCACGTGGCATATTTATTCGGGTCCAAGATTATTTTCTACTAGGGTTTTATGATAATCGTGGTTCTATAACGACTAATGAATTACAGTTAGTGTGACATTAGAGGCTGTGACGTAAGTTATGGGGCCTACGGTCGGCTTGTTAACAGAGGTCCTTGTTATCGTGTTGTCCGGCTCTTTAGGAGATCAGATGGTATCTGAGCGCCCTGTGTCTTTATGTGGTGTGATAGAGTGACACTTTAGTGATTTTTTCTTCTCAATTAGGGTCTTTTGGTGTCACAGGGTCTGCCGCTGAGAGGACGTTCCATTTTTATTAGGAAAAGATTACCTTGCTAAAGGTTTTATGAATATCGTAAACACAAAGGCAGATTGTGGCTCAGTGGGAGCATGTGCGACTTTCTATTTGACGCACCCGAGTTCGAATCCCGCTGACCTCTGACTTTCTTAAGTTATGTGCGGATTTAACACTCGCTCTAATAACGTTGAAGGAAAACATCGTGTGGAAACCGGCATGTCCAAGAATTAATCATAAAAATTTAAGGACATGTGACATACACCAACCCGCAATCGGCCAGCGAGGTGGATTATGGCCTATAATCTCTCTATGAGAGAAGACCCGTGTCCCAGCAGTGGGAACATGATGGGCTGATGATGATGATGAAAGGCAGATTTCTTATATATACTAATATATTATACTAAGATTCTAAAGAGATAAAATTGTGTGTATATTTGTATGAGGTTTACTCTGAAACTACTGACAAGATTTTGAAAAAAATATAAAAAAAACAACAATATACCGTCGAATTGAGAGCCTCCTTTTTGAAGTCGGTTAAAAATGATTTCTCGCGTGTAACCATTTTCATGTTAATGACAGGCATCAGTAATACGTACCTATCATGTTAATATGCATCATTTACATAGTAAGTACCTATAAATAGGTAGCTGGTAGGTATATAGTAGATATGTTGTCACCACATCACTATTTTCGTTTGGGATAGTCCCATTTAATATAGAGCCCAAGCCTATTTTTATTTATTCCAATTCTACAAAGTAGCCAACTAGTACATAAGAAACACAACATTGTACAAACCCAAAAAATTGTAACAAAATCTTTAAAAAATGCCCCCCAGTTACTTGCCGTATCTTCTGAGTAGGTAGTGGTTCTTTTTCCGATATGGTGGTAGAGTAATTTTGATAATTTGACGTTCATAGATGCGCCTGTGATGCCAAAATGATTAAAGAGATTTTGATTTTGATTTTATGGAACTGAGTAATTTATTTATTTAATCTTTATTTTAGGCAACATTATATAAGTTACAGATGTACCTAATTTACTTATACTACGGCCCATATAAATATATACCTTAGAACTGACATACATACAATTATTTATATTAAAATATTTATGTGACACGTTTTGTCGGCGACGTGTGACTGTGTGACGCAACTGCGCGGTGACAGCGGTAAAGAGACGACCATGTCGTTCAGATAATTATAAAAATAATATAAAATTATGTAACATAAGTTTACATATTTAGGTAATATATTTAACCATATTATTTATCCAATAAAAAAAATTAAAATAAAAGTTTTAAATTTTATTCTTTATTTAATTATTTACCCATATTTGTTTCGTGTCTGGGTGTTGTGGGACCATGGTCCTCATACTTTCTGGTTCCCTAGATACAGGGAATCCTAGTTAGGGGTCAGGTATGTATGTGATCGTTGGGCGTTATTTTTATTTTATTCGCAAT
Source organism: Petrophora chlorosata (assembly GCA_951640565.1). Lineage (NCBI taxonomy): Eukaryota > Metazoa > Arthropoda > Insecta > Lepidoptera > Geometridae > Petrophora > Petrophora chlorosata. Next base: position 8,391,536 of record OX621209.1, read on the forward strand.
AAATTAATTTGAATTTGAAAAGCTTTAGGTGACCATCTTATTTTGTCATAGCTACAGTTACGGTGTCACCCGCAGTTTTCAGGGATAAGAGTATCTATACCAACATCAAAATCCGGTACATTCTCACAAACTTTCGTATTTAGGCTTAGTAGGTTAGTATAAGAATATTTAGGTACGAGTGGTTATTATTTAATACAATTATTATATTAATGTAATCAATCATAAATTGTAGAAACTTTTCAATCCAATATTTTATATATAAACGATATATACCAACTATAAACATAAAACATTTCTTTAAAATATATACCTATTCAAGTTTAAGTTCAATATATCAAATATATATTTTAGTTTTCTCCACATTTCGGACTTCGGACTCTCAAATACTCGAAAACTAACTTGTCCAAAACTTTAATTACAAATAATGGTCACTACACTATCCTAGTACGATTATTCATTATGTAAACTATAAACATAGAACATTTCTTTAAAATTGATACCTACTCATGCAGTTTTCGTTTGATTTTAGTTTTCTTCACATTTCGGAATTCGGACCATTTAAGACTCGAAAACTGACTTGTCCAAAACTTTAATTACAAATAATGGTCACTGCACTATCCTAGTACTATTATTCATTACGTAAACTATAAACATAGAACATTTCTTTATATTGATACCTACTCATGCAGTTTTAGTTTGATTTTAGTTTTCTCCACATTTCGGACCCTTCGAACCCTTTATGACTCAAAAACTGACTTGTCCAAAACTTTAATAACAAATAATGGTCACTGCACTATCCTAGTACTGTTATTTATTCTGTGACTGTACCATCATTTACTCGTAACAAAAACGAATGCGAGTCTTGGGTCAAGCGACACGATGCCACCATCCATCATCGTCGACGTCGCCGCCACAGTCAGTGTGATAGTTACCATGAGATGGATGGTGAGTACTCACCCTTGGAACAATTAGACAGTGACGACAACTGGGTGATGAGTTCGATTTGTTGGTATATGTATCTACATAATGTATGTATGTATTGTATATTGTATAATATATTATATTTTATTTAAGTATGTTTATGACACATGTATATTACGATCATATCATCATCAGCCCATCACGTTCCCGCTGCTAGGTCTCAGGCCTTTCTCATAGAGAGAGTATGGGCCATAATCCACCACGCTGGTCCAGTGCGAGTTAGTGGATGTCACATGTCTTTGAATTTTTGTGATTAATTCTTAGACATACCGATTTCCTCACGATGTTTTCCTTCACCGTTTTTAGAGCGAGTGTAAAATCCGCTCATAACTAAAGAAAGCCAGTAGTGCGGGGCCAGCGGGATTCGAACTCGGGTGCGTCGGATCAAAAGTCACACGTGCTCCCACTGAGCCACACTTGCTCATCGCTCAGGATCTCTACAATACAATACAATATAAAAATACTTTATTGTACATATGGAACATATATTATGGAACTGAGAGTCTTTAAACACGTGTAGTCTTTAAACCCATAACATTTTAATACCGTCGACATTTCTAACGACAAGGGTCAAGCGTGAGACAAGTTTGAAAAGATCGTCAAAGAGTCGATGTCTAAAATAATAATCGTACTTCTGAACGTTATGCTCTTTATTATACTATAGTGTAGATGTGGTGTGAACCGGATAATACTGGTGACATGGTGCAAGCCAAACTATTTTCTAAATCTCGGTTAAAATATAATCAAAATCAAATCAAAATAGGAGTATTGCGCAAGCATTCCTGTGTTCCGGTTTGAAGGGCATTGTAGCCAGCAAAATTACTGGGCATATGAGCTTAATATTCAGATATTCTAAAATATTTTGATATTCTATTCAGATATTCTCTCGTCTCGAGGTGATGAGCGCCATGTAGTGCTACGCAGTGCTTTTGGTATTATAAGTTCTGGGTGGCGCTGCAATGGTGAACGGCTTGCTAGCCTCATCACTCAGTAACAAAAAATATGTAAGTTATCATCATCATCCCACTGCTGGGATATGGGCCTTCTCGCATAGATAAAGTATAGGCAATCAACCACGCTGGCCCAGTGCGGGTTGGTGAATAAAAATGTAAGTGCCTACTAGAAATTCAGTTCGAAACTTCTGTGACCATTTTTCTTCAGTTTAGATCCTTCGTTTCAAATTCATTAAGGCCTTGATAAGCTCTTTGACCTTAACCAATACTTATAAGTTTTACCAAATGCGGGTAGTTGGTGACAACGCCCGTCGTTCCTGACGCTGATACCCGCTTCTCCAGACTTCTCGTGACCACGGTCAATGCAACTTGATCTAAACGTCGAGGTTAATCAAAATGTTTTTTTGATTTTAAAATTGTGAGCGAAGAGACCCGATATTATCATATAGCCAATACTTATTAGGTAGATTTTTTATCTATATTATTTGGGGGCCTTTATACATTAATAAGTACATGTCATCCCCATTATATATGCTAATACTATAATAGAAAAGTTACATTAATTATGGATATACCTGAGAAAAGATGAAAATAACCCCACATTACGCAGGGCTATACTCATATCAGGCATTTATGTATGTTTGTAAGTCTTCATAAACAGCCATTTGTAGACCACATAGTAACCATTTATATGAACAGGTCTTTCGCTGCTTCAGACGTTGATTGAGCCAAAATTTTATACACACACACACACATCGTAGCTATTCAAACCGTAAGTGCTCATGAGCACCTGTCTTTCATTTTGAAACCGGACACACTCCACCAACAAGTGATGTACATCTTCCACAGTGCCACAAGTTAAGCAGCTAGGTGTTTCACTCTTCTGCATCATGAAGTCAAACTTGTTCAGAGGCATGTGTCCTGATCTCAACCTATGAGCAATGAAAATCAGCTTTCTAGGGAGCAAACTATTACAGAACCAAGGAATATAAGGAGGCTCACACTGAATTGATGGATTTCGCAAAACTGGTTGGTGCTATTATTGTTATAGGCTGGCGTATTGCTTATCATCAGGCAAACGACCAGGTCGTCTCGTCTTTCATTTGCATAAAAAAAACTGTATGTTGTTTTAAAAATGTACTTAAATTTTGTGGCAAATAAAAAACTATTAATATTATCATACAATACAATCTATCTCTATAGTGTACCACTACAGCACCATCTTTATAAGAAAATCTTGGCCTCGCCATCACAAAAAGTGCCATAAATTATAAAATTTATTCCCTCACTAGACAGGTTAACGCGTAATAATATGATGGAGGCTGTCTTTACCGTTCGCCGCTTCCTACGACCAAGTCTAGGTTGTAAACGTCGGTGTAAACCAAACCGAAGCACCGCTTTTGATGTTCCCAACTTTACGCTGGACCCTCAGTAGTTTAGTAGTAATATCTCTGTAGGCATTTGAGACTTTGAAACTTGTGTATGAAAATGACAAAAATATGTGAAAAATGCAGACTTGTCCAACATTTATTAAAAAAAGTAGTACAGCCTGCATTCATTGAAATAAAAGTAGTATTAACAGTTACGTAGGTACCTGTATCTACGTTGAGGTACTAAACACTTAAGTACGGTGTATCGTTGTATCGGTGTATCGTTGCATTGGTGTAACAGTGTATTGGTGTAGCGCTGTATCGGTGTATCGGTGTATATGTGTGTAAGTGTATCGGTGTATCGGTGAATCGTTGTATCGGTGTACTGGTGAATCGGTCTAACATTGTATCGGTGTATCGGTGTTTCGGTGTATCAGCGTAACGGTAACGGTTTTTCGATTTTGTTTTATTCATATAAGTAATCGAACAGCGTTTCTGAACATAGAAACAAATAAACTTAAAATAAGCCCAAAACAGGACAGTTAATGTGTATGATATACATATGAAAGTAACAATTCCATGACATTATAGTACCTATAACACAAAACATTATAATATAACAAACAAACTTTCCTTGAACATAAAGACAAAACTAGGGATATCTCCTCCCACATAGCTATAATATTATAGCTAGACTTTAAATACTATAAGCACAAGAGCTAAGAAAGGCCACAAAAATCATCATAAAGAACAAAGGGACAATTTAAAAAAAATGGATCATAATTTACAATCGTTCCTAAAAGATTTTTTCCTTCATACCGACAACATCATTTAAAATTAAAGCCACCGAGTGCTCTAATTGTTCCCTAATTATTAAGAACGCTCTAAAGGGCCCTTCAACAAAGACGCTGACTTATTAATGCATGCTAATAGAGCATTGTTTGAGCAATTTAGTTAAATCCACGAAGATGAGGAAAATTCTGATAATTGAGTTATGTTTAACGATATATCGGCGTATCGTTGTATCGTATCGGTATATCGGTAAATCGTTGTATCAATGTATCGGTGTATCGGTGTATCGTATCGATGTATATAACAGGGCCGAAACATTTAAATTCAAGATCGTTTCTATGATGTCAGTAATCAAAAATTCAATCAATCATCAAAAGGTCGCTTCAAAATCATATTTCTCTGAAAACTTGAACTCTAAAAAATATCTAGGTAGCTATGTGGTGCTACAGGATATTTGCGTGAATATGGTTGTTTCCAATTATTGATTTGTTATTTATTTATTTACACAAGTAATTTACAGAAAACATCCAACACATTACATTGAAATGAAATGAAATGAAATGAAATGAAATGAAATGAAACGAAACGAAACGAAACGAAACGAAACGAAACGAAACGAAACGAAACGAAACGAAACGAAACGAAACGAAACGAAACGAAACGAAACGAAACGAAACGAAACGAAACGAAACGAAACGAAACGAAACGAAACGAAACGAAACGAAACGAAACGAAACGAAACGAAACGAAACGAAACGAAACGAAACGAAACGAAACGAAACGAAACGAAACGAAACGAAACGAAACGAAACGAAACGAAACGAAACGAAACGAAACGAAACGAAACGAAACGAAACGAAACGAAACGAAACGAAACGAAACGAAACGAAAAGAAACGAAACGAAAAGAAACGAAACGAAAAGAAAAGAAAAGAAACGAAACGAAACGAAACGAAACGAAACGAAACGAAACGAAACGAAACGAAACGAAACGAAACGAAACGAAACGAAACGAAACGAAACGAAACGAAACGAAACGAAACGAAACGAAACGAAACGAAACGAAACGAAACGAAACGAAACGAAACGAAACGAAACGAAACGAAACGAAACGAAACGAAACGAAACGAAACGAAACGAAACGAAACGAAACGAAACGAAACGAAACGAAACGAAACGAAACGAAACGAAACGAAACGAAACGAAACGAAACGAAACGAAACGAAACGAAACGAAACGAAACGAAACGAAACGAAACGAAACGAAACGAAACGAAACGAAACTAAACTAAACTAAACTAAACGAAACGAAACGAAACGAAACGAAACGAAACGAAACGAAACGAAACGAAACGAAACGAAACGAAACGAAACGAAACGAAACGAAACGAAACGAAACGAAACGAAACGAAATGAAACGAAACGAAACGAAACGAAACGAAACGAAACGAAACGAAACGAAACGAAACGAAACGAAACGAAACGAAACGAAACGAAACGAAACGAAACGAAACGAAACGAAACGAAACGAAACGAAATGAAATGAAATGAAATGAAATGAAATGAAATGAAATGAAATGAAATAAGTTTACTGTAGCAAAAAACATACTTAACTAGACATTAATACTAGATATTGCTACAAAACGGCCCTACTAAGCATAATGCCGGATGAAGCAACCAGCGCTGATCTTCCGTAGTAGCCGCCCGGTGACATCACGGATCGTAACATAAGATATATATAGATACAAAATAACATAAAATTTATAATGGCAAGAACAATTTGCACAAAAACATGATACGCTTAAAACAATACGCTTAAACACAATACAAAATATAAGATTAAAACATAGAGCACCAAGGTGATATAAAAAGAAAGAAAAAATCCTTAGAATTTTTATAATAACACACTTGAGTCATGTCGCAGAGTTTCCTGCTTATTTTGGTGTTGACAAATATACATTTTTAATTAATTAATTATTAATATAATATAAAACTGGAAGACCATCACTGACTGACTGACTGACTGACTGACTGACTGACTGACTGACATATTGACAGAATTGATCTCCGACTTGCCGTTATGGTGGGGAGGAGTGTTTGGTACGGTTGTATAGAGGGTGTTTTGAAACCAACCAGAAAAATCCGAAATCACCAGAAAGTGGTTTCCTTGATGGAACTGCTCAGGGGATCTCGGAAACTATAAATCGGATGGGGGTACCGCTTGAACTAAATATGCCCCAAACCTTGGGCCAATTTTGAAAATTTGAAAAAAAAGATGGCCGCCATACAAAAAAACATGGCCGCCATACAAAATAAAAATGTTAATAACTTTTAAATGGTTAGAGATAGGTATAGGGTGCTCGACCAAATGTCATAGAGGGCGATGGGGGAAATTTGGAAAAGTTGGAAAAATTAAAAAAAAAGAAAAAAAAATGGCGGCCATTTTGAAAGTTGCTCTGATCCGACTGAAATTTAGCATCGGGGGGTTTTCTGGGCCGTAGATAAGGAATTTGAAAAAAAATTTTTGATTCCGCCATTTTTCAAGATGGCTGCCATACAAATGTTTTTTTTCATGACAAAATAGGTGAAAATAATATGCAAATAACTTTTAAACGGTTACAGATAGGTATAGGGTGCTCGACCAAATATCATAGAGGACCATAGGGGAAATTTGGAAAAGTTGAAAAAATTAAAAAAAAAGAAAGAAAAATGGCGGCCATTTTGAAAAATGCTCCGATTCGACTGAAATTTTGCATCGGGGGGTTTTTGGGGTCGTAGATTACGATTTTGAAAAAATAATTTGGATTCCGCCATTTTTCAAGATGGCCGCCATACAAAAGTTTTTTTTCCGAACAAAGAGAATAACTTTAAAACCGTAATCGATAGGGAGCTTCTATAAAAAAAAAACAACACCACCCCACGCGAGCTGCTTTAGCAGCTCGCGCACGCCACAAAATCACTTGGATTGCGCCATTTTCCAATATGGCCGCCATACAAAAGTTTGTTTTTAGAACATAAAGGCTTAGATAACTTTAGAACCGTAATCGATAGGAAGTTTCTATAAAAAAAAAAAATAACACCACCACCACGCGAGCTGCTTTAGCAGCTCGCGCACGCGGCGAAATACTAGTTATATTATATAAAACTTAAAGACCACTCACTGACAATTGACAGAAATAGAAGTGGTACTTGCCGATATGGTGGGGGGTAGTGTTTGGTACCGTTGGATAGAGGATGTTTTGAAACCAACCAGAAAAATCCGAAATCCATGGAAAGGTGTCTCCGAGATGGAACTGCTCAAGGGATCTCAGAAACTATAAATCGGATGGGGGTACCGCTTGAACTAAATATGCCCCAAAACCTGGGCCATTTTTGAAAATTTGAAAAAAAAGATGGCCGCCATACAAAAAAACATGGCCGCCATACAAAATAAAAATGCAAATAACTTTTAAACGGTAAGAGATAGGTATAGGGTGCTCGAACAAATGTCATAGAGGGCGATGGGGGAAATTTGGTAAAGTTGGAAAAATTAAAAAAAAAGAAAAAAAAATGGCGGCCATTTTGAAAGTTGCTCCGATCCGACTGAAATTTTGCATCGGGGGGTTTTCTGGGTCGAAGATTACAATTATGAAAAAAAATTTTGGATTCCGCCATTTTTCAAGATGGCTGCCATACAAAAGTTTTTTTTCCGGAAAAATAAGCCAAACAAAACTTTTGAACCGTAGTCGATAGGAAGCGTCTATAACAAAAAAGCAACACCCCCCCACGCGAGCTGCTTTAGCAGCTCGCGCACGCCACAAAATCACTTGAATTTCGCCATTTTTCAAGATGGCCGCCATACAAATGTAATTTTTTCAGAACAACTGAACTTAAATAACTTTAGAACCGTAATCGATAGGGAGCTTTTATAAAAAAAAGCAAAACCCCCCCACGCGAGCTGCTTTAGCAGCTCGCGCACGCCACACAATCACTTGAAATCCAGCTTTTTTTCAAGATGGCCGCCATACAAAAGTTTGATTTCAAAACAAAAAGGGTAGACAAAACTTTAGAACCGTAATCGATAGGAAGCTTTAAAAAAAAAACAGCAGCCACCCCCCCACGCGAGCTGCTTTAGCAGCTCGCGCACGCGGCGAAATACTAGTTATATTATATAAAAGTTAAATACCATCACTGACTGACTGACTGACTGACTGACATATTGACAGAATTGATCTCCGACTTGCCGTTATGGTGGGGGGGAGTGTTTGGTACGGTTGTATAGAGGGTGTTTTGAAACCAACCAGAAAAATCCGAAATCACCAGAAAATGGTTTCCTTGATGGAACTGCTCAGGGGATCTCGGAAACTATAAATCGGATGGGGGTACCGCTTGAACTAAATATGCCCCAAACCTTGGGCCAATTTTAAAAATTTGAAAAAAAAGATGGCCGCCATACAAAAAAACATGGCCGCCATACAAAATGAAAATGTTAATAACTTTTGAATGGTTAGAGATAGGTATAGGGTGCTTGACCAAATGTCATAGAGGACGACGGGGGAAATTTGGAAAAGTTGGAAAAATTAAAAAAAAAGAAAAAAAAATGGCGGCCATTTTGAAAGTTGCTCCGATCCGACTGAAATTTTGCATCGGGGGGTTTTCTGGGCCGTAGATTACGATTTTGCAAAAAAAAATTTAATTCCGCCATTTTTCAAGATGGCTGCCATACAAAGGTTTTTTTTCATGACAATATAGGTGAAAATAATATGCAAATAACTTTTTAACGGTTTCAGATAGGTATAGGGTGCTCGACCAAATATCATAGAGGACCATAGGGGAAATTTGGAAAAGTAGGAAAAATTAAAAAAAAATGAAAGAAAAATGGCGGCCATTTTGAAAAATGCTCCGATTCGACTGAAATTTTGCATCGGGGGGTTTTTTAGGTCGTAGATTACGATTATGAAAAAATAATTTGGATTCCGCCATTTTTCAAGATGGCCGCCATACAAAAGATTTTTTTCCGAACAAAGAGAATAACTTTAAAACCGTAATCGATAGGGAGCTTCTATAAAAAAAAAGCAACACCCCCCCACGCGAGCTGCTTTAGCAGCTCGCGCACGCCACAAAATCACTTTGATTGCGCCATTTTCCAAGATGGCCGACATACAAACGTTTTATTTTTTCAGAACAATAAAGTTTAAATAACTTTAGAACCGTAATCGATAGGAAGTTTCTATAAAAAAAAATAACACCACCACCACGCGAGCTGCTTTAGCAGCTCGCGCACGCGGCGAAATACTAGTTAATATAATATAAAACTGGAAGACCACTCACTGACTGACTGACTGACTGACATATTGACAGAATTGATCTCCGACTTGCCGTTATGGTGGGGGGGAGTGTTTGGTACCGTTGGATAGAGGATGTTTTGAAACCAACCAGAAAAATCCGAAATCCATGGAAAGTTGTCTCCGAGATGGAACTGCTCAAGGGATCTCGGAAACTATAAATCGGATGGGGGTACCGCTTGAACTAAATATGCCCCAAAACCTGGGCCATTTTTGAAAATTTGAAAAAAAAGATGGCCGCCATACAAAAAAACATGGCCGCCATACAAAATAAAAATGCAAATAACTTTTAAACGGTAAGAGATAGATATAGAGTGCTCGACCAAATGTCATAGAGGACGATGGCGGAAATTTGGAAAAGTTGGAAAAATTAAAAAAAAAGAAAAAAAAATGGCGGCCATTTTGAAAGTTGCTCCGATCCGACTGAAATTTTGCATAGGGAGGTTTTCTGGGGCGTAGATTACGATTATGAAAAAAAAATTTAGATTTCTTCATTTTTTAAGATGGCTGCCATACAAATGTTTTTTTTCATGACAAAATAGGTGAAAATAATATGCAAATAACTTTTAAACGGTTACAGAAAGGTATAGGGTGCTCGACCAAATATCATAGAGGACCATAGGGAAAATTTGGAAAAGTTGGAAAAATTAAAAAAATAGATAGAAAAATGGCGGCCATTTTGAAAAATGCTCCGAATCGACTGAAATTTTGCATGGGGGGGTTTTTTAGGTCGTAGATTACGATTATGAAAAAATAATTTGGATTCCGCCATTTTTCAAGATGGCCTCAATACAAATGTTTTTTTTCATGACAAAATAGGTGAAAATAATATGCAAATAACTTTTAAACGGTTACAGATAGGTATAGGGTGCTCGACCAAATATCATAGAGGACCATAGGGGAAATTGGGAAAAGTTGGAAAAATTTAAAAAAAAGAAAGAAAAATGGCGGCCATTTTGAAAAATGCTCCGATTCGACTGAAATTTTGCATCGGGGGGTATTTTAGGTCGTAGATTACGATTATGAAAAAATAATTTGGATTCCGCCATTTTTCAAGATGGCCGCCATACAAAAGATTTTACCGAACAAAGAGAATAACTTTAAAACCGTAATCGATAGGGAGCTTCTATAAAAAAAAACAACACCACCCCACGCGAGCTGCTTTAGCAGCTCGCGCACGCCACAAAATCACTTGGATTGCGCCTTTTTCCAATATGGCCGCCATACAAAAGTTTGTTTTTAGAACATAAAGGCTTAGATAACTTTAGAACCGTAATCGATAGGAAGTTTCTCTAAAAAAAAAATAACACCACCACCACGCGAGCTGCTTTAGCAGCTCGCGCACGCGGCGAAATACTAGTTTATATTATATAAAACTGGAAGACCATGACATTTGACAGAAATAGAAGTGGTACTTGCCGTTATGGTGGGGGGGAGGGTTTGGTACCGTTGGATAGAGGGTGTTTTGAAACCAACCAGAAAAATCCGAAATCACCAGAAAGTGGTTTCCGTGATGGAACTGCTCAGGGGATCTCGGAAACTATAAATCGGATGGGGGTACCGCTTGAACTAAATATGCCCCAAACCTTGGGCCAATTTTGAAAATTTGAAAAAAAAGATGGCCGCCATACAAAAAAACATGGCCGCCATACAAAATAAAAATGTAAATAACTTTTGAATGGTTAGAGATAGGTATAGGGTGCTCGACCAAATGTCATAGAGGGCGATGGGGGAAATTTGAAAAAGTTGGAAAAATTAAAAAAAAAGAAAAAAAAATGGCGGCCATTTTGAAAGTTGCTCCGATCCGACTGAAATTTTGCAAAGGGGAGTTTTCTGGGTCGTAGATTACGATTATGAAAACAAAATTTGGATTCCGCCATTTTTCAAGATGGCTGCCATACAAACGTTTTTTTTCATGACAAAATAGGTGAAAATAATATGCAAATTACTTTAAAACGGTTAGAGATAGGTATAGGGTGTTCGACCAAATGTCAAAGAGGACCATGGGACAAATTCGGAAATGTCCGAAAAATTAAAAAAAAAAGAAAGAAAAATGGCGGCCATTTTGAAAGTTGCTCCGATCCGACTGAAATTTTGCATCGGGGGGTTTTTGGGGTTGTAGATTACGATTATGAAAAAATAATTTGGATTCCGCCATTTTTCAAGATGGCCGCCATACAAAAGTTTTTTTCCGAACAATATGAAATAACTTTAAAACCGTAATCGATAGGGAGCTTCTATAAAAAAAGCAACACCCCCCCACGCGAGCTGCTTTAGCAGCTCGCGCACGCCACAAAATCACTTGGATTGCACCATTTTCCAAGATGGCCGCCATACAAAGTTGGTTTGTAGAACATAATAGCTTAGATAACTTTAGAACCGTAATCGATAGGAAGTTTCTATAAAAAAAAATAACACCACCACCACGCGAGCTGCTTTAGCAGCTCGCGCACGCGGCGAAATACTAGTTATATTATATAAAACTGAAAGGTCACTGACTGACAATTGACAGAAATAGAAGTGGTACTTCCCGATATGGTGGGGGGGAGTGTTTGGTACGGTTGTATAGAGGGTGTTTTGAAACCAACCAGAAAAATCCGAAATCCATGGAAAGGTGTCTCCGAGATGGAACTGCTCAAGGGATCTCGGAAACTATAAATCGGATGGGGGTACCGCTTGAACTAAATATGCCCCAAAACCTGGGCCATTTTTGAAAATTTGAAAAAAAAGATGGCCGCCATACAAAAAAACATGGCCGCCATACAAAATAAAAATGTAAATAACTTTTGAATGGTTAGAGATAGGTATAGGGTGCTCGACCAAATGTCATAGAGGGCGATGGGGGAAATTTGGTAAAGTTGGAAAAATTAAAAAAAAAGAAAAAAAAATGGCGGCCATTTTGAAAGTTGCTCCGATCCGACTGAAATTTTGCATCCGGGGGTTTTCTGGGTCGTAGATTACGATTATGAAAAAAAATTTTGGATTCCGCCATTTTTCAAGATGGCTGCCATACAAAAGTTTTTTTTCCGGAAAAATATGCCAAACAAAACTTTTGAACCGTAGTCGATAGGAAGCGTCTATAAAAAAAAAGCAACACCCCCCCACGCGAGCTGCTTTAGCAGCTCGCGCACGCCACAAAATCACTTGGATTCCGCCATTTTTCAAGATGGCCGCCATACAAAAGTCGTTTTTTCAGAACAACTGAACTTAAATAACTTTAGAACCGTAATCGATGGAGAGCTTTTATAAAAAAACGCAAACCCCCCCACGCGAGCTGCTTTAGCAGCTCGCGCACGCCACACAATCACTTGAAATCCAGTTTTTTTTCAAGATGGCCGCCATACAAAAGTTTGCTTTCATAACAAAATGGCTTATAAAACTTTAGAAGCGTAATCGATAGGGAGCTTTTAAAAATAAAAGCAATCACCCCCCCACGCGAGCTGCTTTAGCAGCTCGCGCACGCGGCGAAATACTAGTTATTATATAAAACTGAAAGACCATCACTGACTGACATATAATTGACAGAAATAGAAGTGGTACTTGCCGATATGGTGGGGGGCAGTGTTTGGTACCGTTGGATAGAGGGTGTTTTGAAACCAACCAGAAAAATCCGAAATCACCAGAAAGTGGTTTCCTCGATGGAACTGCTCAGGGGATCTCGGAAACTATAAATCGGATGGGGGTACCGCTTGAACTAAATATGCCCCAAACCTTGGGCCAATTTTGAAAATTTGAAAAAAAAGATGGCCGCCATACAAAAAAACATGGCCGCCATACAAAATAAAAATGTAAATAACTTTTGAACGGTTAGAGATAGGTATAGGGTGCTCGACCAAATGTCATAGAGGGCGATGGGGGAAATTTGAAAAAGTAGGAAAAATTAAAAAAAAAGAAAAAAAAATGGAGGCCATTTTGAAAGTTGCTCCGATCCGACTGAAATTTTGCATCGGGAGGTTTTCTGGGTCGTAGATTATAATTATGAAAAAAAAATTTGGATTCCGCCATTTTTCAAGATGGCTTCCATACAAATGTTTTTTTTCATGACAAAATAGGTGAAAATAATATGCAAATAACTTTTAAACGGTTACAGATAGGTAAAGGGTGCTCGATCAAATATCATAGAGGACCATAGGGGAAATTTGGAAAAGTTGGAAAAATTAAAAAAAAAGAAAGAAAAATGGCGGCCATTTTGAAAGTTGCTCCGATCCGACTGAAATTTTGCATCGGGGGGTTTTCTGGGCCGTAGATTACGATTATGAAAAAAAAATTTGGATTCCGCCATTTTTCAAGATGGCTGCCATACAAACGTTTTTTTCATGACAAAATAGGCGAAAATAATATGCAAATAACTTTTAAACGGTTAGAGATATGGATAGGGTGTTCGATTAAATATCATAGAGGACCATGAGAGAAATTTGGAAAAGTTGGAAAAATTAAAAAAAAAAGAAAAAAAAATGGCAACCATTTTGAAAGTTGCTCCGATCCGACTGAAATTTTGCATCGGGGGGTTTTCTGGGCCGTAGATTACGATTATGAAAAAATAATTTGGATTCCGCCATTTTTTAAGATTGCCGCCATACAAAAGATTTTTTTCCGAACAATGAGAATAACTTTAAAACCGTAATCGATAGGGAGCTTCTATAAAAAAAAAGCAACACCCTCCCACGCGAGCTGCTTTAGCAGCTCGCGCACGCCACAAAATCACTTTGATTGCGCCATTTTCCAAGATGGCCGACATACAAACGTTTTATTTTTTCAGAACAATAAAGTTTAAATAACTTTAGAACCGTAATCGATAGGAAGTTTCTATAAAAAAAAAATAGCACCACCACCACGCGAGCTGCTTTAGCAGCTCGCGCACGCGGCGAAATACTAGTTATATTATATAAAAGTGAAAGACCACTCACTGACTGACTGACTGACTGACTGACTGACATATTGACAGAATTGATCTCCGACTTGCCGTTATGGTGGGGGGGAGTGTTTGGTACCGTTGGATAGAGGATGTTTTGAAACCAACCAGAAAAATCCGAAATCCATGGAAAGGTGTCTCCGAGATGGAACTGCTCAAGGGATCTCGGAAACTATAAATCGGATGGGGGTACCGCTTGAACTAAATATGCCCCAAAACCTGGGCCATTTTTGAAAATTTGAAAAAAAAGATGGCCGCCATACAAAAAAACATGGCCGCCATACAAAATAAAAATGCAAATAACTTTTAAACGGTAAGAGATAGATATAGAGTGCTCGACCAAATGTCATAGAGGACGATGGCGGAAATTTGGAAAAGTTGGAAAAATTAAAAAAAAAGAAAAAAAAATGGCGGCCATTTTGAAAGTTGCTCCGATCCGACTGAAATTTTGCATAGGGAGGTTTTCTGGGGCGTAGATTACGATTATGAAAAAAAAATTTAGATTTCTTCATTTTTTAAGATGGCTGCCATACAAATGTTTTTTTTCATGACAAAATAGGTGAAAATAATATGCAAATAACTTTTAAACGGTTACAGAAAGGTATAGGGTGCTCGACCAAATATCATAGAGGACCATAGGGAAAATTTGGAAAAGTTGGAAAAATTAAAAAAATAGATAGAAAAATGGCGGCCATTTTGAAAAATGCTCCGAATCGACTGAAATTTTGCATGGGGGGGTTTTTTAGGTCGTAGATTACGATTATGAAAAAATAATTTGGATTCCGCCATTTTTCAAGATGGCCTCAATACAAATGTTTTTTTTCATGACAAAATAGGTGAAAATAATATGCAAATAACTTTTAAACGGTTACAGATAGGTATAGGGTGCTCGACCAAATATCATAGAGGACCATAGGGGAAATTGGGAAAAGTTGGAAAAATTTAAAAAAAAGAAAGAAAAATGGCGGCCATTTTGAAAAATGCTCCGATTCGACTGAAATTTTGCATCGGGGGGTATTTTAGGTCGTAGATTACGATTATGAAAAAATAATTTGGATTCCGCCATTTTTCAAGATGGCCGCCATACAAAAGATTTTACCGAACAAAGAGAATAACTTTAAAACCGTAATCGATAGGGAGCTTCTATAAAAAAAAACAACACCACCCCACGCGAGCTGCTTTAGCAGCTCGCGCACGCCACAAAATCACTTGGATTGCGCCTTTTTCCAATATGGCCGCCATACAAAAGTTTGTTTTTAGAACATAAAGGCTTAGATAACTTTAGAACCGTAATCGATAGGAAGTTTCTCTAAAAAAAAAATAACACCACCACCACGCGAGCTGCTTTAGCAGCTCGCGCACGCGGCGAAATACTAGTTTATATTATATAAAACTGGAAGACCATGACATTTGACAGAAATAGAAGTGGTACTTGCCGTTATGGTGGGGGGGAGGGTTTGGTACCGTTGGATAGAGGGTGTTTTGAAACCAACCAGAAAAATCCGAAATCACCAGAAAGTGGTTTCCGTGATGGAACTGCTCAGGGGATCTCGGAAACTATAAATCGGATGGGGGTACCGCTTGAACTAAATATGCCCCAAACCTTGGGCCAATTTTGAAAATTTGAAAAAAAAGATGGCCGCCATACAAAAAAACATGGCCGCCATACAAAATAAAAATGTAAATAACTTTTGAATGGTTAGAGATAGGTATAGGGTGCTCGACCAAATGTCATAGAGGGCGATGGGGGAAATTTGAAAAAGTTGGAAAAATTAAAAAAAAAGAAAAAAAAATGGCGGCCATTTTGAAAGTTGCTCCGATCCGACTGAAATTTTGCAAAGGGGAGTTTTCTGGGTCGTAGATTACGATTATGAAAACAAAATTTGGATTCCGCCATTTTTCAAGATGGCTGCCATACAAACGTTTTTTTTCATGACAAAATAGGTGAAAATAATATGCAAATTACTTTAAAACGGTTAGAGATAGGTATAGGGTGTTCGACCAAATGTCAAAGAGGACCATGGGACAAATTCGGAAATGTCCGAAAAATTAAAAAAAAAAGAAAGAAAAATGGCGGCCATTTTGAAAGTTGCTCCGATCCGACTGAAATTTTGCATCGGGGGGTTTTTGGGGTTGTAGATTACGATTATGAAAAAATAATTTGGATTCCGCCATTTTTCAAGATGGCCGCCATACAAAAGTTTTTTTCCGAACAATATGAAATAACTTTAAAACCGTAATCGATAGGGAGCTTCTATAAAAAAAGCAACACCCCCCCACGCGAGCTGCTTTAGCAGCTCGCGCACGCCACAAAATCACTTGGATTGCACCATTTTCCAAGATGGCCGCCATACAAAGTTGGTTTGTAGAACATAATAGCTTAGATAACTTTAGAACCGTAATCGATAGGAAGTTTCTATAAAAAAAAATAACACCACCACCACGCGAGCTGCTTTAGCAGCTCGCGCACGCGGCGAAATACTAGTTATATTATATAAAACTGAAAGGTCACTGACTGACAATTGACAGAAATAGAAGTGGTACTTCCCGATATGGTGGGGGGGAGTGTTTGGTACGGTTGTATAGAGGGTGTTTTGAAACCAACCAGAAAAATCCGAAATCCATGGAAAGGTGTCTCCGAGATGGAACTGCTCAAGGGATCTCGGAAACTATAAATCGGATGGGGGTACCGCTTGAACTAAATATGCCCCAAAACCTGGGCCATTTTTGAAAATTTGAAAAAAAAGATGGCCGCCATACAAAAAAACATGGCCGCCATACAAAATAAAAATGTAAATAACTTTTGAATGGTTAGAGATAGGTATAGGGTGCTCGACCAAATGTCATAGAGGGCGATGGGGGAAATTTGGTAAAGTTGGAAAAATTAAAAAAAAAGAAAAAAAAATGGCGGCCATTTTGAAAGTTGCTCCGATCCGACTGAAATTTTGCATCCGGGGGTTTTCTGGGTCGTAGATTACGATTATGAAAAAAAATTTTGGATTCCGCCATTTTTCAAGATGGCTGCCATACAAAAGTTTTTTTTCCGGAAAAATATGCCAAACAAAACTTTTGAACCGTAGTCGATAGGAAGCGTCTATAAAAAAAAAGCAACACCCCCCCACGCGAGCTGCTTTAGCAGCTCGCGCACGCCACAAAATCACTTGGATTCCGCCATTTTTCAAGATGGCCGCCATACAAAAGTCGTTTTTTCAGAACAACTGAACTTAAATAACTTTAGAACCGTAATCGATGGAGAGCTTTTATAAAAAAACGCAAACCCCCCCACGCGAGCTGCTTTAGCAGCTCGCGCACGCCACACAATCACTTGAAATCCAGTTTTTTTTCAAGATGGCCGCCATACAAAAGTTTGCTTTCATAACAAAATGGCTTATAAAACTTTAGAAGCGTAATCGATAGGGAGCTTTTAAAAATAAAAGCAATCACCCCCCCACGCGAGCTGCTTTAGCAGCTCGCGCACGCGGCGAAATACTAGTTATTATATAAAACTGAAAGACCATCACTGACTGACATATAATTGACAGAAATAGAAGTGGTACTTGCCGATATGGTGGGGGGCAGTGTTTGGTACCGTTGGATAGAGGGTGTTTTGAAACCAACCAGAAAAATCCGAAATCACCAGAAAGTGGTTTCCTCGATGGAACTGCTCAGGGGATCTCGGAAACTATAAATCGGATGGGGGTACCGCTTGAACTAAATATGCCCCAAACCTTGGGCCAATTTTGAAAATTTGAAAAAAAAGATGGCCGCCATACAAAAAAACATGGCCGCCATACAAAATAAAAATGTAAATAACTTTTGAACGGTTAGAGATAGGTATAGGGTGCTCGACCAAATGTCATAGAGGGCGATGGGGGAAATTTGAAAAAGTAGGAAAAATTAAAAAAAAAGAAAAAAAAATGGAGGCCATTTTGAAAGTTGCTCCGATCCGACTGAAATTTTGCATCGGGAGGTTTTCTGGGTCGTAGATTATAATTATGAAAAAAAAATTTGGATTCCGCCATTTTTCAAGATGGCTTCCATACAAATGTTTTTTTTCATGACAAAATAGGTGAAAATAATATGCAAATAACTTTTAAACGGTTACAGATAGGTAAAGGGTGCTCGATCAAATATCATAGAGGACCATAGGGGAAATTTGGAAAAGTTGGAAAAATTAAAAAAAAAGAAAGAAAAATGGCGGCCATTTTGAAAGTTGCTCCGATCCGACTGAAATTTTGCATCGGGGGGTTTTCTGGGCCGTAGATTACGATTATGAAAAAAAAATTTGGATTCCGCCATTTTTCAAGATGGCTGCCATACAAACGTTTTTTTCATGACAAAATAGGCGAAAATAATATGCAAATAACTTTTAAACGGTTAGAGATATGGATAGGGTGTTCGATTAAATATCATAGAGGACCATGAGAGAAATTTGGAAAAGTTGGAAAAATTAAAAAAAAAAGAAAAAAAAATGGCAACCATTTTGAAAGTTGCTCCGATCCGACTGAAATTTTGCATCGGGGGGTTTTCTGGGCCGTAGATTACGATTATGAAAAAATAATTTGGATTCCGCCATTTTTTAAGATTGCCGCCATACAAAAGATTTTTTTCCGAACAATGAGAATAACTTTAAAACCGTAATCGATAGGGAGCTTCTATAAAAAAAAAGCAACACCCTCCCACGCGAGCTGCTTTAGCAGCTCGCGCACGCCACAAAATCACTTTGATTGCGCCATTTTCCAAGATGGCCGACATACAAACGTTTTATTTTTTCAGAACAATAAAGTTTAAATAACTTTAGAACCGTAATCGATAGGAAGTTTCTATAAAAAAAAAATAGCACCACCACCACGCGAGCTGCTTTAGCAGCTCGCGCACGCGGCGAAATACTAGTTATATTATATAAAAGTGAAAGACCACTCACTGACTGACTGACTGACTGACTGACTGACATATTGACAGAATTGATCTCCGACTTGCCGTTATGGTGGGGGGGAGTGTTTGGTACGGTTGTATAGAGGGTGTTTTGAAACCAACCAGAAAAATCCGAAATCACCAGAAAGTGGTTTCCTCGATGGAACTGCTCAGGGGATCTCGGAAACTATAAATCGGATGGGGGTACCGCTTGAACTAAATATGCCCCAAACCTTGGGCCAATTTTGAAAATTTGAAAAAAAAGATGGCCGCCATACAAAAAAACATGGCCGCCATACAAAATAAAAATGTAAATAACTTTTGAATGGTTAGAGATAGGTATAGGGTGCTCGACCAAATGTCATAGAGGGCGATGGGGGAAATTTGAAAAAGTTGGAAAAATTAAAAAAAAAGAAAAAAAAATGGCGGCCATTTTGAAAGTTGCTCCGATCCGACTGAAATTTTGCATAGGGGGGTTTTCTGGGACGTAGATTATGATTATGAAAAAAAATTTTGGATTCCGCCATTTTTCAAGATGGCTGCCATACAAACGTTTTTTTTCATGACAAAATAGGTGAAAATAATATGCAAATAACTTTTAAACGGTTACAGATAGGTATAGGGTGCTCGACCAAATATCATAGGGGACCATAGGGAAAATTTGGAAAAGTTGGAAAAATTAAAAAAAATGAAAGAAAAATGGCGGCCATTTTGAAAAATGCTCCGATTCGACTGAAATTTTGAATCGGGGGGTTTTTGGGGTCGTAGATTACGATTATGAAAAAATAATTTGGATTCCGCCATTTTTCAAGATGGCCGCCATACAAAAGATTTTTTTCCGAACAAAGAGAATAACTTTAAAACCGTAATCGATAGGGAGCTTCTATAAAAAAAAAGTAACAACCCCCCACGCGAGCTGCTTTAGCAGCTCGCGCACGCCACAAAATCACTTGGATTGCGCAATTTTTCAATATGGCCGCCATACAAAAGTTTGTGTTTAGAACATAAAGGCTTAGATAACTTTAGAACCGTAATCGATAGGAAGTTTCTATAAAAAAAAATAACACCACCACCACGCGAGCTGCTTTAGCAGCTCGCGCACGCGGCGAAATACTAGTTTAAATCTAAAACTGCCAAGATACTGCAGGTTCCGTATCGGCGGCGGTATATTATTCCAAGATTTCGACGCCGCGTATCGGAAACTGTCTCTAAACGCCGCAGAGCTGTGTCGTTGCGTCACGAGCTGTATCACACTCTGCCGCGGCGCATGAGGTCTTTGACTCGACATCCAGGACAATTTTTCGTGAAGATAGGAAGGAGCTTTATGTTGTAAGACACCAAAAAGAAGACACGCTAAGTGAAGTTTGCGACGATGTTTCATTTTTAAAATGACATTGCGGAACTTAGATAGGCAAGCGCTAGGATTCTTAGCCTACCTGTTTTGTCGTGGACTATATCCAGATCTGGTTGCTGAGCGAGCATGTCGTTGAGCGTTTTTATATCTCTTAAATATTATTTCTTATCTCTTTTATATCTCTGAAAAGAGTTCATGAAATAAAAACTCAAAATAACCTTTAATTTTTCATTTGGTACCATTTATTTCCTACAATATTCGTAATACAGTCATATTTTTAATTATATATATTATGGTGATCCAGACATTCTAGAACATGGTTGTTTTACAGTATTCCGTAAAAGTTTATTTAATAAAATTTATTTTCTCTTCTTCGCGCTATACGGGCAGAACGCATCACTACATAGTATAAACCAAAGTCGCTTTCTCTGTCCCTATATCCCTATGTATGCTTAAATCTTTAAAAGGTTTATATGTATAATAACCGTGAGAAGCCGGGGCGGGTCGCTAGTGGTCTTATATAATGTGCGCTACTCTGAACCCTACATCCATATCGTTACTTTATATCCGAATACTTTATTTCCGATAGCACACAATACTAACAGCTGTTAGTAAGATGCAAGTGTAACTGCGTATTATAATACGAAAATCTCGATAATCTCGAAAATAAATCGAAATCTCGATAATAGTTTGTAATCTCGATATATTATGCTTGTGTTGTTATAACAACAACACACTACACTAACAAGTTTTTCGGTCATTTCTTGCAGAAATTTTATTGATGGTGGAAATGCCAACAACTGGCAATACGCATTAACCTACCAATGAACTTGCTTGTACACTAGATTTATGTCCAACGGTGAAAATGGTGGTTGAAACCTGCTCAGATCAAGTTAAATCTTCTCATAAACTTGTCGTTAATATGCCAGAAGACTTTCTCATTCATCTCTGGAATGGGCATCCATTCGTTGCCTTGATACAGGTAGCTCTTGCCCTTCCGCCCTCGAAAGCCTAATTTCGCAGCTTCTTCTTGAAGCCTATTCTGACGAGGAACGTCCTTGAAGCGGGACATCACGAATGTCATTTGTTTCTGTAATTATAAATAACATAAGATGAAGCAGTTTCGATATTCTGCGGTAAACAGCTAAGATGGAATACTACTGAGTTTTATCATAAATGCACTAGAGGGTATAATTTAGTTGGCATCTGACTAAAATAGAAGCAAATTGAAATATTTGTATGTCCTTCTTGTCCATTCATTAATTGCTGCATCAGCAAAAAAAATTTTGAAAGGGTTAGGACCATGCAAAGGATTTTTTTTACCTATAAAGGTAGATATGAGTTATAAATGTACGCACTGGTAACGAGGATTCACTCGTAACGTAACGTGTTACGAAGCAAGCAATCCAATTTTTTTTTTTTACGCTTAACATATGTATATTTGGCCACTATCTCGCCTGTTGTGAAGCGATGATGTGGCCTAAGATGGAGCACATAGATCTAGAGAGAGACGGCAGTTGAGCGGCTGCTCAGACCCGTCTACCCGATGGTTCACCGAACATCATCCCGAAACACAACTAGGTCGCTTGACGGAATGGCTTTGTTCGGTGGGTGGTATTACAACCACGGCCAGAGCCTACCACTCCAAAGAAAAATTAGTTGTCAAAAAGAGACCCTTCCTTTTCATTCGAGCGCCGAATGATACATTACACGTGATTGCTCAGTCTTCGGCTTAACATGGTTATAGTTGCATACCTTGCATAGCATAAATGCCAAATATTTATTATCACCGGTTTGCTTGAAACGAAAAACGTAGAAATCGGCCATTTTTCCATTAGGAAGATCTGAAAAACATACAACGTGTTGTTAGAACCCGGCGAGCCTTCGGATTAGGAAGAAATCAAAATAGACCCGCACCCAAATTCTCCCTGATCTACAATGCCAGTGGTAAACTGGAATCGACAAGCAAGCATTTTTACAAGCTTATTTAACTTGCAATGTATGTATGTATGTATGTATAATAAAATTCTAAAATGTATAACGGAGCTCACAGAAAGAAAATTCAAATAACGTTAAGAATGTTCTAATGAGAAAAGCATACTACACTGTTCGTAATTACATAGAAGACAAAGATGCTTGGAACATTCTGCTTCTGCAAAGTAACCAACTGGTACATAAGAAAAAACATTGTAAAAACACAAAAAATTGTAACAAAATCTCTAAATAAAAATGCCCCTCAGTTTTTTGCCGTATCTCCTGAGTAGTGGTTCTTTTTCCGATACGGTGGTCATTGTGATAATTTGACGTTCATAAGTGCGTCTGTGATGCCAAAATGATTAAAGAGATTTTGATTTGATTTGATTTGATTTGTATGCATGTAATTATGTATGTATGTTCGGTTTAAATCTTGCAAGTTGAATTAGAGCCACTTCCTCTTATCCTACGGAAATGAAATTTTGCATACTTGTCAAACTCCGATACAATGTTATATTATGGTGACAGTCAGCTGATCTGATGATGGAGACGGAAGGTGGGCAATGGAACTCCTCGACAGATAATCGTAAACAACTAGTGTTTGGGCTCATTTTAATCTGTTTGCAGTTCCGATTACGAATTTGTTAAAAACTTGTCTTGAAAAACATATTTTTCAACAAAAAACTTATTGTTTTTATAAAAGGAAAAATAGTAGATTGTATCATAAGGGAGCAAAATAATATTTTTACGGCGAGGGCGCTTTTTTCCTGAACGTAGCGAGGGATTCAAAGTACGTCGCCCGAGCCAAAAATATATTTTGCGCCCGAGTGATACACTCTACTTTTCATCACCCACTATGAGAAAATAAAAGCGCCTCATATTTTATTGTAATATTATTATTTAATAAAACATAGAGTAACAACTAAATTGAAATTAAATAGTATCCTTTATTAAAACAACTAAAAACTTATATTTACATTTGTGACTATGGGCCGTCGTACCAGCCAGTCTTTATTCAAACAATATTTGCGTTCGATTTCTTTGGTGCTGAACACTAAGATGTTCCAAATTCAAAAAGTGCGCGGCAAAGATAATTGCGGCGCACTTATAAAGAGGATTAAAAACTCATTACTTTCTTAAGTTATGTGCGGATTTAACACTCGCTCTAAAAACGGTGAAGGAAAACATCGTGAGGAAACCGGCATGTCCAAGAATTAATCACAAAAATTCAAGGACATGTGACATCCATCAACGCGCACTGGGCCAGCGTGGTGGATTATGGCACATACTCACTCTATGAGAGAAGGCCCGTGTCCCAGCTGTGGGAACGTGATGGGCTGATGATGATGATGATGAACCGCGGGTAAAACCGCGGGGCGCAGCTAGTGTATTACACAAAACAATGAACTCCAGTATCTACCTCTAATAATCGGGTACGCAAAGTATTGCCCTCTGTCTCCCCGTTCCTCGAGCAGGGTGGTCTCGTTGGTTGTGAGGTCCATCATGAGGACCAGGGTGGCTGACCAGTTGAACCGATCTGTGAGGTGCCCGTCAAATGCGTGGTGGAGGCACTGCATATCCTGAAAAGAACATGTATACGCTTTATCAAACAAAGAAACCGACTTCAATGTATCTTCGAAGTCCAAAGTCAACTATCGATGAAATTTATATGGGACCACTTCGTAACTGTACCAAGGAATACTAACTATAAGCTATACTGCAAAAATAAATTTCCAAATCGGTTCATGAATCACGAAGTTCGGAGAACAAACATAAAAAAATACAATCGAATAGAGAACCTTATCCCTTTTCTTTTTACTTTTTTTTTATATTTTTTAGAAGTCTGATAAAAAATGAAGTCCCTAATACCAGTCTCTAGATATTTTATACCTATATAGATATAAAGCACTTTATGTCACCTAAGAAGGAATTATATTTTTTTTTATGAAACTGAATGACGAGACGAGCTGGTCGTTTGCCTGATGGTAAGCAATACGCCAGCCCATAACAGTAACAGCACCTCCCAGAACTTTGTTTTGCAAAATCCTGCGCGGCGCTGCACTGCGCTTGTTACCCTGAGACAATTAGCTCTTGAGTCTCATAATGCCCAGTAATTTCTCTGGCTACAATGCCCTTCAAACCGGAACACAGTAATGCTTGCGCACTACTGCTTGGCGGTTGAATAACTGGCAAAGCGGTGGTACCCACCCAGACGGCCTCTCGCATACGAGAAACCTACCACCAGTAAAATATACGTATACTAGCTGACCCGGCAAACGTTGTTTTGCCATATAAATTAAAAAAAATGTTAAGGGTGAACAACCCTTATCACTTAGGGGTATGAAAAATAGATAGTAGCCGATTCTCAGACCTACTGAATATGCATATAAAATTTGGTAAAAATCAGTAAAGCCGTTTCGGAGGAGTAAGGTAACTAACATTGTGACACGAGAATTTATTATATATAAGATTATGTACGTATATAAGTATATTATGAATATACTTTCTTATGATGAGTACAATAGGCGGTCTTATAGTTAAGCAACGATATCTTCAAGACAACCGTATGCTATAGATAGACAATATTTATAGACGCTAACACAATGTTATCCATACTAAAATAAATCTGCTTATATCCATAGTATACTTACATTTTGTACCTAATGGTAAAAATGAGCAGCTCTGTAAATTTGTTACCATTTTACGACTAAACGGCTCAGAGATAGCATATAAAAAAAAATATCTATTTCATAATAGTACAAATTACAATTTGTTACGACTCTAGCCACCAAACTAGGTGTTGACACACCTGTATCTTGCCAGTAAGCTTCTTCCCAGCTTTGTTCTGGCTCTTGTACATATAGTTAAGTTAAATTTAAATTAAATTAAGTCAATTAAATTTAGTTGGTTAACAATAATAATATCAGTATTAATTAATCATAAAAATATTACAGATTAAGAATTAATAAAATTTAGTTAAATTACTAGAGCGAATGTATTTAGATGTATATTACGTTATTTTATTAAATTAGCATATAATGTATATAAATTTCGTAAATTGTAACTTATAGAAAAGGGAATATTTCCAGATTAGGTAATGCATAATTATAATTATTTATTTCAATTAGATTAATTAAATTGCTTCAACTAAACCAATATATCAGCATTTATTGTGTGCGCTATGGTAATGTGTTAGGGTGTGTAAGGGTATGTGAGGTTGTATGTTTATGTGTGAGGATGACAGCGTGTAAGTGAGTGTATTTATGCGAGTGAGTATTTAATGTATTTAATATAGCTCAGAGACATTCCTCCTGCGCGCACTAAGCGCTTCGCTTCCACTTTTATTATGCGCACTGCTAACGAGTGAAACTCCCTGCCAGAGTTAATCCTTCCCGATAGCTAGAGCCGATAGTTGGAGTGGTAGGCTCTGGCCGTGGTTGTAATACCACCCACCGAACAAAGCCATGCCGTCAAGCGACCTAGTCGTGTTTCGGGATGATGTTCGGTGAACCATCGGGGAGACGGGACTTCCATATATATAGAGCATATGGAGCAGCCGCTCAACTGCCGTCTCTCTCTAGATCTATGTGCTTCATCTTAGGCCACATCATCGCTTCACATCAGGCGAGATAGTGGCCAAATCTATTAAGCGTAAAAAAAAAGCTACAATCTAGGAATCTTCAAGTCTCGAGTGAACAGGTACTATCTTGGCAAGCGTGCTAGACCGTCGACCGCATCGTCGCTTATCATCAGGTGACATAGTGGTCAAACGCAAGGCAATAAGCAATAAAAAAAGCCCGGAGAAGGACATAAGATAATTTTTAACCCAATTTAGGTAACACGTGGTTCAAGTGTAATCGCGATATAGCCAAATCCCTCGCTTGTATTTTATACATGCAAATTTCAGTAAAATAAAAATTAAAAACCCGACACAAAAACCTATAAAAAGTAAAAAACGTCTGAACTGATTTTGATAAAACATGTCTAAGAACCACCGCTAGAAAACCTGCTTTCAAATAAAAAATCCGCAGCAATCGGTTCACCTGGAGAGCTACGGTGCCACAGACATACACACAGACAGACGCACATAATGGTCAATCTTATAACACCCCTCCTTTTTGCATCTGGAGTAAAAACAAATAATCACGGTGATGCGCTATGGAAACTTTTTTTAATGTAATTTAATGACCAAATGAGACCTGACCTGATTTGTTTTGCAAAATCCTGCGCGGTATACACACACTTTTTTTAATATTAATTAGACATTATGAACGTCAATGAATAAGAAAAATGACAAACTAACCTTCTTACTAGGGATCCAAAACTCGTAAAACTTAGGGGATTGTGCAATAGACCAATAGTAGAATACGAACCACTTCTCTCCTACTATGGAGTGGGGGTTGAACCTTGCGTACTTGCCAAAGGTCTGGCATGAAGTCGTCATGTTGTATGGCATGCCCTTGGGGCCTATTTTAGGGTTAGATATCCTTTCAAAGTCGGTCACTGGACCGTAGCCTAGGGATATCGAAACACATATGATGAACAGCAGGTGATGCAAACAGCTGTACATTCTGAATGTTATAGTTTAAAGGGCTTTTTATGGTACTGAGCAATGGGACTAGCCGTTCGCCTGATGGCTCTAAGTTCACGCGTTCTGTGGACACCGAATTGTTAACCACTACTTGGAATCGATATTTTTTGTTTTGTCTCTAAGAATGAATCGATGGGTTAAGGACTAGATTGGACTGGACTTTGCGTGCAAACTGATTACAACTGAATGCGTGATCTTTTTTATAAAAGCCGCGAGGATGTTTGAGATGACGGCTATTTACAGTTGAAGAATTTTGTTGACTAATATTGTTGTTGACATTCTTGAATGCATGTGTGGATACACTAAAAAAAACTTAAAGCAAGCCCACCTATAATAGAGTAATGTGCGTTGTTTCTTTCGCTCGCAGTGATCTGATAGGAAATCCTGACCAACATAATCATACGTGGCATGCAGCAAGGAAAGGGTAAGTTAAACAAGAATGTAGCAGATTAAAAAAACCGGCCATGTGCGAGTCGGACTCGCGCTCGAAGGGTTCCGCACTGTTATACCCGGTTTGCCCCTCTAAATTCCCTTACCTTTCCATAATGTTCATCCCTTAATTGCAAGTGAGCATTATTTTTGTTTTTATAGATCCTACCTACTTACCTCAGTCCGGTTCCATCCTCCATCCGGTTCATTTTTCTTTGTAATTCGAAGTTTAAGTTATTTTCAAATATAATATCAGTCTAGTGAAAATATCATTTTTTTTACAACCAAATCTCCGGACCCCGTCTTACAGTACCATTATCTTAAAAACGCCAAAAATATCACGTTTGTTGTATGGGAGCCCCCTTAAATATTTATTTTATTCTGTTTTATTTGTTGTTATAGCGGCAGCAAAAATACATCATCTGTGAAAATTTCAACTGTCTAACTATCACGGTTCATGAGATACAGCCTGGTGATAGACAGATAGACAGACGGAAAGACAGCGGAGTCTTAGTAATAGGGTCCCGTTTTACCCTTTGGGAACGGAACCCTAAAAATAATCTAAAAGACTCTTTTTATACGAGTTTTAAGGTTAGGTCAGTATTGCATGCTAATAAATGAATTTAGAATGCATTGTCATCGAGTTGTGAGCTACCCTGAAAGGTTTAGCCGGATACCTAATCGGGAAGTTTGAGTTGTAAGATTCAACCAGACAAACAAGAAAGTGACTTAATAAAAACGTGGTTCATCATCATCATCAGCCCATCACGTTAATTCCCACTGCTGGGACATGGACCTTATCTCTTAGAGAGTATGGGCCATAATCCGCGCTGGCCCAGTGCGTGGTAGATGTCACATGTCTTGAAATTTTTGTGATTAATTTTTGGACATGCCGTTTTTTTTACGATGTTTTCCTTCACCGATTTTAGTGCGAGTTTTAAATCCGCACATAACTTAAGAAAGTCAGTGGTGCGTGGCCAGCGGGATTCGAACTCGGGTCAGGTCCTGAGCCACACTCGTGTTTTATACACTTTTATCTCGCTATTTCTTTTCTTAAAAACGATTATAACCATATAATAATAAATAATAATAAAATGAAGAGATTCGGTAAGGATTGTTACAATTTTAATCAAAACACTTAAACGCCAATTTTTTTAGTGCACCTACTCAAAAAACCATTCCAGATCAGGATTCGAACCCATGTCCTCGGTGGCGTAGTGGTCGCACCCACTACCTTCAGGTGGAGGTCACGAGTTTGAATCCCAACCAGGACCGTAATTTGCATAGATACCCTAAAATGATGAGCGTGGTATTGTTTAACAAAAATAGGAAATCTAAGCAAATCTATCTTTAAAATTCAAGCGTTGCCTTGAAAGAGACAACTGCTCCTCTACATTGATATATTTCTGTTTGGCCCTTTCCAGCTCATCATTTCTCTTGGCTGCTGCCTCATGACGCTCCATGTCTAGGTCCCTCCGAACCGGGAACCCCTTGCCTTTCAGCTTCAGCGTGGCTGCTTCGGATTTCATCTCTTTTTTGGTCTCTAGAAATAACAGAAGCTTTAATATTGCTATTTATTACGAATGACCCGCCCAGCTACGAGCGGACACGTAGTACTGTTATCTATTCTGTTCATCATCATCATCATCATCGTCAACATCATATCACTGTTATCTATTCTGTGGCACTGGTACCATTCTTTATTGTTTCCTATTTTGTAACTGAGTGTTGGTTACCAACACTCAAATTGGTAACTATGCAGTGAGTAGGTACCACCGCAATTACTGGGCATATGAGACTTAATATCTGATTTCTTTTTTAACTGTAAATAAAAAAAAAATCTGATGCCTAGGGGTGATGAGCGCAATGCTACGCGCAGTGCTTCTTATGGCATTCAAAGTTTTGGGTGGCACTGCAATTGAACATGCGTAGCTATATGCTACGCATGCACACATGCATAATATGGGGTAATATGGGATCCGCACGAGCAGCAATATAAAGTTATGCTGGAACGCGTTCAAAGAAAGTTTGCTCGCTATCTGTACAAAAAAATGTATGGATATCATCGTTATTTATATCTGTCTCTGTTCGTCGCAGGAATGGTGGGTGTCAACACGTTAGAGCTTAGACGAAAGTGTGCGTTGTTGATTCATTACGACATGTTGCTCAACAACAAGATCGACAACCCACCCACTCTGGCTCGCTGTTCGTTATTTACTCCGGACCGGATGCGGCGGTCGCGCGCGTGCAGCGCTCGGCGCCTGCTCGTGGCACCGCCTGTGCGTACGCAGACCGCTCAATATGCCCCTACGGCCCAAGCCATAAATCTGCTCAACGCCCTGATTGCCCAGGAACCTGATCTAGACATTTTTTACTAAGTTCAATATATTTATTAATGTGTGTTTTAATTATTTAAGCACAACATTGTAATACTGGCTTGCTGCACGCTTTGGTACCAATGGCTTATCAACAGGCGTACGACTTGCTCGTCTGATCCACAGTCAAAATTAAAAAAAAACTGCACATAGATCTAGAGGTTAGAGAGACTGCATTTCTCCTCAGACTCATCTCCCCGATGACCTAACCGCATGTCTCCAAGATGAACTAAGTGTTGATGATGTGACAGACAGGCCGATCACCTAATGTTAAGAAACGCGCCTGCCCATAACAGCTGCAGCACCACCCAGAACATTGTTTTGCAAAAACTTGAGCAATAGGGAATATGCATGTGTTGTCGAAAAATCTGGAAATTACTTTTTACGATAGATTACTTCTATAAACATTTATTAGTGATGAAATTATTATTATTAATTGCGTAGATTTTGGTATTTCAATGTTTCTTTTTCTTATTTTTGGAGAAACGGAACGTAATCGCAAACGATTTATCCTAGATCCCCACATTTTGACGTCACACGCAAATGGCGCGTTTATGTTGATTTAAATTGATTAAAATTTTCATTTAAATATTTTATTGACGAATGATGCCGTAAAATGTTTATAAAATTTTACACACTACTTACTAAAATAGAGAAGCAAATTGGAAACCTATTGACCTTTAAAGGCCTATAGATAGCCCAAATGCTACAGCCCACTACCCGTTACCTAGCAGTATTGCCCCGTTGGATTTCAATAAGTTGAGCCAAATAAGTCCCGGCATTTAGACGCGCGTCGCATCAACAAGGCTCTATATAGATTATAGATGTTTTGATTGAATATAAATGTTACTCAAAAATTCTCTAAATTATGGTTGATACCGTATCAAAATTCGTCAAGTAAAGAATTAAGTGAATAGACAGGCGTGGATAAGCGACTTTGTTTTATATTGTTTAAGACCAACTTTAGGCCACACGTCGTAATATAAAAAAATATTTGATGTCATGCTCCATTTTCATAAGTTTTTTGTTAATAAATATTTTCTCAAGACACGCTTTTAAGAAATTCGTATTTGGAACCGTAAGCAGATGAAAATGAACCCAAACACTAGTAGTTTACGATTATCCGCCAAGGAGTTCTATTGACCACCATCCGTCTCCATCATCAGATCAGCTGACTGCCACCATAATATTGTATTGTCATCTGACTTTGACAAGTATGCAAAATTTAACTCCATAGAATAAGAGAAAGTGGTTCTAATTCAACTTGCAAGATTCCACCCGAACAAACATAGCATAGTTACATACATACGTACATACATACATTGCAAGTTAAATAAAAGCTTGTAAAAATGAAATCTATATTCAATTGCAGTGCCAAACACGACATTTTTAAAAATAATACTGACCATAGATACAAACACAAAACAAAAGATAGTAAACCAAAGTTCAGCCGTCTGTACGCACTTGGTTCGGTTCCTACAACAGCCATGACGTTGGCGTATTGGTGTTCACAGTACATCAGAGCGAGGTATGGATCCACAACTTTCAACCGTATCATCGGCATTGGTATCTTCATACCCGTGTCTGCAACAAATGTCAGGTGTGGTCGAGTGGTAATTATAAGGCTGCCCGCCCACGTCAGACAATCGGTCATCGATTTTATTGTCGGTGAAAATGAAACATACCTACGTTCATATTGCAACGCACACGTCCTACAAAAAGTCGGCCTAAAAATAGGTGACAAACGACAATGAAAACAATCGGACCTACCAAAAGTCTGACGTCAGCGGGGGCACTTAATGTTTGGGACAGAGCTCGGCCTCTGGTGTATCAAGTGGTTGGGTACTTTGGGTAGGTCAGCTCATATCTCATGTATGTTGAGGGTTCGATTCCAGAGTTAGGGGCTAGAAACTATATAGGTATCATTTTTATTTATTTTTTGTAGCATTTATTTTTTTCTTTGCAATTTGAGTTTTATTCCAGGGCATCTGAGGCTGCAACCTCAAAAAGTGTTATAGATATGAGAAATTGGTCTTAGAAACCTCGGGATCGACTTTGATTTAATAAAAACGTTCATGGCGTTTTAGTCAAAAACAGAAAAGTTGTTCGTTGAAATAAAATTGCTCACTTCTCGTGGATTTTGGTATTTCATTATAAGGTATAGCATCGAAGAGTCCTCTTCTGTCAGCTGCGATGAGAAGGAACTCCGTGGAACCCTCTCGGAACACAAGTTTGGGCTGCTCCCAGTCCACGGTCTTGTTCAAGTAGACACTAAATTCTTCTCTATACTTTTTCACTAACTGCAAAGGAAAATTAGTGAGTTACCGTGCAATGGGCATATTGATGTATCATGTACCCTATGTTTTTATTACAGTGGTAACGTAAATCTATAAGCAGTCATCTAAGCTTTGTAGTCCCACCTATATAAAGCGCGGTGCCATCCAAAATGTTGCCGTCAGATTTTTAAAACTTTACCTATGCAGATATGTGACGGGGCGGCTCGGGTAGTATATGTATTGTACGCGTAGAGTTATAAAAAAAAAAAACACATCCAACGATTCTGGCCCCTTACTAGGATTCCCTGTATCTAGGGAACCAGAAACTAATACTAAACGAACAAGAAATGAGGTACTATATATGTAGATACGCTAATAAACCAACAGTAACTAACTAGGAGATAAAGAGAAATCTTACCTTGACTGTAGGGTACTCAAATCTGTGAACCCGAGCGATGGTAACCCTCCCAGTGCGTACGTAGGTCCAGATATAAAATGGCACCCAGTCAATATTGACTATATCGTTCGGGTGAAACCTCGCATTCCTTCCAAATTCATCACATGTCGTAAAACTAAGGTTCTTTCCAGTTCTGTCTACTTCTAAACCGTAAGTTTCTTTATCAAAGTATTTAGCTTTGTTATTGTAATCTGGTCCGACGTCAGGTGTAACACTTTTAGGTTTCATCTCACCCATTCTGTATTTCGGCGGATCAAATATATTTTTCTGCTGTATTGCAGCCATGTTCCAAAACCTTGTGTAGGATTCATTATTCTCAGAAGATATATCTTTGACAAGATTCTCGCCATGAAGGACAGCGTCTTTTGGACTGAAGAATTGCATTGGTAGGTCCATTTTAATAATTTGTTGGTAACTTTTTAACTGTTTTTCTATAAGTTCTTTCGCGACGGGCCCGTCTCTTAAGTAAATTGTATCTAGTTCAACGAAGTCTATTGGTTGTTTAAAACCGCTTTGTGGATCTTCGAATCCTTCTTTGAAGATATGTCCGAAAGGTACGGGTCTGAATTTTTCCGGATATTGGTCGATTTGCTTTGCATATTCTCCTTCAAATTCTTGGTGTGTTTTCTGGCGGGCTTCAAGTTGTCTTTTACTTTCTAATATTTTATCGAGACGACTTTTTTTCGCTAAAGTGTACACTGACATGAGGAACAAAATGGTAAGCAATCTCATTTTCCTGTGTTATGTTGGGTTTGAGTTACCTTTGTACGCTTTTATGAAGTGTCTTGTTAAACAACAGCGGTTGACAACATTTTTTTAATTCTTACTATTTTAAAATTTTATGAAGAAGAAACATGATATTGTGCAACCAAATTTCTTCTATCCTTCTTATATCGTCTTACGGGGACGATTCTACGTCATCTGTCGTCAATGTTCACATTGATCAACCGAACAAGTCTAATATTACTAATTACTTTCTAATAATGATAACGAAAGCCCTATCAAATATTTGATATTAAATGTGCGCGTGCTGCGCGAAATTCTTAGGATTTTTTGGTACCTACCTTAGGATTTTAAATAATTTAGATGAAGAAGAATTATATTGCTCGGACAGGATCGAACCTGCGTCTTGGGAGTACCGCCACTGGGCCACAGAGCCAGCTGCTCGAGCAACCAAATTTCTTCTATCCTTCTTATATCGTCTTACGGGGACGATTCGACGTTATCTATCGTCAATGAACCATCCGTCATGAACCGAACATGCCTAATACTACAATTAGCAACATGTTCATTGTTGAAAATGCATTTCGATTAAGTTGGTTAGTAGCTTAAAGTGAGACAACAATTACAACAATAAAATTAGTAATCATCAAAAATAAACGACAATAAAATTTATGTGTTTTTTACATTATAGATTCTAATAATTATGATTAATGGTTGTTAGTTTACTTAGTTTCGATATTAGTGCATGTTTTTATTAGGTATTACAACATTGTAACGTGTAATTATACAGAAAATCAATTATTATGACGAAGAGTTTTATAGCACGCTAATTATCATAATAAATTTTATGAGACAAAATAGAGAACCGTATTATTTATTGACCGATATAACCGTAGAATTTATTACAGTACTGTAACTTTGCGAAATTATACAAATAAGTATATATTTATTTTATAACTAGCTTTTTCCCGCATCTTCATCCGCGCAAGCGATAAAGGAAGCCCATATTCGTCATTTTATGCAAGCCCATCTTAGCACGACCTCCACAGTATATGAGAGTGCGTACTACGAATGGGTCAAGCTGTATCTTCGTATTCACCTAACCGATTTTGATGTAACATACTCTATAATTTAAGTTGGGACTATATACTACCAAACCTGGAAAACTACATTAAAGTCCGTTCAGCAGCTTGTGAGTTTATAGATAACATACATACAAAACAAAAATTCTAAATACCGTGGATTCGTGTTTAGTACACTCAAAATAGTTTTTCAAAACTTTCTTCAATAGGCTGATTTCCGTTTTTATAATTATAATATTGTTTTTATATTATAATTATATTTATATATAATACAGTATAAACTAGTTATATAGCCTAAGGTTGCATTTTAACGTAAAATATTTGTTTGCGCTAATTTATTGAATACCGTGATAGATAAACAACCATCAGTTTAAACAAAAACTATATTATATTATTATTTTATACCTTAGAGATATTAAATTAAATTATACATTATTTTACAACTTTCCATGATAAAATGAACTCATTGAAACAAGAAAATGTATTTACACTTTTATAATTCCTGCATAAATGTTTTTCTATTTTTACTATTTGATTTGTTCGACGAAAGGTTTACTATCTCTGATTGTCTGTAATAGCAATGTTTGATCATAATTCTTCAGGTAACTTACCTTTCGACACAAGCGCACCTTGATACTGTTGTCTAACAATCATCATGGTGCGCTTGTATTTAGGTATTTGTTATTATTTTAGACTGATGCTTATTTCATGTATTTTTTCCATATTCCAAGTCATTATTTCTTATAAATATTGTAAAATTAAAAGATTTTTTTTGGAGATAAATTATATTTACAATATTAATAATGTTGTGTGACAATAAAGCGTTATCTAATCTAATTTAAAAATTAAATAATAACCTTACCAACAACATTATATGTGTGGCATATAAATTACTAGCTGCTCCCTGCGGTGTCCCGGGATAAAAAGTATCCTTTATCCTTTTCCAGCACTTGAGGTATCTGCATACCAAATTTCATCAAAATCTTGAGAACATCCTTCCATCCATTCTCAAAATATTTCGCATTTATAATGTTTAATAGTAGGAAGTAGACAGTAGGATAGGATATTGTCAATTTTGGGCTCCTCAATTAGGGCCTTGTATTTGATTAAACATTGTTTGTTTGTTTTTCTTGTTTAATCACCTTTACCGCGACAAGTATGGAAGACATTTTGATGAAGACGCTACCGTCAATTTTTTTTTTACTACAGTCTAGGGCCCTAATTCACTACGATAACTTGGTGATTCCTTGCTTGGAGGTTTCGTCGATTCCTTCATTAATAAACCACATCTGCGAAATTTGTATTATATATATAATAGAGATGTCGTTTATTAATGAAGGAATCGACATGATTTCGAAGCAAGGAATTGCCAATTGGGGCCCTGAAGGGGAATCATCTAACTCAAACACCGATCCCGATCGCTTTCAAACATGTCTTGTGATCGGTATTTGTGTGTGGGATTGTCGAACTTTCCTACTCAAAGTCCGCGTCCCAATCCCTATCCCTATCACGATCGCTAAGAATGATCGGTATTGCAGTTTGAAAGATGCTAACGCCTTCCAAATTTGAAATTTAAAGCGATCGGGATCGGTGTCCGAATAACACGATTCCTCTGCGGGTTTGACCACAATGTCATCAGGGGCCCAATTCACTAAGACAAATTAGCGATTCCTTGCGAATTACGTCGATTCCGTAATTAATAAACGACATCTTTTGAAATTTGTATTCTCTATGACGCGTCATAGGGAATCATAATATATTAATGCGTCATAGAGATGTCGTCGAAGGAATCGCTATTTGTCATAGTAAATTGGGCCCTAATGGAATGTGACGATGTGGTCACAGATTTAGCATACTTACACAGTTTTATTGTTCACTCTTGAACAGAACTACTTGTTCACTCTTGATTTGAACACAACATCGACGAATTGAGACGTCGAGACTGGTTACATTTATGAAACTGATTGATTTTTGTTTTAACAACATTTCTGAAGCAAAATAACCCAGAAAACAAGTGATACGACAGATGGCGAAGCTGTTTGAAACTATATATTTTTTATAATACACTAACAACATATTTTCTAAACTGTTATGGTAGTACAATGGACGGTCTTGTGGCGATCTCTTCCAGACAACCTTTGCATGGGCAGTATCGGAATAAGTTTCAAACTGTAACCGTGCACTGTAACCTATTTGTTCAAGTGACAGTTCTCTTTCGTCAAAGGTTTGCCGGAAGAAAACTCTTTTTAGGGTTAAGCTCGCCTTTGTCTATGTAGTCCACGATGTATACAATGTTCTGACAGTGTACAATAAAGGATATAAGAAAAATAAAGAAGACGGCAATGTACAACCACGGAATACTAAGGGACAGAAGCATCACTTCACATAGAAATTTAAACAAATAGCGACTCTTGCTATAATGCAATAAAATTCAATTCAACTCGTGTAGCGCTGCATACCTACCAGTCATATTAACCTACAGAGGCCCTCTCTTTCTATCGCATAGCTCTTATCTCTTCTGACGCGGCACGTGTAACGACGCGCGACCCGCCGTCGGTGTCCAGTTATGTACTTGTAGCTTCGTACCTACAGTGCGGAGTGCGCTAGGCCTGGTATAACAATTCCTTTAAAATTACTCGTGCAATAACAACTAAATATTTATACTGGAAAAAATCACAACAAACAGTAAATTTTGAATGTTTAGCAACAGAACAGAAGTATCCAATAAAAATGCAAATATCACAAAAAAAGAAGTATAGATTACAACAAAATACACCTACATACATAGAACTCTGTATTTATCTGGTTTTTCAGAAGAATTCTACTTTCCCCGGGTCCTGCTCTACGTCCAAGTCATCGTCCAGCAAATCGTCAGGAAGATCTGCCGCGTAAGGAATTGGTGACATCGTGGGCGCCGCTGGAATCGCGATGTGGGTGCGGTTGTAACTATTGAAGAATTGGAGAGTAGCTGCTGCTTTTTCGAGCTGGAAAATGAAATGACCTCATTGTTCCTGGTTCCCTACAGGGAATCCTAGTTAGGGGTCGGGATCTATGTATGTGATCGTTGGGCATCATTTATTTATTTTTATCTATAGAGAACCAGGAACTACGAGGAACGTGGTCCCACAACACCCAGACACGAAACAAATAGTTGTGCTTTTTAACCGACCTAAAAAAAGTAGGAGGTTCTCTATTCAATTGTTTTTTGTTTCATTTTTTAAGTACGGCCATATAGAGGGTATACTTTTTCAACCGTTAAAGGAATCACACATTCAAGTATTACCTAATAAGGCAGGCTCAGTGGGAGCACGTGCGACTTTCGGTCCGACGCACCGAAGTTCGAATCCCGCTGGCACTGCACCACTGACTTTTTAAAGTTATGCCTACTCACTCCTAAAACGGTGAAGGAAAACAACGTGAGGAAACCGGCATGTCCAAGAATTTATCACAAAAATTCAAGGATATGTGACATCCACCCGCATTGGGCCAGTGTGGAGGGAAGGCCCGAGGCATAACAGTAGGAACGTTATGGGCCGATGATGATGATAAAGTACCTCGTAATGAAAGGGCATCTTGTCAGTAGGAGCCAAAGCGTAGCAAATCCGATGCCTGCAGTTCGCTATTCCCAAATAACCAGGCTCCACTACCTTGAGGGCGAATATCATGAACGGCACTCCGTTATCTGCAATTAACGTAAATCTTCATCAGCTGTTTTCGTTCCCATTACTGGGAACTTTTATTACTACTCGTTTTCTGGATTTACTGTCACAGAGTGAAAATATGGTCAATATGATCCTCATCACTCCGAATCACCAAAAATACAGTGCAAAGCCAATATAAATGCCTATCGATCGTGAGAGAAAAAAATCAGAAGTAGACCTCTAAAATTCTTTCGACTCGAAGTTGTCATTGAAACTAACTAACATATTATTTTTTAACGACACTTGCAAAATTTGCAAATTAAGTTATACTTTTCTTAAGTTATAATTCATAGTTTATGAAAAGCTTCTAAAATGTATTAATTTTCATGCACAGCGCGAGATTTCATTAACTTCGAATTTGTGCAAATTTTTACGAACTGTTGTGTGGCACCTCTTGATTGTTATAAAAAAACAACTTTTAGGTACACACAAACATTTATTTTTGTTTTCACAATTTTTAACACACACGGACTACTTCCCGTACTTCACAATACAATAAAATAGTTTTGCAGCTATTCTACCTGACTGCTTATTCCAGGCTGACCGGCAGGCCTAGGGCCAGGTCCGTAGTCAGGTCGCTTGAGAGCGATAAGGGAAAAAAGCCTTGAATACTAAAATTTACCAGTTTATATAGGGAGGCATATTGCTGACAGCGATTTAATTAGTGTTGGGGGTTCGCCCCTAGGTCAGCAATATTGCGATGTGTAACAGAACGCATTATATTTTCATTAATTTACAAAGAAGGTAAAGATAATACAATAATTTGCTTAAAAAACTCGTGACTTGTAACATAGCCACCCCTGTTATGTACCCTTCCGTTTCGATTTGGAAAATACCATGAGAAAATAGAAAAAGGAGTAGCACTCAGTTTCGTGTCACTTACAATCAAAAGCATTGGAAGGTATGATTCTGTACATGCCGCGGCGATTAGTCTTCATGAACAGCGCGCTGAAGTCAATCGTGGTCTCCATGAATAGTTCCGCATCAGTCCAGTTGACAGGAGGCTTGATGTTCTCGTCCAGTTCCACTTTGAATCGATCGACTAACTGGAGATGAAGAAATATCGATCAGACACTCCTCCGAATATGTATTAGTGAAAGAAATATTTGATTCTGATATAAAAACTTCAGGTGAATGAAATGCGATAACATAATCGCACAAACAGGTCGCGAAAAGAGCAAATCGAAAGCTGTAAGGACAGGAACTCAGGCTGACGAGCACAGGTACAGGGCGCTCCGCAGGACTTCGCGATTCCAAGTTCTGAGTGGCACGGCAACTGCTATTGACGTTCACTGATTCTTATTAAGACTGAAATACAAACCACTCGAGAAGGTCGACTGAACATGATGTTATAGCTCTCCTCAAACTCCGGGTTCCAGAAGAAAAAGATCTTCCAATCGATGTTGAGCACACTCTCCGAGTCAAACGCGGTGTTGTTCAAGAACGCCTCACAGGACGTCCAGTTCTCTGTGGAATATTTTTCAACGTTTCTTCTAGTCGTTTGCGCAGTTGCTGATTTTTTTGTCAATATCATAGCCAAACTGAACAAGATTAACCGGCACATTTTTTTTATTATTATTCAAATTGTTTGTCTGTTTATTTTCTTAGCCTTGTAGGGTCTTCTGATCTGTCACTTCTTTTCGGTAAGCACAATTTTTAAATTTGTCTTTCAATTATTTATTATAATCAATAAAGAATTTAATATATCTAAATTATTTTTTCATTTTTAGTGTATTAAGGTAGTATGAATATCACTGATCACCGATATATTTTATAATATACAAGTTTACTGTAGGAGATTACTGGAGAAGTAGGTCTCTGGTGTAATGAAATTGTTAATAGCAGTTACTATCGTATTTATAATGTATACATTGTTTGTATTATTTCATAACCAGTTTCAATAATATTAAATAATGTACAAGTCATCTTTATGACTTGATGTTTACAAATTCCGATAACATGTTCCCGTAAATATACCTCTATTATTGTACCGTCTTCATTACATTGCCTAGTTGTTACGCACATGGGGTATATTATTGTTACAAAATTTTAATGTGAAAGAAGTATTGTATTGTATTGTATTTCTTCATAAACAAAGTACATAGTATTTGAATTTCCTTAAATGATATTAAAATTAATTAAAAAACTAGTACTTGTTTAACATTAATATATCCCATGCATTACCTATAACATTTCTGAATTCAAATATACAAGTTGCATTAATAAGAGGTTCCTAAATAAAGCAATATTGTACTACAACCTTAATCATCTAGTAGGGGAGACCCGTACAAAACCATAGACCGGGGTAAAACCGTACGGCATATCCACTCTAGCAAATTACTCAAAATATCCCGCATGATCGTTGCTGGATGGCGTCCACCTATGAGAGCGGTTTTCCCTATATTTTATTTCATTAAGAATTTCCCAAACCAAAGAACTAAAACAGTCATCTGAAAAAAGATTTAATTAAAATAAAACACTAATAGGAACACCACATAAAAAAATGTATTGTCAGAAACAATTAATTATTATAATAATTATAAAAGTTTTTATTTCCATGAACAAATTATAATTATTTAACTAGTTTATCGATACTTCATCCTGTCTCTTATCAGAGAGACAGGCATGCGTGCCCTCGCCAAGGTTTAAGGATCTCGCAACACTGGCGACCTCCAGCTGGTAAGGTGACATCTCCCGTGATAGTAGAGATGCCACTCCGATGTGGCAGTCCATTACCAAAAGGTACTTCCCTTCGTGGACCAGCTTCATGAAGAACTTTAGGAGAGGCACGGCACGCGTCATTGGAGTTATATCTGGAAGAATAGGTACCTATGTATTTCAGATTTTTAATACCATTTCCAGTCCGAAAAGAAGTTTGGTACTTCAAAAGTTGTCTGGACTATCTATGTATTAGGACGTGGGGAAACGACTGTCGCTAGGCGTAGCAGCTAGGTGAGCCTTTTTGGTTGTGCCATTTTACTGAAGCTTTTAGGTTTGGATTGGACACCCTATGATTACGTCTGATTTATAATCGACTGAAGAACCCATCATCCTAAACTAGTGTGCTCTATTAATTATGCGCTCGCTTTGCTTGCACCATTTTTTTGCCCGCATTTACATTCGATTTTGTGCTCGCTTTGCGCCATTACGCCATTTTTTTACCCGCATCTAGATTATATTGCGCTCGCAAATTTATGGGGTTCTTATTTGGTTTGTGTATATGCTAGTCTGTAAGGTATATACTTTATGGGCCTCTGGTACTTTTAATTCGTTAACTGTATTATTGCCTGAAATAAATAAATGAATTTATTCTTATTTCTCAGCAGTAGATACATGGCTGCTTTTTAACCGACTTCACAAAAGGAGGAGGACAATTCGATTGCATTTTTTTATGTTGGTTACCTCGGAACTCCGTCATTTATAAACCGATTTGGAAAATTCTTTGCGTTGGGTTGAGTAAAGTTACAAGGTATAAATTTCATCGATATTCAATCTTGGACTTCGAAGACACATTAGAATTGAAGTCGTTTTTCTTTGTTTTAAAATAATTATTCGTAATCTCATGTATGATCAAGTGTGATGTACTTGTGTTAGTAAACCAAGCATATGCTGTGCAACTTACTTCCGTCTCTGACGACATTAGGTACGGCGACGAAGTTGCCGGCCTCGCCCTGGTCGGCAAACATCAGCAGCTCATGCTTAGCTGTCCCCATGGTAATTAACAAAGTCGCGGCGTCCCACACCGGCTGCGTCTCCAGATACTCATGCATGTCATTGTAGATCCTATTGACAATCTAAAAAAAAAACGTATTTCAGTTATATTATAACACACCTAACCCAATCATGTGTAGCTCTGACGCTTTCACAGTTTAAGGTTTTCTAAACATTTAGTAGGTAGGGACTTATATTTCGTATGCGCAACAGCACCGTTCGTTTACAGATTCTTTGTGTCCTCTCCATACAAAAGTGGTCTGGAAGAGATCGCTTTAAGTGAAAGTGTTACAATGGACGTAACTCTTTACTTGTAAGCATTTCTTCTGTAAATATTTTTCCTAGCGTTATCTATCTATGTCTTCTCTCATAGAGAGAGTATGAGTCATAATCCACCACGCTGGCCCAGTGCGGGTTGGTGGGTCTATCTATATATATATTTTTCAAATTTTGGGTCAATGTAGTCTGTCATACATTAGTGTCACTATATGGTGACACCGTTATATTGTTCTTCCTTCAAGTGCAGTACACAAAGGTGGTACATTACACTCTTTAGCTTATGACAGTTTGACCGCTAGTAACCTTTCATATACAGATACACTGACAGATTAGCATCGATATCAGAACTGCGTTTACACCCTTTGAATATGGAATCTTTAAAAAATCAGTCATACCGTTATCTTGGAGACTGAAAAAAACAATAACAAAGTTATAGTCTAAAAAAAAGAACTCACCGGTGGCGTAGCGTTCTTCACAATCATGTCCATGCATTTATTGTCCATCACCATGTTCCACGTGTAATATATCCTCCAGGGTTTGCCTACAATTAAATCTATATCAAAGAACGGCTGTTTTGCCTGCTCCTTGCAATTTTTCATCACCGCTGGCCTAATTGGGAATTTAAGATTCCTCACTTCTAAACTCTGACATAGTTTAGCGTAGAGTATTAGAACCAAAACCCTACTGATAGCTACAGTTTCCATATTGAAATGCTTGAGTAATAGGCACCATTACAGTTTTATACTCGGTCACTGGGAAAGGTTTACTTTGACGTGGAAATGTTTGGATTTTCAGACGCAACTTTTCACACGGTGTATCCAGCCTGTCTCACTCAATAAAGTAGGTACAAAATATACCTACGCCGCGCGGCCCCAATCTTGGGGATTACATTTTATGCAATCACGCGCGCGCTTGCAAAGATTTAGGCACTTATGTAAACTTTACGTTTAAAAATTATGAGTAGGTACTAAAATAACATCTGAAAGGTACTGCGTAGCATTCTAGTGTTTACGTGTTGGCTTCCTAAGGATATTGACACGTAAGATTTTCTAATACTATATATATCTACTTACCTTGATCTTAAGGTAAGTAGTTACTCAGTAAACTGTCCTTTTTTACTTTTATCAAGGTCAAGCATGGAAGTCGGAATTTATCAAAGAACAGTGCCCAAGTACAATACAAGTGAAAATTTAATGCATTTAACAAGGTACCTTAGTTTTTGCGACAGTCGCTATTTGTTTAAACGTTTTCTTGGAGTGAGCCTTCTATACTTCTATTATAAAGTATTCTATGACTTAGGTACCGTAGAATTGTTTTGTGATATGACAATGTGAAAAAACGCAGAAGTGTTTGTAAACTTTTTGTGCTTTGTGATTATTTGTTTCTCGGCATCCTTTGGCAATAGATGTTAAGTTAGCTATATTTGTAAGTCACCTCTTAATATATTTACTTAGCTAATTTATATTATCCTTGAATATATTCTGATAGTTCTTAGCTGGGTACAACAGGCCAAAGGAATGCT
Organism: Petrophora chlorosata; assembly: GCA_951640565.1. Taxonomy (NCBI): domain Eukaryota; kingdom Metazoa; phylum Arthropoda; class Insecta; order Lepidoptera; family Geometridae; genus Petrophora; species Petrophora chlorosata. The sequence continues at coordinate 8,435,254 of OX621209.1, forward strand.
TACCGGAACCTTGGAGACTAATGGGGGGGCAACAAGCCCTGCAAGGATCTCTCGATACTTACATATTTCTGAGATTTTGTATGGGTGAGGTAAAAAGCCCTAAGCCGTTTGTCAGATCTTGCAAATGGGTAGTTTAATTTCATCCAAATCTGTTTAACCGTTTGTTACCTCTTCACGCCGCAACGGCTCAACTGATTTAGGTGGAATTCTAAATGGAATGAATACTTATACCCTGGATTAACACATAAGCTACTTTTTATCAGGGGAAACCGCAAGTAAAACCGCGGGGCGCAGCTAATAAACAAATGTACATAGATAGATAGATAAAACGTAACATAACTAGCCGATTCAACTTTCTGACTATTATTCTTAGCTCGATCATTTTTCTCATCATCCACAGTTTGCATTTATTTCCTCTCCATATAAAATAATAAGTGTAATCTTGTAATCATTAATTTTAAGTAATGCATTGACATAGTTCAATATCGATCAAAAGGCTACTCATTTTGCGTCATTCCATTTCGTTAACGATCATTTGTTTTTCTTCTTTTACCGGCCAGCGGTTATATGGAACACTGGTCAAGCGAACCTACGAATCTACCGACATGGGACGGACTTAGGGTCTTACTTCGAAGGCAAGGTATTAATGGAGAGGTTGGTGCCCTGCAGGACCAGCGGTGTTCTGCTATGGGCTGACATAAGTGAAAGTAATCGCATTCTTTTAAATTTAATTAAGCGGCAATTCGACCAAGTTTTTCACCTGATGGTACACAACACGCCTGTCCGTATGACAAGTTGCAGCACCACCCAGTAGGTACCTACTTTGTTTTGCAAAATCGTTTTCGCCGCAAAAAGATTTAATAAGAAGGAAAAGCTAGTAAAAAAAACAACACTTATAAAAATATTTACTTACTGCCATAAACAGTGAAAACATTATTAAAATATAAATTGCCATAAACAATAAGTTATTGCTTAGCTAATTCTAGTATCCCCAATTCATCCTGTCTCTTTTCAGAGAGACAGGCATGCGAGCCCTCGCCAAGTATTCGCATTTTTTTCTCAACATCTGCTATTAGATGTAAAATGACCTATCTGACAGTGTCAGTTATAGAAATTATATCCTAATTATACCCTATTAACAACCTTTGTGGTGTAGTGATTGAACGAGACATTTTATGCAAAGAAAAAAGCGCGTAAAAGAAGTATCGTGTCTGGGTGCTGCGGGCTTTGTGGTTCCTGGTTCTCTAAATACAAGTAATTCTAGTCAAAGGTCAGGATCGAATGTGATCGTTAGGAGTATTTATTTGCTCTTGCCCCCCTCTGCTCTCGCTGCACGCCTGCCTATGTTGTTGCGTGCGTTCAAAACACAGGTACAGTTTCTTCGGCTCATTTGTTGTGAACGTGGGCGTTGCACGGCCGGCCACCGATGCGTATCTTCGGAATAGGTAGAATCGGTGGGCGGAATATTATTACGAGTCGTTATATTCAGTGACAGAAAGCCAGCCTGGACGTAATGAGTGCGCCGCCCAGCGGTGGCGTGGAAATTAAAAAAAAGGGTTTTGATTAGAACTTGTTCTTTTTTACTGTTGTGTGAGACCGGCCAGTGTTTTGGGTTGTTCCTTGGTTGTTCCCGCGTTAATTTTGATCGTTCCAGTAATATGAGGCAAACAAATATCTTGTTCCTTGCTTAATACGCCCATTGCAATTTCTATTAACTTTAGTGAAAGGCACAAACATATATTGTACTAGCAAGAATGTTTACCATGTTCTCGCCAATATTTATTTATACTTTAGCACAAAACAGTTTGTACATGGTGGACTTAATGCTAGGTAGCATTTTCTACCAGTTATCCAGGACGTGCAAGAAAAAATGGTAGCGGTGCAGTAAAGTGCGTAATGTGAAATAATAATGTAATCAGTAATGGGCAATTTTCTTAATTATTGCCCAAAAACGTTACTAAAGTTACTAAGTTAATATTCCGAAATGTAATAAACTAGTACAGAAACTATAATGCCTTTAATAATAATTATATTATTTTTTAATACCGGCAACGTCACTTCAGCTGAAAAAGATAAAATAAACCTGCAATATTTCTAAGACAACCTTCTTCCATTTAAATTGTTATAAAAATTAATTTAATCAAAACATGAACCCACGAAACTAATGAAGCAATGAAGAAATGATGATCCAACATAAATTATTTTTCAAAAAAAACTAAACCGACTTCAAAACCACAAATGGCACTCAAAAGTAAAAAATAAATTAATATAATTATCATAAGCGCTACCCACTCATATATTTGAAGTCGGTGCCAGCCAAGTCTAATAGGTAGTAGATAAATACTATGTATATAGTAAGTACTACTTGTAGGTAGTATTTATCTACTACCTTTTAGACTTGGCTGGCACCGACTTCAAATATATGAGTGGGTAGCGCTTATGATAATTATATTAATTTATTTTTTACTTTTGAGTGCCATTTGTGGTTTTGAAGTCGGTTTAGTTTTTTTTGAAAAATAATTTATTTTAACCTTTTTAGTGAAAAACAAGTTTTAATTAAATTAATTCAAAAAGTTTTTAAACACAAGCTTTTATGATCTAGAAGCCACATCATGACGAATTTTAAAACGGGCTATCACAATTAAATGCATGTGCAAAAAAATTTCATGTCTGTCCTATTCTCTGTTGAGGAGTTCCCTCGCCGGAAGTCAATCCTGGGTGTATCTGCCATGTCATGATGGAGTTTAGAACAGGCTATTACGGTTAAATCCATTTACGAAATGTTGTGTCTGTACTATTCACCGTTGAGGAGTTCCCTCACCGGAAGTCAACCCTGGGTGAAGCAGGTGAAGCAGTCGAATACAAACCTCCACCTTTAGAAAGTTGGTTACGAAAAAAACAAGAACCGACTTGAAGATTAAACTTATATTTTTTTGTTTTTGCTATTTTTTTCAAAAACTACTGAATGAATTTCGATAAAATTTATATGGGACCACCTTTGAAGTATTACCTACCAATCAAAAAAAAGAATCATCGAAATCAATGCATAATTGGCGGAGTAATCGCGTAACAAACACAAAAAAAAAAAAAAAAAAAAAAAAACATACCGTCGAATTGTAAACCTCCTCCTTTTTGAAGTCGGTTAATAAAAGAACACGACACTGGCAAATGCACAAGAAGTGCGATGCCAAATCCTGGAACGAGGGCTGTTTCCCCTGACGGAAAGGGTCGATGCTGTTGATAATTATGTATAAGTATAAATGTATATGTATATATCTAGGTATCTAGGATACCGATTCCCTCCAAACTTGAACATACCTAAATTATAAGAATATAGGGAAACACAGACACTGGTAGACTTCTTCTTAAATATTATCGAACGAACTCTAACATATTGTACTGCAAGGTAAAGGCGTACCTCACTACAAAGAGGCGGTCCTCGGTTTATATTTGCACATGCACCTCGCGTGGCTACATAGTGAGCTACCTAATAATTTCTTAGATTAAATTTTATTGTTATTAAACTCTTTATTTCAGGCAATATTCAAGTACAATAGAGTAAAATAACCTTACCAAACTGTCATCGTCTAAATGCGCCGTCCTCGTAGTGTTCGTACGATAAAGGTGGTCAAAGCAGTAAGGGAATGAATTCGAAGAAATCCTGTCCGAAAGCAAAAGATTTTATCTCGGGAGACAAAGAGCACCTAGAACCATGTCACATATTTTAAAAGATGACTTAGGACTTGCAGCCTATAAGAGACGTACTAGTCATTTTTAACTGATAATTTAAAAAAGAATAGGGTGGTAAAATCGAAACAACTACTGAAGTGGTACGCAAAGGGAGGTCACAGAAAAATTTTGTTTACGGATGAGAAAATTTTTACAATTGAGCAACATTTTAACAAATATAATGACCGTATTTATGCTCAAAGCTCTAAGGAAGCTTCCCAATTAGTCGACAGAGTGCAACGTGAGCACTATCCGACTTCAGTGATGGTTTGGTGGGGTATTAGCTATGAAGGAGTGACTGAGCCATACTTTTGTGAAAAAGGTATCAAAACATCGGCACAAGTGTATCAAGATACCATTCTTGAGAAGGTAGTGAGGCCCCTTAACAACACCATGTTCAATAACCAAGAATGGTCCTTCCAGCAAGACTCGGCGCCGGGTCATAAAGCTCGGTCTGCGCAGTCTTGGTTGGAAACGAACGTTTCGGAATTCATCAGAGCTGAAGACTGGCCGTCGTATAGTCCCGATCTTAATCCGCTGGATTATGATTTATGGTCAGTTTTAGAGAGTACGGCTCGCTCTAAACGCCATGATAATTTGAAGTCCCTAAAACAACCGTACGATTGGCAGCGAAGAATTTTCCCATGGAAAGAGTGCGTGCTTCTATTGATAACTGGCCTCAACGTTTAAAGGACTGTATTGCAGCCAATGGAGACCACTTCGAATAAGCTTTAAACTAACACACTGTAACAGTAATAAATGTTATTTGCAATAGATTTTTTTTCTATGTTTCAGTATTTATGGCAAGACTAGGTAAGACAATATTACTAGTGTTACAATTTTAATGTTGGTTTACTGATGGCAATTAGGTACTCATAAGCAAATATTCGTAGAGCGAGTGTGGCTCAGTGGGAGCTCGTGCGACTTTCGATCCGACGCACCCGAGTTCGAATCCCGCTGGCCCCACACCACTGACTTTCTTAAGTTATGTGCGGATTTAACACTCGCTCTAAAAACGGTGAAGGAAAACATCGTAAGGAAACCTGCATGTCCAAGAATTTTCCACAATAAGTCAAGGACATGTGACATCCACCAACCCGCACTGAGCCAGCGTGGTGGATTATGGCCCATTCTCTCTCTATGAGAGAAGGCCCGTGTCCCAGCAGTGGGAACGTGATGGGCTGATGATGATGATGAAGAAAATATTCCTTCTTATTTAATTTAAGAAGAATTGCGACAAACCTAAGAGAGCTCTACTTCCTTCAGATAAGAATTAAGGCTTAAAAGGAGCATAAGATTCGCTATTTTTAATGAATTTATTTAGTTTATTTAAGAACTTTCAGTTTTTGGTAACCATGGTGTATTTCTGCAAAAAGAAATGATAGAGTTCTAGTAGGCGAATACTATTTAGGCGAATACTAATTGCAAGCTTATTTTTTTTAATTTTCATATACTCGTAAATCCTGGGAGTTCACATCATAATTTTTCACTGAATTCAAGTCCTATAGGCTCCAAGTTCCGGCGGTCCATAAGGAACTGTTCCTAAATTCTGACTTCTGGCCTGTAGGGGAAGGAACACAGGGAAGGAGCAAAATTTTTGAACCCTATGAAGTAGTGTGTGTGGTTTACTAAATGTAATGTCTTTTATTTATATACACAACAAACTCAAAAACAGAGAAATATCTTAAACTATACTACTACTAAAATTGCTTAAATAACTGAAATATATATACAAAATAACTATATATAATATACAAAATATAACAAAATTATCCTAAAAGGCCTATGGTGGAGGGGAAAGTGCCCAGAACGCTGGCCGCATTGCCACGCTGAATGGCAATGCTGATTTTTGACCCAAATATGAGCCAGCATTCTGGTCACATGTAAAGCTATATTTTTGTATGTATGTTAGTCTGTAAGGTATATATTCTATGGGCCTCTGTTAATTTTACTTCTCTGTACTTTAATATTGCCTGAAATAAAAAGTTTTACAATAATAATAATAAATTTGAATAGAAATTTTTAATTCAAAATAGAATGCGTTCCCCGAATCAGGTGGGTGGAATTGAAATGCGGGTATATCGAACAGGAGCTGTCAGACGCAGGCGCGAGCCGTGAGCGCTACTTGACAAGACTTCCCAAGTCGATGGGGTTTATAGGGCTGTAGAACAAACAAAATTAAATAACAAATTAAATAAAAATATATAACTACCTATACACTATATATTTATCTTGTTTGTTAGTTACCTATCGACATTTTAAAAAGTCCAGTCGGTAACCAATTTCGTTTCCTAAATCTTCGCTTTAGAGTCATTACAAGATGACGTTAGAAAACAAAATTGGTCACTCGTGTTGTTACGTAGTCTATATAGGTACGTGAATCTTTGGTGCAGTGGCCTTGAACCTCAACTATCATGGTAAAAAGATAGAAAATATAGGCGGTAAACTATATATTCTGTTAGAACTAAAACATACGTAGTCTGTTGACACGAATAGGGGTCGATATCGAGTCAGGGTAAAAACTTCGGTGACCAAACTTTGTGCAACCCTTAAATCTGAGAGTCGATGTGATCCACTTGAGTGACGTCAGATCTTAAGGAGCCGGTTCGCAAAATGAATATAAATTAAACTCCCTCTCTCCGATATTAATGGCTCGGAAGCCGAACAGTACCAACCACTAATGAAATTGATGACCAATTCGGAACACCGAAGATACTACAGTTATCAGAAACACAAAATATTGAAGCTCTTTGGTTTAAAAAGCGGGAGAAATTATTCTTTTCAAAATTTCTGTTTATAAGATGACAGGCTGGCTCATGGTGCATGAAGAAACCCGATTTTATACCTACCATTATCACGTTTACATTTCACCATAGTCAGTTACTCTAAATATCTAAACTTTAGACTTGTTGCGTAGTAGAAGCCTGAAGCGTAGTATGAGTATGTACCTATTACTAATTTTCCGGCATGAGACAGCTTAGATGAAGTGAAATCAGAAAGCACGGTGGAATACAAAGTCAATGAAAAATCCACTTACCTTAGCTTCCTACGCGAATAGATACCCCTATAAATTTGGCATAACTACATATCAAAACTGCAGTCATACATTTCGGTTTTATTATTTAGGAATTATGATATATATATACCTATTATTTAATTCAGAAAAGGGAAAATATTTATTCTGCTCTTGAACGAACGAAACGGCAAAACTAATCATCTGAAAATAATCAGACCTAAGAACTAGAACCCAGATAATCACACCATCTCCCAGGGACGTATAAAAACGAATCCCTTAGTTCAGTAACATCAGAACTGATATCACTTTCTCCCGACTTTTCCTTTCGCCGAATAAGTTGGGAAAACATTTTCGCGTCGGTAGTTCCGTACCCTCCTATAATCCTCTACCTGCAGAGATATACCCTGCACAACCACTATCATCCATACCTACCACTCATCCCTCGAAGAAGAACAACTTAACCGCCAAAAGACAATACGCAATCAACACTTTTAGAGCCTTTAAAATACGATTCAAATTCAAATACAACGGTCGGGCGGTTAAGACGCTTGCTTTTGATTGGCTGTCCCCCCACCATTCGCCTCTCGCGCCCTACCTCATGCATTTAAATTGCTTCATTACTGAACTAGACGCCAGGCCGTAGGGTTGTCCGTGGGGAAAAGTTTCGGTTTTGTTTGTGGATAAACTTTGATACGTTTCGATTTGAAGTGCCCGCTGCTGCTGTTTCTAGATATGAATTGCGATTTTTGTCGTACTATTTTTGCATTTGGATTCCCTCAGGAATGCCTATGCCGTGAATATTTATTTACATTTACAAAGAATAAATTATTACCTGAGGTAGAGACCAACCTTATCATTTGTGACATTCAGAGCGAGTTTATATATTGCAACTTTTGTTATAAGTAGGCAGGTACGGACTAATAGAACGTTCGCTTCCTAACACGTCGTGAAGATACAGGTATTGCACCAATCAGTCACCACTACAAAATATGTTTAATCTAAGCCAAATTTCAATAATATATCCGACTTGCCATGGCAAGTTCAAATGAAATATGTGCACAAATAAAATGAATCGAAATACTAAAAATAAACTTCAGACCTTCAATATTACTATCTTCAAACTTAACACTGTAAACTTAATCAGCAACAACTAACAACTCTGTCATCGACAACCCTACAGAGTTGTCCCGGGCAGGGAGGCGGTTCTATTCGAACGCTGATCATTAGTCCCCGAGAGTGGCCAGACGCAAAATTTTGCATGCTACCAGTAATATTCTGCTGACTAAGTAACTTAACCAATATTAGGCAGAGCTTTGGACGACCTTTGCCACTACATTTGGAATAATAAGGAAACAGTCATGTCTTTTTTACCGGGCAAGAATTTGTAAGCTCCCAAAATGGAGATTACTATCTAATATCTAAAATAAGCTTCGTTTTTAACCAAAGATATGTTCTTTTCCATCGCCAATCCCCATAGATGCCAGCTTTGCATAATATATATGCAATATTCTCTTTTTAGGGTTAAGCTCGCCTTTGTACATATATTTTATAAATCATCGATGTAAAATTTTTTGTGTACAATAAAGAATATAAGAAAGAAAGAATATTCTGCCTAAGAAAATACAGATAGTTATTAGTAGCTATAGGCTCAATGTTTTGAAGGACTTTCGCCACAAATTTCAAGTAGTATAAAAAAATATAGTAAATTTTTTGGCTGTCTATTCTTCTATGCTGTGCTTATCGCTGTATCTACTAAGTAGGTAAATCACTAAAATATTTAATGTTCACCTACTATGACTATAGATACAAATCTCTTCTTTACAGCTGTTAGGATATTGGCCTTTAGATTCCACATCTTAATTGAACCGAATAGATAACTAGGTAGGTACTAACATGCTACTAAGATAATACACTAAAAGATCTTTTGCTAAATATTATACCTAATCTTCCATTTAAGAAGTGTAATCAAGCATTCTTCACCACAATGCCAAGATCAAGATGACCTATGAGAAAATGTTGAATTAAGTTATGAGTTATGAATAAATATAATACAATGCCTTACGACAGTAGGTACTATTCAAAGGAATAGTAAAAGGACAACATCGGGCAGAATGCTGATGCCAACCTTGGACTACACATTAGAACTAATGAGATATGAAAATGGATTAGCATTTGAGATAGTAATCAGAACTATGATTATGTTGGTACTTTGTATGAACCTAAAGTTGGCAATGGGAGATAGGCATCTAAACATAAAGAAGTATAACAAAACTAACTAGCATGGTCATAATTATTGTAATTGGACTGTTATCTTTGTGGTTTCTGACTCTCTATAGGAACAGAGTAACCTACCCCGAACTAGGTTTCGGATACAGGGACTCAACAGGAAGAGATTCCTGTAGCCCCTGCATCACTCAAAGACAAAACAGCCATAATTTTATTATCACAAACTACTATTGTTATTACTCTTTTTTATTGATGCTTGGAACATTCCACTTCTGCAAAGTAGCCAACTGGTACATAAGAAACATAACATTGTAGAAAATCAAAAAATTTTAACATATTCTCAAAAAAATTTTGCCTGTGTTGTGGGTCTTTTTCCGATACGGTGGTAGAGTCATGGTGATAGTTTGACGTTCATAAGTGCGTCTGTGATGCCAAAACTGAATAAATATGTTATGATTTGATTTAAATTGGTGATCCAATTCCGATCACCAATCTTTATCATGATTGTAATTATGTATGCTTGTTTGTTTGCTCCTGACATGCTCGTTCATGGCATGCGACATGCTCGCCTCATTAATATGAAATGCATGTCGTCTGTGAACAAGCAATTATCACCACCGCCTACCACAGTACTTTAATTATTTTAATTCATGTTAATTTCGATAAAATTTGTGGAAATACATGGGCTTGGAATGGTAATTACGCAGATTGAATGGACTTTTGGATGGATGTAGAGTATGCCGGATGTAAGTAGAGTATTTTCATTATTAAATCTAAGTTTTTTACATCTAAAAATATATCGAATATTAAAAAAAACTAAACCTAGAGTGCCGCCCGCAGCGAGGCAGGGCCCAAACTACCGGTGGTTAGGGCCGTTACCGGTGGAGAGTGAGGAACCTACTGTATACGTGCCGTGTCAAGGAGTACTGCCTTCTGCATCTGACTGATAACCAACCGTCTAGTGAGAGCCTCTTGAGATGTTGGTCGAGGTTCTTCGCTATAAGGTCGTTATTATTATTATGAAAATTCTAGTATATAGGAACTCAAATTCAGAAAATTTTCGTAGAACGACTCATGAATTCAGTCGTTCGTACAAGAATTTTGGTTAAGGCTTATTTAGACGATGCAAGTTGCTTGCCTGTTTCATGTCATAATGTGGTTAAGCTACAACTAACTTGCACGCCAATTGCATCGTCTAAACATCGTTTATACTTACGTAATTTTTTTTTCTACCATTATGGCATGCAGCTGGCTAGAAACTTGCATCATCTGGTTGAACCTTGCCTTGCAGCATGTTCAAAACAAAATCGAGTTTATAGTTTTACTGGCTGAATGGATGGCTTGAAACCTTGCGAAGTCATATCCAATTAATTGTAGAAAAAAATGCCATAAAAATCAACGAAGCAGTTAGAAATCAGGCAAACAAATAGGCGAATATAAAAAAAAACGCGACAACAAAGTTGTGAGCGGAAAGCTGCACTTTCGTAAGACCACACAGGTTGTTTTCAATGCAATTCGCAAAGCTTATTGTTGATCAGTGAAGCCTGAACTTTAGAAAGTCACACAATCTCTGCAATAATGCAATGATAATTATCAGCTCATTTGCTTGTTTTCATTATTTACGTTTTCTAATTTACTATGCGAAAAAATATTTCAACACGGCACCTATAATTTGTGATGATTTCGCGGTCATATTAGAAACTAGGACTGTTCTAGTTACTTAGTTGTAATTAATTAGGCAGTAGGTACCTACTTACTGCTTAGAGATATTTGCTGCACATAGCAATACCTCTAGACAAGTCCAAAGTGGTATAGCTGGTATACCTGAGAAATCAATGTTTTGCACTTCAACATACATAATATTATATCATTGGTAGGTAGGCAGCGACATCTAGGTATGTACTTCGTAGTCCAATGTAGATAAGTAGGTACATTATTAGGTTACGTATCTTGGCTCACAAACGCAGAAGCAGATTTTCCTTGCAAATAAAATTATAAATATCAGTAATACGGTCTGTAATAGTTTTTTATGTTATTGGTATACAATAAAGAGTTTGTATTACTGATATTTAATGTATTAACTTTATTTACCCTCTCTGTATTATTCATAAACTAAAAATTTAAATTTCATCCCATTATTATACACCTTAGCAAACAGAAATTAAATTAAATAGCGTTATCTATCTAAACTAATCTAATCCAATAAACCACTACTAGTGGGCAACGTTCCCAAAATGTAGGCAACATTGCCACGTTGAATGGCAATGCTTATCCTTTGGCCAAAAAGGCCAGCATTTTGTTCACGCGTTGCTTCGACAAGAAGTGATATTGATTTATTTACTTAAATAATATTAATAAATTAACACATAGAACCTCTGCCTCTGAAAGCCTCTGAAAACACCTACAGTAGCAGCTAAGCTGGACTTTAACAATTCTCACCCTATATCAAAAATTGACATTGTCATGCCATCCAGATTTGCTACATTATACTATCCTATCAACTCATCCATACATCCGCCAATACCCGCCTATCTACAATATATTATAGAAATTTTTTTCAAAGCCAGCTGAATCCATTTAACGCCGCGAAACGTCAACAATTTGCCTATTTTGCCGCCAATCATCATTCAGTGTTACCACAATGAAAAATCAGATATCAATACCGATATACAGCCATCCAATTAAGTAAAGGTGTCACATTACTGCACACTATTGTCCGAATGCTAGGCGTGTTTACAAACACAACAAGGGCTTGTCATAATCTGTTTTCAAATTCCTCCTTTTTATTTTTCGGTCTGGCAACTTTTGGCGGATTACTTTAGCTTAGCAAAGCTATGGATTTCAACGCCTCATTGTTACTTTATCTGCACATAGAATAAAGGAATTTCACGGAAAGGGAAGGTAAAAACGTACTTACTGTGATGTAAGGATAATTCGATAGTTTGGTGGTCCTTTTATAAGTCGACAGTTGACATTTTTGAGGGGGCTTCTTGAAATTTTACTTTCTATGAAATGTCTTTGAAGTATTGCGGCCGCTCTAAGCCCACTTTCACTGAAGCATGGATATGCTAATCCTCGTTTAAGGTAACCCTAAGCATAAGGATATATTTTTCATTTGGTGTTTGATTGCCACAGATGGCCTAACTCAAATTCTACAAAAATTCAAATATAAAGAACAGCAAAGTCCATCAGTAGCTAACCTAAATATAGTAAAACTCTATATCCTCTACTATAACCTTCTAACGATTTAATAAAATATAGCTCTACTATTCCCTTTGAACCTTTGCATTGGATGGTTTTTTGTTTCATTCCTATCTCAAATCTTATGCACAAAAAACTCAAACTTTGCTCATTTTCTCACCAAGCACAAAGAAAAAAAATTAAAGATCTTAAAATTCGCACCTACCCGCCGACCAGTCAAGCGCGAACATCACAAAACAAACAATACTTTACAACAATTACACTACAAGGCGAAACCTCAAGCGTCAAAAATACCGAACTTTTATTTTTACCAAGATATTTAAACCTTATTTTACCTGATCTTGAATCATAAACTTAACAAATAAGATTTAAAATCGAATGGTTCAAGGATAACCAATGAAAAAAATAACTTTGTCTATGGCCAAAACCCAGTGAAGCGGGAACGCTTGCAAGAGACACGAGGGGTCCGTCGGTTTATTTTTTCCTTAATCCTGGTTAGGATTAGGTTAAAGCCCTTTTGATTGGCAGCCGACGACGGCGACGTCGGATGCACGCCTGGTTTCCACATCTTTCTGGTGCATGGAATGTATTTTGCTGCCTCTTCGTAGGAGAATGCGTGTCAATTCCAGGTGTGAAAGTAGCATACATGAGTAAAAGAAATAAAACATTGGACTTGTGATCTTCCTGCCTCTTTAAAAGTTATTCTGGTAGTCCTCGGAATGTGGCAAGGATGAAGTCACGGAACATAGTCGGTTAATAATAAATAATGCGAAAGTCTGCTTTTTGTTAGTCGGACCTATTCATCATCGTAACTGAGCACAGACTGTCACTAGACGAAGGAAACTGGAGGAAGGACGAAGAGAAGTGCTATGCTCCTAGTTAATAATTTACAGGAGAATTATGTAATACCTATAGGAAAATTTAAAAACGCGTCCATCATTTACTATAACATATCTAGTTGTCACAGCCTTAAATCCGAACACCAATCAAATAGTCACAAATCGAGCCTAGAAAACTGTTCGAGTCTAGACCCATTTAAGTCAAGAGAGACTAGTTGTCACAGACCCTACATCCGGAGACCATTCTTGCAAAAGTATACCACGACTCATGCTATGATTCACATAACGAGTTCAGAATTTGGGAGTCTAGACTTTAGGATCACTGTCACTTCAAAAGTGACCTTGTGTAAGGCGCGAACACACGGGCCGATCCGTCACGGGCCTGTTCTCACGCGCTACCCGTGTTGCCGCTTGCCGCTGACGAGGATTATATCACCAGGTTATAGGGCTGCCAAAACCAACTGGAAGATTCTAAAAGTAAATTCTAGCCTGCTTTGACATATAGTTATTTATATATTTTGCGCGCAATTAAATTCCTGTTGAATAATAGTTATAATAACGATATTTATTTAGGTAAACCTAAATTTATTTATTTTATTTAATTCTTTATTACACTATTACAAGTAATGTACAAAAGGAGAACTTAATGCTAAAGCATTTTCTACCAGTTATCCAGTGACGGTAAAAGAAAGTTACAAAGCGCGCATCAAAAATTAAAAAAAAACTAACAGTAAAACAAAATAAATATCGTAATACATATTATCGTAAAACAAAAGCATAAATTATTAAAATATATAACAGTTAAAAACACTACATATATAATGTAAAACTAAAATACATAGAAATGAAATGACTAAATTGGGTTGGTTTCTTCCAAAAACCCCACCAAGCCAAGATGTCCCTGTTGGATATATCTACTTAGGTTGTTTCCACAAACCCCCACCAGCAATTCTTACTATATTTACCAATAACTGACTACTTACTACTCTAACTAGATTCTAAGCCTTGTTATCGTATAGTTTTATTGCGCTGCCTTGTAACTTCCAATAAGAACATTTAAATACTACCACAGAATACTAAATATATTACTACATTAGACTATTCATCTCTTCCATTTAAAAACAACTAAAACTTTTAGTTATTTTTATATAAAGACAGTATTTCTAATAGCACTTACGAGATCAATAACGGGCTTACCCTTCATGGACTTTACCTAGGAAAATCTAATTGAAATGAATAAACCAAGTGTTTGGATAGTGGTGTGATCAAAAGTCCAACGTGTTGTGTTGCCGTTGAATAAATAAAAAAAAAATATTGTCAAAATTTGATACAACCCTATAGATTAAACATGCAACTATAAGACAAAGATGCTCAATTCACGTTCTTTCGCTCAGTACGTAGATACTTCTAAGTGGATAGATTTTAATGCGGTTTTCCATCATTTAGAAAATTTCTTAAGGTACCTAGTTAAAGATGTAAGTACCTTAATCACCAATTCAAAGCCAAGGCGGTAAAGAATATAAAAAACTTATAAGTGTAAATCAATCCTCACATTTTATTATATTATACTGACAACCCTGCACAATCTGTCAGCGAGCGGACATTGACAATTCATTCAGCCTACCTGCGCGCGCGCCTAATCCAAGTGACACACGAAACGGGGATCATAGATTAAGTGGCATTTTGTAATGGTGGTTTTGCCTACGTTAAAGAAACCTTAGTGAGTAATCTTAGATATCAGCAATGCATAGATAACTACGTTAATTTTAAGACGGCTCTTCTACAGCTTAATCAGAATATTGTTGAAGATGAAAAATGGACCATTGAATTCTACTTCAATGAATTACACTTCTCTATTATTGATAAGAAAACATGTGTAAGTACACCACCGTCTATTGTCGTATCACATATCCTCTCCATCCAAAGGTTGTCTGGAAGAGATCGCTTATTAGCGATATGACCGCCCATTCTACTAATCAAATTTGTAAGTTCTATTTTTATTTGTTCTTCTTATGTTTTTGGTGTACAATAAAGTGTTATCAATCAATCAATCATGTGCTAAAAAACTGTTGAGAGGACTTTGCAACGCATCCACGTTTTTATAACTAGCTATTTCCTGTCAAATAATTAGCCAACTAACTAATTACCTATGAACCTACTATTAAGTATGACATTAGCCATATATAAAAACAAGATGATTCCGTTGGTATTTCTAGTTAAACCCCATGCATTTATGTAGTTTAATGTTGAACACAACACCATTCTTATAAGAATTGGTAAATTGGCAGTGCCAGGAAACCATCTTAAGTTCCCCTCTCTGTACTCACTTGTATATTCTTTGTCCTGCCTCCAGTCGCCGACGATTTGAAGCATTTATTGGTATGTATCGATTTGAGTGGATTTATATTTATAATCTCGATCCGGTGTCTATCTGTCTGTCACTGGACGCGTATCGTGCTCTCTTTCTCACGGTGATGTATAACTATTGTTGACGTTTTGACTGCTGGCTCAGTTGCAGTAGCAGTGGAACTTTCTACGGCTTTGAAGCGATGTTATGTTACGTCATGGTGTTTGATGTGAATCTTTTCCTAGTCAAGTATACCAAATAATGGATATCGTAGTTGTTACGGAGTTCCACTGGTACTACATGGAACACCTACTGATGAACAATAGTTATCGAGTGTTTATGTTAGTTAATAAGAATCAGCAGTAGATTAATGCAATACATGTTGATATAATGTTTAATTATTAATTTAGTAGAATGTTTATTTGTAAATGGTAAATTTATTAATTCTGCTTACTGGAAACTTTGAGTGACAGTTGACGTTTTGATGTCATGTTAATGGTAGTTGAACTTATAATAGACTTTTTTGACATTCGATCGAATCGCTACGTGTAAATAATGTTTGTTCAGGAATTATATGGAAATTAATAATACAAACTAAATTAAGACTCGACGAGGAGTTATTTAAAATGTCATTTTGGAAAACATCGTGAGAAAACCAGCATGTCCAAGAATTTATCACAAAAATTCAAGGACATGTGACATCCACCAAACCGCACTGGGCCAGCGTGGTGGATTATGGCCCATACTCTCTCTATGAGAGAAGGCCCGTATCCTAGCAGTGTGAACGTGATGGGCTGATGATGATGATGATGATGAGGAGTTATTTTGTGGTATCCTAAACCATTTATTACATAGTGGATAACGTAACATTTTATTTGAGCATTTTACTTAATATCTGATTTTTCGGGGTGATAACCGCAATACAGTGCTACACGTTCCTTTTCACGGTAGCATATAAAGTTCTGGGCGGCACTGCAATTGTTATGGGCATATGTGGCACTTACTATCAGGCGGACGTCTTGCTCGTCTCATCACTCAGTTCCACAAAAAAAGCATTTATTTTAATGTTAATTAATACATTTTGAATTATAGCATTTATTTTGGCACGTACCTTTATACGTATTATACTTGAACACATGATTGCGCCTACGTAAGCTGGACAGGCCCCATGGCTGGCCGCGACTAATCAATCAATTAATTTGTAAGAAATATTAGTTCTTAGCGCGTGGAACCACCAGATCCTCGAACAGCACGTCTAGGTCGTCACGCAAGGACAGCAGCATCTATCCACTGCAACAACCACCGCAGCCTCCACTGCAACAACCACCGCAGCCTCCACTGCAACAACCACCGCAGCCTCCACTGCAACAACCACCGCAGCCTCCACGTATCTTGGCTTATGACATTTTAGCCTTAGGTTATCAGAGAAGTAATGCAATCAAAACTAGTGAATGAAGGGCCGGACGTATGCGCATAATTGAGCTTTTTTTAACCCACGACGCAAAAAGGAGGGGTGTTATACGTTTGACCACTACCTATATGTCTGTATGCTCTTAAACCGAGAGTTCGGATGCGGTTATTTTTATTTAAAAGCAGTTATTTTTGCGGTATTTTTCTAACGGTAGTTCTGATACGTGTTTTATTATGTCGGAGGTATTTAAAATGTTTAATTTATATCTACTTAGTTCTTTATTCAAAAGTTGGATGATCACAAGTATGTAGAAAAAAGAGACGATGAAGCAGTCATGTAAAATATTCCTTATATTTTTTTAATCATTTATCATAATATTAAATTTCCCACTTCAACATTATTACAAGCGAATTATTAAAATTAACAACAAGGTTCAAAATGCCTACACAACTATACATATTTATAGGAAGCAGAAACAACTGCTGGGAAAATAACATACCTACTTAGAAACATAATTCAAGTCCCTTTCCTAAATCTATTAAAACCTTACCCAAACAATCTTTTCATCTCACCATTCAGTCATAATTTTGTCTGGGAGCATCAGAAGCCGGAAGCTCGAACAATGGCGCATCTCGTGAAATTAGTGCACCGATCACCATACAACGAGGCAGATCACTCGAGTCGTGCGCACAACCGGTGACTCAGGTACGCACTGGGTCGAGAAAATGCTGAGTTTTATGACCGATTTTTTGTGTGATTAAGCGACGCCTGCGTTAAATAGGTAGCAGTTCAAAGTTCAAAAGTTCTTTATTCAATTCTGGCAACAGACGCACTTATGAACGTCAATTATTACAATCGGCGACTCTACCACCGTATCGGAAAAAGAACCACTACCCACACTAGTGGGGGGCGTTTTTTTTAGAACTTTTGTTACAATATTTTATGTTTGTTTTTGACAATATTATGTTTCTTATGTGCGAGTTGGCTACTTGGCAGAAGCGGAATGTTCCATGCATCTTTGTCTTAACAGTGTAAGGATTTATACGGAAATTTAGATACGTTAATTTTTTTTCGCCCTGACATTCCTAAAGGCGTTAGGCTTCACTCCTTTTATCCTTTCATTGTTTTTTCTAACTAATAAACTCCGTCCTTGCTTCGTTCCTTCCTTCCAAGTGCAGTTGAAACATGGTACGACTTAGACTTCCGAATTTGATTATCGCAATATTCGAACAAAATCTTTTGAACAGGCGTCTGTTGTTAATAGGTGTCTACTGTAGTGTCTTCATTTCGTAGCACGAGCGAGCGAAAGCTTTTGGAACTTGAAGTCTCAAAAACTGCGTTTACACAACCCAGTGAGTCCAAAGATGCCAATCTCAAGAGGACGCCACAGCTTATACGTCGCATCGTCACATAATCGCGTTTTTGTATTTAAATGCATGCTTTGAATACAATGTCCTTGCTACCGAGATCTGTTCTGCGACAATAATGGAATGGGCGAGACTACAAACTTCAATGATTTTTAACTTAGTTACTACTACATGTACTGGAAGGATGAAATTTTCACACCACTGAAGATGTTGATTATTTGTTCTCTTTCAGTTGACAAGTTATGGAAAGAGAAGAGAGGCCACATTGGGAACAGAAGCAGCGTTCACTGCGTTCATAACAATTATCGTCAGTGCATGAATTGCTTTGATTTTGAAAGATTCAGAAACTTAAGAAATATAATATTTCAACTGCAGTCACGTAGTAAGACATGTTTAAATTGACACGTAACATTTCCAGTCCCTAATTTTGGTCAGACCTTAAATATTTCTTACCCAAAAAACAAAAGACATGTCGATTCTAAAAAAATAAAGAACAAAAACGCCTCGCTTACAAAATTGCAAGACAATCATGAACCGAAAAAAGAACAACCCCAGATATTATCAAAATAAGCACCCATTCACCACAAAACTGATGTCATTCACCTGATTCACCTCTACCTGAAAAAAACATCAAAATGGTTAAGACACAGACCGCACACGAACCATGAAATAAAAAAACTAATTTAAGGGTAGTTTCACGAAAAACCACAGGACTTTATAAAAAACTAAATTTGAATACAGTAGCACCGTCTGACGTATAACTATTTTCTTTTTTTTTTGATAAAGGTGTCACAGATCTTTATCAGACGGACAGATTTAACAATCTCGTAAGGCGCGTTCGTGTCAACTTAAGTTTTTACTTTTTTATTTTATTTTTGACGTGTCAAGCCCGTCACATTGAATTAGATAAATCCCTTTGGCTTTGGAACTGATCCTTGTGGGTGCGACGTACCTGTGTTTTTTCCATTTTGTGAGAACAAAGTTCTGTTACGAGATTTGTTCTAGACTTAACGGAATACCAGGGATTTAAGGCTCACATTTTGTTTAAAAAATGTGTTGAATGAAAACTTTTACACGTAGTTAATTTACATGTATCTACAAAATACCGTTATTTTAGTCAAGCCAATTGCGCTACCACTCAAACTTAATTTTGCGCATTCATAACTCTTTTAAACCTTTTTAACAGTTCTATTATTATTTCTCTTACAGTCGGAGACTACTATAGACTAGCAAAGTTCCAAATCTGTTAAAAGTAGGTTGGTTGGTTGGTACCTTTAGCTTATCTTGGCCAAAGGAAATTATTTCTTGAAGTTCTAAATATTCTACATAATTCAGTCAAAACAGCCACAACACTCTAGTCCCTACACATTTGTCACTGTAAACAAGCAATTAAACATCCAACTCGTATGAACTGTATGTATGGATGCACTCTGACAAGTGTCAACTGACAATAGGCTATTTAATTTCAACCCTCCACAAGCTTTGACAAATTGTATCAACAAAAAAAACGATTTAAGTACGCGGAATCATTTTACATTTTTATATCTGAAAATGTTATAGTATAGTTAAATGAAATGATAGAACTTAAAATATAGCAATGGAGAATCTTGTACATTGTTAAAATGACTAAATTTTTGTAAAAGGTGTTGGTAGATATCTATTTGCTGATTAGATAAGGAACCTAAACATAATAAAGACATAACATCAGACAAAACAACACGCCAAGTGACAAATCTGGCATCGCAAACATAAAAGTATTTATATTCGTTGGAAAATTGTAATTATATAATCAAAACATTATATTAATATGTATATTGAAAAGACCAAATATTATAATATTTATTTGTCATTTCAATGAATATTGAAATTCAGATTCAGATTCCAGAAACCCGGACGTCATTTTGGTAGCATATCATTTTGTTATAAATATTAAAATGTTTCCTAATAAGCAACACGACAGGTGCCGTAACAAATCACACACTACAATAACTCAAGTGCAATTTGCAATGTTAATTCGTAATAAAACCGACCTCATGTGCCCCTAATCTCGGCAAATCTAATCATACATCATCGGCGCATCTGCGAGCCCCGAGCCATTTGAAAAGTCGCCAGTGTCAGCCAACAGAACAGTTGGTGCCCCAAAACTGTTATAAGTTTGGGGTAGAAATTTCGAACGTAAACGCTTCTTTTAACTTAGGATACAATGAAAGGAGCCAGTATGGCTCAGCGGGAACTTGTGCGACTTACGATCTGACGCACCAGAGTTCTAACCCGGTTTGATATCATGCACTATGTTATTGTGTTTGTACAGTCTCTGTTATTTGCCTGGTGGTTTTCTTCTTTAATTGAATCAGGCATGTTCACTATGTTCTTTCGTATAGTTTTACTTTGACTGCAATCGACGTAAACAGATTTGGTGATGAAATAAAAATTTTCTACAATGTTACTGCGCTCAAACTTCAAAAGAAGCTGACATCGAACATTCCTCTTATCCACAGTTCTTTTTAAAGTCTTCTTGCTGTCGTGTTGACAATTATTTAGCTTCATCTTAGAGGACTTTTATACGGAGAATTATAGATAAGTTAATAATTACTATAGTAGAATGACGTAGAACACCTTTGGTCACAGAATAGGTAATAAGTAGTGCTTTATTGCTAAAAAGCACTGCCAAAAAGATGGCAAGCTAAGTTATTGTATTTATCAGTGCGATGATAATAAAATAGACTTTCTAGAGATGAAAACAGTGAGGCTCAACACGTCTGATGAAACAAAAAAACGTGTTAAATATACCTACACCTACACCATCGCCAATTTATGTATACAATTACGATAGTAAGTAACTAAAGGTACGCATAAGCTTCCAGCAGCTGCTTATTGACAGTGGACATGATGTCCAAAAGTCAATTATATACCTGCCTATAAAAAACAGCACAAATGTTTCGATTTCACACCTCAAAAACTATTTTAAAAATAAATTACACACATTTGGGGCGCTAACCCTTACTTTAAAGGGGCAAATCAACCCTGCCCATCAAAACTGTTGGTGTTAAAAAGACACCCCCTTTGTGACAAAATGTATGGCTTCTTAACCCTAAGCTAAATAGAGAATGGAAGCCAAAATTGTATTGGTAATGGTTTTTTGTTGTCAATTGTATCGTGTTTTTTGTATGATTTGAATAGGAAACCGATCAGTTCGAGCTTAGGATTAAAAAGGACAGTTAAGATGTTTTGTGAAGTTGTGCTTTTTGAATCAACCATCATCTTGTACGCATTTACACAGGAAATTAATGATAACAATAGAAGAACAATAGAACGATGTCACAATAAAGTAACAAGGACAAAGGTATGGCCTGAAAAATTAAGAAGGAGATTCATTGACACACTCTACAATCACTTAAAAGTGAAGGATTTCTTAACAGAAATTATCTGAAAAAATACGCATTTAATAAGATAGAGCATAAAGACGACAATCAAACGATATACAAAAAAATTTAACGGTCCATATGGCTCACTAAATCGATCAACCCCAAAGTCTCCACCTTTCCGCAGTGTTTCGCATTCCTCCAACAGCAGTCTCCCGATTTATGTTTTTGCTGTCGCACTCTGCAGTTTTTTTCTAACCCAAGTGTCTGTCCACTAAAGCCACCAGTTGTGTAAAACATCGTATAATCTCTATACAAAACATATCAGTAACAGAACAGTTGTTGCAAATGTTCACGCTGAACAACCGGCCTCTGGGGTGTGCTCAGATGGAAGAAATATCGGCGCGCCGTATGGTGCCCTCTAAACTAAGGGATGGCGGCCTCAAAATAAGGGATGATGTGCTCAAAAGCAAGGGATGCTGCGATTTGATTATGGTTATCTCCAGCGATTAATTTTGGTCATATCCCGCTTGACAAGTGGGTATTTGATTATGTTTTGACGTGGAGATGCATTGACCTCAATTTGGAGAACATGCTGTTTTGAAAATTACTGTTAATTAAATAGGTAAGTAGGTTCTAGGGACAGACGGCCAGCCAGATAGATCGAAGAAAACGTCGAGGTTAGTCAAAATATTGTCGTTTTAATTTGTGCGCGATTATACCCGATAATTTCCATAAACATGCAGGGCTGTTAGTAAGTATACCGTGGTGAAGAATGGCACAAAACCAAAAAGGTCGGCGTGATAGAAAGGCGACCGATTTTCTACCATAACATTTAGTGCAGTTCCCCGCAAGAATTGCGTTTTTTGATTTTTTCCATAAGTTGCGTGGCACTGCAACTGGACAGTAGTTAGTTTTCAGGTGCTGTAGCACCACAGTCTAGTAATCATATTTACTACGAGGATCTACCACTATGAGTATCTCACATGATATAGCACATAGCGACGGGGTCTACGTATGACTCGAAAGATGAAAAATATTATAGCGTTCCGCAGCTCCGCAAAACCAACTTGGTTTCACATTGTTGTTAATCAACATTTAAAATCCGCAACCCTCGCGATTGGTGGAAAAGATAACCGTTGACGGGTGGCAGCATTGTTGCATTTCTGCCACTATCGTGATAAACGTAGAAGGGTACGGACGTCTGCACCACGCATGTAGATAAGCAAGCGTATCGAGTTGCTGGGGTGCCTGTTGACTTTACAGCTTTAAAAATGAGAATGGCTGAATTTAAATAATGGTTTTGACACTAAATCAAATGTAAAATGATAAGGCTAGAAATACGTCTGTACAGTATATTTCTTTATTTTGTTCTTGTTTTGCTTTTTAATGCAATGCGGCTGTTGTCGTGAGATGTGCTTAGGAAAATGTGATCTATAATTATTAGGGACGATTGGTGGACTGTATAATAATGTATAATGAAAACACTTTAGATGGTTACTCGTTGTTAATTTTATAATAGTCGTAAACTAAAATCACCTATATTGACATGACACCAAAGCAAAAGCCAAAAACAAACGCCCAAAAAACATTGTCAGTAAAAAATAGCTAAAAGGTAATATACATATAAACAAAAAGAGGTTGCACCAGCCAGTCGCCAACAATAATATTAGACTTACTTATATTTGATCAATATGGCATGCCCATGCCCTATATAAGATTGATGATAAATTATTATTTGTTACTGATTTATTTGTACAAATAAAGTAACAGGTTTAATAAAAACCGTTAGAAAACTTATCAACAAACCGTTAAAATTAAAGTCTTCATCGTCATTAGCAAGAGATTATTTTGGTCATGAGACAGAAACTCCAACATTTCTTTAACCTTTCCCCTTCGTACTATTAGGTATTCTGTGCCACCGGCTTCCATCTCATTTGCTTGCCACTGTCTGCGCGTCAATCAACCATAGACAAAAGTACCTAAATCAATGATTGATTGATGATTTTCTAGTCTATGGTTCTATGGACGTTCATTCAGACGTCCGTCAGTTTTTTTTGACAAATGACTTGAGGAATCCGTTGATGAGAGAATTATGGAGTGCATATTCATCAATGTATGTTTAAAGATGACCCGTTAGCGTGGCTTATTTGTAATAAATAACTTCTCAAATAGGTACTTACATTACATTGATATCAGTTGGATATATTCTCTGTATCTATGGAACCAGAAACAAGATAATAGGTACAATAATAGATAGTTTATTGAACACTAACAACAGGAAAACAAAGACTACATATATTAAAACAATGGTAGTACAATGGGCGGCCTTATCACCATATGTAATTTCTTACAGTCCAACCTCGTGTACCAACCAGAACTATACCTATAGAGACTAGTAGAGATATCTCTACTTTTTCCAATAGGTAGAAGGAAATCTTGTATTTCAATGACATTATAAATTAGTAGCTGCGACGCCTTTTTGTCAACTTAAGGTCGAATTATATCTCTGTCGTAGAGATAAACTCTACTGAGCGAGAATTGCCTCCCTACAGGTTCTCCACACAGTGTTTTTAACCCGGTCCGTTTTCCCAAAAACAATGTGGATGATGAACGCTAAAATAGTTTTAGAAACTATCACAATAAAGAACTCCACTGTTATAGGTAGTTATAACAAAAACCTTTTCGAACCCATCCAGAACAACGACCGTCATTTGTTACATCGTAGGTAATTTCACCTAATATTAACACAGAACTAGGGGTGGGTTCCTCCCTAAGCTATAAATCCACGCTGAGTATTAAAATACCGCCTATTACAACAGGAATGGCCCCAAAATGCCTTAAACATGTGTCCAACGGCGACCTGTCATCGGGGTTGCCAGCACAAAAGGCTAGAATTATGCTTTTTCTGTTGTTGGCAACACAGCGACAGACGCGCGCTGCGGGATGCCGCCACGCCCTCTCTTGTTGCCGATTTGTTTTGTGCCACTATTCATTTGGAGAGTAGGTGCAAATTTAGAAGAGACGTAGGCTAGGTAAGCTTTAGCGTTGTAGCTTCGGCCTCAGAGAGACAAATGTTAAAAGCTAAGTATCAAAAGCAATCGGATCATGAGGCAATTACGAGTATGGAAATTATACATATTGCTGAAAATTATAGATATAGTTATATTTTATCCAATTGATACAGCACAGTCTTGTATATATTAGCTGTATTTTTTATGAATTAGGTTATAGTAGCGTTATGATCTTGTTTGACCTTCACATTAACATCACTGCACTGCCCTCAGGAGTAACCTTAGTACTTATTTCAAAAATAGATAACTTTACTTCGGTAATTTTTTTTACATGTGACTATCTACTTTATATATTTAATTGCATATTACAAAAATAGCAATATGGTAATAATTTTATTGTAACTAAATAAAACATCATGCGTTCAATCGTGAGACATCACAACCCAAATTAAAGACTGACACATCTGCACACAAATTCAGTTCTTTGACTCCCAGTTTTTAACTAGGCATAGAATGCGCAGACGAAGGGCTCCGTTGAAACCGTGGACTCGTGTTTTGTACTATAATTAGCCTCTTTACCCTAATGCTAAGGGTTTGCTACCACAATGCGCTTTGCGTGGTAACGAGCGTGGCTTATAAATTATATTATTTTAGTAATTAGATAAATGGAAAATTGTTTTAAAATGTGCACTTTTTTTTGATTACTTGGGTGAACAAGTTATTGAAACAAGACACCCAGCATGCTTAACACTTGTTGGCCCCAATTAACTATGACAACTTGGCGATTCCTTGCTTCGAAATCACGTCGATTCCTTCGTTAACAAACGACGTCTCTAGGTCGCATTCATGTATTAATATATATTAAGCGTCATAGAGAATACAAATCGCAGATGACGTTTATTAATGAAGGAATCGACGTTTCCTCGAAGCGAGGAATCGCCAAGTTGTCATAGTGAATTGAGGCCCTAGTCTCCAAGAGATTTTCTTCTTGATGGATTGAATGATGGATGGAATACGAAGATGTGTAAGAATGGAATGGGTACTTCTTCTTCTTCTCTCGTCTGGGTGTGTGCCTATTATCCTAAAAAAACAACCGGGACCGACGACTTAACGTGCCCTCCAAAGCAAGGTAGCGCCGATTGTAAACACCACACAAACGGTCACCCATCCAAGTGGTGTTCGCTGCGAACATTGCGTAACATCGAGCGAGCGAGCGTGGCTCAGTGGGAGCAAGTGCGACTTTCGATCCAACGCACCCGAGTTCGAATCCCGCTGGCCCCCCACCACTGACTTTCTTAAGTTACGTGCGGATTTAACACTCGCTCTAGAAACGGTGAAGGAAAACATCGTGAGGAAACCAGCATGTCCAAGAATTTTTCACAAACGTCCAGGACATGTGACATCCACCAACCCGCACTGGGCCAGCGTGGTGGATTATGGCCCATCCTTTCTCTATGAGAGAAGGCCCGTGTCCCAGCAGTGGGAACGTGATGGGCTGATGATGATTGCGTAACATAAAAGATTTACGAACGGCCAAGCTACGGTACGAGAGCTACTTAAGTAGTTATAATTACCTATAAAATACGTAAGCTCTGATTATAAAGTAATAAAACAAAATAAAAATACGCATATTGCGCATAGCGATAAGGCCGCCCATTGTACCCACTGTTTATTAACTTTGTTAACTATTGTTTTTCCTGTGTGTTTGGTATTCAATAAAACAATATTGTATTGTAAAGACAGATAAAAAGAGTTGGTACACCACCGTCTGTATTCTTTTTCTTCCAATATGATACTGATCATATTGGAAGAAAAAGATAGATAGATAGATAGATAAACACTTTATTATTCACCTTAAAAATAGAGATAAAGTACAAGTCAAATGTTTACAATGGTGTAACAATGGGCGGTCTTATCGCTTAAAGCGATCTCTTCCAGACAACCTTTGGATGGAGAGGAATAACGAAACATACACAGACGGTGGTGATAGAAAATTTAATAGACATACTAAAGGCTTACATTTGATATACAATATATAATCTAATTACTTAAATATATATATATATATATATATATATATATACATATATATATACATGACTATATAAATAAACTTATATACCTAATTAATACATACATACATGCAAACAATATATAATTAACATACATATACCTATAAGATACCTATTGGAAGAAATCTAAAGGTTGCATGAAAGCAAAAAGCGTGCCTATTGTACTGCCCTAGTTATTATGGTCTTAAATAAATTGTATTTTATGTAGGTACAGAGTTTAAGCAAAGAAAACTAACTATTACTCATCTTTTAAAGGATTTAAAAATGGGAAACGCTAATAGCTGACAAAATCTGGGGAATATGATGCATTCAAAGTATGTACCAATAATAAATAATATAAATATAACATTTTTTTTAAAGATGAATCTATAAGTACTCACTCAAACTACGTAAGTACTTACAGAGAAGTACAACAGATGTAACCATCCTCTAGAAAAATGGTGCCACGTTGCGTTGGAGGGCATGGAGAGTTGCCAATATGTTGTCTCTCTGGGTGGTAGACGGGGTGAAGTAGTTTGAAAAAGAGTTTTTAAGTGGCTTTAAAAATTACTGGGCATATGAGTCTCGGTGATGAGCGCAATGCAGTGCTACGCAGTGCTTTTTATGGTACTAAACGTTCTGGGTGGCACTGCAATTGTTATGGGCACGCGTGGCGCTTATCATCAGGAGAACGACTAGTTCGTCTAATCACTCAGTTCCATAATTTTCCAAAATAATGGAAAATTCATTAAAAACTGTGTTTTGTGTGATTCTTCGCGAAATTTTTATCTGTTCTATATATTTTTTTATATAAAAATAAGCAATGTTTCAAGACTCAAACTCCAAAGCAAATCTCAATCTTTCTACCGAGGACCATGGTCTCAGAAACAACGAAACATGCCTTACGTTTTTATTTATGCACAAACATTTTCGTCCTATAGAATTTAACCTGCTACTAGGGTCATAAGCAGACGTGACTACAACACTTACCTGGCATAAAATTAAATGACTCTATTAACCTCGGACTTGGCAATAGACCTATTCTACCTGGGTGAGACCAGTTCAGCAATAACTATAATCTCTACAAAATGAAATTATTTGAAAACTAATAAAGCATACATTGAGTAACAATGACAAAGGTCGAGTTGGCCCAGTGGGGCATCCACTCCTGCAAAACGCTCAGCAAACTTTGCAGTGTGCGAGTTCTTTCAACCCCTGGGCCAAAATATTGTTAAGTGCTCTCAAAGACTTGAAAACGTGTGTCCAATAATTTTTATAATGCTCTCGATCTCG
Source organism: Petrophora chlorosata (assembly GCA_951640565.1). NCBI lineage: Eukaryota > Metazoa > Arthropoda > Insecta > Lepidoptera > Geometridae > Petrophora > Petrophora chlorosata. The sequence goes on from OX621209.1 coordinate 8,463,110, forward strand.
AGAGGGCTTTGATATTTTATAATCCTATCTGGTGGAGTGGGAATATGATGAAATGTGTTTCAAATCTGTTAGGTTTGGATGGATGGGGAGAGTCGAGAACGTTAAATTATTAGACGCGTAAAATGGGTCCAGTTCATGAAATCGAATATCACAGAGATACCAATAGGATTCTAACCAAACGGGCTGTGTACATTGTAGACATATTGAGATAGGTGTGATAGGAGGGTATATTGTACACTTGAGATAGGTAAATAGATATATTTTTCAAAATTCAAATTCAGTTTTAGATAATGCAAAAAGGATTCAATCCACATTCCCTCATCCATCAAACACCCTGCCAATCTCTCGATCCATCACGCATAAATCATCGCGCACAAATATTTGTTCTATCATAGCAGCATTTGCTATTCAAATCCTTTGCAAATACCGTCGCTGCTACCAGCTACCCGCTGTATCGTGCGGTTTGTGTACTCTGGTAGTCTACTGAGATTAGATGGTAGAATGGTGATGGATTTTGATTCCTGTAGTGGTATAGCCGCAGAACCCAGAGATTTATAAGGATGCTATGTAGTCGTACATCCTATAAATAAGAGCAATACAATTCTTTACAATTCTAAGTAGCCACCAGGCCTAGCGCACTCCGCACTGTAGGTACGAAGCTACAAGTACATAGCCGGACACCGACGGCGGGTCGCGCGTCGTTACACGTCCGCGACAGAAGAGATAAGAGCTATGCGATAGAAAGAGAGGCGCTCTGTTGGTTAATATGACTGGTAGGTATGCAGCGCTACGCGAGCTGAAATGAATTTTATTGCGTCATAGCAAGAGTTGCTATTTGTTTAAATTGATTTTGGAATTTTTCGGATTGCGGAGTGATGCTTCTGTCCTTTAGTATTCCGTGGTATTCCCATGATACACATGGTATCACAACATCACGTTGTTTGAGGATAAAGATGATTTATTTGTAAAACATGGCATTACACACATGACTGCATGCAAGGTCTTACTCATTGGGTTTTTGCACAGCATGTCTTTGCCGTATTAAGCGCACAAATGATAATACATACTTAATTTTTTTGAGAGCCATCTCTCACAAGTTTCAGTTCACAAAAAAATTCAAATTTTAGAAATTATAAATATTAAAAACCAAATATAAAATAATGATACAAATGTCAAGCAAGGTCTATGTAACTTGATCTAGTAATAACGATTGTAGGGAATTCCTATAAAATTAGTCTATTTAAGAAATGTTTTAACCGTTCCTCCTTATATACACACGTATGGTTTCACAGTTCCATATTCATTTGCATATTTACATCCCCAATTTTTTCGAGCAGTTTTTAAATTCGTTCCTATTTATCGAAACATGCTATCCCATGCAAACAGCTATTGCCCCGCTCCAATCATACTTAGATTATCCTAATACCATTCAGATTGTGGAAGAATAAAACGTACGTTATGGAGGGGGCTCTAGTAACGTGACAAGTTGACAATGTTTTAGTAGTAAATATAAATCGCATAACGAGTTTCGTTAGTCTAGTTCGTGGCGGCCGAGTAGCCCTCATTTAATAAGCAAATCGGCGGCCGTGCAAATTCTATCGTTGTATCTAGTACCTAAGTATAAAGAAATAGTTATTAATGTTGTAATAAATTTATATGTATAAAAAAATACACTCGAGAGCAATGAATCCGGGTCACTTAAAGAATGTTAAAAATCTCGGAAACTAAAAATGATAGGTTAATGCAATAAATTAATAGACAAGTAGTATTTAATAGACAATGTAATACTCCTTAAATGAAAGTAAAAAAAATATGAGTCACCATACATTTTATTAACACAAAATTACATAAAGAAAAAAACTGCTGATCTCTCCTTAAAACAAAAATAGGAAACATGAAATTTTTGAACTTTATTACGATTTTCTTGAATTTTAATACTTCGTATTGCCTCCTCGTGCTTCCATTACTGCGTTTACGCGGTTTGGCATGCTGTACACCACGTTCCTTATACGATTTTGGGGAATATTCTCCCATTCCTCTGTGAGAGCAATTTTGAGCTCACGAAGCGTGATTGGGGGAGGGTTTCGTTGTTTTACGAATCTGCCTAGCTCGTCCCAAGCATGCTCGATCGGGTTGATATCCGGGCTGCGCGCTGGCCACTCCATACGAGTAATGTTCATCTCTTGAAGGTAGTCATTCACAATCCTACCTGTATGAGGTCGGGCATTGTCATGCATAAATATAGCATCCTCACCTAAATTGACCATAAATGGACCAACGTGATCATTGAGGATTTCTTCCACATATCTTACGCTAGTTAAAGAGCCGTTTTCTATGATCACCAGCTCTGTGCGACTTTCAGAAGAAATTCCGGCCCACACAAGTACAGACCCACCACCGTAGGCTACTTTTTCTTCGATGCATGCTTGCTTGAATCTTTCCCCTGGTCTTCGATACACTCTGTGTCTTCCATCGTGCTTGTAGAGCATAAATTTTGATTCGTCGGAGAACATAACTTTTGACCAATCTTCAATACTCCAATTTACGTGGCTCTGGGCATATCTTAGTCTCGAAATACGATGCCCACGCTCCAGTTTAGGCCCGTTTGCAGGTCTAAGGGGTTTTAAGTTAGATTCAGCAAGCCGACGTCTTACTGTCCATGCACTTGGGTTACTTCCTCCGAGGCGTCGAAACTGATTGGTGAGTTCAGTTCCTGTGAGAAAGCGATTTCGAAGCATGGTGTTCACCAAGTATCGGTCTTCTCGTGCTGTGGTACACCTGGTTCTGCACGTTCCTGGTCTGCGTAGGTTAGAACCAGTTTCTTCGTAACGTCGGAGAACTCTTTGTACTGTTGACAGCGACACACCGACAGTCCTGGCTGTATCGCGCTGACTCCGGCCGGTTTCCAGCATTGTAAGTATTCTGGTGCATTCTTCAGGCGTAAGCGACATAATTTCAGCTTGAATAATGAATATAGAGCACTATCAACATGGTTTATGTACCCACATAAATGACAGATTACAAACAAAAGCAAAACCAAATGCTGTAATTTCGTAGTTCCATCTTCGAAAGTGGCCCTTTTTCAAATTTGATTTTTTTATGATATAACTTTACAATAACTAAGAAGTTTTAATACCTTCATTTAAGGAGTATTACACTACTATTAAATACAATTTATATTTATATACTATTAAATACAATTTATTGCATTAACCTAGCATTTTTAGTTTCCGAGATTTTTAGGATTCTTTAAGTGACCCGGATTCATTGCTCTCGAGTGTAGTTGTGAAACCTAGGTAAAGCATTTTTTTTTTGTCGAGTTTTGTCTTTTTGGACTAGCTATATAGGTCTAAACTTTGGATTCTAAACTATGACTATGATATTGTCATTACCTACACGATGCAAAAATAATATCACAATTCCACTTCAAAACCTAGTATGGGACCCAGGTACTTCAAATACTTGTACCTTAAAGTAGTGAAAACGTTTTCTTACTGGTATATGAAGTACCTAGCAGGTATGGTGATGGCCGAAAGGGGCCGAAAGGGTTTCCAAGACTCCTTGGTTATGCCACCTGGAAAACAAAACAATACCAATTGTAACACAAGTTTAAAAAAGCAAACTCAAACAGCATCTTTTGCCGATTTTTTTAACTGACTTCAAAAAAGGAGGAGGTTCTCTGTTCGATTGTATTTTTTTTATTTTTATATTTGTTACCTCAGAACTCCGTCATTTATGAACCGATTTGGAAATTTTTTTTGCGTTGGGTTCACGAAGCTACGAAGTATAGCTACGAAGTGGTCCCATATACATTTCATCAATATGTGACTTTGGACTTCGAAGATGCATTGAAGTTGGTTTTTGTTTTTTTCTAAAAAATATTATTTTACGAACAACTGCAGTATTAGGTACTGCGTATTTGTGATAAACCTATCGTTCATAAGTGATGGCTTTCCACCTGGAGGGCTGGAGTCTGCTTGTTCGACACTTGTAAAATAAAACAGACAATGTCACATCCGTGTATTCGCAGCTCGAGTCTCCACTAGGGCGCCTGATCGGCCCCATGAATACGTGATCAGGTGGCGTCCCCAGCAGTCGCCGGCGCGGGAAATACCTCATTTATATGCAGGGGTCAAACTGATTAATATTTGCCAAAATCGTTGTTAGGTTGGTACACAAAATGTTACCGATTCAGCTCTCTTGTTTTAAATTAGTTTTATTTTTATTTTTAGCGTCATCTAGTTTCATATTTTAGATTGTGTTTTGTTTTTTTCGCGTTTTTTGTTAAAATAACAATGTCAGCCTTCTTAATTGTATTGAGCGTGGAGGAGGAAGGAGGGTAGGTACCTATATGTTGTTGTGATTAAACCGGTTTTTTTTCTTTCTTGCCTGATGAATTTAACTTTTCATTCGTTGAATGTAGATAGTACAAACCATGTTCCATTGTAAGTACAACGTTAGTGAAACGATACATAGTTACAAAAAGTACTGTCGAATTAGTAATGAATGTAGGTACCTACGTATATACATATTATATTTAACCAGAAATCAATGCCTTACTATACGATAAGTAAAAATATGTACATATGTTTACCTTATTTTGGTAATCGCATTGATGTGAACCAGCTACACAATACGTTTAATCCAAAAATGACTTATAAATCTGTTACCAAATCTCCCACTTCGTTACGACAAAAGCCCCACGCAAATGGGGACAAAGCTAATAATTAGATCGGAACGTTTTTGGCAGATTTCACCAAAAACTGCAACGGTAACAAAGGAAACACGATACTAATGTCAAAAAATCACTGTAATTTCACACCCGGCCCCGCCCTCGGCGAGAAAACTTAATCAGGACGTTGGGGCTTGCATTTCTGTTTCCGATACGTTATACTATAACGTTTGAGCACAGATTATCCAATCAGATAAGATAAAGGACACGCTTTTTACAGCCGCCATTTTGAGAAAAGCTTACACGCTAAAAGTTGCCAGTTGCAATTTGACGTTTATGCAAAGGCGGGAAAGTTGCGCGGGCGTTTGGGAAAGATTTCGTTTGTGAAGCAGGGTTGTCGCATGCAGGAGAGAGCCGCGTGCCGGTCACGTGGTCGAGATTAGGCCGCATTCACGTCGGGTGCACAAAAGCGCGGGGTCGGCAGCGAGACGTCAATTGTGTGTGGCTTGGGGGAGGAAATTCGCTAAGTTGGGTTAGATTTGAATTATAAATGCGAAATACTAGCCTATTTGCATATCCCACGGGCATGTCACATGTTGAACATGAGGAAATGTTGACACGTCCGGATTTGTGTAATTTTAATTTATTCTACTAAACGATTCCTTATGTTCGAGACGATTCGAAGAGAAAAATATGTGAATAGACGAAGAAGCATATTTTTCAGAATAGATATTTCTCAAAATTATCTTTGTAAACTCTCTTTGAAAGCAATAATTCGCACAGAACGTTCCGCGGCCTTATGCTGGGTACCTATATGTACTTATATTAAAATATTCTTTAAACTTTTTTTTTCTAGCGGCCAATACAATCGAACTTCTGCTGAACTTCTGGAGCGTCTTGCAAACAAAAGTGATTAGTAATTACTCGACTGAGCTGGAAAGCCTTTTTAAATTTTGATAGAAAATCGCCACTCGTGTCACGTGCGTTTACTGAAATGCGCTTTAAATGTAAACAAACGCGACACCAGTGTGTAAACACTCTACCCATCACTCTGTGAGGACAAATAAATCAACGCTGAGCCAGGGCCGTGTCTCTAGAGTCTAGAGACTACGTTCGGGCACAGCTACAAAATCATGGAGGTGGCACTTTTAAGTTTCATTTCTGGAACTATTAAAAGCTGCACGCCTTCGAGTAGACAGCCAAAACTTTATCTGAGCTGCACGCTGCCTCGACACACGCTGCTGCGAACATTTTTTCAACAGACTCATTAGTGCGGAAACTTATTTTTAATAAGTACTAGGTACATTACGTTTATATTTTATTGAGTTCAGTGTTTTATAAAATGCATTGGTCAGTGTCATAATCGGCTTCAGCGTCTGTGTTGTTGGCGTCATTGGTGGCTTTGACTCATCGATTATAACGTAAAAATCGTAAATCAAATCGTATTATCTCAACTGCAGTAATTTGTCTAAAAACTACCACATCCTCTAACCCCTCGTTTAATTTTTCGATGAGCGGTCTCAGGAGACCGAGAACGCATATTGCACTCATTTCATTTTATGTACATACGATTACAAAGGTTGGGGACATTATATTATGTGTACAGATGTCCTGATCGGTTGATGATGAATTGATTTGTTAATTAAATCGTGCCATGTTTTACTATATCGACCTTCGACTTCAACATTTCATTAGCGTGTAGTCTAGTGGGAAATTAAAGTACTAGACAATGACCGAAAATTATGCCTAGAGAGAAAAACTACATGTGACCGGGTATTTAAAACGAAGTCAGTGTAGCGAGCCACATCAAGGCTCACACTTAAAAATTATAGCACAGAATACTAAGGGACAGAAGCATCACTCCGCACAGAAATTTAAACAAATAGCGACTCTTGCTATGACGCAATAAAATTCAATTCAGCTCGCGTAGCGCTGCATACCTGTCATATTAATCTACAGACGCCTCTCTTTCTATCGCATAGCTCTTACTCTTCTGATGCGGCACGTGTAACGATGCGCGACCCGCTGACGGTGTCCGGCTATGTACTTGTAGCTTCGGACCTACAGTGCGGAGTGCGCTAGGGCTGATTATAGTTTTTGGTTTAGTTGCCGTTATAGAAATCGATGAGGAGGACTATATATTAACGTCTTCTAGTGACAGCCCTAACCTGTTACCCCGACAAGTTAAGATAATTTGTCGGGGTAACAGGTTTAGTCAACTTGTTGCCAGATGACTTTCATGAGATCGTAATCGATTGACGATCGTTATAAAGGTGTAAGACTATTTAACACTCTAGAAATGGTATTTATTGATCAAAATTGCCTACAGATGTAGTCACAGTTTTCCAATCTTCCAATGACTTTACAGATTCTAAGAGAAAACTCAAAGTAAATACTTATCTATTTAGTCGGTTTTCAAAAGATTTTTATTTCGAACAGAAATATGTGTTAAATTTCAAACACGTAATAAAATGTAATCAATCTTTTAACCCTGCTACCCCATCACAGGATATGGTTAACTGCGGACGAGGTGTCCATCCCCAGAGCACCAGCGCAGGGCGATCACAATAATAGACAACATTCATTTCAGTAGGTGAATAATTGTTGGAATTGATCGAGATAGAGAACTGAACGAGGGATTTTCTCAATTCTTTGAATTTTGTGAAAGCAAATGAATGGTTAAATTTCATCATCGTTCAAAGAGGAGAATCCTACATAATTTTCTAAATAGACGTTATTATACATGTACATAGAACTATAACCATCAATGAACCTTAAATCAAAGGGATTTTTGTCGTTTGAAACATTTCTAAACTAAAACTCTAAATTTTTTTTATGAGACTGAAACGAGCTTGTCCTTTGCTGATGGTAAGTGCCTGCCCATAACAATTGCAGTGCCATCCAGAACTTTTCATACCATAAAAAGTACTGCGTATAGCACTCTGCTTACAGCATTGCGCGATGAGAATTGATCAATGCAGATGAATTAGATGCGAGGAAGAAATGGAAGGCTACAATATGAATAAGGTAGAGATTAAAATATACGAATTCTTAGAAGGGTTATGTTATCTGAAACCACTATAGGAGTCCTGTCGGAAAGAATGCTCGACTAAGAACTTTTCTTACAAATACTACATGCCATGATATCATATTATTATGTATTTATTGCCTTATTCATCAGCCCGTTCCCACTCCTGGGACACGCACCTTTTCTCGTAGAGAGAGTATGGGCCATAATCCAACACGCTGGCTCAATGCGGGTTGGTAGATGTCACATGTCCTTGATTTTTTATGGTTAATTCTTGAACATGCCGATTTCCTCACGATGTTTTCCTTCACTCTTTTTAGTTTTATATGTACCTATTTACTGACATTTTATAATTTTTTTAATTATTATTTATTGTACTTGAGTGAGACGACTAACAGGTCGTTCACCTAATGGAAAGCAACATACCCGTCCATAACAATTGCAGCAACACCCAATACGTTGTTTTGCTAAACTAAGATGAAAAATAAAATAAAAATGAATTTGAAACGATAAACAATCTCGTTCACCCCATCCTCATATTATTTAGTTGGTAACATTATTTACCAAAATGCGATCGCCGGGCGACATCGCCAATCGCCCAGGGAATAGCAACTCGCCCGCTCTTGTTAATCGTAACTAGTTTGGAAGTAAGGGCTGGACGGTGGTGTATTACTTAGGGAAAATATAGGGGCTTAACGTATTTTTTTTTACAGAACTGAGTGATGTGACGAGCATGTCGTTCATCTGATGCTAAGCGCCACGCCTGCCCATAACAACTGCAGTGCCACCCAGAACTTTTAAAATCATAAAAAGCACTGCAGTTTTTAGTTGCAGTGATTTACATAAGGTTTTTTATACCAGTTGATACCCGCGACTTCGTCTGTGTAGAATAGGGGGTTATTTAAGGGTTGTTTTGGCTTTGGTTTTATCTTTCCTCCTAAAAAACTTATTCATTCCCGGCATTAAAAGTAGCTAATATATGTAGCTATCCAGCCTGCTATCTGAATATCTCCAAGATCTCCATACAAAAACCACGTTGCCCCGGCCGGCGATCCATTTGCTCTGCTTTGACATGAAGACTAACAAATAAACACACTAAAATATATCTAACGTTGATCTATTATTCCTTTTTTACGGGACTAATAATTAGGGTTTCCCTTCAAGATGCGAGTATAAAACCTAAGCTACATTTATCAAAATTTGCTTCATAAATCTGGATACCATAAGTACCTATAAATAAAAAGTACATACCTACCAAATATTATTATTAAACCGGTCACCGGTCGAGTGTCTAAACTAATACCCGTGAGTGTAGCCGGTTATGAAATCAAATTACCTACCTAATAGTTGTCAGTCTTTTAACCGGAGGCGGAATGAGCTAATTCTAGACACAAAAGTCTATAAATAATAAAACACTGCAGGTCAAGGACAATTCTGCAGAAAAATATTTGGGTAGATATAAGTAACTAAACCCCCAGTAGGTATCACATTTTGAAGATATCTTTGTATAAAGCGTCGTAGTTGCTATAACGATCGAGGTACGTAGGATCTACCCATGATCACAGAATAACTAATAGTACAATGTGGTGCCGATCCCACAGCAAGAGTTCAGATTTCTAAGTTCTAAGTTCAGCGGTCACTAATTTCTACGACGCTATATGGTTAAACTACGAATTATCTATTTAGGTACAGAATTAGCATATACCTACAGCAACTGCTACGAGAACTCCTCCAAAACTCAGATCTCTTGGTGTGAGATCGGCGCCTAAGATGTCATTAGAACTCGTTCCAGAAACCTAGTTTCCAAACCACTCCAAATCGTTCTTCAACACAAGTTACCACCACAGGGCTGGCGCTTACGATATACTGCATTATTTACAAGAAGGGTCCGGGTTCGTTACTCGGCTCACTGGCTCGTAATAACTTCGGGGAATAACCGGCGCACACCTAGTCACACCCGGGTGTGTAGCCCGTACGGTTGTATAGGCTGCGAAGAAAGTTCCTGGTGTTACCAGAACAAAGTCATGTATGCCTAGTACTATACTACGTATGTCTTGCGACCAAACGAATTTGAAAATACGACATCAGCTATACCAACTACTTCTTATCCCTGAATATTTAAATGCGCTTTAGAGAGTGGCAAACGAGCTAATAGAAGTCTTATGAAAAGCTGTTTCCATCGCGTACTTAGACTCTTGCAAGCCAGACGCACTGCTGATGCGTTGCCGACCCTATAGGTGGGAGACGAAGTCGGAGACAAGGAAAGAAATGAAGAAGCCGCCCTCTTTATCTCCTGGCACAAGTGGTGGAATACCTCACGAAAGTTCACAGCCACGTGCTGTCGCACACTCTCTTAGCGTAAGTTTCTCGCAGAGTTGTCGCTACATCTATCATCTCGCGATACATGTGCCGATTGCAGCTATATGGCGCGAGTTATCATTTCCACATGACTGCTTAGGGTCTTTGCAAAATTTCTTAGCTTTAGGTGCTTTTAAAATGGGAAAATTGGCTGAATGTTGTCAACTCTGGGCTTAATTTCCCACTGCACAAGAAAAAAATTAAAAACATGAAACGCAGTCCTGCAGTCATAAACTGCGCCATAAACCTACATACCTACTTATACTAGCGGGCACGAGTCAAGCAGCTTTTTTTTTAAAGATAAAGATACAATTATTTGAATTTCAACAAATGTTACATATCAAATACATTCAGAAGTGATGGAAACAAGTTTTTATTCCTGGTTGGAGAACATTGGAACCCATATTTTTTTTTTGTTTATAATTTGCCCGTTTGGGCAGGTTAAAGTCTCTAGGACCATACCGCCATGTCTTACGTAGTTTTTATTTCATATATTATAGTTTTGTTGAGAATGAGCGTCATCAGCAACAAACCGGACCCTCTTCTAGTGCTTCAATAAAGTGATGGAACTTTATTCAAGCTTTCCATGGACTTTTTGGAAGAACATAAAAATAAATGTCTTTCTCTATTTTGTTTCATTTGCCTACACTCGTGCACATCTACGAACACATAATGGTTAATATTCCACCGATATTACACATGATCACTTTGGAATAACACTTGTTTGGAAAATAAAACAAAATCGAACTGTATCACTTTTCACTTCCCGCCAAAAAGTCCCATTGGTACCCGAACTAGGAGACCCGTGTTTTGGCATACCAATGCCCGAAATAGTTAAAAAAGTATCAGATAAATATTACAAAAGAGTTTGTACTTAGTAATAATAGTTATGATCCATGCAGTTTTATGTTTGCAGTCTACGTCAGTATTACCCGCAAGCGTCCAGAGTTAAAAATGTAATTATCATGTCTCCAAATGACTTGAAAATTACGACTTAAAGAACCTTGTACGCTATAAGATAAAACACATAACTATATACACTTAGTTCGGCAAATAAATGACTATTATAAATGCTTTTGCACTATCCCTAAAGCTACTTTCCACCTTCCACCATCATTTCTGTTTTCTCGATCTCCAAGCAAATATAGCGAAACCAATAACATCTAGGTAATCATCCAGCCTATGCATGTTCTATTCGTGTTAGATATCGATCCTCAGGGCTGGCGGGTCACGCGATGTTTCCCGCTAACCGCTGACACGTCGACAGTGGACAGTGACGTGCGTCTTGCAGCTGTCTTGAAGATTGGAAGGTAACACTGGAATAAAAGTGTAGGTGGCGGAAATCAGAAATGTGGCAAATTTGGTTTTATTCCTTTTCTAATAGAGGTAGAGGTGGTAGTTGGGGAGGTCTACTTATTACGGAAGAGCTGAATAACTGAATGTAAATACATTGTATGCTAACTCGAATCTAAATAACTAGAATCTGTGGCTTGGAAGCTGATCTCAGAGTACTGAAGAATGTAGGGCAGGGCCGTGCAGGACGTTGTTAAATATTCAACGTTTCTCAATCTTTTTCTTCGTTCTTCTTTCTAGCCAGTCTGCAACTGGCTAGAAAGAAGAACGAAGAAGAAGATTAATTTTATTTGGATCATGTGATCATGTGTGACCTTAAAAAGTGCACTTTTGTGCCTATTTAATAAATGATATTTGACTTTGACTTTGACATAACAGCTGCAGTATCACACAAAACATTGATTTGCACAATTTCGCGGCACTATACTGAGAACAATAAATAGCTCTAGGGTCTCATCATCATCATCATTATCAGCCCATCACGTTTCCACTGCTGGGACACGGGCCTTCTCTCATAGAGAGAGTAAGGTATTAGAGCGCCCAGTAATTTTGCCTAAACAGTGCCATATTTACACACTAGGTATGTACTTCCCATACTGCTATATGCCTCAGAGACTTGGTGTTTTACCATATGAAGTGTCTTCGTGCTATTTTACGGGTGAAATGGCAAGATCGTGTGACTAATTCGGAAGTGCTCCGCAGAGCTAGCATAAGTGGCGTTGAGTCTTTACTTATGAAAGGTCAGTTAAGATGGTGCGGACATCTCGTGCTTATGGAGGACTCTAGACTACCAAAGGCAGCCTTCTTTTCAGAGCTGGCTCAGGGCAAACGCAAGTCTGGTGGACAGTTCCTCCGGTATAAGGATGTTCTCAAGCGTCACCTTACTACGTGTGGCATTGCTCGGGATGACTGGGAGAAACTTGCCCATAAGAGATCCGTTTGGCGTCGCACAGTCGACAAAGCCATAACAACATACGAAAAAACCCGTCTCCAAGATCTGGACGCAAAACGACAACTGAGAAAAACCCGTCCCAAGCCCTCCTATAATTACACCTACTTATAATAGTTCTGGTCAGTTGTTCTGTGCACCCTGCAACCGGGTGTTCAAGACCAAATTCGGCTTCGCGAGTCACCTGTGCTCGCATCCAAGTTGACAAGGTTCGTCGTCGACGGACACGTCGTGGAGGACATCAGGTATGTACTACTTGGCCTTTAAATATCTCAGGCAACGTTACCACGTTACTGAATTCCCAATGCGGACTCTTGCAAAAGAGGCCTCATCAGGTTTACATACAGATTATTCGGGTAGTTTAAAAATATGTCTGTTCTCTCTGTTTGTCTCGTGTTAGATATTGATCTGCAGCAGATAGCACGCGATGGCTCTACCTTCCGCTAACCGCTGCCTAGCGCCGAGTGACGCGCGTCTGTCAGCTGCCGGGCCGGGGCTGTCTTGAAGTACGAGTGGTAGAAAAGATTCGACGGTTCTGTGGAGACAACGTTGAATTATTTGATATAATGTTAGAAACAGTAAGTAGGTCTCTGCCATTTACTTCGACATGTCTTTATCATGAAAAATAATGCTGAAGACCTATTGGGCTCAGTAGCACTAGTGGCGTGCATTGGAAGAGGCAGATGCGAGGCGGCTATCTCCCAAAGTTGGTTAAAATCAAATCAATCAAATAGTGGAGTAAAAGGAGTTTTTACCTTATATGTACCATGATCAAATTGATTAATTCGTATAATCATCACCATACTATATAGCATTTCATCATTATTATATTGGATATTTATGTATTTTCTTGGCTAGATGATATACTATATCGATTTTCAATTTTAATGTAGGTATCTAGCCAATATATCTATTCATCTACAATCTTGATTTATTGTCAGTCCACTAAATAGGCTATACCTAGTTTAAATTACGTAGGCATACGACGACCTAGAATAAGTAAAAATAGTTAACATTTACATGTTATGTTGCCTTCAGTACATCCTCGGGCTGCCTGCGGCTGAGTGGCGTGCACGCGACGCAGCGGTCGCGTCGCGTTGCGGCCGCGGCTGCCGCGCGGCGCCGCGCCGCGCCCCGCGCGCTGTCGCACGCACCACCACTCGCTCTAATCACGATCAACCCTGCTGGTTTTCTTCACCCTTACTTTGGTGCTTAGATTTTACTTGGAACTTTAAAAATTATTTGACTCCTTTTATTTTTTACTTAAATATACAGGAGTTTGTTTCTTCTCTTCGTAATGAATATACAGGAATTTGTTAAGGAGTAGGTTTTTCCGAGGGTCTCTCAAGTTAAAAATCTAAATTGCTGTTAAATTTGAGAAAATTAACCTTGGGCTTGACTTTGAAAAAATAAGATCAGCATTTAAAAAACCATTAAAATGTGTTGTATTTTTTGATAAAACTAATTAAATATTTTTCTAACTAATTAAATCTTGAACAATATCTGGAAAATCAATATAGTCATAATCCGTTTTCGTTAATGTTTTATACTCGTATGTACCTAGTTTTTACCTTTTAACCAATAATTAATCAAGAAAACATTCCATTTTTTGTAATTCATTATACCTAACTGGTCGTGCGTAACCTTTTTATTACTTACTAGCAGCCCGCCCCGGCTTTGCACGGGTATTTAACAAAAATTTCAAAATTAAAAATTATAATACACACACATCTCCCCTCCCGTGCGGCCCGTACCCCAGTGACGCCTACACTGCATAAGGTGCTGCCTAGCTAGCCGAGCAGGGTGAGCGGTACCACGCAACTTTTTTCTAATACTTACCTACATTTTTAAACTCATGATATCTTTCGAATGGAATGTCCGAATTGAATAATTCAAAAAGTTATATAAAGATATTGAAGCAGTTTTGAATATGAAGTAATTTCTTTCGATAAGGATTAACACCAAGATACAAATAAAGAGCCTTTTCTAGCGGTGGCATTTCAATTAAAATTTTAAAATAAAAGAACTCTTATTGTTGCATAACTATAATAGTTAGACATATGTTGTCGCGACACTTTCTGTAAATAATGATGTGTTCTGCAAAGTCGTAGTACATTATTTTATTCTATCATCAATAGTTTTCGCAGCGCACGCGATGTAAAGAATATTTTAGGTATTTTTTTTACACTTTGGGTTACATTATTGGAGTTTTAGTAAGGATCTCAAATTTTTTTTGAAAATATAATATAGGTTACGTCACCCGGGGATAGTGTAGCTTCCTAACAGTGAAAGAATTTTTCAAATCGGTTCAGTAGTTTCGGAGCCTATTCAATACAAACAAACAATCAAATCTTTCCTCTTTATAATATTAGTTTAGATCAGTATAATAAAAAGGTGAACTATAAAAATAATAACTAACTTACCAAATATAGTAAATTTATCAAATTTCTTATTAATCATATAAAATTAGTTTTAATAATATATATTAGTTCTCTTTAGGGTACTACTTTAGGTATTTGATATATATATACCTACCTATATAAAAACGACGTATGTATTGTATAAAAAAAATAGAACGGCTACCTACTAGTATTTTGCACCTAGCGTACTACTAGATTAAATGCAAAATGTCGTACAACTCGTACAATACAAAAGTAGTTAAGAATGTTCGTAATATTCTCCCCTAAATAGTTACAGTTACAACAGCTATTAAACTGAACATATAGGTGAATTGCACCTAATTCATATTCTATTGCCACCAATCGCCATTCCGCGGTAAACTGGGTTTTGATTTTATCATCAAGCCATCTGTTCACATTCTGGGGGTAAATGGATGAATATGACTATATCACTGCAAAGTTCGGACGTCTAAATAAATGTTTCGTAGGTAAATTGATTAAATACCAAAAACTAAAGATTTAGCAGCATTAAAATGTAATAACAGTAGGTACCTACTGTCAGGGAGCAAAATAATTGTTTTACGGCGAGGGAGCTATTTTAATCCAGAGCGGAGTGAAGTATTCTAGAATCCTAAGTGCAACGAGGAATTCAATATACCTTCGTCTCGTCTGAGGAGTATATAAGGTTCTATATATATTATGTAATATAATATATCACAGCTATAAGTTTATTTTAGCAGTCCAGTCCAAGTAGGTACGAAATTACGTGGGTAGGTTTGGAGTAGGTAGATCTACTGGGTCACTGAAACGCTCTCGTAACGATTTTCTTTTGCTATAAATTATTGTATAAATAACTACATAGGTCTTCTATTTATATTTACTATATAAGTACCTATATTAAAACACCATGATTATAATATAGTTTATGGTAGGTAAATATGTTGGGGCCCTGTATATGAATTGAAGTAGACACGTAGATGCAGCCTAAAAAAAGACCTCGTGACAAATCCCCGGGAGGAAAAGCGCGGGAACCTTCAACACCTATCTTTATCACTCTTCGATTATCTCACATCTTCTACCTCTCTCGCACTTAGAGCTTTTTCTGACGCTCCTCCCATAAATACCTCACATTTATTTTTCATTTTCATTTCTTGAGGGGCGAGAAAATAATTTTCCGTGAGCTTCGAACCCGCGGCGAAGGAAAAATGGGAAATTTTGAAAATGTAATTGGATTCTCGACTAATCTCGACGCCTCTTATTTTATAAGAGGGGTGTGAGCGTGTGCAAATAGAAATACCTATCACCGTGATCTTCTTTACAGACTTTGCTACACTTTGCTGTAGTGACGGTTTTATTATTTATTACATGGGTAGCAGTAAATAAATAAGGGTTGTATATAAGTTAGTTATAGTTGTTACATTGTGTAGAAGTGTAAACAATTTGACTGCGACAGTATTCAATAGACATGTTATTAATATTTTTGTGTCAAATCAAAGTCAAAGATCATTTATTAAATAGGCACAAGAGTGCACATTTAAAGGTCATAAACACATGATACAAATATAATATGTAAAAATTTTTAACTTGTGTTAACATGACTTTGAAAAAAAGGTAAGTATGTTTACCAATTTCTTTCCTATACTCAAATTTAAGTCTGAGTGCAGAAAAGAAATGCGAAAACTGACTCTATCAGTGCTTCTGAAATACGCCCGCTAGAGAAGATAGCACCTAGAAACTCTGCGGGGTTTTTAAGCTATTGCATAGCTTCTATCGCGGGCCTTGAGCGTGGAGACCGAAAATAACCTAACACCCCCCACTCCGAATGCTATGCAATAGCTTTACCGCGGCAGTCTCCGAGTGCCACACGTCTTTTTTTTTGCGGCTGCGTTGCGTAGTGTGTGCGCCACTATTATACAGTAGATGATATATGGTCCAAAAGTAAGTGAGAGTTAGTAGGGAGAGTATTATTGTTGTATGAGCTAGGGCCTACTCTATCACTCTACCTAGTACCTACCTACCTACCTACTGTAGTAGGTGAATAAATTGGACGTAATATAAGTGATATAAAACTGTAATTCCTCAATAGGGGTTCGGACAACTTTTCAGAAAGTGTTTTAAATTAACTACAATGAATATAAAAAAAAACATAGCCATGAAAAATACTATTTTAATTAAATAACGCTCTTAAAGTACCTAAAACTATGTTTATATATTATGTTTCAAATATTGCCGCGCAAAAGGTCACCTCAAAACTTATGATGTCATATGTAGGTAGAAAACGACAAACTCTTCGAAATAAAACTTGCAAAGAGATTCTAATACATTTTGTGAAGTTTGGGGACTATATTGTAGTAATGGAACGAAAACATTAGCAAAAATATATTTTATGAAAAGCAAAAACGTGAAATAAACACAAGCTTGACTCACGGCATTTGCCTACAAATGATGTCATGCGCTGTAATTGTTGTTCCGTTTGAGATGAAGAACAGATTAAAAATGTCAGAATTATTTATTGATTTAAAAATATAAATCATTGTTTCACAAAAATATTAATTGACTGATCATTCTGGTTCGACAAACATTCGTTCTAAGTACATTTTAGATTTTTTCTCGATTACTGTCCGATCCCCTATTTTGAATACATAAATACAACTCGCTATATTCGAATCTAGTGTCACCAGGTTGCATCTTCATGTTATTTTTGGAAAGGAATTCGAATAAAATATGTTATTCATTGTAAATATTTATTTCAAATACTTATGGTAACCAATGATACATCATTACGTTCAAATTCACATTAATATATCTATTTTATTTTAATCCTAGCCATTGGCTTGATATATCACCATAATTTGCCAACGGCGTCTGCCAAAATGCGAGCATGGATACAAAGAAAAACGCTGATCCAAAATGGATTTATAAACTCGCATAGGGGCTTCTTAGAAAACTAGATAATATCTATACCTATTGTTATTAGGTAAAATTTTGTAGTAAAATCATTATTCCAAATAAATCGAATAATGATTTTAATATTCCAAATATATAAAGTATATTTTTATAAACGATTTTCGGCTATTACTAAAATTACTGTACACCAGAGGCACACAATTCTTAGAATCTATCTCAATGAACGTATTCATCAAAAACAGTTAAACGACTTACGCTAAAATGTACAGTCGGCAGCAAAATAAAATAAGATCACTTGTCATAAAGTTTTAATGTTTCTATGATGTATTGTCATTTACAGAAAATGGTAATAAATGCGTGTTCAATTCTGAAATTAATCGTAATAAGCGGTTGGGATGTAACATCCGTGAAGCTTTGGGATCGATAAGTGAAAACACACTATATCTTACGATATTTTTAGACTAATGGCCGGTCTTAAAACCCTATTTATACGTGATTACTAATGAGACCCAACGCTCACAAATCGTATAAGTGATAATCGTAAGATAGTGACGACTTCTCAAATTGTGAGCTAAAACTTTACCTTCAATGTAGAAATATTTAAATTTATAATGGTTCTGTTTGTAATGAGCATATATACAGTATGTTACTGTATTGCAGTCATCAGCCTCAAACATAAAGATCATCACAATCACTCTAAAGTAGTATAGAATACGCAAATCGTATTTTATGAATCACGTATAAATAGGGTAGCAAGGACTAGCCCTAAACCAATAGGCGGTCGTCCGACCACGCTTGCAGTGACCAGAGTCGGTTTCCTTACATGCTAACATGACATTCAAATTAATAATTTATTGTTGTTCAATCAAACAGTCTCCATGTTAAGTTCCAATATTTTATTACTTAGAAAGGTAACACAGGAAAAGACAAATCACACTTTTAAATATTCGAATTGATTTAAGGCGTAAAGTAATCATAACATTATATTAAGTGACATGTCCAGTGGTCAACTTCAACAATATTAAATTGAAAATATCATAATATCTAAGGTAACGATTTAATAACTAAACCGTTTTTTTTACCTATACTTCTCCATATGATTTTTTTCTATGTAGAGAAGTTAGAAATGATTGTTATTGTAAACAATAGTAACTACTACAATCAGCAATGAAAGTTAAACATGCATAGGAAAAAATAAAAGTTTCTAATACTTTTGTTGCTGATTGTACAATCCTGGATATCTGATTTTATTTTATTATTAAAATTAACGTGGTTTGGACACATTATTAATAATTAGTGGGCGACAGCGAGGTGCGAGGCGCGACGCGTCCGCGAGCGTTCTGTACTCGCCTTGAAAAGACCACCGGATGTGATTGAAAGTTGAAACTATAGTTGGACTATTTACAACTTAAACGTGAGTGTCATCTGTTCATTATTATTAATAATCTGATTTTATTTAATGTTACCATTCCGTTAACGCCTTGTATTTGGGTACAATGATTACAAGACCTTATGTATGTGATCATACTTTAATCATATTTTCACTATTCATTCATTCACATTAGAATCAAAAGGCCGCAATGACAATTTAATGTTTTATTAATACTATATTTCACACACGTAAATATCTTTTAAAAACGAATACTTATAAAATTTTCTGTCACATTTTATTTAGCTTAGAATCTAAAAAGCGACTAGAACTAATCAAAATACAACCTAAGCAATCTTGATGTCATGAACTAAAAATTTAATTTAAACAATATTCTATAAATAAAATTATATTTACAAAGAATACTAGGTATAAATATTTTACAATACATATTTAAATATGAGATAGGAAGTAATAGGAGGCCATGCGACTACATATATTTGTACACCAGAAACGTTAGTGTTTGAAACATAAAATGTAATAATATCTATTGTACACAATACTCTTATGAATAAATGAATTATTATTATTATTATTATTATTACAGATATTTGAACCAAAAACAGAATCAGTAACAAAAATGCACAGTTCTGAATTTCTAGGAAAATAAATAAACAACGATTACCAGAGAAAATAGAACATTTCCCCTCCCAATGTTTCTGTCAACTTCCAATTTAGTATTTTAGAGGTTATAAGCTATTCATAACTATAGTCTTTTATTAAATCTCACATAGCTGTAGCTTGGTGGTACAGTCAGCGACATAAGTAGCTGAACTTTTACAATCTCGGTGAACCATCGGGGAGACGGGTCTGAGCAGCCGCTCAACTGCCGTCTATCTTATGTGCTTCATCTTAGGCCACATCATAGCTTCACATCCGGCGAGATAGTGGCCAAACATGGATCTATTAAGCGTAAAAAAATCTCAAAGATTGTAAAAGTTGACAATAACACTGATAATATATAAATTACATGCAATTTATTGCAATTTCCCTATTCTCACAGGATATTAACAGACTTTTTAAACGCAACATTTAGAAAAAATAAGCCAAATATTGAAGATTCACAAATGTTCAGCTACTTTTGTCGCTGACTGTACTATTCCATATTAACGTTCCGAAATGCCTTTGGAAATTCGGATTTAGTTAAACTATTACTTTAACTGGTATGCTTATAGTTACGCGAGTTTCAAATATCGTTTGGTCATTGTTCAGTGTATAATAGACTTGATGGTAATGTACAAAACCATTCTTGCACATGGTTATACAGGTGTGGCAAAATTTTGGGATATACAACTTATTTTTGGATTTTCTCAAAAACTTTAGATTTGATTTGATGGGTTACTTTCCATTCGATTGGGGAAACGTTTCTGATGGGAAATATATTCGATTTAAACCTAGTTTATTTTTTGTGCATTTAAATTTTTGTTACTGACTAGCTTTTTTCAATAATCCAAAAATTAAGTTTTTATTTCAAAATTCACTGTTTCCTAAGAACAGTACTTCCTAACTGCAAAGGAAAAGGTACGTCTCAAAACTTTGCCAGACTGTATATTTGAAAAGATATGTTATTCCTAATGAAGAATATCTTTAGAAAAAGAATGGGATCGATTGGAAAATGGTCAAATGTTTAGGTCAAAATTAATACGAGTTTTTTTCCCAGTGTGCCTCAATTTCTCATTCTTAAATTTTTTCTAAGCTCCGTGTTTAAAAGAAAAAAATATATCTAGCATATTTATAATACAGATATGACAAATGAGAATGACCAATTTACATAATTTAATCAAAGACTTGTCTTTCTAAGACACAACAGAGAATATGGGTGTTAAAAGATTGAATCTTTGTCTGTGTCGACATCGTAGCTGGACAACAGATTTTGAGGCGAATTTCTGCAAACGTCTTAGGAATAGCAGGCCTAAGAGATATGTTATATAGTTTCTAAACACCAGAAGTAAGTAGAAGAATATTTTGAAAATGGCTATTATTGATATTTTTATATTTCAGTCAGTCAATGTAAAGCCTCTTGTGCCCCGATGACGGCTCATTGTAATAAAAAACTAATAATAAAATATATATCAGTGCAACAATTTATAATAATATTTGGATATATACAACTTTTAATATGTGATTGTGCAGAGTTTGAATGTGCTGAAGTTGTTGGCACTATAATTGCAGAACATAAAATATGTTTCTTTCTTTTTTTTACAATTTGTCCGATAATTTTCTCTAATAATATAATTTCTAATAATAAGAAACCGTATTACGGTAGTAATAGTACCAAGTTAGTCTTTGCTTTAACATCTACGCTTCAGTACATTACAGTGTGTGTTGATCGCATATGTCCTTGTTGATACGTGTAAACAAACAAAAAACATTCGTTAGAGAAAAGAATACAGAGAAGAACTAAAACACAAGATGATTAAATGCTTTAAGTACTATAAAATAGGTGTATTATACTCTTGTTAATATTTGTTTATAATTTGATAGTTTATGCCTGAAAAACATTTTGTACATTATTTTCATTGTGCACGAATCATGGACGGTGTTTCCGTAATGAAAGTAAAATATACTATTAAAGCCTAAGACACAATGAAGCAAGGCCATTTCAAACCGGCGCATCTAGTGTGTCAAAGAAGATGTACAAATAGCCTCGATCGACATTCCTTGTGTCCTGTTGTGGAAGCCATATAGGGACGGTAAATAAAAATTAATAGGTTTAACTTACAAATTCATAGTCAAGAATGCACCACAACTAAAAAGTTCCACCAATATCACTTCCAAATTCTCACCTTCGATGCATTCTTGATTGCAACTAAAAACTTGCCAAGCAAAACTGAACTCAACACGTCACATAAGGCCGCCATCATGCCACCAACACACAGCGTCACTGTTCACTTCACTTCAGTCGGTTCCGCGGGCGCTTCGGCCGGGGACTCGGATCAGGTGTTCCGGAGCTCGACTAACTTGACATCCTTGACGTGCAGATTGTGCTTGGACTTGGCTGCGAACTTGATGACTGCTTGGGTAGAAACCAGCGGCACGTGTCGCAAATCCAATCTGGGAAAATCATAAATAAAAATTGCGTTAAATTTTGGAAAGACAGTGTCGTAGAGTTTTATACTTCGGATCAACGAGCAGACTGTCTGCTTCGGGTCAACGAGTAGACTGTAAGCTTCGGGTCGACTCAGTAGGGGAAGGGGAAGTTGTTTACCGGACAAGGTTAGGGCATAACGCGAGGTGCTAGAGTGCGCCTTCAACGAGCAGACTGTATACTTTGGTTCACCGAGCAGAGTGTATATTTCGTGTCAATGAGCAGACTGTATACTTCGAGTTAACAAACAGACTGTATACTTCGGATCATCGAGTGTTGGGGTTGTTGTTTACCGGACAAGGTTTGGGCACCGCGCGAGGTGGTCGAGCGCGCCTTCAGTGAGCAGCCGGCAGCCGGCGAGCGACAGCCGCTGCAGCGCGTGGTGCGCGAGCTGCGCCGCGCCCGCGTCCGTCAGCCGCGCGCAGCTTGACGCGTCCAGCTCAGTCAGTTTTGGTAATGCCTAAAAGAAAATATTGCTTAGAAAATGTTTATATTTAAAATTTCAATTCTCTTGCTCTTCGGGTCAATTAGTTTAAATTCGATTGCAACATTTTTAAAGAACAGACAAACGAACAGACAGACAAGAAAGCGAGTTAGTAGAATCGTGGTAGTGTAGTGATATAGTGTAATGTTGCGTGTGCATGTCTGAAATAAATGTAATTAATTTTCTTTTTTACAAGCTTTTATTTAACTTGCAATGTTTGGGTCAAATCTTGCAAGCTGAATCAGAACCACTTCCTCTTATCCTACGGAGTTGACATTTTGCATACTTGTCAAAGTTCAATGACAATGCAATGTTAAGGTGACAGTCAGCTGATCTGATGATGGAGATGGAAGGTGGGCAATTGAAGTCCTTGACGGATAATCGTAAAATATTAGTGTTTGGGCTCATTTTAATCTACTCGCGGTTCAGATTACGAATTTGTTAAAAGCTTGTCTTAAAAAATATTTCATTTTCAACAAAAAAAACATTTTGTCTATTCTCCTATCTGCGCCCCGAATTAAAAATTAAACACGACTAACCTGCACCACATATCTCATCGCGACGTCCGTAATATCCGTCCCCGGGAGACGAAGCACCGTTAGAGCTGCCAGCCGCGAAGGATCCGCGCCGCACCGCGCGCCGCCGCCCGGCCTCGAATTCTCCGGCGGTGCGAGGATGCCGCGTAACTTGGCGTCGTCAAGACACCGCGCGAACGAAAGGTCGAGGGAGGTAAGAGGTGGGCACATCGATGAACGGAGCGCCAGCGCTGCTTCGGCCGGGGAACCGGCGAGCGAAAGGGATCGCAGCGTCGGCAGACGGGTTAGTAACCTGGAAATGCGCGCGTTTTTATAATAAAATTCATTTATAACGGAGCTAACAGAAAGTAGATTCAAATTTCGAGTGAAAAACATTTTAATGAAAAAAATCATGCTATACAGTCAGTAATTTTACATAGAAGACAAAGATGCATGGAATATTCCGCTTAATTTGATGCGACATTGGTCATACTCACTACTCAAAATAGTCACAAAATTTTGAAAGCAAATAAAAAAAAATCTAATATTTACAACATGTAATGTACAATGTAATATTTTTGTTGCAACACATTTGGGTGTTCCTTACCAAGCTAGCTGCCGCCTAGCGAGATGGCACCACTCGAGGCCCAGCGACACGGGCTGCCGGCGCACGATGCCGGCGAGCTGCGCCGCCGACACGCGCACTTGTACGAACGACATGCTGCGCCATATAGTCGGATCCATCTGGGAATAGAGCGGTGGTAAGTGAACTAGGATTTTGATACAGTTTCAAAAACCCCCGACACAATAATACATGAAAGTCGACTCGACAGATCGCCCCAGGAGGGCACGACGACCAACACAGAGCCACCGATGAGGCACTCCGACCTTATGAGAAGCCCACGGTGGCCTGCCAGTTCCCCGGGGGCAGATGCCCCCGCGAGTTTCAGCTTGGGCAATGGGATCCACCTCGAGGTCCACCCCTACCACCCCCCAGGGGAAGGTGGAAGAACGATCATGAAAGTTTTCATGAGTTTGATTCATTTTTTTTAATGTAACTGAATGTCGGGACAAGCTGGTCGTCTGCCTGATGGTAAGCAATACGCCAGCCCATAATAATAACAGCACCACCCAGAACTTTGTCTTGCAAAATCCTGCGCGGCGCTGTACTGCGCTCGTCACCCTGAGACAATTAGCTGTTAGGTCTCATAATGCCCAGTAATTTCGCTGGCTACAATGCCCTTCAAGCCGGCTTGCTTGTTTTGCTTTGCTTTTGCATTATAAATATTTAATAAAATGGCTAGGACTCACGTAGTTTGTCGAATTAATCGGCCTAGGTTTCGAGCATGTCCGATGCTCTTCATCAGGGGCGAGTTTACGCTGCGAGATCGCGGCGACCAGTCAGTCAGTGGTAAATATTTACAATAATACATGTCTAAGAACTACCGCAAGAAACCCTGCTTTCAAATAAAAAAAACCGCATCCAAATCGTTTCACCCGTTTAAGAGCTACGGTGCCACAGACAGACACACGAAATGGTCAAACTTATAGTGTAGGTCCGTTGTGCCCGTAGGCCTTGTCCCCGCCACGGGGACAACAGGACGTCAATCAATTTTCGTACCATTCTCCCTTATAACATATATCCTTTTGCGTCGGGGATTAAAAACTTACCGAGTAATCAGCCCACGATTTGCAGACGAGCGCACAAGTAGCGAGCTCGTGAGGCGTGAGCTTAGCGAACACGCAGAGCATCGCCTCGCGGTCCAACCACGGAGAGTTGCCAGCGTTCAGCGCCGCCAGCCCCGAGAGCGGCGCCGGCCGGACCGGGTACAGCGGCCTCCTTAGACCCTGGAAGTATACAGAATAGATGATAGTACTACGTACAGAAGGTATCGTCATTAAGTTACATAAAAAAAAAAAGTTCACTCCGTCAAGACGCCCGAAAAAGCTACTCTCGCAACCTAGCAGTAAGGCCTCGCACGCGGCCGCCAGGACACACCATTTTATTTATTTTTGCGCCCAATGATCACATACATAGATCCTTGTTCCTAATTACGATTCCCTATATCTAGGGAACCAGAAACTGAGGACTATGGTCCCACAACACCTAGACATGAAACAAATCTATGTATGTGATCGTTGGACGTAAAAAATTACTTCACGATAATGTACCTATCGTAAGCTATCGAATAGAATAAATGCTTGCGCTTATTTTTTCTGTGCACAAACATTTGTCCCGTCGGTCGCGGGAATGGAACCATCAACCTCGGTGGTGTAAGAGTTTAGAGCCAACCTGCTCAACCTCTACACCACATAGGCTGTCTGCTGAGGAAACATAAACACCTACTCTTGCACCCTTGCATTGCTGAGAGACATTTACTTACATAAAAAGTATCATAGACCAATCCACCACGCGTAGATACCACACCTCGGATTTTAAAATTCCAGATCTTGCGATGTCTGTCTACCCAGTGCTAAGGTACTTTAAAACACCTTAGCGTGTGCTGAGTACTTTTTTTGAGTGAACCTTTTCCTGACATCGTACATTTCACTGAGTTGTATTTATTGTTTTGCCCTTACTTTAGTATGTATGTAATGTTGTGTGATGTCTTGAATAGATGTTTTTTCTTTCTTCTCCCTTCTCTTTCTTACCCTGGCGGAATGGTGTGTAAGCTGCAAGGCGAGATGCGCGCGCAGAGCTTGCTTCTTAGGCGCCTCATCTTCGTCACTCGCGCGCCGCTTCTTGCTGGCCGGTTCCCAGCTGCCAGCTTCGCCGTTGTGCCCATCTTCTTCGCGTTTTAACTCTGTAACGAAAGGTAAAAATTAATAACGCGCTTAACGATGACGATATATAAATTCGTGAGACAATATCCGCAGCTTTGAAGCAGGCAGAACAAACACGGCGATTTGCAAATAGGTTTAACTTTTAACATAAATTAATATTACCCACATCAAGACTGAACATACATAGTTCCGGTCCAAATGTAATGTCAGTAAAAATTAATAATAATGTACTTGACGAAATAAAAGCAGAAGAAAATCATACAAAATTTAATAACAAATTAAAACAATTACTTACAGAAAGAAAATTTTTATTATAATTTAAATCCCTTTTTTAATGACAAGAGGTATCACAATTATAAGCAACTGACAAAGACGTTATAGACTAAATTGGTCCGCTCTCATTATAATTTATAATTTGCTTTACCCTAGAAGGGTCATATGTAATTTCACCACTATAATAAGAATCTTTGTGTACATATGTTTGCAATAAAGTATTGACATTGTTTTGAATTATCCTACATCTGGGACACGGGCCTTCTTTCATAGAGAGTATGGGTCATAATCCACTTCGCTAAACTAAATCAAACACTGATGTAGACGACGCGCCTCCTTACTCAGCTCTATTATTTTTTACTTTGAAGTTTTGTGTTTTGATTTTTTGCTTTTGTCACCTGTGAAAAATTTTGGCTGCGAGCGAATTAAATATTTTAATCTCCGTTTATATCGAGTCTTGTGATTTGGACCGACCCATAGCTTACATTGTTGGCCCATAACGAACCGGATCACACCAACTTCGTGTGCTGTAAGCCGGACAAAGATACCAAATACCAAGTAAGGAAAATGATTCGATCTCCGCCAAACGAGAGGATAAAAACGCGAAGTGTAACCAAATGGGAAGCCAATCAGACCGCGACTCAGACCGCGACTCAGACCGTGACTCAGACCGCGACTCAGACCGCGACGGAGACCGCGGCGCAGACCGCGATGTGCGAGCCGCAATCGGAGCAGCTAGCCAAACGGACTGAAGGGACCTACTCTGGAGCTGGCAAATCAGAGAGAGTCAGCATGAGGTCCACCAGTCATTCGAGCATAGTAGCACGTAAGAAGCGACTTGAATTAGAAGCTGCAGAAGCCAAAGCCCGCCTGGAAGCAAAACTAATTGATTTACGATTAGCCACAGAAATCGCTGAACTTGAAGAGGAACAGTCTCGCAGTCACAGGTCTCAATCGATAGCTACTGCGGACACGAAAGACAAGGTTGACAAGTGGATAGAGCGGAGCAACCTGGATAATCTGGCCCCACCCACGCGCAATGACGGCAGAAACCTGCCGGTAGATGTACACCACGAGCCACCCACTGAAATCCAACAACTGGCCTACGCACTAAAAGACGCTTTTAATACCGCAGCAGCAGAAGTAAAGCAGGAAACGCTCTTGTCACGAATTAGCACAAGCAAAGACCTACCTATTTTCGGCGGCGACCCCTTAGAGTGGTTCCAGTTTAAACAATCATATGTAGAATCCACAGACACCTGCAAATTTACGGACGTTGAAAATATATGGAGGCTACGCAGGTGTTTACGCGGTGAAGCTAAGGAGACAGTCGCTTCACTCCTGATGGGAAACACACCACCTGCAACAATAATTAGCGCACTACAGTTACGATTCGGACGCCCTGAGGTAATAGTTTCTAAGCTAGTTCAACAATTAAAGAAAACGCCACCGCTGCCTGCAGCTTACCATGTCAGCATAGTCACCTTTGCAATAAAGATCAAGAATTATGTGGCTGCAGTACAGGCAATTAAGCAAGAGGATTATGTACGAAGCCCGGAACTAATGACAGCTGTTATTTCAAAATGTCCGAGCACCCTTATTAGTAAGTGGACAGACTACTTCTTCTCTTACTCGGATGACAAGAGATCTAAGCTCGAAATATTCGCTGAGTTTTTGCACTTAGAAGCTTCGAAGACTGCGGCAGCTGGAGTGAGCCATATAGTGACACAGACTGAAGTTATCAGACGGAAATCAGACGACTACCGATCGCCATGCGTGCACGTGGTGAATGCAGTTGAAGCTGAGAAGTGCGGGTTTTGCAAAGAGAGTAAGCACACTCTGGCCTTTTGTCCTAAGTTCAAGCGAGCGATGCGTCGCAATCGCTGGCATTATGTTCGCATACACAAGCTCTGCTTCAAATGTCTTGAAAGTCGACACAGTAAAGACACATGTCCAGCTAAAGATTGTGACATCGATGGCTGCAACCAAGCTCATCACCACTTGTTACACTGGCCCGCCAAGAAAGATGAGAAAAAGGACGATGACAATGAAGTTGCAACTGACGTAATCGCTCACGCAGTAGTGAAGGCAAGTCGGCGACTACTACTAAAGGTTGTACCAGTGACAGTGCATGGACCGAAAAGAGCTGTAAGAACTTACGCACTGCTAGATGATGGCGCAGCTTTGAGCCTCATATCAGCTGACATCGCTGAAGAAGCTGGTCTTGAAGGCAATAAAGTTACAATGAGCGCAAAGAGTGCCTGGTCATCCAGCAAAATCACTTGTGAGGTAGAAAATATAAGATGCACGATATCAAACGTCGAAGACGAACGGTACACTTTGCACGCACGAAAAATGAACGAGTTAGACTTAGCGACGCAAAGCATCGCACATTCGGACATAAACAAGTACGAGCACCTCCGAGACAACCAACAAGTACTCACCTACTCCGGCAACGTGAAACCGAAACTCCTCATCGGCCACGACCACTACCATCTGATGGCGCCACTACATGTCATTAACGGTCTCGTTGGTGAACCTTACGCTACGAAGACATCGTTGGGTTGGTGCGTGCATGGGTTTGTTGGCACAATAAATGGAGAAAATATTGAGAGCCCTTCATCTCCACGTACCTCAAATCCTGTGCTGCATGTGAGATCTGCTGCCGACGATGATGACATCCTGCTACATGAAGAAGTAAAACGATCGTTCGCTCTTGACGCAATTGGTATAACAAACAAACCACGTCAAAACGCTGAAGACTTGCAAGCAATTTCGATTCTTGACAATACTGCAAAGCTCGTGGATGGTCGCTGGGAAGTTGGTCTGCCATGGAGATCAGATGCAAAATTGCCCGATTCGTACCCAAATGCTTACAAAAGATTACGATCGGTAGAGAAAAAGATGATTAAGAATACTGATTTTGCTCTGCGTTATAAAGAGCGCGTAGATCATCTTTTGGTCAACGACTACGCGCGAGAGCTCAACGTCGAGAATCATGACGCGTCACGAGTGTGGTATCTGCCACACTTTGGTGTCGATAACCCAAATAAGAAGAAGTTAAGACTAGTGTTTGACGCTGCTGCAGTATCCGGAGGACATTCGTTGAATGATTATTTACTGCAAGGCCCTGATCTTCTCCAGTCACTTTTAGGGATTATGATGAGATTTAGAGAAGAACCAGTTGGAATTATCGGCGATATCAAAGACATGTTTTTGAGAGTGAAAATTATTGAGAAAGACCAACATGCATTGAGATTTATGTGGCGCGAGAATCAAGCTGAACCCATTAAAAAGTTCGTAATGACTTCATTAATTTTTGGAGCGAATTGTTCACCTTTTGTTGCCCAATATATTAAGAATAAGAATGCACTGAGATTCGTAGATGAAATGCCTGATGCTGTGAATGCTATTCTTAAGAGCCACTACATGGATGACTACGTTGACAGTCAACGAGAAGACGATGCAAGGAAGCTGATTAAAGAAATAAGCTACATATATGCAGAAGGAGGTTTTGAAATCAGAGGCTTCTTGAGTAATAACCCAAAGGTTCTCCGTGGGTTGCCTCAGACAGCATTGAATGAAAAAGCAGTAGATTTGAGCATAGAAAGCCAATCTGAACGCACCCTTGGCCTTCTGTGGTATCCTGCAAGTGACACATTTGGATTTGATTTATCTTTGAAGCGCATTCCAAAAGAACTGTTGACACTAGAGCGAAGACCGACTAAACGAGAACTACTACGAATAGTAATGTCGATTTTTGACGTATATGGTTTCCTTGCGCCGCTCACGATTAAAGCAAAGATAATTTTACAGGCTACGTGGAAGACCAATATTCACTGGGACGACAGAATATCAGAGAATTCATTCGCATCATTTAGAGACTGGATGTCACAGCTCATGAAACTTCAAGATTTGCGCATTCCGAGATGGTACTCACGTTCGACAGAAAAGAGTTTTGACTCAGCGAGTGACGATGAAAAAGCGTACGAACTTCACATTTTTTGCGACGCATCCCCAACTGCTTATGCTGCAGTTGCTTATTGGCGCATTACATCGAAGAAAACGCACACAGACAACGTCCTATCGCCGATTCTTACCTCTTTTGTAGCAAGTAAATGCAGGGTCACGCCTGTCAAAGCGATAACAATACCACGCCTGGAGCTGCAGGCTGCTCTAATTGGAAGCCGACTAGCTGAAACAATCCAAACTGCTCACAGATTGTCCACAACAAAACGATATTTCTGGACAGATTCCACAACTGTTTTACATTGGATACGAAATGATACCAGAAATTATAAGACATTTGTCGCAAATCGACTTGGAGAGATTGATAGTTTGACGAAAATAAATGAGTGGAAGTATATACCCACATCACTGAATCCAGCAGATAAAGCCACGAAGATACTAAGCTATGAACTAAAAAACGATTGTGAATGGTTTAGAGGACCTGACTTTTTGCTCGACAAACGTGAACACTGGCCTACAGAGCCTACAGAAAGGCAAGAGATCAATGATGACATTTTGGAGATTTGTACCGTTTACAGTATCGAGAAGTTAGAGTTGCCTGTTCCAGATCCCGTACGTTTTTCGTCGTGGCTAAGACTGCTTCGAAGCACCGCTGCTGTATTATTGTTTACTAAAAAGTGTCAAAAGAACACAAACATCAAGACGATAAACTGTCAACTTCTTGAAACTGCAGAGCGCTTACTTATGAAACACGCACAGAGACAAACATTTCAAGAAGACATTGCTCGTATTAGTCAAGGAAAAGAGATCGAGCGAAACAGTCGATTGAGAAAACTCACGCCTTTCATAGATAAAAATGGCTTATTACGCGTCGATGGGCGCATAAATGCGGCACAGGACGTAGACGACGAGGTGAAGAATCCTGTAATTTTGGATGGACGGTGTCATATAACTAGGCTGATTGTAAAGCGTTATCACGAACAAGCTGCTCATGCTGGAAATGAAATGGTGATAAATGAGTTAAGACAAAAGTACTGGATAATTAACTTGAGACCTACCGTCCGGAGAATAGCATCTCAGTGCTTAATGTGCCGCAAGAGAAAGATCACTCCGACTCCTGCTAGATTAGGAGACTTACCTGAAGCAAGGCTATCTCATCATGAAAGACCTTTCACACACTGTGGAATTGATTTGTTCGGACCAATCGACGTCGCTGTTGGAAGACAGAGAGTGAAGCGATATGGAGTTATATTTACTTGTATGACAGTTCGTGCTATTCACATCGAAATAGTAACGTCACTCACAACAGATTCCTTGATCATGGCATTGAGAAGAATGGCAGCGCGACGAGGTTGGCCACGACGCTTGTATTCTGACAATGGAACAAACCTAAGAGGGGCTGAGACTGAGCTAAAAAAGGCCTATCAAGAAATACTTAGCTCGGGAATTGTTCAATCTGAAGTCGTGAATCGAGGAGTAGATTGGTACTTCATTCCGCCCGCGAGTCCTC
The DNA here is from genome assembly GCA_951640565.1 of Petrophora chlorosata. Lineage (NCBI taxonomy): Eukaryota > Metazoa > Arthropoda > Insecta > Lepidoptera > Geometridae > Petrophora > Petrophora chlorosata. Next base: position 8,494,828 of record OX621209.1, read on the forward strand.
ATATGGGTGGAGCATGGGAAAGGCTGATCAGAAGTATAAAGACTGCTCTACGAGTAATTCTTAAGGAAAGAGCCCCACGGGAAGAAGTTCTCATGACCCTGTTGATGGAAATAGAGAACATGATTAACAGTAGACCACTCACTCATGTTTCAGTGGACCCGTCGAGTAAAGAAGCCCTAACCCCTAATCATTTTCTTTTAGGTTCCTCCTCAGGTCTCCCCGTGTCCGGGGCATTCTCCGACGTTGATCTCTGTTCCCGCAAGCAGTGGCGGATTGCACAGAGACTAACCGATATGTACTGGCAACGCTGGCTGAAGGAGGTCTTACCTACGATGCTGCCTCGTCAAAGGTGGAACCAAGATGAGAGATCTCTGCGTGAAGGCGACGTCGTTGTAATAGTGGACCCGAATCTACCACGAAATACATGGCCGATGGGCGTGGTCGAGAAGGCGCATCCCGGACGCGATGGTCGTGTCCGTGTGGTGGATGTGAAAACCAGCAGGGGACGGTTTCGACGCCCAACTACCAGAGTGGCGCTCCTTCCTGTGGATGAGGAGTGCTGATGCACTGGGGGGGAGGATGTAGACGACGCGCCTCCTTACTCAGCTCTATTATTTTTTACTTTGAAGTTTTGTGTTTTGATTTTTTGCTTTTGTCACCTGTGAAAAATTTTGGCTGCGAGCGAATTAAATATTTTAATCTCCGTTTATATCGAGTCTTGTGATTTGGACCGACCCATAGCTTACAACTGATATCTTGAAAAACGAACCGTTACTTACCATCATCTGTCTTGATATGAGGCACTCCATCTTTGCCCTCATTGTCAGAGCCATCCGATTTGATCGTCATTGACGGCGGTTGTAATTTGTTCTGAAAAATAAATAACAATATGAATTTCCAAATATTATGAAGGGCCGGCGAGTGTTAGCGTGGTGTGTTATGTGTCAACTTGCCTTCCGCCACTATTTGATGATTAGAGGGCATGAATGAATAACAAAATTTTATTAATACAACAAATTTCAATAAACTAAAATCTATAAAACCCCCGAAAAAACCTATAAAAAGCAAAAAACGGCTGAAACGATTTTAACGACACATGTCTAAGAATCACCGTTAAAAAATCGGATTTCAAATAAAAAAAACCGAATCCAAATCGGTTCACCCGTTAAAGAGCTACTTTGCCACAGAGAGACACACATAATGGTCAAACTTATAACACCCCTCCTTTTTGCGTCGGGGGTTAAAAATGCTGTGCTATTGCACAAACTATTATTATTTCACGTGAAAATAGGTTATGCAACTAAATGTTACAATGCAATTAAAGTAGAAGAAATGGCAAGACTTATACTGCATGTTGTAAGTATAATTTGGTTACCTGATGGCTGATATGGCTGGCATCTGAGCCGACACTCATACGCCTGAGATCTGAAGACTTCTGGCGAGCGCGGAAATGACGAGGCTGGAATAATGTTTCAAGAGGTTAGCATATTGTATTCGTTTCATAGTAACATAATGAAATAATAGCAAGTTTGCAACAAACGGGAACGGAATCGCAAGGCTACACTAATATTATTTGTGATTTGAATTGGTTTGGAAGTAGAAGGCAATCTCCGTAACTACCTATACTATTTTGAAAAATCTTTCATTGATATAAAGCTACACTATCCCTGAATGCCATCACACATACCTAATCATAAATGCGAAAGTTTATATATGTGTTTGTTTCCTCTTCACGCCGCAACGGACAAACGGATTTTAATGAAATTTGGTATCGTGATAGTCTACTTTTCATCCACGGGTGAAACCGCGGGACGCTTTCATTATATGTAGACTAGCAACCGCCCGCGACTTCGCATCGGGTTGCTAGTCTACACTTATTTCGTAAAACCTTGATTCGTTGATTAATGCAAAAAGATCGTAACATGTGGATTTTTTTTTACATCTGACTGGGTCAGCGTTTGACCACGATCTCACCTTATGGTAAATGACGATGTGGTCGGTTATGTAGCACGCTTACCCAGTAAGTACTTGTTCACTCTTGATTTGAACACATCCAGATTGTATTTATATGGAAACACAGACGACGGCAAGCCTAAATTCGCCTTCATACGAAGGTTAGAGGTGATATGATGACAATGTACCTTGTAGTCGTGGTTGAGTCCCATGGTGGTGCACGTGGGACACTCCCAGGAGTTGGGCAGGTCCTCGTTGACCTGGCCCCCGGGGGGCACGCACGCGGGGTGCACGATGCTGTAGCACACGGAGCACTCGCGCAGGATGGACGGGCCGTTGCGACCTGAAGGGAAAACGTATAGCTTTATTTAGTTTAGATAGATAGAAGACAGAAAACACTTAATTGCACCTAAAAAAATACATTTGGTAATAGATAATTTCCTATAAATACAATACGCGATCTTCTTGTAAATTTATTCAAGTGCAACATTATTATTTATTATCTCTATGTAAATACCTACTTATAAGTTAATTTGCAACTACTCGTCACGAAAAAGGGCACAACTGAAAATCAGCGCGCTGTCATGGCGCATTATGCTGAGTTGTGTCCTTTTATGACCATCTAATTTAGTTTAACTGTACCTTTTACCTGTGTTTCTAGTATAAGATGGTCTCATAATAAACTTATTTTCTTTCTTTCTTTCTTTTCTTTCTCAAATATGTAAATGGATAGTAGTCATGGATTTGACGTTCACTGTGACGCCAAAACTAAATCAAGAAATTTTGATTGATTGATATCACTAAGCAACAATCTCTTCTGGATCCTTTATGGAAGACGACGGCCTGCTTTACAAACGTAGAGCTATAAAGGACCAGACCACTTCTTCTTTTTATGACGTAAAAATGTACTGTATTAATAACAGCTTGTTTCTAGTAATTGTTCCTGCATTCCGACTCGACGATTTTGAGTGTTGTAACTTATAAGTTTCAAAAATAGTAGTTACCTGAGTTGCCCTTAGCCTGCGGCGCTACAGGCGTTTGCATCCAGCCATCGAGGTGGCAAACGGCACACGACGCTGTTACTGGCAACATTGGCTGTAACGAGATAATCAAAAAACTTATAAATCCATGTAAGTAATGAGTAATATTATAAATAGGCTTTAGATAAATAGGTTTTTTGAGTACATTGATAACCAGCTTTTTATAATGTTTTAGTTAAGCTCTTTCTCAGAATGAGAGAGTATTGGTCCTAAACCATAATCAAGTCAGCTTGACAGATTTTAAATGACCTTAATTTTTGTGATTCTGCTTTCCTTTTTTTTTAAGTTTGTCCGTTAGGGCAGGCTAAAGTCTCTAGGACCATACCGCCATGTCTTACGTAGTTTTTATTTGATAGTTTAATATTCCATTTTATTATACTTTTGTTGAGAATGAGGGTCAACAGCAACAAGCCGGACCCTCTCCTAGTGCTTCAATAAAGTGGTGGAACTTTATTCAAGTTTTCCATGAACTTTTTGTGAGAACATAAAAAGCAATGTTGTCCCTATTTTGTTTCATTTGCCTACACTCGTACACGTTAACGAACACATAATGGTTAATATTCCACCGATATTACACATGATCACTCGAAATAACACTTGCTTGGAAAATAAAACAAAATCGAACTGTATCACTTTTCACTTCCCGCCAAAAAGCCTCTGCTTTCCTTGTTCTCATCGGCTTGATTGCGTGTTTTGGGACAATGATCGTCTAGTTTTTTATTTTGCCAAGAAACCCTAACTAAGAATCAGGATGTGTAATGAAAACAGTGTCCAATCCGTAAAATAATTCAGTGTCGGAGTTATATGTGATGTTTGACCGTATGTGTATTATTATTGACAACCTCTGTGCATGCAAATCTCATTCGTTACTCATAAGTAAGGTTCTTACTGCGAGGCAAATGCAGATCATTGTTCTCATAGTGCCTGGAATACCTGGATCCCTAGATACAAGAAATCCTAGTCAATTCAATTTTCAATTCAATTCAATTTATTTAAGCAAAACAAATGCAATACAATATAATTTCTTAATTGTAGTATTGTATAAAAATAGCTCGTACATAATTCTGACACATTAAATAAATATAAGATAATCACCAGCATTCGTACTAGGATAGACCTGTGTTAAGATGCTAGTTAGTATTTTCCCTATTTAGACAATATAATTTACTTACATTAACAAAGATATTGTAACATCATACCATCACATCACTTCTACCAAAATATCTAACTACGAGGTAGGTTCGATCAGACGCACCTGGGTTCGTATCCCGACTCGGCCCTGCACCAATGACTTATAGTTAAGTGCAGATTTTGCACGCTCGCTCTAAAAACGGTGAAGGAAAACATCGTGATGAAACCCGCTTACGCGCTTTGGAGTGGTAGGCTCTGGCCGTGGTTGTAATACCACCCACCGAACAAAGCCATGCCGTCAAACGACCTAGTCGTGTTTCGGGATGATGTTCCGTGAACCATCGGGGAGACGGGTCTGAGCAGCCGCTCAATTGCCATCTCTCTCTAGATCTATGTGCTCCATCTTAGGCCACATCATGGCTTCACATCAGGCCAGATAGTGGCCAAACATAGATCTATTAAGCGTAAAAAAAAAAAGGTACAAAACATACTTAAGGTTAAACATTAAGCCACAATAATGGTACCTAACTGTAAGTTTGTGGTAATTTCAACATCGGTTTAAGTCAGGGGATTCCACCTATGTATGTGATCGTTGGGAGTTACTTATTTTTTAAACTATACTATTTTAAAAATGGAACTGAGCCAATTCTGTACATTGAAGTTATTTTGAAAGACCATGGGATGACTATTTAGAGGGTACCAAACACGAATCCGTAGTTTTTAGAATTTTTGTCAGTTTGTTTGTTTGTATGACTGTTATCTATACACTCGAAAACTGCTGAACGGATTTTGATGTGGTTTTCAGGGTTTGGTAGCATAAGCCCCAACTTAGATTATAGGGTATGTTACATCAGCATTGTTTGGGTGATTACTAAGATACAGCTTGAAATCTTTGTAGCACGCGCTCTCATATGCGGGGGAGTTAAAATGGTTTTGCTACGCTAAAATGGCCTTGGAAAAAGTCAAATGGACTTCCTCTGTCGTCCACGCAGACGAAGTTGCGGAAAAAACTAGTTATGTATAAAACTTGCCTGTAAGCACTGCCGCATGATGCAGGTCTGCTTGGCGCGGCCGAGTCCGCCGAACTTCACCATGTCGTGGCAAAACACGCACTCCCCACAGTCGGTGCGCTGGCACGCCTCGCACTTCTTGCATCTGCAATTACGAACACATTGAACAACAATCACTTATAAAAACTATAATTTAAATGACTTTGATGAAAACAAAAATGATAAATAACTACAACTGACAAAGACGTTATAGAATGATTCGGTCCGCTCCTATTAACATTTATAATTTGCTATATCCTAGCAGGGTCATATGTTATCTCACCACTATCATCATCATCATCAGCCTGTAGTCGACCACTGCTGGACATAAGCCTCTCACAATGGACCTCACCACTTTAATAAGGATATATGACTTTTCTAGTACCTAAACCTGTTGGTCTCAATCAGTCTTATAGTCCTTATAAGGGACCAGATTTGGCACCATAATAAAACAACGTGAGAAATGACCATTTTCATTGTGTACAGTCAGTACAGTTTTTCGAAACCTATAAGTGCAGTTAAAAATAAGTCCAATAAATATGAACAAGTCTTTTAAGACCGTCTTTCTGTATTCTCAACGATTCAAGTAGATATACCCTTCATATCCCATCTTAAATTTCCACCCTGTTTAAAATAAAAGAAAATCTGTGAGGGACAAGGAAACAAACACAAGACTAGTGACCTAGTGCGGCGGCGGCGCGGCGCGTTGTTGGCGTGGTCAGGGCGCGCGCGCGCCGGCCCGCCGCGGTGCGCGCCGCCGCGCGCGCCGCGCCCGCTCGACTGGCGCCGCTCCGACGTCGCCACCTCGTCCGGACCTTTACACGAAGGTAGTACACAGATTAAAAATAGGTAATAAATAGGCTATTAAAAATTTTAAATAATTAGGAAGAAATTCAAATAGCTCGGGACGGACAACGTTCAAAGTCAAAGTCAAATAGCACTCTGCTGTTTTCTGAGAAAAAAGTATACTATGCCTTCTTTCAACAGCCTCTGTGGTGTAGTGGTTGGGCAGGTTGGATCAAATGTCACCGCTCAAACACCACTGAGGTTGCGGGTTCGATTCCCGCGACGGGACAAATGTTTATGCAAAGAAAAAAGAAGCGCAAGCATTTGTTTCGTGTTTGGGTGTCGTGGGACCATGGTCCTCATACTTCCTGGTTCCCTAGATACAGGGAATCCTAGTTAGGGGCCAGAATCTATGTATGTGATCGTTGGGCGTATTTATTTATTTCTTCCAAGACGTACCAATTTCATCAAAATCCATTCAGTAGTTTTTGCGTGATTCATTATCGAATTTTTGTTTTTTTAAATAGAAAAATTATTTATTACCGAAAACAGTACACATATATAACATAGTTTTCTTTTATCTTTAGTAAGCTGGGCTTGTAGTGTGTAACATTAATTGGTGCACAGAACCTACACTAAGCATAAACTTGTGCCGTAGGTATATGCTAGCTCTTCCATTGCACAGTATCACACAGCCGTGGATTTTATAATGGTAAGTGTTGAAGTATAATTTATTAGTATTAGTCTTAAAATTAAATTAAGTTTTTTTATGTAACTGATTGACGAGACGAGCTGGTCGTTTGCCTGATGGTAAGCAATACGCCAGCCCATAACAATAACAGCACCACCCAGAACTTTGTTTTGCAAAATCCTGCGCGGCGCTGCACTGCGCTCGTCACCCTGAGACAATTAGCTGTTGAGTCTCATAATGTCCAGTAATTTCGCTGGCTACAATGCCCTTCAAACCAGAACACAGTAATGCTCGCGCATTACTGCTTGGCGGCTGAATAACTGGCAAAGCGGTGGTACCCACCCAGACGGCCTCTCGCATACGAGAAACCTACCACCAGTAGTTTTAGCTTATAAACATAACAGCTATATAGATTTAAGTGTTTAGTGTGTATACGTGTAAGTGTATTAGGAAGTATGGTGTGTGTGAGGGTGTGTGTGTGTGAGGGTGTGCGTGTGCGTGTTAAGGTGAGTGTGTGAGTGCTGTGTGGATGAGTCCTACCCGTGTATTATGTTACCTTATATCGTCTTCGGAATCACTTGCGTTGAGATTTTTCAACCAAGTGACAAGTGTAAGTTTAAGTTCTCTATTTCACATTCAACAATCCATCCTTATCCTGCATATTGATATCGCATCGCAGAGTGGCGAACAGTGGCTAACCAAAAGGTCAACAATTTTTAACGCTTCTCTTACCTTTCAGAACCGGTATGCCAGTGACGGCCAAGTGCTGCTTATCGTGTCGATGTTGTTCTACCAACGTGCGGACATCTTTGACTAGCGCTATCGGATCGGATAGCAACTCCGGCACGGACTTGCGAGCCGCAGGCAGCTGATGTAGGTACATCACTATAGCCTGGAACAGATATGCGAAGGAATTAGATTGTTTGTTTTTATTGGACGAACATACTTAATGGAGGTCGAACTTGAAGGCAGCATAATATTTATATTGCCAATTCGTGAGACAAAGTGTTGAAGGACTAAAGTCCTAGCAGTCCTAGTAGACACAGGTCATCCCAGGGTACCAAGGTCACTGATCAGGGGTCTTAGTTAGGAGTAAAAATTTAAGCATATGGTTATATGGGCGTTATTTGTATTTATCTTCCATCAAGACCACCCAAGTAACCTCTACCACAGAATACTAAGGGACAGAATCATCACTCCGCAAAGAAATTTAAACAAATAGCGACTCTTGCTATGACGCAATAAAATTCAATTCGTAGCGCTAAGAGTCATATTAACCAGTCGTACCATTCATACCTACCAGTCATATTAACCTACAGAACGCCTCTCTTTCTATCGCACAGCTCTTATCTCTTCTGACGCAGCAAGTGTAGCGACGCACGACCCGCCGTCGGTGTCCGGCTATGTACTTGTAGCTTCGTACCTACAGTGCGGAGTGCACTAGGCCAGCCTCTACCAGGGTTACATCCAGATTGTCAGCTGTTAAACGCTGGTGACTCAAAGTGACAGGTACCAGTCCAGTACCATACAGAGATTTGAAATAAAGTTTTGGGTTCTGTAACTGTTACCATTAGAAAAATATTGGTTTACTATCTAACTACTATCCTCTTTGCGGAAGAATGGTAGTAGAACTAACAAGGTCACACTGCACTACTGACACTGACCTTCAGTCCGTGCAGTTCGCACTGCGTGAGGTGCACGTGTTCCTTGGCGGGCGACGGCGGCGCACCCTCGGGCGTGAGGTGCGAGCGCCCGAGCAGCGCCGACACGTAGCGGTCGAGCACGTACCACAGCATCTCCGTGAAGAAAGGATACCGGAACTTTTGGGGCACCTGTAACGTTCAATAAATACGATCACTATCATGAAAATTTTGGAAGTACAAGTCATGAAAAAATGTCAATGGCCAATGAATATGTAGAAACAATTTATTGTTTTTTTTTTCATATACCTTTTCTTCAAGTCCTAAAAACCGAAATTGTTTTTAGATGGACTTTTTGGACACATATTTTGGTTCATTTAAAATGACACTCAGTGACCATGGTAAAATTGGATGGAAAGGCTCTTTTCGTGTACTTAATACACAAGTGATATCGAATATCAACAAATCGAATTTCTCTACTCTGAATTCAATTGAAAATTTCAATTCATGACGAGGCGCAACTACGCTGAACTTGCACCCTAGATTTCTTGAAAAACATCTCAAAACAATACCTTAGTAACATCTTCAACTTGTGCTATCTTCAGCTGTTTCTCAATCCCGAACTGGTGCAAGAAATTACCGCCGAACACAAGAGAATCACTAGGAGTGTAAACAGCGTGGATCCAACCAGTCGGGATGAAGAATGTGTGACCGGCTTGCAGCTAGAAACAAGACAAAAGAAAGTTTTGAAATAGAAACAAAGAAAAACATTCAATCAATCAATTTATCAGTTTATTTGGAAACAAATATAAATGTAATGAAAGTTTTAACTTCCTCTATGAGACCAATATATGCATAGGAAAAAGAAAAATTTATTACATGTATATCGGTGTTGTATGACAATTGAAAAATATTTGATCCATTTATTTGTCAGGATTTCTTCAATTTTATAGGAGAGTCAGTCAGTTTATCATCAGTATTTTTAACAAGTTATTACAGATATTTTAGAAATGTTAAAAAGAAACTTTATTATTCGTTCTCTCTTCCTTACTGTTTGTGCTTTTCTCACTCATGCCCAAGAAGTCGGTATACATATGAAGATATATGATAATCTACGCCAGCAGATAAATAAATCGCCAAGCAGTGTGCATTACTGTGTTCCGGTTCGAAGGATTTTGTAGCCAGCGAAATTACTAGGCATATGAGACTTAATATCTGATGTCTCGGAGTGATGAGCGCAATGCAGTGCTACGCAGTTTTTATGGTATTAAAAGTTCTGTGTGGCACTGCGATTTTTATGATCAGGCGTGACGCTTACCATCAGGCGAACGACTTGCTCGTCTCATCAATCAATTCCAAGAAATAAATTATATTTGTAACTTAGTGCTGAAGATTTTTTACACAACCTTAATATATATGAATGTTGACAATTGACATCACAAAATGAGTTTATGGCGGGGACCAGCCAAATTGTAGTCAGCGAAAAAAACCCATAATAAAAAAAACATTCAAAGTTATTGATTTACACTCCTACTCATAAACGGACGTTAAGACTAATATGTTGTTAAAATGATGCGATATTTTTTATCCTAGTAAATTGTCCACGCAGGTCAAACCGCGGGGCGCAGTTAGCATTACTTACATGCACTCTGATACACTTCTCGACAGTATCGCCGAAGAATACATCGGACTGCTTGCCGGAAAGCACCCATTTTTCATACAGCTGCAGATTCTTTTCTGTCGGCGGAATCAGCCAGAACACTTTTGCACCTGGAAGTAGGAAAAATACGATTTAGGAACATAAAAAGAAGTAGACATTGACGAAGTAATAAATAACCCAAAAGATACGTGGATACAGATGACATTTGCCCAGAGGAACAATGCAAAAGGATAATAAAAGAACTGATGAGCGCAATGCCGTCAACGCAGTGCTTTTATGGTGTTAAAAGTTCTGGGTGGCACTGCAATTGTAATGGGCAGGCGTGGAGCTTACCATCAGGCGAACGACTTGCTCGTCTCACAACTCAGTTCCATAAAAAAGAAACAACTATTGCAAATACGATAACTTGTACGACTTTAAATGTTTGCTATTAATCATTCTAGCCCCTAGGTATGGGGAGTCCCAATTAGAAGTAAGGCCACTGGCCACAAATTGTAAACAAATCACACGCGCGTCCAACGATTGTTATTGGGTCATTTATCAGTCAATTCTAAATTGATATGGCCTTTAGACTATTGGAGTGCAATAGTTGCAAAAATTAACTTTAGATAGTGAGAAAATTCAATATTTTTTATATCACCATAATAAATCAAGAATATCATTTTTCGTAGTAGTAGTACTTGTAGATATGAGCGCCGATGGCCACTTCCACGGCGGCGGCCGGCGTTAGAAATTTTCACTATATTGAGGGTTCCTTTTTTAAGGTTCACCTTCCCTTTTTGAAACGGGACCCTATTTACTCCTATTCCTATTGACTACGCTGTCCGTCCGACCGTCTGTCTGTCTGTCTGTCTATCCGTCTGTCACCAGGCTGTATTTGATGAACCGTTATAGTTAAACAGTTGAAATTTTCACACATGATTTATTTCTGTTGGCGCTATAACAACTACTAAAAAACAAAACAAAATAAATATTTAAGGGGGCTCCCAGCATACAACAGACATTATTTTTTTTGCCGTTTTTATAGATAATGGTACGGAACCTTTCGTGTGCGAGTCCGAACCGCAATTGGCCGGTTATTTGTTTATTAACATAATACCTTATACGCCCCCGTAAACTGTTTAAGTTTGTCGCACATGGCCGGATTTTTAAATAAATTTTATAAAAACATGAATCTTTTTATCATTTTTACAGTTTCGTACTTTACGTAGATTTCTTGGGAAATCAAGATGTACCCAAAATAGATTCCCTTTTCTGGGAGAAACTATTTTTACTGAGTATTGGCAGATACATATTTGGGCAGAAACTCATGTCTGCAAAGTAACCAACTGGTACATAAGAAACATAACATTGTAAAATCCCAAAAAATTGTAACAAAATCTCTAAAAAAAAATGCGCCTCAGTTTCTTGCCGTATCTTCTGAGTAGTGGTCCTTTTTCCGATACGGTGGTAGAGTCATTGTGATAATTTGACGTTCATAAGTGCGTCTGTGATGCCAAAATAATTAAAGAGATTTTGATTTGATTTGATTTGTCTCATACTTTCGTTTGTCATGCATTCTCTTAGTAGGTTTTTTTAACCTATGCTGGGCAAGGTTAAAAAATCAGCATAATGCTATTGCGATTGCTAATTGATGAGGAGTGTCCCGTTCCCACGAAAAATCGCGCAAACGCGGCGCGATTTTTTAGGTAGATTTTTAAATTAACTATGTGTGATATTGTTTTGTATGATGTTGTAACTCATCGATCTAAACATGAAGGATCAATATGACCAATAGCTATCTTCCATTTTTTATTAATTTCATAATACACGTTAAGTAATAATGAAATTTCGTATGAAACTGAGAATCACAACTGCATAATTTTATATTAGCAATTAGTATCGCAATAGCATATAGCATATATAGCTATTGAACAATATCGCGCATGCTAGTGAAATTTATGAAAAATAGCAATAATTGCCAATACGTATTCTTACCTCTCAAGATATGGTACCAGACTGAGGTACCGCCGAAATCAATGTGGAAATCAGTGTAGCACCCTTTCACCGACATCAGGCAGTACTTTTGGACTTTTGGATACATCATATCGTCCAGGGCGTTTGTTGATTCAACCTGAAATTAAGATATTAGATATTAATATAGAGATAAAACATTATTAAGATTTTATAAAGAATATTATATTGCTCAGGCAGGGATCGAACCTGTGTTCTCGGAATACCGTCCCGATGCGATGTCTTAACCACTGGGCAACCGAGCCAACTGCTCGAGCAACCAAATTTCCTCCATCCTTCTTATATCGTCTTACGGGGACGATTAATTTACGAAAACAATTTTTTTTCAAAATCAACCTACAATATCAAACAATTGTATTGCCCACCATTATAATAAACATCTTTATAAATAGAAAAATTATTTAACAAGTTGCTGACCGCAACTTCGTGCGCGTGGTCTTTGGTTATATTGCATTTCCTCGGGAACCACGTGTTACATTGGGATAAATATCCTGTCCTTCCCCGGGCTCCAACCTCGTATCTATAATAATAGTGTGGATCTCATATTCCTCAAATCCCTTTTTTAATCGACTTCATTTTCTCTATGGTCAGCAATTTGGCAGCACATCGGCTATATTTCCGGTGTTGCAGATACCTGATGGTGACCGCTTTCCATAAATGTATTTAAAATCCCATGTCTACAAAACATAGGTAATACGAAAATTACCTATATAACAAGTGTATATTTATTATGTATATATTTAAGTATATATTTTATAATTAGCCTTGCATAATATGCCTATACCTATTATGTATATATTCAGTTTATGTGTTTGTGTGTGTTTTATTATGTATATTTCCTATAACACAGTTTACGGCACCGCTACCATTTTTTCTTGCACGTCCTGGATGACTGGTAGAAAATGCTATCTAGCATTAAGTCCTCCATGTACTAACTTTTTTGTGCTAAAGTATAAATAAATAAGTGTTTCTTTAATGTTCGAGTAGATTAATCACAGTTATTTATCTATAATGTTTATTTATTGATATTTAATGTTATCTAAAGATAAACTACATTTTAACAAGTATTCTATTACAGATTACAGCCCACGAGATATGATATAATATATACTGAATCCAGGTTATCCAGGGAACTATGATAGATAACTCCTTCTTTCTACAAGCGTACATAGAATGCGAATTTTGTTATAAAAGATAACGTAACAACGTACGCCTTCCTGAGCGCCATTTTCTAAATGTTACGCCCGGAGTACCTAAGACAGCGAATACATTCATCTTTCTCACTGTCTATCCTTCCAATAATATTTCCGGCTGCATTTAAGCGACGAGTTTCCAGACTGGAAAGGTCTGAAGAACTATTATTTTTAGGTAATCATGTGCTGGCTATTCCTTCAAGACGAAATAACCTTACATATCACGTAATGGTGGGTTCTAACCGACCTCCCCATAGTCTAACGCGTGAGCAATAACTTTTATACCACACCCACTCGGAAAGTGTCTTATTACTCGTTCATAAACGGGTTACAAAGTTCGTAATTTCTCCCTTAAAAATGTGCGGCGGGAAAAGTTATATGGAATTTCATTACTGCCCTCCGAAGCAGGGCAGGAATGTTGTATGAAAATCCATTACTGCCCGGCTAGCCTTCTTTTGTTTTTTAGCAGCGAACATAAAAAAAAATACAAACGTCAAACCTCAAAAAGGTCTTGTATGAAATAATTAGAAAAAAGAGGCGGGAAACATACAAACCTCAAATCTCAAAAAGGTTTTATATCAAATAATTAGCTAAAAGAGGCGGTTTTTTTTTTTGTTTTCTATTTTTAATGAAGTGAGGATGGCAACCTTATTCTGCAATACGAAAAAAAAAGCGCGGCAATTTATTTCGTTGTGTTAAATTTTGTTTTAACTAAATTCATAATTTAACAGTACCTAGCTTTTAATTTTCTATAATTTTCCTCGTAGGTGTAGTATAAAGCACTATGTGTCTGTCACTCGGTAGAAAGTTCTATTTCTGTTCGAGAGTATGTTTAAGCCCGACGCGCAGCGGAGGGCTTAAAGGAAACTCGATCGTTTTCTCCCCTCGATGTACAATGTACTATTTTTTGTATGTGGCTTCGCACATTTAGCCAGTGTCAGGTATAACACCGATTGTATGACTTTCTGGACCCTCCAGACTAGTCCCCTAGGGAAGCTAGCGTAATGGAACTGTGCATGAAGAATTCCCATGAATTTTTTGGGAAAACATGAAAAGCAACATCAGACTATTTTTAACCGACTTAGAAAAGGAGGAGGTTCTCAATTCAATTGTATTTATTTACAGACTTCAAAAAAGGAGGAGGTACTCAATTCGATTCTATTTTTTTATGTTTGTAGCTCAGAACTCCGTAATTTATTAACTGATGTGGAAATAGTAGATTGTATCATAAGGGAGCAAAATAATATTTTTACGGCGAGGGCGCTTTTTTGAATCCAGAGCGAAGTGAGGGATTCTAGAGTAGAATCCCGAGCGTAGCGAGGGATTCTTTAGTAGAATCCTGAACGTAGCGAGGGATTCAAAGTACGTCGCCCGAGCCAAAAATATATTTTGCGCCCGAGTGATACACTCTACTTTTCATCACCCACTATGAGAAAATAAAAGCGCCTCATATTTTATTGTAATATTATTACGAAAACGCGGGCTGTAGTTCGCGCTTTTTTAATTTGTTTTTTTTTTCATTCATCCGGCGGCGTGACTATGGGCTGTCGTACCAGCCAGTCTTTATTCAAACAATATTTGCGTTCGATTTCTTTGGTGCTGAACACTAAGATGTTCCAAATTCAAAAAGTGCGCGGCAAAGATAATTGCGGCGCACTTATAAAGAGGATTAAAAACTCATTACTGCCCGCTAAAAGTTTCTTATAGAAAACACCACCTTTGGGTGCACATAAAGGCGAACCAAGTCGTCCTTTTCGAATAGATGGGATGAAAATTCTTTTTTCAAAAGGATAAAGACTGGCTGGTACGACGGCCCATAGTCACAAATGTAAATATAAGTTTTTAGTTGTTTTAATAAAGGATACTATTTAATTTCAATTTAGTTGTTACTCTATGTTTTATTAAATAATAATATTACAATAAAATATGAGGCGCTTTTATTTTCTCATAGTGGGTGATGAAAAGTAGAGTGTATCACTCGGGCGCAAAATATATTTTTGGTAAAAAAAAAAATATTATTTTGCTCCCTTATGATAGAATCTACTATTGCTTTGGGTTCAGTACAGCTACAATGTGGTCCCATAAAAATTTAATCAACATTCGACCTTAAAGTCGGATTTTTTTGTTACAAAATGTATTATTTGTAATATTTTATTTGCCTAAACTCGTGCACGTTTACGACCACCACATTACCATTCAAACAAATACTTATTTCCAAAACTAGTACAAATCGAACTATCCCTGTTAACTTACCGCCTAATAATTCAAGCAATACCTTTTTGCTGATGTGCAAAGCCATGCACTTTGCATCCAGGCGAGATGTCTGCTTATTGAAATGCTTAAGTCAATAGGGGATCGGACAGTAATCGAGAAAAAATCTAAAATGTAGTTAGAACGAATGTTCGTCGAACCAGTAAGATCGTTCAATCAATATTTTTGTGAAATAATAATGATTTATATTTTTAAATCAATAAATAATTCTGACATTTTTAATCTGTTCTTCATCTCAAACGAAACAACTATCACAGCGCATGACGTCATTTGTAGGCAAATGCCGTGAGTCAAGCTTGTGTTTATTTTACGTTTTTGCTTTTCATAAAATGTATTTTTGGTAATTTTTCTTTCCATTACTACAATATAGTCTCCAAACTTCACAAAACGTATTAGAATCTCTTTGCTAGTTTTATTTCGAAGACTGTCGTTTTCTACCTACATATGACATTACAAGTTTTGAGGTGAACTTTTGCGCGGCAATATTTGAAACATAAAATCTAAACATAGTTTTAGGTACTTTTAGATTGTTATTTAATTAAAATAGTATGTTTCATGTCTATATATATTCATTGTAGTTAATTTAAAACACTTTCTAAAAAGTTGTCCGATCCCCTATTAGGACTAGCCTTTTATCAAAAAGGGCAAGAATGATAATTACCTGTTGTTCTTTCAAATGCCTCGGCCAGACTGTTTCCACCCAGTCGACCTGGCGTACAATGCGAGGCGCCTGTACGTAGTTCTCAAGTCTGGTGTGTGAGAACTCCAATGAGATTACGTTGAGGAGTCTTTCCTTATTGGGGTCATCGTAGTAACGCTGCCAGTCCTGTGAAAAAAGTACCTAAGTAAGTATATGTATCTAGTTGGTGAGTTCACACATTTTTCATATCTCGAAGGCTCTTCTGTACATTATAGTTTACAAAGACTGTGTGGTCCTGGTGAAGATCGCAAGATCGAAGATCGATTTTGAGTTAAAATATCTGTTAAAGTACTGTTTCTAAGTACTTCATTAAGGTAAGTAGAAGTGATAAAGAATTATCCGTCTATCTATACTCTCTAAGTGGGTAATTTATTACTAAATATAGTTCGACCCATAGGCTTAACCGCGACCGAGATTTGGAACTAAAGAAATTCTATTGAGACTGAAACCCGAGCTGATAAATGTAAAGATTACCAGTTTCATTCACTAGTAGATTTTAGAACTATTTAACCTTTCAAATCGCTCTTTTACAAGAGCGGCAGGTAGGTAAATTAAATAATTTTACTAGGTCTGTAACCACTTATTCTTACGCAGCCTCACACATTTAATAAAGCGATAAGCTAATAAACTTTAAAAATGCTGTAGAAACAAGCATTCTAAAAAGTTACGAATTCAATTATTTCTGAGGCACAGAAATTATCTCTGAGCATCACATTCATAGATTTTCTTATCATTACGTAAAAGCTTTGTGTTGAACCACCCTTTTGTGATTTCAGTATATTCCCGTTGTAGTGCTAAAGAACCCTGATGAAGGTTACGACTCCACTGCTTTACATTTCTTAGCAATAAACACAATGCAGATATGTTCTGTGCTTACAATGTAGAGGGTCGTAGCTTTGTATCAGCCTGACATCTTTTCACTTAGTTGCATAACAAGATGTAGCTAAGGACAGATAATATACAAAAGTTCAATCGATCTATTTGCCGCACCGCATCGCATCAAGTATTCGTCTCTGGCATACGGCTATAGCGGGCCGCGGCCAAGCCGCCTCTGACACAAGGTCTCGGTAACGTCCTAATATACCCGCGGCTAATGCCAGAAGTCGCCGGTCATGCGCACTGTCTCCGCCCTAAGTTTAGCCGGCATTCTGCAGCGGGTGAACAGGGTGAGGCCGCGTCGTAAACATAAACAAAGCTTTGTTATCGCGTTTGCCGCTTTCGCCGGTGCTGGAAGCGACAAGCTCGCACTTGCGCAGAAGCGCTTGGTCGTTTAGTTAAGTATTCCGCAGGAAAAGGAAGTCGCTCTAGAAATTGGGAAGACGGAATATGCGCATATAATATGCGCAGAAGGTGCATCGGCAAAAGTTTTACCGGCACTTTTGCGTCACGGGTTGAGGGAAACAGACGTCGCCGCACCGCCGGCACCGTCGCCACTTCTCGAATATCTCGAAGAATACAGCCGATACCGCGGCAGCATAGGCAGCGAGCGCGGACAGAATTTGTCATGCGCAATAGGACTTCCTCTACTGAAACTTTGCCGGCATTCTGCGCCCAAGCTTCAGGGGAAGGGGTTGTCATGTAAACCTCAAGCCTTTGTCATCACGAAATAAAATACAAACATAATGGGACATGCGCAGTAGAGACGCTAGCTTACAGAAACTTTTCTGACCGGCATTCTGCGGCGAAACGTTGGACAAGGCGTTTTCTGTTCTAGGATATTTGAGCAAAACCTTTGTTCTCGCAATAACTAAATGGAGCGGAAGTAGGGACATGCGCAGAGCACTCCATGGTCCGCTGAAACTTTCGTTTCTTAATAGACCCGCCATACTGTAGGGAAGTTCCAAGCATGACGGTCGTTGGTTAACGGGAATAAACTCTTGGTTACGATGTATTTTACGTCGCTTATGCATCAGCGAAATGGACTCGTCGATTTCAAAAACCTTTGAGCAAAACACTGCGCGCTGCGCGTGGCGTTTTTATTTTACATGGTCGAAATTTTCCGACGACGCGATAGATTGTTTTTAGATTTTCGATGTTTGATGGATGCATCGTGCATCAAGGTATGGCGGCGTGCACATGCGCAATCAATGACCTTACAGCAACCTTCGTAGTTATAGCGGGAATAGGGAGGTATCATTTTGTTGATCTCTATATTTTGCTAGCGGATATCCAACCCAGATAGAGCTCAGAACGGAAACTCTTTAATTTGCTATAGACTTTTGCCCGTCTAAATAGCGGATATAATGACATTTAAAATAGGATGTCTAGGTAATATGAAGCAATTTTAATGGTCATTTCGATGTTCTTGCGTCTATCAAAATATACCTGTACCTGTTTTCATAAGATAGTTTTGGCAGCTCGCTGAATGCTGACCACGCTTATCGAAGACTTGTTTGGACTGTATATTTGTACACCATTACTTAATAATCAAAAACATCAGGGTCAAAGAAGACTAAGACTCTCTTTATAAATTAAAGCTTACCTTCATGGTCATCTCGATGTTTTTCTGAGTGTTGACGTCCATCACATCCAGGAGACGGCGCGAACCGACGCACATGCGGACATCGTTCACTGTGAAGTTACTGGTCGGCACCCTAAACAAAGACAGACTTGTAATGCCTTATAAACAACTTGGAAGTTATGGCATACCTACCTGGATAGTCTGGCACTTATACTACTACCACGTTTTTTAACACGTTTATATTAAACTTGCTCTCATCTCTGTCTGTTTGTTTGTCTGTTTGGTAGGATTTTTGCTATCGATTTTAAACTAACTTCCCGATGAGCTAACAACTTAAAACTTTAAAGCTCAAATCCATATGAACTGCTCTTACATTAGTGCTTTTTTATCATTGGAATTTTAGGGCAAACGCTGGGATATAATGATTAGGTAAAACACGCTTATTTCCGTGAGTGACGGGGCCCGGTATGCGTAGTTAATTGGTTGGTGTACTACTTCTTGCCGTATGTTACCAAATTTTAGCTTAGGGGGAAATTGGTCTGAGGGAATTTTAATGTTCAAAACCTGAGCTTACTCGTATTCAAGGGGATTCCTTTTACAAGGACGAGAGCTTTAGATAAGTACTACACGGTTGCCCATACCTTTTCCCATATAGTATTATATCCATTAAATCATTCCATTTTCTAATGAGTATCAAAACTAGACTAAGTAGGTATACTAATTAATTTCAAGTCATAGTATAATAATAAACATAGTAAAGTTATGTAATAATAAAAATATTACGTGAAGTCTAACCGGGTACTAATAAAGATAACTTTTCCTAGATGCTGAGAATCCTAAATAGGGGCCACGATCTATGATTATTAAACAGACTTTATAGCTAAATCTTTCGGTTATAGTCGTACTGTAGACTATATCTATGTCAAGCATTACAATACCTTATGTATTAATTAGGCTTTTGATATCTAGTGCTTAGTAACGATGTAAAACTGACCGAATCGAGTCATTACGTATCGCGGGCTCATTTGCGAATGTCTGAATGAAAATTATGTTTTTTTTTGTCAGCTACTATACGATAAGTGCATTTGCCAATTAACGTGAGCGAAGATGACGTGATTTTCCTAGCTCAGACATATCAAAGATCTATGTATACTGTAGACCTACTGCGCATACAATGAGCATAGGGTATGTCTACTTTAGATTGCACTATTAAATATTCTGTGATTTTAGCAAATCACGGATAATTATGCATTGGCTGATCAATACTTTATGACAGCCTCTGTGGTGTAGTGATTGAGCAGGTGGGCTCAAATGTCCTGGTTCCCTAGATATAAGGAATTTTAGTTAGGGACCAGGAGCTCTGATGCGACCATTGGGTGCATAAAAAAAACTTATGATTTCATCATCTCTGAACCCTTACGAAATGACGGCACAGGGAACCCCAATGCTAATAGGGAACTGATAGTAATGAATAATTCATGTAGATTTCGGACTGCAGCGAGATTATGATGAACGGGAAACAAAGGATTGCTTTTTTTATTTTATCCTTGGTAAATAAAATACAGGCACTACTTTTTGTAGAGTATCCAAAGCATTTTCGGACGGAATGTAACGCAAGCATCGAAGATACTACTATCTTCGATGTGGAGTTTCGAACTCTATCGGTACTTGTACTATTAATGATTCTGTGCTATCGGTTGGTTGTATGCGGTCAACACGCGGTCTCTTCGTTCGATACGCTCTACCGCTGTTTAAACTTTGAGCATGGATTCTTGGATGTTTGTCAAGATCATGTCTGCGCGATTTAAGTCAAGATGGTGAGCATGCATATTTCCTGCGCTTCTGAGCATGCATTGTTTGCATCTGAATGAGCATCCATTCATAGACCTCGTACCAATTCTTTGTTATGTTTTGCCTAGAGACTATTATATAGACTAGAGTAAAATTTTATGAACATAATTAAATTGTCTCCTCTTATTTGTTCTGTGACTTACTGCTTACGATGCATAAGATAATATGAACATTTAATTAAACTGATTAGGTGCTGATTGCTTATTTGGTATTTTCATCGTAAATTATGAAACATTTATTACAGGCTGCATTTAAATTTTTGTAGGTGGATTGTAAGTTCCGACGATATCGTCCCTCCCACGTTGAATTGCACTATTAATAGCACAGGTCCCTTGCGCAATCAATACTATGCAAACCCACTCCAATTTATGAATCGGAAGGCGGATCGCGATTGCGATTTTTAATTGATTTTATTTTATATCTGATTTTAAATTACCGGGACACAAGCCTCATACTATGGACTCTTACGGATGGCTTATCGGAATGGAGAGTGGGATGGACCTTAATTGCTTTTCCACCGTGAGGGCTTGTTGGCTTGGCGTATGACGTGGTATGTCCTTGAATTTTGTGATTTTTGAACATGCTGGTTTTTTACGATGTTTTTCTTCGCCCTTTTAAAATGTCATTGGTGAAGGGAGCCGGGATTCGAACTCGGTTCGACGGTTTAAATTTCGCACAGACCACACAAATTTAATACCGTCAATCACCAATTTCATTACATATTCATTCTCTGCCAAATTATATCAAGATGGGTTTAGCCGTTTAGTCGTGAAAGGTATTAAATAAACAGAGTTACTTTCGCATTTATTAAGTATGGATTTTGTTATTAAAGGTGTAGATATAAGTGATTTAGCACCAAAATAACTTCTTTGTAGTATACCTATTGAGTTGGGATTTGATTCAATAAGATGTTTCAGAAGCTAATAAAAAGATTGAAGCTCTATTCGAAAGGCCGTATTTTCCTTTTCTTCGTAAACTTTTTGTTATTTTCCTTATCTCAACAGATTTTTCTCCTAAATGTTTACTCGCTGTTATAGCACTTCCGAGATTTCTATATATTTCTTATTTCTTCTAAGCTTCTCAACTTCAAAATAGATTTTACTTATTAATAATCTTCTTTTCTCTTATTCAGTTAATTTTTTAACGAAAGTGGCGAAATAAGACAATGTTCTCATATTATGCCTAAGCAGAATAAGGTGATGAAACAAGGGATTACTTTGCTGAAATTAAAACGGGTCCAAGAGTGAAATTAGATAACTTAATTGTCAGCTTCGTGAAGGAGCATAATAAACATTTACAAACACTGGTATAGTTATTCTGCCGCGAAGCAATAGTGCGCAAACATTACTGTGTTCCGGTTTGAAGGGAACAGTAGCCAGCGATGTTACTATATGTCTCGGGGTGATGAGCGCAATGCAGGGCTATGCAATGCTTTTTATGGTATTAAAGGTTCTGGGTGGCACTGCAATTGTTATGGGCAGGCTTGGCGCTTACCATCAGGCGAACGACATGCGCGTCTAATCACTCATCTACATAAAAAAAAAATTCTATCACATAAGTTGTCACTACAAATTTATCTTTGCTATAATAGATAATTCATGCTTAAATCTGCTTCAATGATCGAAATAAGCTAACTTGAATAGGTAGTAGATATTATATAGATAAATATGTCCCAAAAGTGGGTCATAAGAGCACTACAAATAATGTAATTTATACTCTAGGGCTAGGAAGTCAGGTAGTTACGATAAGCCAATGATATACATATGTATCGTTAATTACCTTCCAATTTTTAGTTACCCGCTAATAACGTTTCATTATTTGTTCATTGGAAAATATGAGGAATAGATCTCTAGAAACACGTTTCTTATAACTATCGGGCGATACTGATGCTCAAGTGCTCATAAGTGCGATCAGTATGGAGTAATCCCTCTCAATTAAATCTTTTATGTAACTGAATGACGAGATGAGCTGTTCGTTTGCCTGATGGTAAGCAATACGCCAGCCCATAACAATAACAGCACCACCCAGAACTTTGTTTTGCAAAATCCTGCGCGGCGCTGCAGTGCGCTCGTCACACTGAGACAATTAGCCGTTGAGTCTCATAATGCCCAGTAATTTCGCTGGCTACAATGTCCTTCAAGCCGGAACACAGTAATGCTTGCGTACTACTGCTTGGCGGCTGAATAACTGGCAAAGCGGTGGTTCCCACCTAGACGGCCTCTCGCATACGACAAACCTACCAACAGTCTCTAAATCTAAAGTTTAGAACTGTTTATAAGAACGAGTTTTAATTAATCCACGTTTGAAATGATTAGCTTGTAAAATTAAATCCCGCTCCTGTCCAAAACACTATGATTATCTAACTAAAAATATATACAAAAATAACACCCAAAGATCACATACATAGATCCTGGCCCCTGACTAGGATTCCCTGTATCTAGGGAACCAGGAACTATGAGGACACAATATCTAAACAAAGTTCTCATAATTATAACTAGCGACCCGCCCCGGCTTCGCACGGTTATTATACATATAAACCTTCCTCTTCAATCACTCTATCTATTAAAAAAAACCGCATCAAAATCCGTTGCGTAGTTTTAAAGATTTAAGCATACATAGGGATATAGGGACAGAGAAAACGACTTTGTTTTATACTATGTAGTGATGATAGTGATACGACTGATCCCGTCGGCAACAGACAGGCCCAACAACCGAAGTTGCTTAGTAATCGATCCGGCACCTTGACTCCGCGGCATAATTTTGCAACATGGCTTAATGCCGTATAATTGAATTTACCCCAGTATACTCTGTTTTGAGAATTTACAAACTAGATGCGACGGAAATGAGGCTAATATCCGGAATCCGGGCGGATACCGGATGTTGACCACTTTATCAATTAGTGGAATCTAGTACATAAAGCAATTAGGCCACACTGTTGATCCTGAGAAATCAGGCACTCTTTAAGGAGAATCTGCAGTCATGGCTCGGTTGGATATTAATTAAAAAACTTGCGTGATAAGAGTGTAGAAATACAAAGTTGCAGGCACCATACTGCCAATATCGGACTGCGTTGAGTGTCAAAAGATGGCCAAGGCGTAGTTGTTGGTCCTAAACTTAGTTCTATGACAACACTAACATAATGTAAGTACATAGTTTATGTTCGTAAAATGTATTACGCTCTAGGGAGGCGTGAACGAGACGCCGCCCGTCGTTATGCTTCTTGTAATAGTATCTATACTAATTATAATAATGAGGTATAGCTTTATGTATGTGTGCGTGTTTAAGTAGGGTCTTGCTAGGAGTAAACAGTGGAACTACTGGACCGATGTCACAGAATAATTAATAGTACAACGATGATTTCTTTCTTTGGAAAGGTTCTTTAGTAACTAGTTTTCCGCCCTACATTTTCATTGCGAAAAATATGTTCTATGTAACTTCTAACAAGCCTCAAGAAAACAAGAGGAATAAGAGAGAATAGCAGTGCAAAGCCGTTTTTCTTTTAAGAAATAATATTAATATAAATGTCTATTGAATTATTGACTGTAAAATTAAGATGTGTAGTGTTTATTTATAGGTTCAAGTCCCATTTAACCGCACAGCTATAAAAAATAAGTTACGTTTTTTGTGCGTTAGGTACGTGCTGATAACAAATTGGTCAGAGCCGAATAGGCATATCAATAAATAAACGTATAGGTACTTTATACAATTTAGCAAACTAGGAGATAAGAGAAGTTGCAATGTACCTAGACCTATGTACCTACTTTTTCTAATAATAAGTGCTTTGCTTCACTTACCCATGTCAAGTGTCGGTATTCTAAAGAATATACTATGAAGTGTGCTCAAGAACTGCACAATCTGATCCCCCCATCACCATTTTACCATCGGACAACCAGACGATCGGCACAACGTCACCAATACATGGTGGACGTTCCGCCTATCAGTACTAAACGTTTCGAATCATCCTTTTTTATGCGAACGTCGAAGGAGTGGAACGCCTTGCCGTCGTCTGTGTTTCCACATAACATACAATCTCACATACAACAAATACAATCTGGGTGTGTTCAAATCAAGAGTGAACAAGAACTTACTAGGTAAGCTTGCTACATCTTCAACCACAACGTCACTTCCCATCAGGTAAGATCGTGGTCAAACGCTGACCCAGTCAGATATAAAAAAAATGAATGAAAAGGCCGGGCGTGTCCCAGACGTTGAGTACAAGTACTTTTCTACTAAGTAGAAAAAGAAAAGGAACTTTTCTTATTGTTTCATCTCTCCTTTCACAACGATGACTGCCTGTCACTTATGCCCGGTTCCTATATCTTACTAAACGTTGTCGGTAAAAGCTACCACTCGTTTTCTCGACAACCGTTACCGCCGCAGAGTGGCTGTTTCACAGCGCTTGTAACTTACCGACCGGTGGCGAGGACCCGCCGGTAGCCTGTACCGACGCTCCCTCTATGGCGTTTCGATTTTGCTTAAGTTTTACTGCATGTGGATATGGTGCAAATGCTTTTTTTTCTATTTTATGGGCCTAAAAATATGAACCATCTTAATTTTAATAGAATTTGATCATATTTTAAATTGCAGACTCATAAATTGCTTGGTTCTCAATGTAAGCTCTGTTATTGTAACATAAAAACGAAACGCATATTTAACAAAACATCTTTTTGCATCTATCATTATTTGTCATTCCACTCAATACAATACAATAATGCTTTATAGAATACCAAACACAGGAAAAACAATAGTTAACAAAGGTAACAGTGGGTACAATGGGCGGCCTTATCGCTATGCGCAATTTCTTACAGGCAACCTTTGGATGGACAGGAATTATAAAAGTAATATTGCGGTCAGTGTGGTGTACATTATAAAAAAAAACTCCAATTATACGTAAATATGATATACTACTATTAAAAAAAGAAATAAAACAAATATAAATAAATTAAATATATACCATAAATAAGTAACATAAAATTAATATATATATATCTCAATCATAGTTCCCGCGACTTTTTGGCGGGAAGTAAATAATGATAGAGTTCGATTTTGTTTTATTTTTTAAACAAGTGTTACTTCGAGTGATCATGTGTAATATCGGTGGAATATTAACCATTATGTGTTCGTAAACGTGCACGAGTCTAGGCAAATGAAACAAAATAGAGAAAACATTGCTTTTTATGTTCTCCCAAAAAGTTAATGGAGAGCTTGAATAAAGTTCCACCACTTTGTTGAAGTACTAAGAGAGGTCTGAGAATGAAGGTCAACAGCAACAAGCCGGACGGCTTGTTGCTGTTGACCCTCATTCTCAACAAAAGTATAATAAATGGAATATTTAACTATCAAATAAAAACTACGTAAGACATGGCGGTATGGTCCCAGAGACTTTAGCCTACCACAAGGGGCGAACTTAAAAAAAAACATAGTTCCCGCCACGGACCTAAATATCCAAAAAATACCACGCAACCAACGCTAACTTCGAAAATTGATTTATTTCATTTAACTGCTTCGGTGACTTGTTTAAGTTCTTTGATACAGAAACGTGATTACAGATGTACGTAGATAATATTACGGACTCTTCCGACAGTAAAAACCTTCCTATTTTATAACTTGTAAAATTACCACGACGTGGCTAACACTAACTTGAATAAATAGGTATAGGTACATTATTAGGACAAATAGAAGTCTGCATTATAATTATGTATTTAATTTATTTTACAGAAAACTAAAAAACCATGAACAAGGACGAAATAATGTTATTATTTACATTTACCTGTTCTTATTACAAAAGAAACTAACGCAGCAACCAATAAAAGTAGAGACTGATAAAAATTGCATTATTTGCATGTCAAGATCCATAGCTAGCTAAGTACTAATCTAAAATTTATTTATTTCACAACTTTTGTTTTAAATAAAATAGAAGTAAAAAACTAATAAAATTGCATAGAATTTTGTGAACAACCGCCCGAAATCGGCCGGTTCGTTAATTACTTACGGATGTTCATTTTGACACATGTTGGACACATGTTTGACATTTCTCCTGACTGATGGATTTTAATAGAAACAGGTTTGAGTGTCATCTCCATACATTTTGGCTACGGACGGTCGTCAGTGGTCCTCCCATCCGTAGGTCGGTAGTCGTCGGTAGTCTCGGCTACCAGTCGTTGATTATAGGAACACATTTTAGTGAATTTTGTACCGATCGTTAGCAAAACCGTCCGTTAGTAAGTTATAGGAACCGGGCATTAGACGATCCTGTACGCTCCGAGACGGTCGGCACGACAAGAGAATACTTACTGTGACGGCCTTGTTGCCGTATAACTTCTCTGACACGATCAAAGTCTTGACTAGTCGAACAAACTGATAGCAAAGGTATTCACAAGGGTATTGCGTATCTCTCTTGCTACGCGATTGAGCGATTCCATAAAACTGATATGGTGCTAGTATAATACAAAGGTATGTTTTGAATAGGCGTTTCACTAAAGGATAAGAGTTAATGGAGCCATATAGTTTTATAAGCCTGTTACTGGCCGAAAGGTACTGTGTAATTTTAATTTTAGAACAATTACTTAGATTTGCAATAAAAACTTGAATGCACAAAGCAAATAATGAATTAAAATTTTATCTTTCTCTATGGTTCAACATTATTCAAAATTTGTAAGTAAATATTAACAGAAAAGTGAAAAACTTTTTTTTTATTCAAATGACTGTGCTAATTCTGTATAGTGAATAGCATTTGATATTATAGGAACGTCTAAGACTTGAATAGCATTTTTAAAGATAAACACTGTTATTAATTTTTTAATCTACACAAATATTATAAAGAGGAAATATTTGTATTTTTATATGTTTGTAATGAATAAACTCTGCTAAAACTGATTTAAAAAATACTTTTACTAATAGTGAGCTGCACTATTCCTAAGTGACATATTTATTTAGTCGACGCGAAGGAAGTCGCGAGCGGTTGCTTGTATTGAATAACTACATACAAATAATTAAAGTTTGGAAACTATCCATATACATATTCCGTGTAGCCATTTATATTTATAATGAATACAAATAATTTTACCTATTCCTTTATAATCATTCATAATTCAGATTATTCAGCTTTGTACAATTTAAAATCTCATTACATAATTATGCAGTGGGATTTTTTTGGAGGACAATAAGAAAATAAATAGAAAATTTTGGATGAAGTATTTTTTTTTAAATAATGACTTACCTCAGTCCCAAACCAAGTTTCTCTTTGAACAGCAGCGGAGTAGTGAACCCGTGCTTCTGCATATAGCACACCGTCAGGTCTGTCCCATGCATCTCCAGCACCGAATTAGGGTGCTCGAACCTCGGGGTCTCCAGCTTGTCTGCCAGGGAAAACCCCCTCCCACCTTCTGCCTCATCGTCACCGAGAGCCCACTCATCGGAGTAGAGCTTGCGTTGTTTGCGTTCCCGCTAAAGGAAATAATTTGTTTTCAAAAACTTTGTAATTTAGAATTAATTATTAAGGAGCAAGTCATATTTAGAATTGGTTCCTAACAAGATATCTTAAGCTTCAAAGAAGGAATCAAATAATAGAGATATATGTAGAGTTCATTTATTTTTTCTATTAGAAATAGCAAAAGGTGTCTTTTAAAAAACAAGTCTGTAAACTTTCTACTTAGATTTTTCATAGATTAATAAATTAATTCTACATTTCATGGCACAGTGCCACGTTTGTAAATACAATTTTAAAAACAATAATCTATTAAGAGATAAGTAGATTAACATATTGACAACTCCATTAAAATATATTTAAACACAAGACAAAATTCACTTTGTAGCAGAGCTCTATCTGCATAGTTTCACAAGTGCTTTTGGTAAAAATATTTAGCCAAATAGAAGAAGTGGCCTACAGAGTAAAAAAATCACTTTCACTTAAAAAGTAACACAATGACAATCTAGCTGTGAACAATTATGTTCAATATGCTGTTTTCAGTGCTCAGAAAATGTATCAGCTTTTCCATGAATCTTCGGCATAGTTTAAAGCAATACTTCATGATTCACGCATTATACATTAGGTTACTTTTTAGAAACCAAGGCCAATATGTAACACGAGAACACAAGTAAAGCTGGTAACAATAAAACTTTTCATACGAGGGCTGTTTGCCGACGCGGCGAGACAAAGGACATAGCGCAGCGACCGCGGCCGGCCGAGAAACGTGTCGTATACAAAATAAATGTTTTCGACGATCGGCGTTCGTCAGCCGAGTAATTGTTCGACGGAAGATTAGTCAAGGACTAAGTAGATTGCGGACGACCGAGCGCGGTGCGAGCTCGGGCTCAAGTCTCGCAACGAACGAACGTGTGGTCGTACGGCGCACGCCCCAGACCGACAGCCGCTGCGCGAGCCCGCGGAAGGGAAACGCCTTCGACTCGGGCAGCGCAGCGACACTCGTTTGTTCCTATCCTACTATAGCAGCGCACCGGTCCGGTCTGGTGGCAGTCGGTGGCACCAGCGGAGCGACCAGCCAACCAGCCAGATGCCTGGTATGCCCCGTACGATGAGGACGTATCGTCGCTCCGCGCAGCGAAACTCGCGTCGCTCACATTATCATCGTCCGCTATATCGCAATACTGCGATCTCCGGAACTATTATAGATTTTGACACCATCTCGCATGCGCGAATTGCATACGGCCGCCGCGTTTTAAAACTCGGCCGCGGCGTGATTACAATAAAATAAAGTCCGATGACCCTCGATGAAAATCATCATTGACTAAAAGTGGGTTTCTTTAGGGTCCTGGACATGATCCCGTAACTTTGATGAATCGATACACGATGCAGCGATGCACCATTTCATGTTTACGTGATCCCAGATAAAGCCACCATGGCGTCACCCGGGACTAAATACGTAAAAATGTAACAATAAACACTTACCAGTTGCCTCGGAACTTGTTTCTTGGTACTCGGCAGTGTTTCCGACATGTTTGTGATAGTCAGAAACACCGCACCACAAAATTATCACTATTTTACGTAAATATTTTACACGGAGCACGAGAAAAAGCAACGCGATCCACCATTTGCCTAATCGACACTGCTGCCAACCGCACAGCGAACAATCACTCCGGTAAAAACCTAAAGGTTGGTACGGCATACAATTGCCCTATTGGTTTATTTAGTAAACTAAACGCGGGAGAATTTAAAAGATCGTAAAAATGTACAAAGTTATAATAATTTCTGTTTGAGATGAAATAATATTGATAGGCATAATACTTCAAAAATGTATAAAAACTTCAATTCATGGAATAAAACTAAATATTCAGAAGGAATATAAGATATTCTTTAAACAAAACGCAGATTGCGTCAGGAAGGTAGGGCCGTCCCTTGCATCATTTCGCTACTTGGACAAATCAAAGAGGATCTAACCTAAAACTATTGTATTGTAAAAATAAAATTATTTAAATTATAATTATTATTTTCAATCAAGTTCACTAATAAACAATGTAGAAATTTGAGATAAAAACTTGAGGACACGGTGGTTGGTAGCGACTTGAACCATTGGAGTCATTGGAGATATACAGGAAAACAGTCTTAGGAGTATCGTACTATTATTTTTATTCTGTACGATATCACATACTTTTTGGGTTTACTTTTAATTATTGCTTTCACAGATTCTGAAAATATGTACAGTTGGCAAGAAAATGGGAATTTCTCGGGTTTTTTTAATGTTTTCAATATGTGTAGTATATCCGGTTCCTTAAAGGATCAAAATACTATTGGGACCATCCAAACCTGTGAATGCCATAAAAAAAAACGTGAGAAATACTTATTTTCTAGCAGACTGTAATTTTTTTTCAAAATATATGAATGTCTTACAACTTCAAAGATGGTTTTCCTGTAACTTAAACGGTTCAAATCATTGGTTCAAATACATAGGTTCAAGTTTATCTATGGGTTGAACTAGCTGCCATACATGTCCCATCTCAAATCGTTTTTTTTACCACATATTGCTTTCTAAGTAACTTAATAAACAATTTTTAACCGACTTCAAAAAAGGAGGAGGTTCTCTGTTCGATTGTATTTTTTTTTATGTTTGTTACCTCAGAACTCCGTCATTTATGAACCGATTTGAAAAATTCTTTTTGCGTCGGGTTCAGTACAGCTACGAAGTGGTCCCATATAAATTTCATCGATATGTGACCTTGGACTTCGAAGATACATTGAACACGGTTTTTGTTTTTTTCTAAATATTAATTATTTTTTTTATTTTATTTTTATTCACCTGTTGCTTTTGAGAGAGCCTCTTCTGATGAATTTACGATATGCCATTGTTGGAAAGGAAGAACCCGCCATTTACACGAGACTGTCCACAAGCTCCACTACAACAAACCAAACTTGGCTAGTAGCTGACTTGGGAGAGAAAAATGTCTTTGTTTTCAAAAATATTTCTCCAATTCAATTCCGCCATTTTTAAATTTTTACCAAAATTGCGAAAATAACCAAATGAAGAGACTTGTAAATATATGGTATAATTACTTTCCAAATTGACTTTTAAAGAAATCGGAAAGAGGGTAGGTATATAGACAACAAATTGTAGAGATAAAGTCAAAGAAAACCTACTATATTTTATCTTTGAGATAAAGTAAAGATCAACAACCATAGAGCCTCTGCAGCAGATGAGACAATTAACAACATAAAAAAACAATCTCTATTTTTTATACAGGTGTCCTTTGATAAATTTTCTTATATGTGGTATGAGGTTCGGTACGTATTTTAGACTAATTATTTTGTCTCGTATGTAGTACAACGTAACACTTTCAAATTTTATTTTTTAAAATTCAAAATCATCATCAGAAAATCATATCATTTGTAATGTTAAAAGTTTGTCATAATGTCTGACTGGCAGAACGACATCAAGTATCACCTGAAAATGTATGGATAACGTTCTTTTTATTTTTTTCTAAATACTACGATTTCATTTGATGGGTTACTTTAGGGGAATCATTCCTGATGGGAAATATCGTTATAAAACTATTAAACCAAGTAGTTAAAAAAAATATTTTGCCGTACCGTACATTATTTTAAATACCTAAATATGCATATACAATTTTATTTTCTCAAAAATGCAACCGATATTTTTTTATATTTTTTACTAGTTGTAGGCTTGCGTTTGACCACTATCTCACCTGATGGTAAGCGATGGTCTAATTTGGAAGACTCCCAGGTTGTAGTTGTCAGAACGATTTCCTCAGAACAAAAATTCCTCACTGCAAAGGAAAAGGTAACTACGGCGGCGCGAGCGGCAAAAATACGCGGTGGCAAAGTTGAAATTCGGAAAGAGCACATCAAAATCTATAAAATTACCAATTTCCAAAACTCCCGGAAAACTTTCCAGGTAACCACTAATTTTCGAACAAAATGACTGTAGGTACTATATGCAGTTTGAGTTTTTATCAAAATCGGCCCTGAGACTCTTTTGAGCATTTTTCGCTGTTTCTGACTTTCTGATTTGGCCAATTTACCTTTAATTTAAGGAAAATTTACCTATCTATAGACGAAAAACCTACTTTTGCATGTAATTTTCTTTTTCTCAATTTTTTTAAGTTTAGGCACAGAATACTAAAGGTTTAGGTCACTCAAATAATTTAACCAAATGACCAAATGAGGTGGTCCAAATCCGCTGATGATGATCCTGAATTAGGCAGAATGATGTGGTACCTACTTATGTCTTCTCATCGTCTGACGCCTTTTTTTAACCCCCGATGCAAAAAGGAGGGGTGTTATAAGCTTGACCACTGTGTATCTGTCTGTGGCACCGTAGCACTTAAACGGGTGTACCGATTTGGATGCGGTTTTTTTTTATATAAAAGCAGGTTTTCTAGCGGTGGTTCTGAGACATGTTTTACCAAAAGTTTTTTACTTTTTATAGGTTTTTTGTGTCGGGGGTGTTTAAATTTTTATTTACTGAAATTAGTTACTGCCGTTCTCTGATAAGTGTAGTTCGTTACATAAGAGTTTGGTTCAGATTCAGACCGACTGAGTATCTGTTTATACCATTGAGGTCTCACGCTATTCCTTAATGGCATTGAGGAGTGTGAGACCTCAATGCTTAATGGTTTATACTCTATGGCTCAAAGTAACGAGCTGATTGGTTTACAAAATGTCAATCCACTACCATTGACATTATTTGACATAACCACACAACGTGACCACAGAGTATAACAACTTTTTATTTTTTACTAGCTTAGGCAAAGAAATGATTATCATTTTGCCGAACTCCTTACACCTTTGAGCAAATAAATTAAACAGGTATAACATAACATGTATAAGTTTATATTTTACACAACATAGCTAAGTTTGATAGTGAGAGTTTACGTTTGCCTGCTGATCATTAGTTTGGTGTTGTGTTACCTGTAACAATGTGCGTAGGCATCAACTCTAGTGATTTTGCTCTACATAACCTCCACTTACTAGAGTTATCTAAGTACTTCTAACTATCGTTTTATATATATCTCTACTTTTTCTTTAGTTTTTCGTTTCCTATTGCCTATGCAGGCATGAGGCAGCTGCTAGTTTACCATAGGTATTCCCGTAACCTTTTGCGATGCACCTGTAGATGAGTTCAAGAAAGGGCAAGAACAGCCAGTTACTTCATAATTAAGTACCTAAGTTAAAGGTACTTACTTATTCAGTCAGTGTGAGACTGACTAATCTATTAGTTATTATTATGACCTATCTAACCGGTTCAATAAATAAATTAGATAGCTAGCTATAACCAACGATCGCTGTAAATAACTCCTTAGCTCTTAATTTGGATTCCCAGGGTCAAGAATCCCAAAATTTAAGAGGACTACCTACTGTTCTTATACCTCCTTTTCTGTGCACAACTTATTGTCTCGAAGCGGGTATCCAACCCGCACGTTACCGATACGTAAACCGATCTGTCCAACCACTTAACCTTAAGGCGTATATATGTATGTATTATCTATGATAGAGGCTCTTGATGAAATAACATGGCAGTTCACTGGATAAATCATCATTCTTCATCCTATTTTTTATGGTACTGAGTGATGATACGAGCAAGTCGTTCGCCTGATGGTAAGCGCCACGTCTGCCTATAACAATTGCAGTGCAACCCAGAACTTTGAATACCATAAAAAGCTCTGCGTAGCACTGCATTGCGCTTATTGTCCCGTGACATCAGATATTAAGGCTCGTATGCCCATTAATTTCTGTTTGGCTGGCTACAATGCCCTTCAAACCGGAATACAGTAATGGTTGCGCACTACTGCTTGGCGGCAGAAGAACTGGCAAAGCTGTGGTACTTACCTAGACGGCCTCCCGCTTACGAGAGACCAGTATATATATACATATATATGAATGATATTTAGGTACGTAGTACCTATTATATTCCGACTATATTCCGGATTTTGTCGGAGGTGGATGACATCAAGAAAATAGCGGGGAACGCTTGGTTGAGTGGCGGGAAGGAGAGATTATAGAAAATGGCACCACCAATGGGAGGCTGATGATGATGATCAAGTAGTAACATATCTAATTACTTGTTCTTTACTCGTGCGTGTTTGCATGGAGGATTTTGTCAGGTGATGGTTATCACAAACATGTCCAATAAATGTATCTAGGTATAAAGTTTTTTAGCAAAAAATACAGATTTTTATGAATAAAACAATTGCAACATTTTAATAAAACATGTTTTAATTATTTCTATAAAATTATTAATCATAATATTTTAATTGGAATGATTCATGCAGGACCATAGAAGACCTGAGAGACACTCAAAATGTTTATTCATACAGTTTTTAAGGAACAATCATGAAACTAGCATATCATTAATTATATTTTGAAAATGAAACCCTGAAATAACATCATAATTATTAGGAGGTATTAAACTACATAATATGATTTTGGTAATTATAACTTTTATAATAATATTTAGTCACGATCTAACTTAAGTAAGTACTAAATTCAAACAATAAGTTTTACCAGGGTTCATAATTATGATTTCCCGGTAACAATATTCCTAATAAATTAGGATATCTACTGTAGAGGTTGAGTTGAGCGGCAATTGAATCGCGATTAAATAATTGACTTAAATCAACAGTTTTAAAATCACAATCAACTGGTTCTATCACCATCTCTCAGAGTTATCGTATAAAACTTCAAAATTGGATCCTCAATTACAAACTCACTGTCCACGGTCCCATTTTCCTTTAAAAAGCCCGTCTGACTTCTAAGCCAATCTAAATAAAGCTTCAAATACCTATCACCAGGGTCTAAATCCGTATGACCTAAACAGAAGATTCTGTAGGCGTCTTCTCCATACTTTCCGATTCCACACAAATCGCTTGCTCGACGCCATTTCGAAGATACAAATTGGTAACTGAGCCTCCATATCATATGGCCACGTTTTCTTAAACCCAAATTCTCGAAAAACCTCTCCAAAGACACTGGGCTTTCGCTCAAAACGTGGTAAGGAGTGGGATACTCTTCAAAGAAGCTTTTCATGTAAGGCCTCGCAGTTTTCCCAGACGTTTTGGTCAGGAAGATGGTTGCTATTAACATTGCCCAGGGGTTCTGAGAAAATTCCTCCTCGAACACATAGTGCGGTGATATTGGCATTGCTCTAGGCGTTATGTTGAAAAAAGGTTGTATAACCAAAGGATCTTGCTCTTCTAGTGCTAACTGTGAGAGGCTTAACTCTTCTTCTGACTCTACAGAAGTCTGGCTCAGGTCTTGTGATGAGTCTAAGGTAGACTTTGAAGGGGATACCGGTATTCTGCGGGGACTTTTCTTTATGCTCTCTGAAGTGTTGTGAAAGAACTTGCTGATGCAATTGTGGTCGGTCATGATCCTGCAAAGAGAAAGAAAAATGTATAAGTTTGTGAAAACCTGTTTCATCTTTAGGTTTTAGGGACAGGTTTGGTAGTGGTATGCTTAATCGATAAGGCACCTACTTTGTGTGAGTGTGTGGGGGATGAGAATATGTGTCTCAAAAGCTTCATATTCAAAAGGAGGAGTAGTAGGAAAATCACAAATACTAAATCTAGAAATTGACACGAAAATGTAAAAGAAGACGGCAAGTTATCATCTTTCGGCCTTGTTAATAAACGCTGTTCGCTGGAAGGTACTTAAAAATACCTTAGCGTGGGCTGAGTCGGAACCTTTTCCTGACATCGCGCAACATTTCACTGTCTTGTTCATCCTCATTTTTGTATGATGTTGTTTAATTATTATTTGGTTAAATCTTGACTATATCTATATTTTAATGTGATGTGACTAATTATAATGTAAATTTCAATATTTTAATACAAATAATTCCATTCAAATTAATAATTACGTAATTCAATTTTTTTTCTTCCATCCATATCAATGACATAAGAAAATATTGTAATTGAGAATTGTCTAGAATAACAAACTTTGTTATTATGGTGAATAAATTATTCTATTCTATTGTTTTAGTATGAAAGTTTTCGTGAGTTTGATTCATTATAAATATTTAATAAAACGGCTAGGACTCACGTAGTTTGTCGAATTAGTCGACCTAGGTTTCGAGCATGTCCGATGCTCTTCATCAGGGGCGAGTTTACGCTGCGAGATCGCGGCGACCACTATTCTATTCTATTGTATTTATTGTTTTTGTTTTGTCTTTATTTTAACCGACTTCAAAAAGGAGGAGGTTCTCTGTTCGATTGTATTTTTTTTAGTATGTTCAGTGTAATGTTGTGTGATGTCCTGAATAAATGTATTTTCTTTGTTTCATTAGTCGGGTCAGCTGGTACTTTAATAGTTTTTATTGATGGCCTTATAGGATACTTCTCAACTTTGACTTAGTTAACCATTCAGTGTATCCAATATTCGAAAAAAGTTAAAAGCACGATGATCTCATCCAAAAAACCCATTGACTTTTATTGCGATGCTAAAACACGTGATGAAGATAATTTCATGGTTTTTTTGTATTATCATTTGTATTTTTTTATGGAATTGAATGATTTGACGATCAATTCGTTCACCTGATGGTAAGCGCCACGCCTGCTTACCATCAAGGAACGATTTGTTCGTGTCATCACTCAGTTCCATAAAAAAAGATGATGGAATACTTTATTTAACATAGAATCTGGACTAAGTTTATAATTATACAGTAACCACGCAGTTACATACAGTAGGTACAGGTAATAAGTACTTTATTTTTTAACTAACTTTATCTAATTACAAGTTCACTACCTATAATAAAATGCGAAACCATTTTTTATTTCTACATTAGTTCCGGACACACTAACTTTATGTCTTCATTAAATTATACAATATTTACATTGAATTTACTTATCAGCCCTTTAAAAAACCTAATTTTTAGGGTTCCGTACCCAAAGGTTAAAACGGGACCCTATTACTAAGACTCCGCTGTCCGTCCGTCTGTCTGTCCGTCTGTCACCAGGCTGTATCTCATGAACCGTGATAGTTAGACATTTGAAATTTTCACAGATGATGTATTTCTGTTGCCGCTATAACAACAAATACTAAAAAAACAGAATAAATTAAATATTTAAGGGGGCTCCCATACAACAAACGTTACGTTTTTATAGATAATGGTACGGAACCCTTCGTGCGCGAGTCCGACTCGCACTTGGCCGGTTTTTATATTATCATTTACAAATAGGAAATAGGCAGACATTAATTCGACTAGGTAACTAATATACAAGCAAATATACAAAAAAACAAACGAGATTGGACCCTGTTTTATGTGTTGTTTCCGGAGATATGATTTATATGTTGCAGTGTATTGTGGGCAATTGCGTACATTTTTACAATAAAATTCCAAAATGTATAACGGAGCTCACAGAAACTAGATCAAACTGCATGTGAAAAATATTCTAATGAAAAAAGCAGTTAATAATTACATAGAAGACAAAGATGCATGTTACATTCCGCTTCTGCCAAGTAGCCAACTGGCACATAAGAAACATAATATTGTCAAAAATAAACAAAATATTGTAGCAAAAGTTCTTAAACAAAAGGTTCAGTTTCTTGTCGTATCTTCTGAGTAGTGGTTCTTTTCCGATACGGTGGTAGAGTCTGTGATAATTGACTATTATTATAATAATTATAATTGATTGTTTGTAATAATTGACGTTCATAAGTGCATCTGTGATGCCAAAATTGAATAAAGAATTTTTGAACTTTGAACTTCCGAATCGAATTCGAATTCTTTCCACAATCATTTATAATTCATTAATTTATATTTATACATTCACAATAATAAGTACTTAACTAGAACTTACAGACTGTACCTATGGTGGGTTGGTACATTAACTATATGTAAGGAGGTTTGCAACTGAGTTAATTTAGATTTTTATACGACTTTAAAGAAGGAGGAGGTTCTTTATTCGATTGTATGGTTTTTTTTCAATTTCTTTTTATGTTTGTTACCTCATAACTCCGTCATTTATGAACCTAATTGGAAAATTCTTTGCGTTGGGTTCAGTACAGCTACGAAGTGGTCCCATATAAATTTCATCGATGTTTGACCTTGGACTTCGAAGATACATTAAAGTAGGTTTTTTTTTGATAAAATGTATACTTATATTAATTCTTTTCTCTACGCCTCGTAGCGCTCGTAGCGTAGCTCGCCTAGCCGTTCGTAATAAATCTTCCAGGGTAAGCAACGTTCGCAGCGGTCACAACTTGGATGGGTGACCGTTTGTATGGTGTTTACAATCGGCGCTACCGTGCTTCGGAGGGCACGTTAAGCCGTCGTCGGTCCCATTTGTTGTCTTAGGACAAAAGTCGTTAGGCTATTTCGGAGGCCTTCGGGTAGTCTAAAAAGCTCCGACACCAGGGTCGGCCACTCACCCACACGGGAGAAGAAGAAGAGGCACATGAACCCTGTGAGGGCGTTTGTAACCGAGTGAGTAATTTAGTAAACAAAGTAGAAAAAACAAAGTAGTAAAAAGTGTAAGACAGATTTTATAATTCTTTTCTCTACGCCTGTTTGTTTCATATGGTCACAAAAATGCATTTTGATAAGATTTGAATAAGCAATAGCTGTTGACGGAGTCATTCTTTTCAGGAACTAAATCAATACCACACGATGAGCTCATCACGGCTCGTTTTGGTATGGAATACTATTATGTATTCTGTGGTTATGTTATGGTAACATTAATTTCCGAAATGAGATTTGATGTCAATTTACTGCATTGAATTAAAAGTCAAACTTACAAGATCTAATCTAATTTTTGCTTTATAATACTCGTTTCTTAGAATATGAGACATATTTCTTATTCTCTCCCAAAAAATAGTCTGAGTAAACTTAATCAATTATAAAACAAAAAATAATGAAACCAGATTTGAAACGGTTTTCTACAAGGATTCTTTTCTATACCTACTCTTTAAAAAATAAGTGTTCATAACTCGTAAGTGTAGAGACTGGATGGCTAAAATAAATCTATGCCGACGTCAGTTACATTTAAGAGCAATTTAAGAAAAATGTAAAGTAATTCTTTTTACCACATGTGAAGTGGCAAAATTGAGTAGCTATGTGAATGCTGTTTATTGTGTCAATACATGAATGTTTGATGTCGACAACGCAGCTGTAAGCTGGCGAGTGCCGAGGAAAAACATTTGAGCACAGCACCACCGCAGGTGTCTAATGAATGAATAATGAATCAACAAACTGTTCTATTGTTTCCGAGGTAAGTGATTCGTGTGGATAATGCGGCTTCAATAAATCGATGGTGCCACGACTCGCGTGTTAAAGATCAAATTTAGCCGGCTGCTTTTTCTTCAAGTTCGCAGCAAAGAATACCCGCTTCTACGTTTATTGCGAGAGACTGCACGGTCGAGGCTGCACGCACGCCGCTGCCCGTCGCCACGCGCGCTATCGCACGATCATAAATTTAAAAAATAAAATTAAAAAGCAAAGCGTCGATAACGAATCGGATACGCGTACTGCGATCCGCCGGCGACGGCGAGCGAGTTTTGAAAAGGTACACTGTTTATAAAACTCTTTCCTTCGGTAATCGCGAGTGAATCAATCGCGTCGACTCGATAGTGTTGTTGTTTTCGATCGATAGTTCGCGGAAGTGTGAACGGTACAAGCTAGTGGCTGAACTTGTGTGTTTCTGGAAGGTCAAGGAATACAGGTCGCGGATGCATTCCGTCGCCACACGCGCACGTTTGTCATATGCAGCCAACGGTAAGCAGTGACTCAATATTATGTTGCTTAGCACGTTTAACATATTTTATTGATAAATGCTACGTAAACAATGACTGATAATAAAATATTTTTTGTTTTGTAACGTAATAAATAATTCATCATTTATATATTATGTTTCAAAGGGATTGACGCAGCTCCGTGCGTTTCGTAGTCTTCATCAAATCTTTATTATTGAAGTAATTTATGTTGTTGTCTAGTTATCTAAATTTGGACTAGCGAGGACTAACGAAGCGGCACTGGAAAATACGCTGAGAACTACTTACACGGCAGTGGCATTCATTGTATTGTTTTGATAGTTCAAGAAGCTATGGTTCAACCACAGGTTTACTTGACTGTGGTTCAACTTCATTTTAAGTCACAGTTTAAGTAACTCTTAATGTAAGATTTCAATATCCGCTCACTAACATGTTCAAACATTCCTAAACATAACCATACTATATTGGTTTTAGGCTATTTCTATAATATTTGGTTTTAATTAGACGTTTATGCGCTAATTAAAATAATATTGTATATATGTTAAAGCATCTCAGAATGGATGTACGACGAAATCAAAATTTATTATTGAAATAAATATTTATTGGACACTTTTAAATTAGTAACTATATACTTTGACATTTTATTGATTAGATTATAGAGGAAAAAACATTCGGCCATATAACTAAATGTTTTTGTTTTAATTTCAGTTAATATTTATTCTTATTCTTTATTGTACACTATTGTAATATTTACATCGATGATTTATAAAATATATGTACAAAGGCGAGCTTAACCCTAAAAAGAGTTTTCTTCTAGCAAACCCTTGAGGAAAGAGAACTGTCACATGAGCTAATAGGTTTAGAGGTATTTCGTCCGATTCAGGCGAATACCATATCAACTAGACAAGCATTTACTTTAACATCACAACGCCTTCATTTAACATTTTTTTATTTATTTCTTAATCCAGTTTTGTACTGGCAATAAAAAGGTTACCAGTCATTGACTGCCAAATGTCATTTTCGTTTGCAAACCTTAACTAGAACGACCGGAAATTCTGCGTGTAGTATCCCTTTTCCTCCGTCATGGTAGCGTCTGACTAGTATTGTCGTACCTGGTATTAATATCTGTTCCAATATTATCTTTGTTCTCTACATTTTACATAATGTCATAAACATCTTAACCCGGCAGGCGGTTACGCGCATAAGGGTGTGCGTAAGCCTTTAGAGTTATTAACTTGTTGCACGCGAGTGGTTAAGAAAAAATAACGAAATTCTTAAATTTACATTTAGTTATCAAAGATTTTAATATCATTTTAATTAAGGTAGTACTTGATTATGTTTTATTAATACTTTGCCGTAAAATATTATGAGTTACTTATATTATTTTCTTTTTTCAATATTGAACATTGTTTTTTAAGTAAAACGTTCTAACTTACGTAAAAAAAAACAGTTCGCGGCGACACACGACCAGTTTCGGGTCGCTCTTCGCTTCCTCAAGAGCAGCTCAAGAGAGTTATAAGTTGTATCTGTCAAACTTATGAAAGTTTTAACCGAGGAGTTACATAACTTTGTTGCTGATTTTTATAAATTGATATAACTACCTATCGTCTTCTACATCCGCTTTCTCACTACTTCTTAATAGTATAAAACAAAGTCGCTGTCCGCGTCCTCATTTCTGTTTCTCCGCTTACTTCTTCTAAGCCACGCAATGGATTTTGATACAGTTTTCACTGTAATTTATAGATATTTTTACGGAAGGTTATGTACAATACATTTTAATTAAGTTTCTTGTATAGTAGAAAAAAGGCAATGTTTTGTAATCAAGTCGTCAGAAAATTTACATCATCATCAGCAAATTACGTTCCCAGTGTTAAATCCGCACATTACTTAAAAAAGTCAGTGATGCGGGGCAAGCGGGAGTCGAACTCGAGTGCGTCAGATCGAAAGTCGCGCATGCCCCTACTGAGTCACAGTAGGGGTGTATTGCTTATGGGGGCTACAGCTGTGCCTTTGCCTCTCTGAGCTGATTTTATAAAACCACATAAGCATTTCTGTTAGTTAAGAAATATTGGCAAATCGATTTTGAACGCGTTCTATGTTTCAACGATAAAAAAAAATAACACATCATCAAGATGGTTGTTGTTTATTGCTTCGTATAAAACTAGATAGATGTGAGGCTTAGATTCTTACTAAAAGTTTTTGATTTTTCCTTATAAAGTCAATAAAAAACCTGTTTTGGTATAAACATAATACCTGTGACCTGTTCTTCAGTCTTGTCTTGATATTTAGCTCTTTTTTTACATAAATACGATAATTCACTCTTATTATTGAAGACGTTGTTTGTCAACGAGCGATGGAGAGCAGTATTCTCGGAGTTAAACTCACCGACCGAATACGTAACAACACCACACTGCGCTCCAGAACTCAGAT
Source organism: Petrophora chlorosata (assembly GCA_951640565.1). Taxonomy (NCBI): domain Eukaryota; kingdom Metazoa; phylum Arthropoda; class Insecta; order Lepidoptera; family Geometridae; genus Petrophora; species Petrophora chlorosata. The sequence goes on from OX621209.1 coordinate 8,536,874, forward strand.
CACTGATGTCACTCAGAAAGCTGCTAGGTTGAAATGGGATTGGGCTGGTCACGTCAGCCGCACATCTGTCGAACTTTGGGCCAAAACAACAACCGAATGGGTTCCCAACAATGGACGCAGACAACGCGGCAGACCAAGACGGAGATGGCGAGACGAGCTGGATACATTCCTATTAGATTGGCCCATTCTATCTCAAGACCGCGAGAAATGGAAGGAAAGTAGGGAGGCCTTTGCCCTGCAGTGGGACGATATGGGCTGAATATAATATAATAATTATTGAAGAGCATAAGTTTTGAAAATAAAACAATAATCTAATACTACGTAACATACAAACTAACAATTACATATTTTCAAATTTTAGATAGAGATAGCTAAGTCGTGGCACAGAATAAATAATAGTACAGGTAGTCGTGGCAGAAGTAAGTTCTATAAAACTAAAACTATAAAAGTAAAAACTAATAAAAAGAATCTTCGTTAGAAACATTATATATATTATGCATATTGAAATTATTTTTATCAGTATTTAAGAACAGATATTTACAGTAAACACTTATTCATACCTATTATTGTTATGTTAATAATAACTAACACAAAATATTTCTAAGAAGCTAAAACGGATACCTACTATATCTGTTCAGGTTATTATGTCATATCTAAAATAGATAATATATACGAGTAGGTAAGGCAAGTTACTTATTTGCAACTTTTCCTATTTAGTAACGATTATTTGTAATTCTTTCAAACGATAAAATTAACAAATAATTTGAAAATATGTGTCTAAAGAAAGAATCGATTGGTCACGAAGGCTGTAACTGTAATTATTGTTTCTTTTTTGTTTTTTGATAGGGTATTATTTATTTGAGAAGCACTTCTTGTAAAATATTTGTTGGGAATTATTTAGCCTAGTTATTGCGAAATTTTACATTTCCAGGAATAAAACAAGTCATTCCGTTGCTCTCTTACGTGAAGGAAGGTCAGACAAAATAAACTTCGTATAAATATTAGCAAGGATGAGGTATTTAGAAGCTTAAAATACGTTGTTGACCTTTTCAAAGCTCCAGCTTACTCAGATCAGGAATGAACCGGAATTATCGAAAGAACAGGTATCCATAAGGAAAATGGCCAAGTGCCCCGCACCGTTTTATTTTTATGTAACTAAGTGGTGAGACCAGCAAGTCGTTTTGGTAAGCGCCACGCCTGCCCATAACAATTGCAGTGCCACCCAGAACTTTTAAAACCATAAAAACACTGCGTAGCACTGCATTGCGCTTATCACCCCGAGACATTAGATATTAAGTCTCATATGCCCAGTAATTTTGATGGCTACAATGCCCTTCAGACCGGAACACAGTAACGCTTGCTCACTACTGCTTGGCGGCAGATAACTGGCAAAGCTGTAGTACCTAGTACCTACCCAGACAGCCTCCTGCATACGAGAGGCCTACCACGAGTAAGCACCTGTGTCTGGTATTACGATAGCTTTTATGAAGTTAGACTCCTATTTTAAATAAAGCTTAGAGCTTTAATTGAACGCAACATTTACAAAGGTGTTTTTTTATTAAACTTGTACTGAAATCCTGTGATTTGAACTTTACCACAAATCAATTAGTACGCCTAAGGGTTGAAAACTAGCGTAGGATGTCAATGTATGACATTTGCGTTGACAAAAATCCATTGAGGTATTCCTCAATGCAAAAATCCCAGGGCATCACAAAGCCTTCCTTTTGTTTTTAGGGTTCCGTACTCAAAGGGTAAAACGGGACCCTATTACTAAGACTGCTGTCCGTCCGTCTGTCTGTCTGTCCGTCTGTCACCAGGCTGTATCTCATAAACCGTGATAGACAGTTACAATTTTCACAGATGATGTTTTTCTGTTGCCGCTATAACAACAAATACTAAAAAACAGAATATAATAAATATTTACGGGGGGTCTCATACAACAAACTAAGGTTTTTATAGATAACGGTACGGAACCCTTCGTGCGCGAGTCCGACTCGCTCTTGGCCGGTTTTATTTTTGTTTCTTAACGTAATACCTTATACGCCTCCGTAAACTGTTTAAGTTTGTTTTATCTTTACTTTGTTTTATAATTTTGTGGTTGTCCAATAAATATTGTATCTTCTTTATTTATTTGATAATATTTCCCTGCTTTGTTTTAGCTTCCAGATCAACTTTAATATAGGTACTCGTTGCCCGTTGTAGAGTTCGAATTAGTACCACAGAATACTAAGGGACAGAAGCATCACTCCGCAAAGAAATTTATACAAATAGCGACTTTTGCAATGACGCAATAAAATTCAATTCAGCTCGCGGAGCGCTGCATACCTACCAGTCATATTAACCTACAGAGCGCAATCTTTTTGTATCGCATAGCTCTCATCTCTTCTGACGCGGCGACCCGCCGTCGGTGTACCGCTATGTACTTGTAGCTTCGTACCTACAGTGCGGAGTGCGCTAGGCTTGTTAGTACGTACTCGTAGGTATTATTATACGCTTAAACTTATAAGAAACTATCTGCTCCCCGCGGTTTCCCGGGAAAAAAAGTATCATCATCATCCCATCACGTTCCCACTGCTGGGACACGGGCCTTCTCTCATAGAGAGAGAATGGGCCATAATCCACCACGCTGGCCCAGTGCGGGTTGGTGGATGTCACATGTCCTTGACTTTTTGTGAAAAATTCTTGGACATGCCGGTTTCCTCACGATGTTTTCCTTCACCGTTTTTAAAGCGAGTGTTAAATCCGCACATAACTTAAAAAAGTCAGTGGTGCGGGGCCAGCGGGATTCGAACTCGGGTGCGTCGGATCGAAAGTCGCACGAGCTCCCACTGAGCCACACTCGCTCACAAAAAAAGTATCCTATGTGTTAATCCAGGTATAAGCTATTTCCATTCTAAATTTCATCATAAATTTCATAGTTCCTGGTTCCCTAGATACAGGGAATCCTAGTTAGGGGCCAGGATCTATGTATGTGGTCGTTGGGCGTATTTATTGATCAAAATCCGTTCAGCTGTTGCGGCGCGAAGAGGTGACAAACACACTGACATACAAACTTTCGAATTTAAAATGTTAGTGTGATTCTCCAAAACCTCTAAATGATGGTGACGCATCAAAGATACATTAAAATCCATCAAGCAGATCATATAAATACTACTTAAGCTTAATACACAGACAGGCGCGTTTGGTGATTCTGTGTTATAGTTTTGAACTATTCAAAGATCCAAAAAAAGTACTTAAGTGCTCAACTTTCATGCCGAATACTAGGTTAGGTAGGTATACTTGTTTTGAATAATTCATAAATGAATAAGAATCATAGCACATTTAAATATTCATAATTTCAGACAAACTGTCTCGCGGGTTTTTGTTAAAAAATAACAATGTCACTTTGGAACTCGTCTTTCTCCACGGCTGTACAGTTTTACCGTTAAAACCTCAATATCCTTTATATTTAACAATATAACTAACATAAATATTTTTGTTATTTTTGAAAGTAACGATGTCGTTCCGTGACTAACCATTTACACTTTAACGCACCTTACACGAAGCAAACGGGAGCTCCTCTACAATTATTATTATTAATTCATTTATTTAGAGTAACAAAGATTCATTTTGTACTTAAAACTGAAACATTCCCAATTAATTTAAAATTAAAGACCAGCCGCCAGACACCCAGTGCGCTAACCATCTAGTTGCGCCATAGTGTCCCATCGGTTCGCCAAAGTGGCCAGGATGCTGTAGGTGCTGGCGCGCAAACGACTCGACAGTGTTACACTACTGATGATGGCACGAAAGCCATGTATCCTCACATCCGCAAACATACTATAATGCCTTAACTTTGCTTTGGGCGAATTTTTGCGAAAACAATATTTTATTATCTTTTTTTTCTTCGGAAAAACAAAAACAATTTATAGAGATTTAAAGTTTTAGGCCAACAAACCAATGGCAACAAAACAAACAGGTTATTATATAGTTACCAATGTCATTCAGGAGTGCCATTATCCGAAATCGCATCGCACGTTTCGCGCGCCACATCCATAGAGACACGTACACGTACTCCTAGATAAAATCTAGTTAGTAGTTAGTAGCAATAACATCCTACCAGTTTCACTACTTGTATTCTACTAGTTTAATATAATAATGCTAGGTACGCACTGTTCAGGTACTGTGTAGGAGCGAGTGTGGTTCAGTGGGATCATGTGTGACTTTCGATCCGACGCACCCGAGTTCGAATCCCGCTGGCCCCGCACGACTGACTTTCTTACGTTATGTGCGGATCTAAAAACGGTGAAGGAAAATTCTTGCTCTAAAAACGGTGATGGAAAACATTGTGAGGAAACCGGCATGTCCAAGAATTAATCACTAAAAATCAATCAGACCTACGAGCTGGTAATATAGTTATTTAAAATATTTTTCATGCGATAATATTCGAAAAACGATGATTGGTTCTTCAGTAAGTGCGAGCAAAGTAGGTTTCATCAGACAGGGCAGTAATGGGCTAATGGGTCAATGGGATCGAACGAAAATGTTGTATGAAAATATTTTCTGACTGGTTAGAACGGCGCGCTGGCTGCATTTAAAAAAAAGAATCACGTGAACTACGTCCCTTTGTTATTTTTATTTTACAAATGCCATCCGAACAAGAAATAATGTCCGTTTAATTCTATTTTTAATTTATCACTATCCATAGGGTATATAATACAAATTTTAGTGACTACGTTTACGTTTTAAATCGATTATGCATGGATTGTAATGTTGTATTATTTGATTATTTAATTTAGTATTAATTTAATTTAAATGTCCGAATGCAATAAAAAGATTAGCTTGTTAGGTATGCATGAATTTTAAATATTGGTTGTATTGATTTCTTATTTAATTGTATGTTGTTTTCATTATTCATAATTTTGTGATATCGTAATAACAATAAAGAATATGTATAGTCACTTCGAGCAGACGTAACTTTATTGTAAACAGAAGGTTTATGGGTCACCAAGATACAGGCTCTGCCTAGTTTGGGACCCGCTGGAAATGTTTCGATGTACCTACTGTTTTATGATCACTTTATATGTACGATGTATTCTTGAATTGTGTACTTATAGATCTGGAAATAAATGATTCTTGTCTTATCTTATCTTAAAAAGAAGTAAAGTTCTTTTACTTATAGAGGCAAATCACAAGTAGAGTACAACAACAACAACACAACAACAAAACAGTAGTACAAGTAGATCAAATACTTATATTTTTCATCGGGCGACGTAGAGGTATATAAGGCGACGTGTAAATAGAGCCCTCGCCGTAAACAGTTTTTATTTCTCCCGTGTAATTCATGTGTCGTTATTTACAAGAGAATTATCAAGCAACCAATTAACATGACCGGCAGCCGGTAGATAATTCTGTTGCGGAACATCAAACGTGTTCATACACAATTACACACGTACATTTCATGACGAATGTACAAACAATTTGTTACATAGCTATACGTACCTAATACAAACATTTTTACTACACCTACTCCTTACTTGCACATGGCGAAGCCTATTTGTTATTACTATAATTACATATAGTTTTTTATGTTCTTCTAGTCTAGTGGGAGAACTCTTTTGCAGGAGTGTCTTTATCGAATCAACAGTAAAATCAAAGAATATCATTTTTTTGGTGGAATTGTCTTAAATCAAAATATTTTCTATAGTTTTATTTAAAAGTAAACCGAATAATAATTTTCACAGTGAAAAAGAAATTGTAATTAAAATTACCTAGCTCGAGAGGTAGGTATTATTTTTTACAAGTTTACTCTTGTACCTGTGAAACAGAAACGCTTGTTCGAATTTTTTATTTTTTTATATGACTTATAGGCAGACAAGCAGACGGTCCGCCTAGACGGTAAGCGGTATGGTAGCGGAATTTTCATTTTAAAAGAATATCAATATTTGTCTATGGACGAACTACATGTGCCGTACTTTGTAGAGCCTGTAGCTTTATGAAACACTTGTAATTACGGAACTTGTACATACGAATTTCTTGCCGTATCTTCTGAGTAGTGGTTCTTTTTCCGATACGGTGGTAGAGTCATTGTAATAATTGACGTTCATAAGTGCGTCTGTGACGACAAAATTGAAATAAAGAACTTGAGAATTCAATTTGAATTGAAAATTCCCGTTACGTTAGATTACGATGATTACTTAGAGATTAATTCTACTTACGTAATAATAAACGATCTTCAATCGTAGCTCGAAGCGTTTATAGTGAGACAAGATTTTATATGAACACAGGTAACAAAGTAATCAAGAAAGAAAGGAAGGAGATTCTTTCTAATGCTAACCCAAATTTCGATGAATGCAGCACCATCACGAAGTATAGCTTCACTGCTCGATCTTTGTTCATGCAGCTGCACCCCACGGTTTCACCCGAGGTTTATCGGATTACAAAGTACCCTAAGTGTTAATTTAATCCTGGGTAAGTATACATCATCATCATCATCATCATCAGCCCATCACGTTCCCACTGCTGGGACACGGGCCTTCTCTCATAGAGAGAGAATGGGCCATAATCCACCACGCTGGCCCAGTGCGGGTTGGTGAATGTCACATGTCCTTGACTTTTTGTGAAAAATTCTTGGACATGCCGGTTTCCTCACGATGTTTTCCTTCACCGTTTTAGAGCTAGTGTTAAATCCGCACATAGCTTAAGAAAGTCAGTGGTGCGGGGTCAGCGGGATTCGAACTCGGGTGTGTCGGATCGAAAGTCGCACGAGCTCCCACTGAGCCACACTCGCTCTTCGGGTAAGTATACGCTATCTCCATTCTGACTTTCATATCCGTTGACCCGCTAGAGCGTAAAGATGTAACAAACACACTTACATAGAAACTATCACATTTATACTATTATTGTGATCCTAGCTCTACAGAATGAAAATGTTTTGCTGGTGGTGCTTTTCAGAGCCTATTCATTCGTTGCTGTCAATGTGCAGACAATAATTCCTAATGTGTTGTGTAGTATCACTAGTATCGTTATAAAATACTTTGTGTCCGCAACGAGGCTCAACGACTTAACTTGCAACTTAAGCTAAACAACAATATAGGTGTATGTAACGGCATCTTGGCTTCCCCGTTATCGGACGAAGCCAAGATGTTGGTTAATTTATATTTACAAGTCATATAAAAAATCAGCGATATGTATAACGATATATAAATATATATGTGTATAGTGCAATGTGTTGTTAGACTTATGGGGGTGACATAGTCACTTTGTGACAAAACTCCTAATTTAAATAAAGATTAAAAAAAAAAAACTTAGTTATAGTGTTATATTTATGTATATATGTTAGTCTGTAAGGTATATACATATTCTATGGCCCTCTGTTAATTTTACTTTATTGTACATGAATACTGCCTGAAATAAATAAATAACAAATAATTATTTTTATTATATGAACCTATTGTTTCCCACTGCTCGGCAAAGGTCTCCCTCATCTCCCTCCAAACATCTCTGTCCACAGACAAATAAAAATAAATAAAATGTATCTACCATTATATTACTATAATATCTACCATTAGGCAAAGAAAACACACTAATTGACCTCTACAGACAAAACATTTCAGCGTTATCTCCAGGTATGAGAATTAAACGTGTTGTACTAAAAATACCTACCTAATCATGCTGCTACAAGTCTATCATTGTAGACTAAAATTATCTGTCTAAAAATTGGAGATAATAATACCTAACCACAGGCTGTATGTATAATTTTTGGTATAATTAGTTTTTATTTTAGTTTGCAATCGAGGAGCGTGACGTTGGTTGCTACACGTATGTGTGTATTATCCAAATTTTCAGTATGTTAGCAACTTCACCACCAGGAATGTTAAAATATTTAACTCTAATACAGTACAATACAATACTTTATAGATCACCATAACAGGAAACAAAAGTTTACAGTTACAAATAATGGTAGAACAATGGGCGGCCTTATCGCTATGCGCAATTTCTTACTCTAATTTATTTAAATAGATAGCTCTTGAAATCTTTATTTATATACTAGCTGCGCCCTGCGGTTTTCCGGGATAAAAACGCAGCCAAACCGAGATAACGACAGGTATTCAGACTTATTTTCGCCGTGTGGCGCGCCTCGGACTGAAGTTGCAAACGGCTTACGCTGAGTTAGTTACACAGTGACTTATCTTATTACTATATGCGCCCCGCGGTTCCACCCACGGTTTCCCGGGATAAAAGTAGCCTATGTGCTATTCCAAGTCCTAAAGTACCTACATACCAAATTTCATCAAAATCGGTTCGGTAGTTTTTGCGTGAAAGAGTAACTCACATACATCCATACATTCTTACAAACTTTTGCGTTTATTATATTAGTAGCATATTCAGCTAGCTCACAGAGCATTCTCAGTATAACTTACAGTTCTCAAAGTAGCTATTTCTGCTTAGAGCCTTTGTTGACTTAGTTTTTACGTATTTATATAAAGATAGACCCAGTCCTGGTGTACCTTTTCAAGCCTACAAATCGCACGTAAGGATCAGGGGCGGTGTGCATAAGATTTTGGACCATTGTCATCCCCAATGGATAAAGACAATCTATACTACGCCGTGGTTTCCCGGGATAATAAATTATTTTTCAAAAAAAACTAAACCGACTTCAAAACCACAAATGGCACTCAAAAGTAAAAAATAAATTAATATAATTATCATAAGCGCTACCCACTCATATATTTGAAGTCGGTGCCAGCCAAGTCTTTTAGGTAGCAGATAAATACTATGTATATAGTAAGTACTACTTGTAGGTAGTATCTATCTACTACCTTTTAGACTTGGCTGGCACCGACTTCAAATATATGAGTGGGTAGCGCTTATGATAATTATATTAATTTATTTTTTACTTTTGAGTGCCATTTGTGGTTTTGAAGTCGGTTTAGTTTTTTTTGAAAAATAATTTATTTTACCCTTTTTAGTGAAAAACAAGTTTGTAATTAAATTAATTCAAAAAGTTTTTAAAGACAAGCTTTTATGATCTAGAAGCCACATCATGACGAAGTTTAAAACGGGCTATCACAATTAAATGCATGTACAAAAAAATTTCATGTCTGTCCTATATCTCTGTTGAAGAGTTCCCTCGCCGGAAGTCAATCCTGGGTGTATCTGCCATGTCATGATGGAATTTAGAACAGGCTATTATGGTTAAATCCATTTACGAAATGTTGTGTCTGTACTATTCACCGTTGAAGAGTTCCCTCACCGGAAGTCAACCCTGGGTAAAGCAGGTGAAGCAGTCGAATACAAACCTCCACCTTTAGAAAGTTGGTTACGAAAAAAACAAGAACCGACTTGAAGATTAAACTTATATTTTTTGTTTTTGCTATTTTTTTCAAAAACTACTGAATGAATTTCGATAAAATTTATATGGGACCACCTTTGAAGTATTACCTACCAATCAAAAAAAGAATCATCGAAATCAATGCATAATTGGCGGAGAAATCGCGTAACAAACACACAAAAAAAAAATAAAAAAAAAAAAAAAAAAAAAAAACATACCGTCGAATTGTAAACCTCCTCCTTTTTGAAGTCGGTTAAAAAGTAGCCTATGTCTATTCCAGGACATAAATTACCTACATACCAAATGTCATCAAATCCGTTCAGTTTTCGCGTGACTGAGTAACCAACATCCATCCATCCATCGTCACAAACTTTCGCGTTTATAATATTAGTAGGATTTCAAAAAGCTCTACTTATTTTACAAATCACAAATTAGACATCCCTCTTAGATCAGAGACATTAGTTGAGACCACAAGAGGACCTTACTGTGGTCACACCCCAAGCACTATCGGGGATTTACTAAACACGTATTTTTTACATTTTTTCACGTTACACTACATTACAGCAGTGCTAATTTAACAAAAAGATTCTTCTTAATTATTACTTCTCTTTAAAGGTCTGTTGAATAAAAAACCTTTATGTTTAGGCGAGCAAAAAGCGATGACCGCATCATCTTTGGGAAATGAACATCTTAGTGCGTGGGTTTGATTCTAAGTACAGGTATAATTTTGATGAATCATACGTAGGCTGCTATAATGGATTACTAGCGTCTTCTCGCGGCGTTATCTGCATACAGCATCGAGGATTGCTATACATGTCTGGACACTTAGACGCTGGCGCTAACACATCCCGTGGCAGATTATTTTATTCAAATCTTGTTTATCCAGGTTGAAACAAGGATTTTCACTTAGATTTCAGCCTTTGTGGTGTTCAGGTTGGCTTAAATCTCATACACCACTGAAGTTGCGGGGATTCACCGGACGTGACGGGACAAATGTTTGTGCACAGAAAAAAAAGACGTGTGGCACTCGGAGACTGCCGCGGTAAAGCTATTGCATAGCATTCGAAGTGGGGGGTGTTAGGTTATTTTCGTTACGGAATTTCTGGATTCGGTCTCCACGCTCAAGGCCCGCGATAGAAGCTATGCAATAGCTTAAAAACTGCAAGCATTTGTTTCGTGTCTGGGTGTTATGGAACTATGGTCCTCGTAGTTCCTAGTTCGCTGGATACAGGTAGTTAGGGGCCAGGATCTATGTATGTAATTGTGATTTTTCAAAAAAGCGACCTCTAAAGAAGCATTCAAGCGACAAACTCGTGAACATTTCATCAAAAAGGTGTACCAGATAGATTGCAACCCTTAAAACGTTTCGTTCTTTCAGTTCCTCTTCTCCTCCCTGCTACTAGATCTATAATCCTATCCTAACCCATTGACATAGTCATTTATTATTGCTGGTATATGTCTTTTTATTTATGTAATGACTTAAGTATTTATTTATTATGTATATATTTAAGTATATATTTTAAAATTAGGCTTGCATAATATGCCTTATATATTATGTATATATTAAGTTTATGTGGTTTAATATTTCCTATAACACACTTTACTGCACCGCTACCATTTTTTCTTGCACGTCCTGGATGACTGGTAGAAAATGCTATCTAGCATTAAGTCCTCCATGTACAAACTGTTTTGTGCTAAAGTATAAATAAATAAATAAATAAATTTTTGGGCGTATCGACAAGCAAATAATCAATTTTATATATTGTTTTACCACGCAATTTCATAATCATGAGCAATGTATAGGACCAGTCATGACAAATGTAATAAGTTCAAACTCGGTAGGTTCACTAGTAGCCATTAAAGAGTTCTGTTCTGACCTTCCAACTTCATCATCAGACCAGCTCGATGGTGCTTTTCTATAGGCTATTCTGTATGATGTCATCGAAATTTCATACATTTGCAAAGTTTCAAACAGGTACGACCACTAGAAGTGATTTCGATTCTTAGATTATACTTGTAAACACTTACCATTCTAAATTCCCTGGAAGTGTAAAACTATGCAAATTACGTAAAACTATGCAAGTACGACACAAATTTATTCTTAGTGTAGGTTCTGCCCACCAATTAATGTAATACATTACAAGCCCAGCTTACTTAAGATCCCTAGTGTCAAAATTGTAAAATTGTAATTAGATACTTTTACAAACTAACAAACCCACAAACACCTTTCAGTTCGAAGTCATATAAGCGTGTTATAAATTTACGTGAGGTACCCACGTACTAGCTATGTGCGTATACGTAGTACGTACCCAGCACGATATTTGTATTTGTATAATGTTATTTAATACAGTGATGTCAGGCTCGAGTTCATCGTCCAACCCGTACTAGCACTTTGGCCCATAAAGGGGTACAAATATCTCATACAAATGAGGTATTCCTAGTTTCTTGATAAAGTGAACTCCATGGAGCTGAATCTAGGAAAAAAACCTTAGTGAACTCATTCGCATTTTAACAAAAACGTTACTGTAAGTAATTGCATTAGTATAAAGGGTGGCGATTAAAAGAGTTCATGCAATAGATTTTGAAAGAATGGTTGAAGCAACGGTAACTACAATTTCAAAAGAAAGTTTGCATTATTCATTACTCACTGTTTGCGTTCTGCAAAAATTGACACAAACACAACACAGTCTAATGAAGAAAACTCTACAGTAGATAGATACGTATAAGAAAGAAGTACCCAACAGCTAAAACAACACCTCTAAATAGTATAAAACACAGTCGCTATCCGCGTCCTCATTTCTGTTTCTCCGCTAACTTCTTCTAATTAAGATTTTTACGCAATTAAAGATTTTTACGAAAGGTTAATATGTACAATGCATTCTATTTAAGTTTTTGTATTATGTAGTAGAGAAAATTCAAAATTTTGTAATCAAGTCGTCAAAATATTACACACCATTATTGCATCCGTGCAAAGCCGTGGCGGGTCGTTAGCAGATCATATAAGCGTTAATTTCAATGAAGTACCTAATTGGTCCTTGAATCAGTCTTCCCATCTGGTGTAATAGTGCTTATGTTTAACTAACCACCAGATCTGGTAAAATGCAACGGCAAAAAATCACTTTTATTGCCAAAAATAGTATATGATCATGAAAAATTACACCAAAGAAAAAAAATATAATCACCAAGAATATAGTAAATGATCACCAAAAATAGTAAACGATCACCAAAATAGGCTCCACCAGAAGTCTTGCTCGTCACCCCTTCATTTCGCTTCCCCTACTTGACCTTCGCTCCGCTGCGGAAGTCACCGGCTCGCTTTGCTCGCCACCTTCGCTCCACTCGGCGTCGTAGGTCGCTTCATTCAGGACCTCCTTTGCGAGCTTCTGGCTCCGCGCTTTTTATATATACTCTAGGGGTAAGAGCGAGTTGGACCACGGAAGAGTGAGGTGCGGCAATTCGATTTGGTGGTCATTTACTAAATTTGGGGGTAATTTACTAAATTTGATCTGCCAATACAATTTTTGGATATAGGTGTATGGGATCTCAAAGATTATTTTGATGTTCATTATATTTTTTTCCGTGTAAAAGTACCCTCTGACCCACGCCTACAGCCTACACACACGTGCTCGTGCCATTTACCCACCAGGCTCTCGAAACAATGCACAAACTTGATTCAATATTTTCTTTTGGATATTCAACAATCTTCCAAAGAGGAAATAGGATTCAGATTCAGACGAACTTGATATACATACATCATATACATGTGTAGATAGTATAGGCACAGCTACTTGTATTTTCTGCTACTTAAAATACCTAGATAAGTGGTATATTCGTTTTGGTTGGGCAAAGAACTACCAAGATGGCATGTATAGATTGTAACAGTATAAATCATTTTACTGTGTATCTTGTTAGTGAATTATTATTGAAATTAGTTAGAATAGGCACAATTAAGCACTTTCCAAGTTCTAAGTATATGGTATGTAACCTTCAATATATTGCAAAATGTAATAACCCTACACCTAAACGTAGAAAACTTAAAGGAAAACTTACAGGTAAAATTGAACGAAATAAAATTGAAAACCAAGGAATATTGAAGCTAATAGCTAGAAGCTAGCTATCCTGCGATTATATATCATTGCTTCATCTAGTTGTTAGACATACTAATACTACGTTTGCCGATTCACGGACTCCACTTTAAGACACGTCTACTCGTATTACCCCAGCGGTCGATTCTGCGGCCATAATGACCAGACCACTGCCACTTCAGAATTCAGATTGATAATCCGCTGAGCTATAATGTCGGTAACTTCAGCTCTCAACATAAAGCCCGCCAAGTACTCGACACATTTTCTAAGACTACAGATTAACGTTGGTTTAACGACAAACTAAGTGGAGCGCACTTAGTTTGTCGGGACAAGAGCTATCAAACTTGATCAGAATTATTAGATTATAAATCTCTGACATCTCATTGAATATTCAAATGAGTAATTTGCTCATGAGTGACTTCTACGTTCATAAATTTTTACTTACACAGACTTATTAAGCTCATATGCCCAGTAATTTTGCTGGTTACTAATAGTACTTTTGACCAACCAGATCCTCGTATTATCTGTAAAGACGTACTCACCGGGGTACGCCGAACCGTGCGAGTGGTCAGCTGATCAGAAAACACAGAACCGGGAGCAGGTCCTTTCGTGTTAGCTAAGTTCATATCCGGGATAAACTAGCTTAGCCACATAATAGTTTTACGTGTCTTGTTAGTAACTGGTCGCCATCGCCAACAGGGTAATTAACTACAGTAGGACAACCTAACTGGTTTGTATAAACCTAGAATATTTAACATTCATATGCCAATGTTACCGTATAAACTTTTAAAGCTATAGGTCAGCAAACAACAGGTTTTTTCAATTCACGTGCAAAATTTTCGCACTAAAACGGTACCATTGTCTACTTTTTGCAGTTTTGCTAGTTTTGACGTTGGACTGTGAAATTAATCAAGGTTGTTTTGATTAGTATCGTGAGTGGATATAAACCTAATCTGTAAACGTTTAGGTATTCAGTCAGCGTCCGCTTCTAAATTTAAAATATTTACTGGAATTTGCAAGTAAGCTGAGTCAAAATAAAATTGTCATCAGCGTTATTTATCGTTTGTACGTATGAGCTAAAAAGGTCATTTTAACATACAGGTGTCCCAAAATCAGACGTCGAAAATAGATGTGAGATCACGATTCGCCTTTCTGACGCTCTCAGCTTGACCTCTACAGATGTCGCATGGTGTAAAGGTACCTATACCTATGGTAACATTTTCTATTCTTTATAGACGCAACATCATCATCATCAGCCTTCATCAGTCCAGTGCTGGACAAGGCCTTATTCAAAGCACGCCAATAAGCCCGATCTTCGGTTTTCTTTCTCCAGTTTCTGACGGGACGAAAGCCGAAACTGACGTCTGTTTTTCGGACCGTCTAATTAGGACGGGTTATATGTGACTTGTATGTGAGCAAGTGTGATTCAGTCGGAGTAAGTGCAACTTTCGACCCGATGCACCCAAGTTCGAATCCCGCTGGCCTCGCACCACTGACTTTCTTTAGTTATGTGCGGATTTAACACTCGCAACATAAAAAGAAAAACATCATCGTGAAGAGGCTGGCACATCCAAGAAGTAATCACAACAATTCCAAGACATGTGACATCTGCCAAAGTGCAAACCCGCACTGAGTCAGGTGGGGTGGATTATGGCCCATGTTGAGAAAAGGACCGTGTCCCAGCAGTAGGAACGTTATGGGTTGATGATGATGACGTGACTGTGTGTAAAGTCGCGAGTCTGCTCACGCTTTTAATTATTGTCAAATAGCCGTCAATGGCTGTCAGTTGCTTATAATTTGTCCGCCACCTTAAGCTCAGAATGGCTCAGAAATACTAATGGCGGAGCTGCGGGACGTAGCGCTCTATTATTAGACTTTATATGCCACATTTTGCTTCGTTTCCTCTTATCGAAAGCAGCCATAAACATCAAAAAATCATATTATCGTACCTATATATTAGATGTTTAGTTATTCTTAATCAATGCAATGGAATCAAGCGTGACGTTGCGGAAATTCATCTCAAAACTGAAACGCAATGAAAATATATAGTGTAATCCCGCTGAATATTATGTAGGTTGTTGTTAGTTCCTAACAACAACACTCTTTGTACGACACGTGTTTCGCCGTCTGCACGAGGCATCATCAGGTGTCGACTCGCCGAACGCTGGAACGAGAGTAAATTCTCGTTCTCGCGAAAAACAACAACCTACATAATATTCAGCGGGATTACACTATATATTTTCATTGCGTTTCAGTTTTTTTATTCTTAATCTTCAATCGCTTTTTTTATTACAGAATGACAATGTGAACCTTGGTCTAATCTAATTACATAATCAAACTTGAAGTCTAAAGACGTCTTCGTAGTAGTCGACGTAGGCGTAGGCGTTGTTTGTCTATTTAGGTTTTAGTTTGGTCTTAAATACAGCCAGCGGCAAGATACCGAAGATTATTCTTTTTAGTATACATGCAGTACCTAAACTTTAATCATCAACATTAGTGGCGAGACTTGCGAGTATACCTATCTTAGTAGAGAATACTGGAAGTATAGTATCTATCTCAACAATCTGACCTTGAGCCACCGTAGGGTCTTTGAAATTATCCTCTCCGCAACTAAAACGTATATTTACGTTAAATATCTTGCAAATAAATTTCCCTTCTATTAATGGAATTTAGCTAGAGGCCAAGCGTAGCAGGTAACTTAGTTAGTGCCGGTAATCACCTTCCAACTTGCAGGAAATAGGTAGCCGGATGATGTAGCAGTTTTGAACTCTACCACTTCGTGACAGAGGTCACATATAATACCAATATGATGGTAGAGCAAAACTGATAAATTCAATTTTTATGTTTTTTTACGATTCGGCGTTGCCTTTTTAATATCCTGCCAGTGACAGTTAATGGATTTCTGTCAAGCTTTTTAACTGAAATCCAGTGTGGACCTAGTTTTTTTTATCACTTAGGTATAGACACAGAATACCTAATAGGTCTGAAGGTCTATGTTCGGCTATTATCTCACTCGCCTGAATTGATGTTTGACGACAATGAGGCTGAAGATGGAGCACATACATCTTAAGGAAGACGGCATTTGAGCGCTGCCCGTCTCTCTGATAGTTTCTGGCTCTATGGCTCTTTTCGCGGAAACTCTGCTTTTCATAATAATAGTCTAAAATTCCGATTGATATTTACTTAGACCACGATTTACGATCGGTAAAATAAGGCATACCAAAAGTTAGTTATTGTGTTATATTTATGTATATATGTTAGTCTGTAATGTATATATTCTATGGGCCTCTGTTAATTTTACTTTATAGTACTTTAATACTGCCAGAAATAAATAAAAAAATAAATTAAAAGAGACTTTAGCACTGTAGTGGCATAAAAGACGTTTTTTACCCGTGTTGTAGAGTTTTGAGTTACAATTGTCAAAATACCTAGATGTTACCTACGTGTTGAATGTACATATATGATGTGTACCAGATGCTACTCTCTCATCTATAACAGTTAATTTTTTGTATAAAAACATTACCCTTTTTTGCTTAGCGTCGTGCCGGCAAATAAATTACAATTATGCAAGACGCAAAGGTCTCTGAACCGTGACAAAAATGATGATTGTGATTCGTTAGATGTCTGTGCTCATGAGATCGCAGGGGAATTTTAATTATCTTTGATTTCTTGGATAATCATCATTTTGATTCGTTCATATTATTCGATATTTTATGATACGTAATAACTTTGTAAATACTTAGTGGTGTTTCGGGATGATGTTCGGTGAACCATTCGGGGAGAAGGGTCTGAGCAGCCGCTCAACTGCCTTCTCTCTCTAGAACTATGTGCTCCATCTTAAGCCACATCATCGCTTCACATCAGGCGAGATAGTGGCCAAACTTAGATCTATTAAGCGTAAAAAAAACTTTTTTTTTTTTATTTAAAATTTCAGTGTATTTGTTTTACCCACTACTTTACGCCATAACGTCAGATGGAATAGATGCATTGATTTGATTTGATTTGGGTGTCATAGCACAGAGAGCAGAGAGGCAGAAAGTGACCGACAAAACCCTCACGTGATAAAACCACGAGCGGAAGGCAATCAAAGTGACGATAGTAACAAAATAAACTGAAGATTTAATGTGTTGTTTATTATTCTTTCCTCGATTTCTTACTTGTATTTAGCACCACTTCGCAGAGCCATGACCGCCACATTTTTTGCATCACATACAAATTATCTTAAAGTATTTATTTAGGAGTACGTAAAGACTTACGGTTACGAGCGAAGGTGAAGCACCTACACGATACAAAGGTACTAAGAAGACATAAGTAATGCGAATATATTAGCAAATAAAAAAATAATGATAGCGTTTTTTTTCTTAAATCTTTATTTGTTTATAGAGGGTTTCCTCTATAATCCTATTTCCTATGCGAAAATTTGCGCGGATCACAGAAATATAAATAATAAGGTATTATTTAGATTTCTGTGGTGCAGATGGATGTTTGTTACTCAACCACGCAAAAACTACAGAACGGATTTTGGTAAAATTTGGTATGTATTAGGTCCTGGAATAGGTCATAGATTAATTTCATCCCGGAAAATTTAAGGTGAAACCGTAGGCGCAGCTAGTAGAGAAATAAATAAATCAGCGTTCGATTTATATTGAGCCAAGCAGATCATCGCCGCTTTGCATTTCCTGATCATCTGATATAATTTAGGTACTAGGATTATGTGGGTGAGGCAAAATGGAACAATGTGGCTACTAATTTTATAAACGCGAAAGTTTGTAAGAATGTATGGATGTATGTTTGTCACTCTTTCGCGCAAAAACTACTGAATGGATTTTGATGAAATTTGGCATGTAGGTACTTAAGGACTTAGAATAGCACATAGGCTACTTTTTATCCCGGGAAACCGCGGGTGGAATAGCGGGGAGCAGCTAGTATGACATAAAGATGTCTGGTCAAATTTCTTGTTAAATTATAAAAACAACTAACGATATAAAGAAGTTGGTTGGATTGCGTGGGTAGAGATAATCTGTTTTGTTGAAAGGTATATTTGAAAGGTATTGGGAAACAGGATACTCCTTGAGGTATCCCAATATGGGGGTCAAGATTTAGTATGTCAGCTTTGTTATTCATTTACTTTTAAAATATTGCCGAATTGGCCATAAAAGTAAGAGTCCGAGAAAAAGAATCACATTCATTTTCGAGTGTGCCTTTCTTTGCTTCATTGTTACAAAGAAAGGCACGCTCATTTACTGTGCTGCCCCTACACGACAAGTTAAAAAAGAGGTAAAGTTTTGGGTTTTTAAATTTTCTAAGATCTAAGAGGTTATTGTTAGTACTGTTACCGGACCGTCATCATCATAGTCATCAATCGTAGAACCATAACTTCTTGCAATTTCACGCTGGACTTCATTTTTTTATATTTAATGTACCTATACCACATCTTTCCGGCTTTTGCTGCAAAAGCATTATGCCAGCAGCATTATTGCATGCCGCCATTATGTAAATTTTGCTAATCACAGACACAAATCAACCTTTTAATAGATCGATAGAATGAAATATCCTAAAAACCTGGAAATGTCGCATTACTGAAATTGGGGCCATTTTAATTAAATAAAAAAAAATTTGGAACACTTTAAAATGTAGAGTTCCCGTAAGAAAACAGGAACCCGAGGCACGCGAGAGGGTGTGCGAGATAGCACGACAAGTGACTGATGGAAACACTGCATTTCTACTAATCTGCCTTATTTACCACTAGTTTTAGGCTAAATACTATTAACTAATAATGATATGATGAATGACGATGCTGCTAAATAAACGATTACTAACGAATGCACCGATTGCCGCTCGGAAGTGCAATGACGTGGGCCGCGTGTTAGTAGGTATTGCTGCCTCAGCAGCTGATCGATTGCATCGAACACTGGGTAAGATGAAAATGTATTAAGTATATAGCCGGTACGTGAAGGAAAACCCTTGAAGAAACCCGTTTGTTTACCCATAATTCTAAGCTATGTGACTGCTTGGAGTCATAACGCGAGTAACGCGATGCATCAAATGTTTATTAATAACTAGCTGACCCGGCGAACTTCGTACCGCCATTTTTTTTTAATTTCTGTTCGACTTTTTTAATTTTTCTTTTATACAAACCTTCTCCTGACAATAACGAACACATAAAAGACAGATTTATCCAATTTGGTGCAGTCGTTTGGAAGTTATGCGCGTACAAATATTTCGGTGATTCATTTTTGTTTATACAGATAATCGATGCGATTGATGAAATTGTTAGGATAAACCGTCATTTGATATAAACTAGCGTTTCTGAAAATGCTATATATAATTATTCTAGTGCAAAATGTTTCTTATTCCATACTGACGACACTCGCCTCGTTGCTTATTATTGGTAGATTATTGACACACAAATGTAGCCTAAACAGACCAATGAGGAGATCCTAGGTTCCCACATTTTGACGTCACACATGAATACAATAGTCATTAATAATGAATGGGTTCATGCATAAAAAATACATGCATATCCTGTAAAAACACACTTTCTTATAATAAGTACAGTACGCGGTCATCGAAAATGTGTCAATCCAATGTGTCACAATGGTGCGATTGTTTTGACTAGCTAACTGAGGGTACATTCCCTGAATGTTTGCATTTTGCACTGCACTGAAGGAACCACATGTTATTTTGTTTTGACCATTCAAGAGTTCCATTTATTGTAACGCCATGATTGTATCGTGTAGCCGGTAGACAGATATTGCGACATTGTTATGTGGGTTACATTCCATTTATCAATTATGAGTGGTAGGGACAACGTTTCGAGTCTGTCGCTTTTCATAAACACTTTTATTCCTGGTAAAATTATGCGTAAGATAAAATTTACAAGTTAGGTCTAGTCAAGTTTATGACAAACAAGTTTCTAATAACCTAATAGCCGTTGTGACTGTTACTGATAGACTACGTATAGACAGAGATGGGTACGTTAACCTGCGTAATATGGACATGTAAAAAGCGGTTAAACCGGACCTAATGCTGCATAGGTTCTCGACGTACAGTACAAAGCGACAAGATAACATCTAGAAGCGTGGATATATCGACTTCGCTTGGGCACTAATTCAAGAATGTGAATAATGAACTCTAAATCAATACTTTTAAGTTTCGAACGCTGACGCTTGCTCAGCAAAAACAAAAGAATCTCATTTTTTGAAGGTACGAGTGGAATATCTTCAACCGACCTTGTCTTCGCCATTCTTCTCTGTCGTCTTTTACCGTAGCCAATGACGATATAACCAGGTTTGGTTTTATGCTCCTTGACCGTGGCGCTCTATAGCCAAAATGTATACAACAATGAAACAGTATAAATCAATCACTCTGTCTCACAAATGTTGGTAAAGCATAGGTATTAGATTCGTTACAATCAGATTTCCATGCAGGAATGTGAACTTATAATAATAGCATATAGCAGTCAGAACAGGCTTAGACTGGCTACATATTTTTTATTTTTATACTATGAGCAAGTCTGATGGGAAGCCCCAGCGAAAAATAAGTAAGAATACTATTAAATATTACCGTCCCGTAAAATAATTGTGATCATCAACGCAAACTTTTCATAATTATCTACCTAAATTTGAAACAAAAATATCTTCATTGACATAATAAGTGTTACAATTTTAATTTTGAAACCTCTAATCCTCGACGTAGCTTGGCGCTGTGTTTCAAAGACCAGCGCCTTTTCCCATTTTGATACATAATGATAAAAATTATGCCAACTCAGAGACTCTACGTTTTAGTTAAAGAACTGCTTTTCATAAACGATATGTATCAAATTCTCTGACAAATAAATAAATTAAAGAAGTAATAATATGTCCTAAATTGGGGACATATGTGACTCTGTATAATAATATTTAAGACCCCTGTAACATGTATGATGCAATAAATTAAATATGAATAAGAAATATATCAAACAACCTAAATGTACATCTCAGTCTTTAGAAAATCATGTAATTTTAATTTAATGTTTGTTTTTCTATTTATAAAGCGTTATCGGATGAGATCCTCCCGGAAGTATTGTTTACTTAGGTACCCAACATTCATGATTTAATGATTGTGTATAGCATTCGTGAGGTCGCATAAAGAGCTTAAGTTATATTCATTAGTTATTACAATATATCGACAAGATAAAAAATGCAAGCTTATAATGCCACATTCAAGTTTTTTATATAATAGAAAAAAATTTGATAAGTTAATAGTACGAGTAGTAGAGCTTGATTGAAAATAAGCCTAAACGGCTTCTAGCTGAACTTCCCATAAGAAAAAATTATAGACAGTCTCTTTTACTGTCACTACGTTTTAGTTAAAGAACTGCTTTTCATAAACGATATGTATCAAATTTTCATCTATACACCTACAGACCCGTAGTTATATCTCTTGCACATTCAGATTTTTTTCCACTAACCCCCAATGGATATGCTACGAAGCCATTTGAGCCATTGGAGTCTTTGAAGGCTTATCTAGTCTATCTAGTAGTGATCTGGAAACTAGAAGCGCTAGATAATGCTTGTTCCGACCATATGCGTGATAAGCGTACTGAGCGAAACGATTCCTGCGTACAGAAATAATGTCACCCATATAAGGGTAGTTTTCCAAACTAGGACTTCCTGTATCTATGGAACCAATGAACTATGTGGACCGTGGTCCGCAAAACCAAACTCGAGATTACTTTCTCTTTTCATCTATGACCATAGGTATTATTATTATAGTATGTCTTGGGTATAGAATAGAGGTATGCATTTTGTTTGTAATGCCTGTTTTGTACAATAAGAGATCATTAATTCGTTCCTTCATGCGCATGTTGTCGCAAACTTCGCAACCATGACACCGGTTTGTGGTAAAGTATCTGCGAGAAACCATTTACTAAACTTTACGAAACAATATCATGTGGTACCTTCATATTTGTAAGGTAGACAAAGCTGTGCCCTTCGCGCGGTGTGATGAAGCAAACGGTTGGGATAATTTCTCACATACGTAATGAGGGCGTAGGTTTGTCTGTAGCGTCTATGTCCCAAGGCTTCTGAGCCTCTGCGGTGGCGTTTTCTGTTCTCTCTTTAAGGCCTTAAAATGCCCGGCGCCGGCTTACCCAAGCCAGTAAATAGTACCTACTAGTTTTATAATCATGATTAACTATACAATCACTTAGTGTCATCTTGCAAGGTTCTTTTAGAGCCAAAACTGAATATTTTACAACAAAAATAAACCATTTTAGGGCCGTTTTGGATACAAAAAAATTGTATTTGTGCCTGGTTCTTACAAGATACAGATGCGTGTGCGCATTTAAAAATGAGGGCACCACGCTTTCTCTGCCTCAGGGTGTGGAATGCAACTTGCAAATGCAATGGACACCATATGCAATGATAACTGCTTTCCATTCGACATACTGGCGTCAGTTTGACAGCCGTAGTAGCCTAGTGGTTGAACAAGTCGGTTCGATTCCCGTCGCCTTAGGATATATTTTTGCTAATTCAAAGTTATGTAATCAAGTCATCAAAAATGTACACCACATTAGCAAATTGCATTTGTGCGAAGCCGGGCCGGGTCGCTCGGGTAGGTATATACCTAAAAGTAAAAGTTTGCTCCCTTGTCACGCGCCATAAGACTAATTAACCTCTTGTCGGAGGAGATTGATATTTTTAACTGTAGCCTGTCGAAGTTTTCTGAAGTGGCTCGAATTTTTGTTGAAAATAATTATTTATATTAAAACTGAATATTATGTAAGGTACTTAAATATTATATAATAGCATCGTATTGGCATTTTTTAGCTGTAAGGATGTTATTTATTGCGATTAAAATAAAATAAAATAAAAATAGCACGTTTTCACGCCAAACAATCATTTAAGATCATTTGGCGGTAAAACGTGCTTTTTCTCAGGCCAGCGTGACATCGCCTCTACATTAGAAATGCATAACGTAAAACCGCGGGCGATTCATGAACACTATTATAAACACGTGTTGAGGACAGGCCGGTCACGCGAGATAATTGAGTCTGGTTTATATTATATTATGTTGCAATTAAGTATTAATTAATGCAATGTTACCTCTTGAAGAATACAGATCCGCGATTGTATATTCTATTGGTCTGAGGGGTGCGATTTTAAACTGGTAACCAACATTTTCATAATAACACCTAATCTATCAATCTTAATAAATGAAATAAATTAAATTCTGCTAGTTGGTAAGAGCATCACTTGAAAACGGTTGGACCAATTTGTCTTCTTTTTTTACAAGCTCTTATTTAACTTATTGAACTGATTTTTATAGAAAGAAAAATAGGAAAATTCGGGTTTAACTGAAAGTGCTTTCTGGCCCGAGTAAAACCGCGGGGCGCAGCTAGTAGTATGAAATAAAGGGGCTTAAGGGTGACAACTCTTATTCGAAATCACCGGTGTCTACTTTGACACTGAATATTCGTGGTTCAATGGTTCGTGAACTTTCAGCTACGGTAAAGAAATTGATGATTTTTTGCAATTTACTATTTTTATTGAAATTTAAATAGTCCCAACCCGTGTCAATAAGCGTATGCTTTATGGTAGATGAAATCATCACGAAAACCTTATCTTATTATCTTATTTCAATAAATAAAACACGAAATAATTAAGGATACGTATAAATATACCCTTGAGCTAATTGGCGTTATTAAGGACTATCGGTAGTTAATCTTTTGACATCCCGTGGGCGACGAGACAACACGAGAAGCCAATGCACTGGTTATATCAAACCAATGGTCAATTTATATCAAGAGAATAATCCAATGGTTAATTTATAAAGAGATCCTGTTTACAAAAGAAACTTATTTCTTATAAATAGTTTTAACAACAAAATGCACGACAAATAAGTCAACAAAATTTTGTCGCGGCGCCGCGCCGGCGCGCAGGTGCGTGTCGCACGACGCAAAGTGGTAAGTAATAGTTAGTATTATTTGGTGTAAGGTTCCGTAGTTATAATTATAAAGGTTTTCTTTGGCCCCGCTGGGTTCGATTCTTCATTCGCGGTCCAGGCCAGAATAGTATCGTCACAAAACACTTATCTGTTTTGTAGTATCGTGGTGTGCGTGGAGGTGGCGTGGCATTTACGTAAAGCAGCTCTATTCTAATCCAGACTGGATATTTTATCTGAGAATCTAAACGTGTGACAGGTGTGGCAATTTGGAGTATGAAAATTGAAATAAAACAAACGAATTTGTCATTTGTTAACCGACTTCAAAAAGGAGGAGGTTTACAATTCGACGGAATGTTTTTTTTTTTTTGTGTGTTTGTTACGCGATTACTCCGCCAATTATGCATTGATTTCGATGATTATTTTTTTTGATTGGTAGGTCATACTTCAGAGGTGGTCCCATATAAATTTTATCGAAATTCATTCAGTACTTTTTGAAAAAAATAGCAAAAACAAAAAATATAAGTTTAATCTTCAAGTCGGTTCTTGTTTTTTTTTCGTAACCAACTTTCTAAAGGTGGAGGTTTGTATTCGACTGCTTCCGGTGAGGGAACTCCTCAACGGTGAATAGTACAGACACAACATTTCGTAAATGGATTTAACCATAATAGCCTGTTCTAAATTCCATCATGACATGGCTGATACACCCAGGGTTGACTTCCGGCGAGGGAACTCCTCAACAGAGAATAGGACAGACATGAAATTTTTTTGTACATGCATTTAATTGTGATAGCCCGTTTTAAACTTCGTCATGATTTGGCTTCTAGATCATAAAAGGCTGTCATTAAAAACTTTTTAAATTAATTTAATAAAAACTTGTTTTTCACTAAAAAGGGTAAAATAAATTATTTTTCAAAAAAAACTAAACCGACTTCAAAACCACAAATGGCACTCAAAAGTGAAAAATAAATTAATATAATTATCAGAAGGTAGTAGATAGATACTACCTACAAGTAGTACTTACTATATACATAGTATCTATCTACTACATTTTAGACTTGGCTGGCACCGACTTCAAATATATGAGTGGGTAGCGCTTATGATAATTATATTAATTTATTTTTCACTTTTGAGTGCCATTTGTGGTTTTGAAGTCGGTTTAGTTTTTTTTGAAAAATAATTTATTTCCAAACTGTACCGAATTGGAATTTGTTGTAAGTATGGACAAAAATTTCAATGGACAAATGACGGTTATACCGAAGGATGAACTCGTCTGAAGACATCAGATGTTATAACGTTAGGTATATGCCGTAGACCATAGTCCATACGTTCTAAAACATAATGACAAACAAGGTATATAACTGTGGGACTTCCAAGTTTCGCTTGAATCTCAGATCCAGTAGATAGACTAAACTGCGGAACGTCCTCGCCATTTAATGCACATTGCTAGAATACTTAGGCGAGTGACGCAGCTATAGTCAATTATATTGTTCTTTTTGGATAATTTTATTAGTAATACAAGTACCTAGTAGGTACAGTCATTTGGTGCTTAAAAGGGCAAGGGACACTGAAACTATCCATCTTACAATTTGGGCGCTATTTTTCCAGTAAGGCGACGCGAGCGACTAATATACCTACAAGGTAGCAAAGTGAAAATTCGAAAAGAGAACGTCGAAGTCTATAAAACAACCAATTTTCATAATTCATAGAAAATTTTCGTGGTAACGCTCCCAAATGACTTGACTAACATTTCTGAAGGAAATCTACGACAATCTGGACGGCACGACAGACTGGATAATAATTAATTTAGGTTCTCTAAACGCGGTAATAAGGTGGGGGTTTCTTATATAATCACTAATCGTATAAAACAAAAGCCATCTGTCAGTATATTCGCTTAGTAACTACCTATAAACGCAGTCACTACGATAATTTAGAATAGGAAATTGAGGAAAGTTAAGGTGTTTGTAGTTGTATGTGAAGAAAGGACATGTCATGTCGGTATCAAAAATGCATCAAAAAATGCCGTCGTGGTTAGGTATATGTATAATAATATCTAGAACAGTATAGCTTCTTAAATAATAATAATTTTAATTTATTGCTATAAAATATCTCATCATCATCATCATCAGCCCGACACGTTCATAGAGAGAAAGTATGGCCGTAATGCACCACGCTGGCCCAGTGCGGGTTTGTGGAGGTCTTATTAATCTAATAAAAATATTTCATTTGTGTAAAAATGATATTACACATAAATTGTTACTGATTGTTACTAAACCCATACAAAATTAAATATTGTAAGTTATGTAACCAAAATGGAGTAGGTACCATATCTGACACAACCGTCACCAACTTGAGTAACATTATGCATCTGTCACATACTGGTAATGCTATGGCGACATAAGGAAGCCTTGTTAATTGACGCGCATTCTATTGTAACCATTAGAAAATACCTAACAGTTACTAGGTTGCAGTTTATAAATAGTTTGAGCCTGGTTCCTTTATAAAATAACAGTTTCACAGCCTCTTTGGTGTAGTGGTTGGGCAGGTTGGCTCAAATCTCATACACCACTGAGGTTGCGGGTACGATTCACGCAACGGGACAAATACTATCGTGTATTTAATTAATAAATAAATAATAAAAAAATGTTTGTGCAAAGAAGAAAAAAAGCGCAAGCATTTGTTTCGTGTCTGGGTGTCGTGGGACAATGGTCCTCATAGTTCCTGGTTCCCTAGATACAGGGAATCCTACTTAGGGGCCAGGATCTATGTATGTGATAGTTGGGTGTATTTATTTATTTTATTTTAGTTATTTATTATTTATAGTATAAAACAAAGTGGCTCCTAGCTAATTCTAACAATCGCTTATAATTAATGTATTTTAGCAAAGGAGATTTTGAAGCGGCATTAATTCATCATCATTTGGAAAATCTCATAATCGCATTCCACATCAGAAAATATGTGACACGAAGTCGCTCTAGGTATGTAATAATTGTAAGTACCGCCTAGGGACTAAACAGACGTATTATACCGTCGTCAATGAGTTTATTATGACGAGTATTTACAACGGCAATTAAAATGATTATGATTTATTATTCTAACTAGAGCGAGTGTGGCTCGGTGGGAGAATGTGCGACTTTCGATCCGACGCACCCGAGTTCGAATCCCGCTGGCCCCGCACCACTGACTTATGTGCGGATTTAACACTAGCTCTTAAAACGGTGAAGGAAAACATCGTGAGGAAACCGGCATATCCAAGAATTTATCAAAAAAATTCAAGGACTCGTGACATCCACCAACCCGCATTGGGTCAGCGTGGTGAATTATAGCCCATACTCTCTCTATGAGAGAAGGCCCGTGTCCCAGCAGTGGGAACGTGATGGGCTGATGATGATAATGATGATGATGATTCTAACAATAATCGACTTTAATTTAGTTAAGCAATAAATGATTTTGATTTATTTATTTACTTTTTTTGTGTATGTTTCGTTATTTCGCTCCATCCAAAGGTTGTCTGGAAGAGATCGCTTTAAGCAATAAGACCACCCATTGTTACACCATTGTAAACATTTGACTTGTACTTTATCTCTTAAGGTGAATAATAAAGGGTTTATCTATCTATCTTCTTTATAATTAACAGCTTGCTACAACATAGTAAAGTTCATTAATTTATTTGTTGAACGCCAACACGATGTACATTATTAAAATTAAATGTTACTTAATTCTAAAATAGTACTTAGTTAATTCCATCGTAATTCTAGGCGAAGACTGTTTACTTCATGCCTAGATTGATGAGATGTTAATTGATAACCTTAGTAATCTATCTATACTAATCTAAAAATGGAACTAAGGCAATTCTGTACATTGAAGATAGTTTTGAAGAACCAACGGGATCGACTATTTAGAGGGTACTGAATACGAGTCCACGGTATTTAAAATTTTTGTGTGTTTGTTATCTATAGACTCGGAAACTGCTGGACGGATATTAATGTGGTTTTCAGGGTTTGGTAGCATTATTTCCAACTTAGATTAAAGGGTATGTTACATCAAAATCGGTTGGGCGACTACAAAGATACAGCTTGACCTTTTCGTAGCACGCGCTGCTATACACCGGGGAGGTCTTACTAAGATGGTCTTGGAAAAAACACGTATATGGGCTTCCTCTATCATTCAAGGGGACGAATTCGCGGGAAAAAGCTAGTATACAATAAGTACACTACAATATTATTTTTACTTCTCATGCTCGTAAAGTGCATCATATCATGCTGTGTACAAGGGGACTAAAGGGGCACTTTTAAGCTACAAGGCTTTGGTACTCAAACTGAAATAACTTTTAAAAACCATAAAAATTGTATTTAACATTACTCAAAAAACAAATACCACATAAAACTGTTATATATAATTTTATTATTTTTTTATTCCTTATTTTTATTATTTCTTCGTTATTCGAAGACATAAGCTATTTTTTTTTATGTAACTGAATGACGAGACGAGCTGGTCGTTTGCCTGATGGTAAGCAATACGCCAGCCCATAACAATAACAGCACCACTCAGAACTTTGTTTTGCAAAATCCTGCGCGGCACTGCACTGCGCTCGTCACCCTGAGACAATTAGCTGTTGAGTCTCATAATGCCCAGTAATTCCGCTGGCTACAATGCCCTTCAAACCGGAACACAGTAATGCTCGCGCATTACTGCTTGGCGGCCGAATAACTGGCAAAGCGGTGGTACCCATCCAGACGGCCTCGCATACGAGAAACCTACCACCAGTAACTTTTTAACTTGGGGGTAAACCCCATTTAACGTCGTCAATAAATCACTATTATTGAACAACAAAGTAAGTGGCGACAGTTTACATAATACAAATAAAATAATAGATGTACAAGGGTGGCCTTATCGCTATGAAAAAGTTTCGAAGGCCATAATCCGATGTCACAACCAATGCGGAGGAAATATGTTAAAATAAATAAATACATAAAAAAAAACTACTTCAATTTCGAAGTGACTCCAAGGTCGAATACTTAAAGTTATACCGAACCCAACACAAAAAGCATGTTCCAAATCGATTTATAAATGACGGAGTTCTGGGTTATAAACATTAAAAAAATACAATCAAATATACCTCCTTTTTTTAAGTCGGTTAAAAAGATAAAGCAGATTCGAATGCTTTGGGAATTTTAAAATCTTCAATCCGTTTAATGTTCCGGTTATGAATCTGCTGGTTCGTAGATACTTTGCTGATGTTCATAAGAGGTTTATCTTTGAAGTAATGACATTTTAATTCATTTCTTGATAACAAGCAGTAACTATTAATAGACTATTCTTATTATAGTAGCTATTTTACTCAAGATATCCGACTTTAGAGCGAGTGTGGCTCAGTGGGAGCCCGTGCGACTTTCGATCCGACGCACCCCAGTTCGAATCCCGCTGGCCCCGCACCACTGACTTTCTTAAGTTATGTGCGTATTTAACACTCGCTCTAAAAACGGTGAAGGAAAAAATCGTGAGGAAACCGGCATGTCCACGAATTAATCACAAAAATTCAAGACATGTGACATCCACCAACACGCACTGGGCCAGCGTGGTGGATTATGGCCCATACTCTCTCTACGAGGGAAGGCCGGAGTCCCAGCAGTGGGAACGTAATGGGCTGATGATGATGATGATCCGACTGTAGTTTAAGATAATCTGTGTATGATGTTTCAGATCATTTAGAGTTATAATTATGACCAGTGATGGATGAGTAAACCTTCATGCCTTCCTTAGGAAATTATCTAAATATTTATATTTATATTTAATTTAGAACAAGATTTTAGTTAAAAATACATATATTTTTCAAGACAAGCTTTGAACTAATTCGCAATAACAACCGCGAGCGATTAAAATGCGCCCAAACACTAGTACTTTACGATTGTCCGTCAAGGTTCCATTGCCCACCCTCCGTCTCCATTATCAGATCAGCTGGCTGTCACCATAATATTGCATTGTTATCGGACTTTGACAAGAATGCAAAATTCCATCTCCGTTGGATAAGAGGAAGTAGTTCTGATTCAAGTTGCAAGATTTGACCCAACAAACATTGCAAGTTAAATAAAAGCTTGTAAAAATTAAAACCTCAGTTCAGAATTTGAACTGATCTTTCTCCTGTATGACCTGTATCGACAACAAGTCAACTACTGTGTGACAAATGTCAATGTCAAAAAACGTGTTTGTGTGTGACTTTTGTCGCAAACTGTACCTACCTGTATGGTTTCGCAGAAAATTATTGTTTATTCAAATATCAATTAGATTTGATTTATCGATAGTTTCCGTAGACATAATGTAGGTAGAGGTACTTATTTATAAAACGACTAATAGAAACGCAAACATAAGGAGTAGGTACCATATAAATGCTCTTAATATGACACCCTTGAACGTAAAAAATAATAAAATCTTTACTATTAATTTTATCACCTAACGATGAGTAACTGTCAAGTATCATAACAGCGATGTATAATCATAAAAAATATATATTGAATATTAAATGAACATGACATTTACAACTTTATGCGATATTTATTGTCGCAGAATGGACGTGCGCTGAATTGAATAGCACGCAAAGCCACATGTTGCAAAATGCTTAAAGCGAAAATAGTTTGTCATATTAAAATTAAATGTACCTATCTAATCTATTTTACCATGTTTTTATTAAGTCACTTTCTTGTTTGTCTGTCGTTCCAGGTGGAATCTTGCAACTAAAATTTTGAGTACTTCCCGATAAGCTATCCGTATGAAACCTCTGTAACTTTCAGGGTAGCTCACAACTCGATGATAATACACTTTATTGCACACCATAGACACAATTATGAAAAATAAATTAAGTCACAAAATACATCGTAGTTTGACGTACAATGGGCGGCCTTATCGCTTAGAGCGATTTCTTCCAGACAACCTTTGGATGGATAGAAAAGGTATGAGATCTAATGCGGTTTGGTGGTGATGACAATGCATTAAAACGTAGATTTTAGATTATTTTTTTTAATCTGTCGCCTTCTTGTTTCAAATTGTACTCACGCGACTACTATGTAGGAATCCTTGCAGTCAGTAAGAACTAGTAATAAAAAAAAACCACAATGAGCACCTCAAGTCCTAAACAAAATATCGATGTTTTTTGTTTTGGAACGGTTCTGGAATACCTTTGGATTTCTAATTAAAACTAAGCGACGATCTGCGTCGAGATGCTGGTAATAATTACCAGTAATAGTAATGCAATTGAAAATATGCTGAGTATAGTAGAAAACCATTCAGGGTTCTCACGGGGAAACGGAAATACTGCAGACAAAGTAAAAGCCCGCTCATACTTAATATGGTACGACAGTATTGGCAGATACATACATACTTAATTTGTGATTGTGCAAAGCTTGGGGCCATCGATCTCAATACAATGTTAATATCAATGGCTCAGCAGAAGCAATACACCTTATTTCTGTCGTCCGTAGTGTCAATTTCCAATGTCAACCAAAGCTATCATTACGTTCCGATAAATGCGAGGGCTGTACTAGAAAGTGGCTCACGGCAACTTCCAGTGGCCCTTTGGCGTAGGGTTGCCAATGCCACATAGTATTATACAAATGTTTAAAAGCAAAATCACTAAAGAGAAGTTCTTTGCGACTTCTGGCATTTCCTAGTTTAGTTGGTCTCGGTGTTCCGAATTTCGGATCCTTATTAGAAACAGGATCGACACCTCTTTTGCTAACTGGATACCATTATTAAATATGTATCTGTAAATACATTAGGTTAACTTTTAAATGTATAAATAATAAACAGTATCATAAGAACGTACTTTGTCTTGTTGCTCCATCCAGTTGTTATATAGCAGCGGTACAAGAAGCTGCTCTTCTTATCTCATCTCAAATTTCCGCCTCGTGTAGTGAATGCATTTTTTTTGTATTATCAAAATTCTATAATATCACCGTCACGACTTATGCCAGCCCTACTCTCTACCGTTTAAACTGTATGCTACAATCACAAGCGCCTTACATAAACCTTTCCGCAACTACATAGGTGCGAAATTGCAGTAATTTTAACTCTTTTAAGTTGGTTTTGAAACGGAAATGAATCAATCAAGTTCTTCTTGGTTAAATGTCGCAAGTGAAAATCTCAGTGAACAAACAACGTTGGAGTGATGAGAAAGTAGACTTTTATCGAATACTACCGACCCGCCCTTTCTTCGCACGGATGCAACTTACTTATGAGGTGTCATTTTATGAAGACTCGATCACAAAACATTGAATTGTCCATACTATACAAAAACTTTATTTAAATGCATTGTACATATACCTTCCGTAAAAAATCTCTATATGACTGTGAAAATCGTATCATAATCCGTTGTGAGGTTTAGAAGAAGAAAGCGGAGATAACAGACATGGGGATGCGGATAGTGATCCGCGTCCTCATGTCTGTTTCTCCACTTTGCTTCATACTATTTAGAGATAAATAAAATCAGTTTTACTAGCCAGCTTTGTTTTGGTTTTAAAAAGTTCACTAAGCAAGCATCCGATCTTCGTGGTAAGGTTACTTTTCAAGTTCTACCAAGAAGGCCTGTAAAGTTTCAGTTAGGCTTCGCAACTTTTCTGAAGCACAAAAGCATATAAATGGAAGGGATCCGGCGCACACCCCGACTTGCGCTCGTCACCCCGAAACATCAGATGTTAACACTCTTAATTATGTCCAGTAATTTCACAGCACACAGCGTTTGTAGGGCCGCGCGGCGCGGCGCTTCAAACCGAAACACAGTAATGCTTGCGCACTGCTGCTTGGCAGTAGAATGACTGGCAAAGCGATGGTACCAACCCAGACGACCTATTACATGGCATAATTATTTTTACTTATTTCACACTCACTAAATACGCAAGGTGTATAAAGAATTAAGATTAGAACACTTGTTTTCAACAGAAGTTGTTTGAGGAAAACACGGATTGACGCGAAACAAAACAGGAATTATGTTCATTAGTTAACCACAATAATTCATACAAGCGACAGGCAAACTTGATATGTTTTAATTTTTATATTATAACCTGCCTATATTAAATCGTGTTAATGTGAAACGAAAATGAAGTATCAAAGAGGGTCATCGTACCAAGAGAGGGGACATAGGGCAGAACAAGCTCTTAACGCAAGCCACAAATTGAATACCGAAGCGAATACATTTCAACCGACCGCTCCTGGACCGAGCAAATACCGAAGAAGTAGCAGCTCCCCAGGCCCAAGCCAATCTCCAAGACCAAAAAAGCGCTTGTCAGAGGTGAAGGCTGAAGTGAAAGAAGTAAAAGAAGCATTGCTCACAGTTGTCGATAAACTCATGAAGAAGGAAGGGCAACTAGATGACCTTCTCGATCGCGCTGAAGAATTAGAGAATGAATCGAAAGAGTTTAAAGACAGCACCATGGAATTAAAAAAGAAGTTCTGGTGGCAGAACTTGAAATTGAAGCTTATAGCTGGTGCCTTTGGACTGCTGTTAGTCATAATCATTATCGTCTGGGCTGCTGGAGGTTTTAAAGGCTCTACTGGCCATATTACTACTACAACTGAGCCGGTCATCAGTTCTACAATAATGTCAACAACAGATTAACAACTATCATTATAACGTGTAATAGCCAATGTTTTGTTAGTGATTGTATTAGTACATATAAGTATCTCTACCTACTTAATTTTTAATCTTTGTATACTTACTTAGTATAAATATAGTAAAATTATAAAACATAAAATTTATAACAGTGTATAAGTTAAAGCGAAAAACCGCCACTCGCTTTATTTCATGATTTTCACGCTTTGTTTAGATGCTTGCTGCAATTTGTGTTCTTTGAAATACTTGATGAAATTTAATACGGTTTTACAATTTGAGAATTTCTTGAGGAAGGGTTAGTTGTATAATACATTCATATTGAATGTTAATCTCTTGTGCGAAGCAGAGGCATTCATGTCGCATCTCAACACCCTGTATTCAATAAGTTATCGGTTTTGTATAGGGTAGTGTGTGTGAGATGGAAATTAAAATATTATAGGTATGAATGTAGTTAAAAATAACTTCAATATGGACAGTCTTCTAAAAAGTTTTCCTATCACTCCAACTAGTAATCATGTCGCACATATCTCGTTATTCCTGTGCACTAATTACACACACAGCAAACGTCGTTATAAATGCAAACGTCATTATATTCCGATAAAATGATGTCATCCAAACATTTATCCTGTAAACAACACTAGTACTTATATTGTCATTACAAACAGACTCAGTTATTCCTGCTAAGATTTAGTAAGAAATCATTTAACTCTAGCTTAAATCAATTTAGAAGTTCAGTTAATCAGTTTATAAGTGAATCTCATCAATAATGTCAGAGCCAGGAAGTTCAGCTCCTACACACAAAACAGGCTTGGCCAAAGTAAGGGCCGAGGTGGATGAAGTTGTCGACATTATGAACAAATGTGTTAATAAAATGATGAAGAAGGAGGACGACATTATGGAACGTACAGAAAGCCTTCGGAAGAGGTCTGAAGTTTTTGAGACAGTGGGATCACAACACATCCAGGAACTAAATGAGAGAGTGACACAAACTGACCTGCGTTGGTGGCAGAATTTGAAAGTAAAGCTGTTCATTGGTGTTTTAGCAGTTGTCTTGTTTATTATAATAATTCTGTGGGCCACTGGTTGCTTTTGACTTTTAAAAATCAGTTTATTGAAGAGCCATTTTATTTAAGACTATCAAGTTATTGTTAACATAGACTGTGAAAATGATTTATACACATGCTCGTGTGCCAATGTTGTTACATGGAAGGGAGATATTTTACATTCAATTAAAAGTAAAATGAAATAAACATAATGTGTGTAAATGACATGTAGGGTTTTTATTTAGGAAACCTTACACCGATTTCTATTTATCCATGGGCCATTTGTGGGGTAGCTCTTCGCATCAGGGTTGCTTTGAATACCCTTATTAAGTTATATTATGATCCATTGTGTGTCTGGCATAGATTCCTTGTCATTAATGTAATCCATATTATAGACTAGCTGCATCCTGCAGTATCACTTGTGCATTCAAAATTAAAAGTAAAATGTTTCCAATTGTGAAATCTAAAGTTACAAAAATTTAATCTAAAGCTAAATGGATTTAGGTAAAATTTTTGTAACTTTCGATTTAGTTTTTGAGTAATTGAGTTATAAACATCTTTGAATATCACAGAATAACGCATAATAATATAGGAATTATAGGATCAGTGTTGCCAGCTCCAGCAACCAACTTAGGACTGGTAGGTTGTATAAAATAGGTACTCTGTAGTACCTTGTTCTAAATCTTACGCCCAATAATATCCACTGCTATTTCTTGCTTGAAACAGTGTAGCAAGCTGAAGGATAGCATTTGAAAACCAGTAAATTCAAAAATTACAAGACACCATACTAAAAATAAAATAGTAATATAAATAATTTTGGTACTAAAAACTTAATTTTAGAGCACCCGGTAAATAGGTATTTATTGTGAGGTTTACAAATGGGGTAGGTATAATATCTAAGCTATTTAAGATCCACTAGTTCCCCCACTAGGATTCCTGGTGTCGTGGGACACTAGTCTCTCGCGCTAGATATGTCTATGGGGATCTAAGTATATTAATAACTAGAAGCATAATTTAAATTAATAGATATGAGCCAAAATAATAGGTAGGTACAGATTTATACAAAGTTAAATTAGTAATCTTTCAACCCAAGACTACTGACATCAGACATATAGGTACAGACCGTAGCAAAAGGTAGACATCATTTTAAAACTCTAAAGGAGCATCGAAGTAGGTACATACTTATAATATCGCAACCATTGATATATATATATATTACACTCATTTGTTTAGCTCAATGATCGCAACACTAAAATAAGACTAAAACTACGTCACAAATAGTATAGACGTTGCGGAAGAACATGAAATGTATATGTTTAAGCCGGACATATGTCCGGATAAAAAAAACTACTATTTATATAAATAGCAGTATTTTTTTATATTTAATGAAATAAAAAAATAACCCATACGTACAGTACCTTATTTGTTGTGGCATTTCACAGATGGTTGAGATCTTAATTCGTTATAGGGCAAACGGTCTATGTTACTTTTCTACTGTTCACTATTTCCCCATATTTCCTTTAATATATAATTTAACTTGAAAAAAACCAGGGAAAATTTGAAATGAAAACAAATCGAATATATGTAACCAAAACACAGAATTGTCAAAATCAATCTGACAATTCTGACAATGACACCGTCCTGTCAAGTAACCCGGAAACCATTGAGGAATGACACTAGACCTCAATGCCGGAAACCGAAAACAAAACACAATACCGATCTATTTCATTCACGCATAAAAATATATGGGTCTTTTTTTAGTTTTCGTTTTTAATCGAAACATAAGATGAAAATATAATGCTAAACTTTTATTGTCATCTCCATGGCTCTGGAACATTGAAATTGACATTAGGCAAAGCATTTACGAATACTGTCTCGATCACATCGATAGTAGTGATTAATTTATCTAAGGTAGTGGTCGTAGATTGATTCGAGTTACGCTACGCTACGATGCTAATTTTGTTTAATTATAATTATTTAATTAACACCAATAAAATGAAATATAACAAATTGTTCAACTGGTATATTCTCAATTTTCTTAAGTCTCATTTTCGTATTTTCGCCGCTACGCTATGCCATTCTCCATTCTGAAAAGGTTTTTATTTCTTTACAGATTTATTAACGATGACATTCGAATGCAGCACACACTTATGATATCTACACGCCACAAACATGTTGGAAGTTCCAGACAACGTAAGTATACGACCAAACAAACCTCTCTCTCTAGATGTATGTGCTCTACCTTAGACCAAAATTAAATCATCGCTTCACGTCAGCGTAAAAAAACAAGTTTACTAAACTGTGGCCATTGACCAATGAAATTGCTCGTACTATAGCTACCCTGTACTTAAGTACATAATTACCTACCAAACACCGTAATATAGCAGTGTGCAGTTACTATGGGTAATAGGGTACATATTATTGAAATTGAATAGGTATAATTATTAAAGTCATGATGAGTCAAATTTGCTCTACAAAGACCCAGAAAAGGTAGAAATGTTCGATGCATATTACCATATGGAAGGTAAGCACTGAAGGTATAAAAAGTAAAATTTACAATTTCGCCTGCAAATACAGTTGGCCACACCGCGCTGTCCGCCCGCGCCGCGTCATGCGACCACTGCCAAAGACCCACTATTTGTAAACTGTTGTTTACGCGCTGGCAACGAAATCTACTTTAATTTGTTTGCCTACATGAGTCAAACAATGATATCTCTTGTGTAGGATGATGTTTGTCTGGTTCATCAGGCAACTGTTTGAATGTTTTGTTTCAATTTCAGACATTTTTATTGTTATGCATATATAGACCAATAATTTATTTTTTTACATCTGACTGGGTCAGCGTTTGACGACGATCTCACCTAATGGGAAGCGACGATATGGTCGAAGATGTAGCACGCTTACCCAGTAAGTAGGTACTTGTTCACTCTTGATTTGAACACACCCAGAATATATTTATGTGGAAACACAGACGGCAAAGCGTTCCGCTCCTTCGACGTTCGCACCAAAAAGGAATTAGGATCTATTACGTCGGGCCATGTTTCCACTTGCTCAATCTGTCATACGTAGTATCTCTTACTATTCTGTGAATCTGTCGTCGATGGTTCACTTATATTTTGTACCTACCAAAATAAAAACGGTAGGTACCTATATCAGTTAAAACTTCTTGATAACATTAGGAGAATAGAATAGAAAACACTTTATTGCACTTAAGAAGAAATTACATTTTGAACGTACTGTCTTATGATAAGTAGGTACAATAGGCGGTCTAAGGCGGTAGGAGTAGTTTTTTTAGGTAATTGATGCGTCGCAATTCGTTTTAGGTCTACTACAATGTTTGCAGAGCGCAATTAATTTGCATTGAGAATCGAACCCGGTCCTCTACTTGACTTAGTTGTCGAGTCAATCTTCACAGCAACTATGCAACGGATGCCGTTTAATAATTTAGTAAGCAGTGTCAGTATGACCTCAAGAAAGTCAAGACCTTGTCAATACGTTTCGCCTACAACATTTTAACATGATTAGGTATACATAATTTAAATACTTATTAAGGAATTTGATTAGGACTTAGCCCTGACCAATGCATTATCGTTATCGCACGTCCACAGATTAAGCACTAGTCAATACGTAACGCTGGCCACATATTCACTGCAGTAGAGTTAATGCACCTCCGTTACACATTAATAATGCTGCTTCCACACGCTCGTGCCGAGCGCGCGTACAAACGTAAACACTAGACAAAGGTTGTCTATGTGCATAAAACATCGTCATTGGCATTATAACCATAAAACTACAGCGGCCGGCGCCGGCGCTGCGTCAACAGCGAGCATTTACGAGCCTACGCTTGTCAAGCCAAGCCAGAAAACCTCCTATTCACAAGCTATTGGAGTTATAGGAATTCGTGAAGGCTCGTCGACACTCGGCGAGTATGTGAACGTACCATTATGCCGACTGTACACTCTCGCACAAGTGTGTGCTGTGTTTCAGCCCAAGTGCTGTCGGACGAGAGCTTTGGTCGGGAAGGAACGACACGAGGCGCACCGGGACGCACCGAGATGTTGCTTGTACACTCGTCCTCGGCCTGTCTCGGTCTGTCTCGGACAGTCTCGGTCTGTCGCGGTCTGTCTCATCGAGAGTGTATAGGCTGCATTAGTCCAGTTTACAGTTTCAATATAATCAACTTAAACACGGCTTGCACGGAATGTAGACCGCACGTTAAACCGACACAGTTTGGTAAACAGCAGTCGAAGCTAAGCGGCGCGGCGGCGATAACATCGCTTCCTTTTGCTTTTTGAAATTCGAAGATTGTTACTTTAGTTAGACTTCAGTGACTACGTGAGAGAGCTAACTCGGGATTGATTAAAAAGTTAAAACTACTGGGCGAGGATTTTAATTCGTGAAATATGTAAGTAGGTAGATGTATATATATATAATATGTATGTCCAATTGCTTCTCCTTGTATGTAGTTAGTTTAGTTTTAGTAAGTAGAGTGTAGTTTGTTTTGAGTAATAAAGGCATTCGCCCGTATGAAAAAAAAAAGTAGGTAGATAGATAGTTAATTAAACCGATTTATGTAAGTGATGGTGTTTTTAGTTTTGTAGTGATGATTGTTAAGAAAGGACACCACTGAGATTGCGGGTTCGATTGTCCGCAGGAAAAAAATTTTGCAAGCAAAGTTTTGTTTCGTGTAGTGGGACCATGGTCCTCGTAGTTCCTGGGTCCCGTCTCTATCCTGCGCCACCTCGCACCAACCTTCTTGGTATGCATCCAGATCGTCCCTCCATCTTCTTTTGGGCCGGCCTGGGCGCCGTCTTCCAACTTCAGGCACCCATTCCGTTGTGACTTTTGCCCACCGATCTGGATGCATACGGCTTATGTGACCCGCCCAATCCCACTTGAGCCTGGCAGCCTTCCTGACCCCCCCAACAAACATAATATTTAATGATATTCAAGATAAATTTTCCACACAAAACAAAGAACCCTTAGATTTATCATTGTCATCATCAAACAACGGTTTCTGATATCACAGACGTTTTACTGTACCTATAACTACAGCTAATTGAGTTCATTTAAAGAAAGATTACCTACGTATCTTTTCTCACGCAAACTAAGGGCCTGCCCCGTGCGTCGCTAAAATAAATAAGGAAGGAAATTTTGCCAACATGTAAAGAAATAAAAACCCGCTTTTAATCAAGCCCATTGTTTAAGATTCCACATTGCTTTGAGAGTTTTCTACTAACATATTCAATTCAGACGTGAACGTAAACGTGTTTGTATAGTACGTGTGTTGCATTCGAGACACTGAGAAATTGTCTCACTGTCTCTGCTCGTTTGACTTCACATTTGAACAATCTCTGCTGCGTGTGACTTCTTCATTCAATTAATTTGAATAATCTCTGCTGCATTTGACTTATTTTATTTTATTCTCAAAGGGTAACTAACAGCTAGGATCTAAAATAACAGAGTTTATAATAATATGTACAGATAGCTAATTATAAGGTTTTTTACTTCTTCATTAGCTTCATTTAAATTATCACTGCTATGTTTGATTTCTTCATTAACTTCATTTGAATAATCTCTGCTGCATTTCACTTCTTCATTAACTTTATTTGAATAATCTCTGCTGCGTAAGACTTCTTCATTAAATTAATTTGAATAATCTCTGCTGCGTTAGATTTCTACTTTTAATTAATTCGAAATATCTCTGCTGAATTTAACTTCTTCATTAACTTCATTTGAATAATCTCTGATGCTTTTGACTTCTTCATTTAAACAATCTCTGTATCTCTGTAATATCTCTTCTACATTAACTTCAAATAAATAACATATTCTGCTGCATTTGACTGCTTCATTAACATCTACATCTACATTTAATAATTTCTATCAATCCTAGTAGGATGACTAAAATTCACATGAAGTAGGTACATGATTATATTTATTTCTAGTATTTTAGATAAAGTACCTATAATAAGTATTGGAACAACAATTGACTAATCAAGTGTGGTCGTAAAATAAGTCGTTTTACAGAACGACATATTGTCTATTGTGTAGGTAGGTACATTAAGCACTCGTGGTTAGTGGTTTTGTTTGATCTATCAATTCGAGCAGATTGCTATATCGCAAATTGTCATCATCATCATCAGCTCATTGCGTTCCCACTGCTGGTACACGGGCCTTCTCTCATACAGAGAGAATGGACAAAATCCGCCACTCTGGCCCAGTGCGGGTTGGCGGATGTCAAAGTCACATGTCTTTGAATGATGAATTCTTGGACATGCCGGTTTCCTCACTATGTTTGCCTTCACCGTTTTAGAGTGAGTGTTAAATCCGCAGATAACTTAAGAAAGTCAATGGTGCGGGGCCAGCGGAATTCGAACCCGGGTGCGTCGGATCTAAAGTCGCACTCGCTCCCACTGAGCCTCGTCGCTCACTGAGCCTATTTAAGTAGGTTGTAAAAAATCCTGTCATTTCTAAATGGCTACTCTTCGTTTTCAACCGACTTGAAAAGGAGGAGGTTCTCAATTCGACGGTATATTTATTTTGTATGTTCCGCGATTACTCCGTCAACTATGAATTGATTTTGATGATTCTTTTTTTGTTTGGTGGTCCCATAGAATTTATTTCGAAATTGAATTACCTAGCACTTTTTGAAAAAAATAACAAAAACAAAATATATAAGTTTAGTCTTGAAGTCGGTTCTTGTTTTTTTTCTAAAAAATAATTATTGATTGCAATCTTTTTATGTTTCCGTTATGGTAATTAAAAATAAAAAGTTTATGCCGTTCATGGTGATTTCTTCTAATTTGATAGAACTTTATGGTTCACAGTCCAATTAGCCTAGCTCAGGTATAGGGTTTTTTATTTCATATTCGAATCATAGACTATCTAAATTATTCAAATTAGTTTCTAATTAGGATATGAAAGCACGTGTCTGATGAACTGATGTAGGTGTATCTAATGACGCATATATACTCACGACTTGCGGTAATCGTGGTTGTTTAAAACGTCGATCGTGTATTATAAACCTCAGTCAGTTTTTCCCGCCAGACGCGCATACTGCCTGCATAGACATGAGCAGTTTTCCGCCTTTGCCTTGGACGTTGCGAACTTTTAAATCCATAAACAATTAAAGCTTTTTATTTTGTGTTATGTTGTGTGGCATAGAGAGTGAAAGTGATTCGTCCAATATAAAACCAATAATGTGATATCTTTCAGAAATATGTTTGTATAAATATGTTTCATGTTTCACCGTACCTTGATAAACTAAGGATGAAAGAAAAGGTACGTTTTAAATTTTAATTTCAAATTTATTTTAGCATTATACTCTTACTGAGAAACTGTTTCTGCTATCGCCATTATTATACATACCACATTGCGTGCAGTTTTTTGTTTCTTTGAGCCATATCAGCATCAGCAGGCCTTTACCAGTTAATTCGTTAGATTTTAGGACACCCTGTATACACATATATACTTGCCGCCAATACTATATGTTTATTACCGCGGATTTTAACACTTAGACGATTTGTGCGTTACGTATTTCAAATAAAACATTTTGGCATATTTTCTAAGACGTTTTTCAATCAAAAGGACCGCTTACGTATCTAAAGTCCTAAACGAATTTTAGCCAGGCACATAGAAAAAAATCTAAAAATAATATATACTTTTACTCAACTACTTATTTAGCGAAATATTAATGGAATACAATTTTACAAACATGTTAGAAACAGTTAACTAAATTATTGTATTGTTCAAAGCAGTAAAAAATAGTAGAGACAGACTTTTTAAACAAGATAAACAAAAACAAACACAAATTGGTAATTTCCCACTTTATGTAAGTGAGTAGTACCTAACACAATGAATAATAGAGGAATGCATTTCTACCGGGTTGCCTATCAAAATATGGCCGGAAGTATACATTTTTTACAATATCTTGCATTTGTTTTTAATTTTTAAGATAAATTATTATTATAAAAGGGGATCGGACAGTAATCGAGAAAAAATCTAAAATTTAGTTAGAACGAATGTTCGTCAAACCAGAAAGATCATTCAATTAATATTTTTGTGAAATAATAATGATTTATATTTTTAAATCAATAAATAATTCTGACATTTTTAATCTGTTCTTCATCTCAAACGAAATAACAATCACAGCGCATGACGTCATTTGTAGGCAAATGCCGTGAGTCAAGCTTGTGTTTATTTTACGTTTTTGCTTTTCATAAAATGTATTTTTGCTAATTTTTTCGTTCTATTACTACAATATAGTCCCCAAACTTCACAAAACGCTTCTCTTCTCGAATCTCTTTGCAAGTTTTATTTCGAAGAGTTTGTCGTTTTCTACCTACATACATATGACATCACAAATTTTGAGGTGACCTTTTGCGCGGCAATATTTGAAACATAATATTTAAACATAGTTTTAGGTAATTTTAGATCGTTATTTAATTAAAATAGTATTTTTCAAGGATATAAATATTCATTGTAGTTAATTTAAAACACTTTCTTAAAAGTTGTCCGATCCCCTATTAATCTCAAAAAAGGATAATAAAGACATCTATAGCTTTTAGAATTTTTATGTTTGTTTTTTGGATGTTTGTTACCTACAGACTCGAAAAGTGCTGAACGGATTTAAATGTAGTTTCCAGTGTTTGGTAGCATAGCTCCCAACTTATCTAAGTTCGGACTTATGCTACCAAATGCTACTAACTTACATGAGAATCGTTGAGTGACTACAACGATACAGCTTGACCTCTTCGTAGTACGTGCTCTAATATACTGGGGAGGTCTTGCTAAAATGGATTGGTTAAGTGACGACTATTATGGACTTCCTCTGTCGTCCACGCGGACGTAGTCGCGGGGAAAAGCTAGTTCCTATAAGCACAGTTTGAAACTCTGCTATTACGTGTATTTTGCTTTCTACCCCCACAAGGTACCAATTTTATTAAGCACGCGTGTCTCCCACGTGTGTACCTGTCTACTATCTATTAATTTCCTATGCATTGTGAGTTGCGAGCCTTCAATCTGTTCAATGCCATTGTCACATAATCACTGCTGAAGCATCGACACGACAA
Organism: Petrophora chlorosata; assembly: GCA_951640565.1. Classification (NCBI taxonomy): domain Eukaryota; kingdom Metazoa; phylum Arthropoda; class Insecta; order Lepidoptera; family Geometridae; genus Petrophora; species Petrophora chlorosata. The sequence continues at coordinate 8,580,913 of OX621209.1, forward strand.
TTGCTGAAATTACAGCTCTCTGTTTTTCCCACAGAGCTTGTCACGCGTCGTTGACGGCAGTTTCATGCCGTTTTCGGCTATTTTGTCGCGTCGCGGGTCGACAAAAACGTCGCAAATAGATTTGTTTATAAATCATTTATTGACATTTGTGTCATAACCTGATAGCGTCTGTGGTGTAATGGTTGGTCAGGTTGGCTCAAATCTCATACACCATTGAGGTTGCTGGTTCGAATCCCGCGACGGGACAAATGTTTGTGCAAAGAAAAAAAGCTCAAGCATTTGTTTCCTCTGGCTGAACTGGCAGAAACTATGAAAAGTGGTCCCACAAAAATCACAACGTTTTTGTGGGACCATGGTCGTCATAGTTTCTGGTTCCCTAGATACAGGGAATGCTAGTTAGGGGCCAAGATCTTTGTATGTGATGGTTGGGCGTATTTATTTATTATTAACCTGGTCCCTATTTACATCTGAGCGCTACCGTGCGTCGCAGGGCACGTTAACCCCGACGGGTTAACATGCTGGTTGTTGTCCTGGTTATTGTAAAACTAGTATTTGTATACTATTCTCTAAACTACAGTCGTTAGGCCATGTCGGAGGCCTTCGGGAGGTCTAACTCCGACACCAGGGTTGGCCACACACCCACACAAGTTAAGTTTTACTTAGTAATCTTTTCTTCCCGCCGTTTGATATGTCAATGTCAAACGCCGCGCACGTCACCCTAGGGTTGTACCACTACCGCTAGGGAGGTTCCATCACGCGCAGCGTGGTGAATCGATGACCGCCGGTAACATTATATAGGTACCTACCTACTTTCCGTTGTTAGCGTGTCAATTACAGACCCTTATCGCAGAAAGCAATCTCTGTTATTGATTCAATTATCAATGATTGCAATAATTTAACGATCGACTTTGACTTTGCTATGATTATTGAATTGTCTTAATGTTTCATTCTTCATATTTTTTACTCCAATTTACAGCCACAATGAAGGAATCTTCTGGCCAATTAACATAAAGTTAATAGCTAAATAAATTGGGTCGATCGCTGAGGTGCTAATGAAGACGGATGCTTATTTCCTTAAATAAGTATTATTGTAACTGTGGTATTACGTAGGTAGGTAGGTAGTGTAGGTACCTACGTTATCTTACACGTCTGTGGAATAGGTACATTTTTAAATTATGTACGTTATAATTCAATGATTATGTGTAGGTACTGGCACTAGGTAGGAGAATCTACCTCAGTCTGTCTTATCTTACTCCTCATGATTATGTCTAGAATAACTGACAAGTGGAATACCTGAATACTTATGCCTGGGTTTAAAAAAATCTATTCGACCTGCAGGTACCTCACGATTTTTTATTCGTATATTTGAAACCTTTTATGCTACGTCAAAGTGAAATGTCGCTTGACAATATGTTACTTTTACCATCACCAGGGCAAAGTCCCTCATCAAATGAGTCTGTAGTCTGTACTATATGTATAAAGACAATGTTGGCTGTGGCCGTCTCGTTCAAAATCCGTAGGAACAACATAGACCTGACTCTTCGTAGCGTACCCACAAATTTACTATCTGGGTCATATAATATAAGGTACCTACGACCTGAAAAACTGACTTTAGTTCTCCTTCTTTCAGATTTCCGAAGCGTCCTTCGTGACGAGCTTCGAGGAAGTATCGCCACGAGTTGACCAGTGTACGCAGACCCCTCCGAGCGGCAAGACGCGGCCTCGCACCCTCCAAAGGTACCACACGTCTGACCACATCTACGAGCGCTCTCTGCACAGACCGCACCGGTTGAAGCACGACCACCGACCAAACAGTCTAGGCCTCAGTGATTCCTACCCCTTTATATCGAGGAACTATGACGGATACTCAAAGTAAGGTTCAATAAGAGTTTTATGTAGCTTTTGTAACTAACCTCTACTAAATTTACTGTAGTTGCAATTACTGTAGTAGTATAGTACCTTCAAATGCGCTTCACAACTTGTCTTCAAATGCGGAAATACTTAGTACTAGCTAAAGTATCGACTAGGACAAAGTAGGTAGAATTATTTACTACCTAGCTTTTCCTATCAAGAACCAGACCTGGTTCAGAACATAGACATATATTTTTTATTGTGTGTTCATCGATATATATATATAGTAGTAGTAGTACTTACACCTATATAATAACATCGCCAAATTCATTTCGTGGAAATCTCACACTTACAAGATCAGTCTTGCTATCTCTACTTACTACACACCTGCAAGGGGACTAATATTTAGGTGTTGTGGGACTGGGCCTCTTCAAGGCGAAAGTCAAAATATATTTATTAAATAAGTACAAAAATTGCACACTTAAACGTCCTATACGCATAATACAAATCAATTAAAATTGTAATTTAAAATATCATGGCTTTAAAAAAAGGTAAACAAGTCTACCCATTTCTTTCCCATACTCAAATTGAAGTCCTAGTTCCTAAGTTCCTATAGCTACAAGAAATCTTATTGACGCATCAGGATCTAAATAATTATATCTGACCGAGGTTGTAATACCGCCCACCGAACAAAGCCATGCCGTCAAGCGACCTAGTCGTGTTTCGGGATGATGTTCGGTGAACCATCGGGGAGACGGGTCTGAGCAGTCGCTCAACTGCCGTCTCTCTCTAGATCTATGTGCTCCATCTTAGGCTACATCATCGCTTCACATCAGGCGAGATCTATTAGGCGTAAAAAAAAAAATCCCACCAGCTTCGCCCCGCGGTTACACGCTCGGTTTCCCGGGATAAAAAGTAGCCTATGTCCTTTTCCAGTGCATACATACCAAATTTCATCAAAATCTGTTCAGTAGTTTTTGCGTGATTCAGTAACAAACATCCATCCATCCAACCATCCTCACAAACTTTCGCATTTATAATAATTGTAGGATGATTATAAAAATTCTAAGGTACGAGAATATTAGCTGGATGTAAATTGCTGCTAAAGAATCGTATGTTTAGTTGGCGCCTTCACAAACTACCTAGGTAAAATAAAAAAACAACACAAAATCTACATAAAATAAGTAATAGCATTCATATGGTTCATTTAAAGAAAAAAATATTTTTTGAAATCGGTTCACAATTGGCGAAAGTATCGATCAACATACAAAAAAATACATACAGAAGAACATAGTAACCTCCTCCTTTTCGAAGACGATTCATTAAGCAGAAAACAAATAAATAACCCGCCACAACAATACAATAAAGTTTTAGCTATACCTACCTATACGTATAGCTATACGAATAATTTGAGGAATATATATTCTTCAAATTATTATGTATATATATACCCACACCACATAATAAATAACTAATGTAAGTAGTGACGTCTTCGTTTATTAAACTGAAGTGCTAACACAACAGTTTAAAAAACGAAGTCGTTACTCGCATCATTAACTGTCAGTTCAAAATAGAATCTCAACAAAAACGTGTTTTGAGTGTTTACGCGAACTGTGCGAATATAATTGTAAAATAATCTCACCTAATTGTTACTTACCGTGTTCGCTGGCAAGTGTCGACTTCCGCCTTTTAGATAAGTGACTTGTGAGCTAGAGAACAGTGATTAGGTAAGTTTGTGGCTACAATTTTTAACTAGACTGTCCGACTCGTATCCTTGAGTTTTATCCTACCCACAGAAATCTAAATAAATACCTTTTTATTGAGATTTCTCTGGTCCTACCACTGTTATTATTGCGTAGGTACCTATACCTGAAGCGCTGGTTTTCCGAGAATGAGATTTTCAATTTCCTTGTACACTGAACATTATTATCTATGTAACATATGTATATAACATACTAGGTACAATATACAAAGGCCTCTTTTAAAGATCATCGGGTTGTTTCTATCAAATTCTGTTTTTAGTCTCCACTAACTCATTGAATTCACGAGTAAAAGAGTATACGAAATTTAAAAATTACACTCCCAATAAAATTGATACAAGTTAAAATCCGTTAAATTGGAAGTCTACCCTGTTTGTTACCTTTATTCAATGTAACGTATTCTTTCAGAAAAAATAAATAATATTTTCTGAACAAAACATCCGTTTGCTAAAATGGTCTTTTTGTTGATAATAATGAAAAAATAGTATTTTCTATACTTCTTGGTAGCATGTTTGTACTTAGCTGGTAGTGATAAAGCATGACAATTTTACACACTAACCTTGCCTTTTGGTTTTATTAATGCATAGATAATAGAATATTTACACAGGCAGCATGAGGCGAGTAAATAGCATACTTTATTTACTTAGGCCTACAATTAATATAAGACCAGACTAAAGTATGTGATGCTAACATTTGCAAACATGCGTGGGTGGAAACAGCCTTTATGTTTCACGAGTGTTTATCTTGACAACTGTTATCAGAAAATAATTGTTATTATGAAAGGGCACTACAAATGTTACGTTATTCATTCTTCCCTAATTCAGATTAACAAGCGAATTTCAGTAAACTAAAAATGTAAAAGCTTTCGACGCAAAAAAACCTATAAAAAGTTAGAAACATAGCTCTTAAACGGGTTAACCGATTTGGCTGGGGTTTTTTATTTGTAAGCAAGTTTTCTAGCGGTGGTGGTGGTTCTTAGACATGTTTCATCAAAATCGGTTCAACCGTTTCTAACTTTTTATAGGTTTTTTTGCGTCGAAAGCTTTTACAATTTTAGTTTACTGAAATTCGCTTGTTAATCAAAACTAGGGGTTGCTTTACAAGCTAAAAGTAATTGAGGCCATATTTTGATCAGCAATCCGGTAGAAACGTTGTGCATCATTATCTATCTATTCAGTATTCATTACCTACTGACGACTATTAATACATTTTGAATGTGCTCTATTGTGATGCGTGCTTAATTTTTTTTTTAATTTGGTTCGGAACTTTCTTGAAAGACATCGATATCGATATAATATTATATAGGTACTCGCACATACAAACATATCGATAATTTGTCACTGTTTCCTCTCCGCATTTAATCGATGCACTTTATTTATAAGCACTTCTATATCTACCTCATTGAGGAATGACAAGACCTCGATGATCTACCTCCATAGCTATTTTATATTGACTAATTGGCAACCGTCCTCTTTTCTATACGTTTCAATCGCGACAAACGAATGTTTAGTTTGTTCCAGCTATAAAACGTCATAATCGCTGTGAAATTAAGGAGAAGTGATAAAATAATTAACTTTTATCTCCGTGGTGTGTTTAGTTAATGATAATATGCGATAAAATATATAAGAACTTTATAATATAATGTTTAAATGATACAAACATCTTTGCTCAGTTCTGAATGTGAATTCTGTTCTTGGCATCACTTCTCATCATAAATGAAAACAGTAAGGTGCATTGTGTTGATAAACAAAGCTATAATTTCGTAGTGATAAGGCTGTTTATTTGTAAGTACCTAGGTCCCCTAAACTATACTATATATATACATCCACCCGTCCATACAATGACGTGGACTGCATTACACCCATATAGATAGACCTATCTACGTGGGTAGGTACTTGTTACCCACATGTTAATGCATCCGCCATGCGTAGATTGGCTAGCAAACTTGACCTCTTTTTATTTATAGAAAAATAAATTTATTTCTAAAGTGCGGAGCTCTCTCGTCGCGACGGGCATGATGGTATACCTACGCTTACTCGATTGTTTTGGACAATTGCTAGAATGCTTAGATGCACAGTGGTCACTTCAAATCTTGTAAATTGGCAATAAGAATGGATCTCTTATTGAATCGATCTGTGTAACTTTTCCACAAATCCATGATGACTGATGAGTTATTGAGGTTCATAGTTCCTCAACTTCCTCAGATACCCTTCAGTGCCTCAGAGTTAATATTGTGTTTCAGTTGGTACTAAAAGTTGCATGATATGCATGTTAACTAAACTTAGAAATCAAACTTTATTGCTGTAAATGCGGCGACCCATTTCCCTTCAACAATTTCTTTTTTCTTCCCCAGATTCAAAGTAAGCGTAACAGACAGCCCTGCGATATCTGTCACCCCGCCGCACAGTCTCGAGTATATGTGCTCCAAAGGGGGCGCGAGCCCTGGCAGTGCCACCCCTAACGGCATCATGTCAAATAAGTCCGCCACGACTGTTCTTCTGAGCCCTGGATACCTTCACTCGCCGTGTCAATGCAACCAGTCTATAAAGGTGAGCTTTTATGTAATCTCATACTCTGTGACGTCGCTGCACAGTATGGAGTAGCTGCTCCAAAAGGGCAGCGAGAACCCTTACGTCATGTGATTAGAACATCAGCACGGCGGCGAGGGCTTGCTGACGACTCGTACACAAAATATTCGGACACTTGTCTGAATTGACACTTTCTAATTTTAAATATTTTACGTCATCATCATCATTAATTTGATTTGATCATTATCATCATCCACAGCCCTTTACATTGCACTGTTGGATGTAGGCCTCTCTCATGTCATATTTTTATATAATAAAATTAAAAAGTTAATTTAAAGTTACTTTGGTTTATGTATCTGTACCTATGAATGACAAATCTAAATGTTTATGCACTTTCTAAGGAGCACGATGAGGCTATCTATATATATACTATATAATTTTTATACTTAAAAGCAGTCTTCCTCTCTTCTAAATTGCGTGCCCGCCCATCTGTTGTACCTACCTACATTAAGAAATGCATTAAATAAATAAAGGTGCACTCCAATTGTCACGTTACTGCACAGTACAAGCCACACGTGTTTCAAACGTGGCCTAGACCGCGGCAGACTAATTACTACGATGGTACTGAGACCAGCGACCTAATAACGATGGGTAACAATGAGATGCTCTCAACTTTTATTTTTATTGGTAGGAAATAGGCATACGTTTGACGACATCTCGCCTGATGGAAAGCGAAGATGCGGCCTAAGATGGAACACGCTTGCCCATGATATGCCTATTCACTGTAGACTTAAAGAGACACAAGTTGTAGCTGTTAAGGAACGAAGACGCTGGCAGTGTTCCACTCCTTAGCGCTTCGCATGATAACTGGTGACAGACAAATCCTAGGCAATAGCAGAATAAATAATTAATAAAATAAATGATTATATTTCTGTGAATCTGTGAATATTATAAATGCGAAACTTTGTGAGGATAGATGAATGGATAGAAAGTAGGATGGATGGATGGATGGTTGGATGGTTAGATGGATGGATGTTTGTTACTCAATCAGGCAAAAACTACTGAACAGATTATGATGAAGATGAGGTATGTATGTGCTTTAGGTCCTAGAAAAGAACATAGGCTAGTTTTTATTTCGGGAAACCGCAGTAAAGCGCGTATTAGTAACGCGCCCACTGCGCGTGCGCGCAATATGCTCGGCGACATCATAGTTCGCCATGAAAATATTGACATTTTTACGGATAGAATTGGAGATTTTGTTAAAATTGCAAATTTTTACATTTAAATTTACGTTGATATGCCAAAATTTTAATCATTTATTATTAATTGACATTATTATTATTTGTATTCCAACATGTAATTGGCCCGCTACACGCTTTGGTTGTAGTGCTGTAAGTGTAACGGGCACCTGAATTGAAATAAATAAATAAATTAGTAGTATTAGTGGGTAGTATGATTTCGTTGAAAAAGCCCAACGTTTATAAATTACTTTTTTACAAATTATCGTTTTGTATTAAGCTTTTTAGAATTTCAAGAGAGCAGGATAAGAAACTAGGTGGTGGAGCACTGTGAATTTTATAGACAGGGGGATTTCTACTGTGTAACTGAATGAGATTTTCCTTAAACTGTTGGTATGTCTAATTGCAAAATTTGCGACTTTCGTGTTTAGGATTGTCAGCCTTATAAAATAATTTTAAAGGTAAATGCATTTTCCTTAAAGCTTTTGGTACCTGAATCTTGAGAGTAGGTTCTTACCTACCTAATCTGGTATTCCAATAGATACAAAACCAATAAAAACTTTTGTCAAAAATAGAAAGAAATAGATTCACCGCTTAAATAAAAATGAAATTTCTACAAATGAACTATTAAAGAAGCAATTTAAACTTGTACTAATATAATTATTAAAAAGAGGTAAAGTTGTTTGTAAGGAATTAAGGGTCTGTGTTTTTAGGGTATCCTTCGATCATATGAGGTACATACCAAATCTCTGGTCTCTGAACTATTGATCCGATTCTGAAAGTTATTTTACAGTTCAATAGAACGCTACATACATAAATACATAATTAATACGTTCGAAAGATAGCTTTCATATTTTATAAAATACTAGCGACCCGCCCCGGCTTCGCACGGTTATTATACATATAAACCTTCCTCTTCAATTATCTATTAATAAAAACCGCATCAAAATTCGTTGCGTAGTTTTAAAGATTTAAGCATACATAGGGATATAGAGACAGAGAAAGCGACTTTGTTTTATACTATGTAGTGATGATTAGTAGGTAGGTACACATACATACTTACTTCTTTCTTCTTTTTCAGCCCTTTTTATCCCACTGTTGAGTATAGGCCTCCTCTCCATCACGCCACCCCTTCCGGTCTTGCGCCTTTCTTAACCACATCTTCCCAACAACCCTGGCTACGTCGTCGATCCATCTGGCTGATGGTCTGCCCCTAGATCGGTAACCTTCTGTTGGCCACCACTCGGTCACTGCCCTGGTCCACCTACCGTCGTCCCGCCTAGCCACATGTCCCGCCCATCTCCACTTAAGCTTGGCGATTCGCGTACCGACATCCTCGACTTTGGTTCTGCGTCGAATTTCGACATACTTATTCAAATAATATTATTGACACGGCAGTCGCGTTCGCTTGCCATACGATTTGTATGCGACTACCGTAGCAATATCCTTAACTAATATGAAAAATAAAAATATTAGTGACGCTAACTTGTTTCGATTACGCATGCAAATTAAATTGATCACGAACTTTGAATACAAAGAGGACTGCATATTATTTTAGTATTTAGCGTTAGTTTTAAATTTACCTATCCCCGAGTAGGTTCACCGGCAGAATTAATTTTATTTATTATCCCCGCAATAATTAATTTGTCTTCAAAAACGAGGTACCTACCTACTATAATAATATGGTTTGTTAGAGATCTTTAAAAAAAATTAAGGTGCCGTGTCATTTTTTTTATTGCGTGATGTGACGAGCTAGTCGTTCACCTCATGGTAAGCAGCACGCCTGCCCACAACAGTTACAGTACCAGCATTTTAAAATGTTGTAATAACCAGCGTTGCACTGCACTGCGCTCGACAGCCTGAGACAATTCAATGTCCAATAATTTCGCTAGCCACAAGCTACAATGCCCTTCAAACCGGAACACAGTAATGCTTGCGCACTACTGCTTGGCGACAGAATAGCAGGCAAAGCGGTGGTTCCAACACAGACGGTCTCTACGGCGTTTTCTATATATTCTTCTAAAATACTGTTCCCGTCAGTTGGTTTATTCTCTGTACTCGATAACTATAGTAGTAGTGGGTACCTACTTGATGAATTTTGATTGATTTGATTTTGTTGCCGACTTTTTGGATGGCATTCACTATTGTTAAACATTTAATTCGCTACTTCCTGAATATGTCCTGAAGTTATATTTGTGTAAAGCTAACTTTTCCATTTCCAGAGTGTAAGTGAAGTGGCACTGACGATGCCGGCCCACGGCGCTCACGGTTGGACCGAGGACACGAACCAGAACGTTGACTCCGAAGGCCTGTCATGGAGGAGACTGCACATGTCCAGGGCTAAGCTAAAAGCCACTGCCACCACGTCAGAGCTGTTATCAGGCGAGTAAACCCTCTAAACAAGCGATTTGCGCCGAACTGAGATCTCGCGATTTAGGACCTCCTCGACAATCCCCAGACCGCTCAACTCCGAACTAACAGTTCTCTTGTTATTAACTAAGTATCTACGCAAAATTTCATAAAGATTCGGGCATCCGTCCAGGAAAACGTCTGTCGGGCTTGTAAACAATAAATGTTGGACTTTGAAATACACTAACCAATCATAATGTCGCTTTTAATACTTTTCTAATCAGAACATCTAGCAACATCTATCAGTCGGAACTCATCAACTCAATCTAGCTCTCACCTCCATACACTTTTTAAATCCAATACTGACCATCTCTTCCCACGTCCAGGTTTCGCCATGGTAGCCATGGTGGAACTCCAGATCAACGAGCCTACCAACGTCCCCGAGTGGTTATTCGTGATGTTCGCGGTCTGCACCACCGTTCTCGTCGCCGTCCACATCTTCGCTCTCATGATCTCCACCTACCTCCTGCCGAATATCGACGCGGTGAGCAAGATGGAGACTCCTGGGGGACCAGTCAATGCATTAAGGGATTCGCCGCATGAACGGATGAGGGGATTCATCGAGCTAGCTTGGGCTTTCAGTACTGTTCTTGGTAAGTTTATGTTAAATGTTAAATTAACCACTTGGTATCTTTCTTTCTTGTGTAGGTGTGTGGCCAACCTTGGTGGCGTTTTACCCGATAGCCTCCGATGGACTGTTGCCCTAAGGCATCAACTGGGACATGCACTCCAAAGCACGGTAGCGCTCCAGATGTAAATACCACAGAAACAGCCGGGCTGGTGACCGCAGTGAACATTGCTAGCAGATCTTACGAACGGCTAGGCGAACTTGGTATCTTGTGTACCAGGCATTGAGTAAAGATACGGTAGGCAGAAATAGCAAATAACTCGTGCAACTTTCAAACGGATCGTCGAAACCCAGCTAGGTGTATGCGGGCGTTTCACTCGCTCTAAAAGGAAAATATAGGGAGGAAAGGCATGTCCGAGAATAATTTTGTGACATCCGCCAAGCCGCCCTGTGCCCCGTGATAGATCTATATGGCACGTACGTCCTAAGTGAGAGAAAGCCTCAATTCCAACAGTGGAACCGCCATAGACTGATGATGAAGATGGAATTGCCAGGAGTTATATAAATAATAGATCACTCAAAACTTCAAATGTTAAAAAATTCGAGACATGAGGAGAGTCCACATTGTATCATCAAAGACAGAAAATAACTGTCGTCTTCCTCTACTCTAGAGCTATGTGCTTAAAAATATAGGCGAGATACTGGCCAAATAAAATATCTAAATATAAGACTTTTTTAACCCTGACTGTTCCGTTCCAGGTCTATTCCTGTTCCTCGTGGAGATCGCCATCCTCTGCTGGGTCAAGTTCTGGGACTATTCGTTCGCGGCCGCCACTGCGGCCACCGTCATTGTCATACCAGGTAAACTGATTCCCTTCAAAACCAATTTTCCTTAACTTTAAGGCGTATAACGGGCGAGTGCTATGGACATAACGTCTGGCCGAATTTTGCGTTTCCTTTTCTGAAACTGATCATCTATTGATCATCAGACGATACGAACCGACAAGTAGGTATCATTTACAATCAGCCAATGACGAAATAGATGACGCAAATCCTTGAATTTGCCTGAAATATCCTTCCTAGTATGAATCCTGCACCTGGTTATACTTGAACAAATTAATGTCGATTGAAGTAATATATCAAAAAACCACGTTTTATGCGCGTTAATGGATTGCATTGCCATTGTAATTGCATTGTCATCGAGTTGTGAGCTACCCTGAAAGTTTCAGCCGGAGTTTGAGTTGCAAGATTCCACCCGGAACGACAGACAGACAGACAAACAAGAAAGTGACTTATTAAAGACGTGGTAAAAAGAAGTCCCAAAGTGATTTTCTCTTTTAACGAATTATATAATTGTTTGCCAAACTGCATATTGCATTAGGTACCTTAGATCATTGTTTTTGTACGCATGGTTAACGAATTTTGAAGATATTGCACCATAATCAATTACAACACGTGGAGTACAAACATTACCGGTAAAAAGGTGGTACTTACTTAATTAGAATTAGATAAGAAATATAAACATATCTGTACTGGAAACACGCAAGTCTCACGTGTTCCACAAGACCACAACTAATTCGAGCTATTTAATCATAAATTATGTGTGTATACTTAGGTATATATGATGATTGTGAGATGATCATTATGAAGTATTATTGATAAAATCTGAAACATCTGCTCAATGCGACATAACTTTAGTCTTTGATATAAAAACGGCTCAGACTCACGGTAAACGTCGAAATTGCTCCGACCAGGTTTCGACCGAGGTCCCAGGTTGAGCCGTTCTTATATCAATTATGAATAACACTCACAAAACTTTTAAAAATATATCCTACGTCTCTTCCAAATTGTTATTTAATAGCACAAATTATAGTAAAATCTTAATCATGAACAAATAATGTGAGTGACAAGGACGGAAAGACAGTTATCAAGACTACATTCGAGCGGTCCCGAGCGCAGCTATTGTTATGTTATGATATTTAAATCTACATAATAGTAACTATAATACTACCTACTAATATAAAATGACATGTAAGAGCGAGTGTGGCTCAGTTGGAGCTCGTGCGACTTTCGATCCGACGCACCCGAGTTCGAATCCCGCTGGCCCCGCACCACTGACTTTCTTAGGTTATGTGCGGAATTAACACTCGCTCTAAAAACGGTGAAGGAAAACATCGTGAGGAAACCGGCATGTACAAGAATTAATCACAAAAATTCAAGGACATGTGACATCCACCAACACGCACTGGGCCAGCAGCGTGGTGGATTATGGCCCATACTCTCTCTATGAGAAAAGGCCCGTGTCCCAGCAGTGGGAACGTGATGATGATGATGATGAATATAAAATGTTAGAAGTAATTAAGCAGAAGAGGAATGCGACATCCAAGACAAACCTATTTAAGGTTTGAAAGGTGTTAGTTAGATGTAAGAAACTGTAAAATTAAAATAAATAAATAAAAAATAAAACCACTAAGGACAGGGCTTGGAGCTAGGAGGGACCTTTTCCGAAGGAAGGCAGTGGACTTCCTTTAAAATGCAAGGAACTCTCCCCATCACGCCCAAGACAGTTTAATAATAGCATTTTTAAAAAGACCTGCGGTCGTACAATGCTTGCTTGACGCTCAGCTCTCGCTTAGCTCAACTCACTCAACTGTTCTCAAATGGCTTTTTGAACTAGCCATCTTGAGTCATTAACAGCAGTTACTTGAGTGTAGACATACCTGCAAAAGGTCACTCTAGGGCACTGACTTATACCATCTCAAATATATTCTTAATATTTAGTAAGAAAAATTAAATTGCTTGTGAAGGATTCCAACCTGCGTCTTCGGAATACCGTCCCGACGCCTTTACCACTTGGCCACCGAGTCATCTGCTCAAGCATCCAAATTTCTTCTATCCTTTTTTATCTCGTCTTATGGACGATTTCATTTTTCTTGTTAGATTTCGCTAAGCATGAAACAATGCATTCAAAACTATTACAAAAATTAACAATATAATTTGTTTGTGTTCTTGTTTCAGTATTAATAGTGTTCGTGGCGTTCGCGATCCACTTCTACCACTCCTTGGTGGTGCAGAAGTGCGAGACTTCAGACCAAGACCTGGAACAGCTGGAAAACATGAAGAGAGACCTCGACACGTCCACCGTTAAAATCAACATGCACTAAAAGTGGTGAAACCTCTTTTGTTGCTGTCGACAGCCAGCGTTGGTCCTGATGAAGAAGTTATTCTTCTGGAAAGAACCAAGTTGACAGATACCTGTTTGGTTCTCACCGCGTTGATGGACTATTCTGCTCAAAAGTACATTATTGACGGCTAGTGTTGATTTCAGACAAAAACTGTGACGACAAAAAAATGATTTTCTAAAAGAACATTGTTGTAGGCGAGTGTTGTTAGCTCAGTAGGTACCGATAATAGACATTTTCGACGATAATTTTATTGAAGAAGTACTAAGCGCCTTATTAATGAACGGTAAATAAAGTTATGTCATGTTTTGTCACTATTCAACTTGCGCTGAAACGAATATGTTAGAAAGAGACAAAATGTTAAGCATTAAATAAGGTTTATTATAAGGGCCTAAGTATCTCGACATGCAGTCATTTTAAGAAGACAGACAGTCATTCAAAGGACACCCGGAATGGCCCTGACTTTTCTGAAAATTTAAGCCCGGGCCTAGGGCCTTACTCTGATTCGTAATTACGAATCTTCGTTCCGTCGGATGAAAGAGACAGCACTATGCGACAGGCATAAGAGTGTCTCTTTTAGTCCGCACGAACAAACGAACGAAAGCAACTCAGAGTAGACCCCCTGGACCGAAATTTTATCTTAGGGAAAAATGCTCAATGTCTATGGTGTCACAGATTTGAGTGACAGGTTGTTCAGGCGTGCGTGTTTAGACAATCAATATGGTGCCAGTATTTTTACTGTTTAGACAATATTGATACCTCATTCAGGTTTGTTGTAATATTATTGAGAGACCTGCTTCCCTCGTGAAATCAATGGTAACGCGCCGAAACGAATTCGAAGTATGTTCGTGCAATTCTTAAAATAATCATAAATATTTTTTTATCGATATCTCGAATTTTGTGACGCAATGAATGCTCACAATTTTAATCGAATCGAATCTTGCTAATGCGAATTTTAAATATTTTTGCACAATCTCAGCCAGTTATACAGGCAGCTAGATTAGGAAAATGTCTCAAAGACGTCATTTTATTCTAAAAAGGTTTGTACTTAAGTTTTGTAGACAAGTGTACATACTAAAGTTTTGTTATTAAATTACAAATTGAAGCAGTAACCGTTACAGTAATCTTACAATAAGAGGGTAGATACAAAAATCTGACCGATCACTCCAATTTATCATGTCCTAAACTAAATTATAAACAGAGCTGTGTTCCTAAACGAATATTTAAAGAATCTCATATAAAACCATTAAATTTATGTAATGTCGACTTAAAAATAGAACACACCTTTCTACCTACAGCTTTAAAAAATATTTAACTTAGCAAATAAACTCGTGAAGTTTGTAAAATAGCTTTCTACGGCTTCCATGTTGCCCAACATCTAAGCAAAGAAGTGGGTACTTTTAAACTTTTGCGCAATGAATTCTAAACATAAAAATAATACTTAAATACATTGAAAAGGTACGTTATGTAACCTTTGGCAGGTTCGTAACGAGACGGAAAGGTTTGAAAGTCTATTTGTAGATCTTTGATGATATATTTTTTATATTAATTTACAAAGTTTTTTGATGCCCTCAATTCCAGCAGTATCTGTAAAATGGCAGAGGCAGTAGCGTATATAAATTGTGACCTCCAGGGTTTTGGATTTTTGAAAAAAACCATCAGTGTTGTTTTGTACATTTTTTCAAAAATCCAACGCATTTTCCCTCACGCAACTCCCTCCAACTTCCTCCCTGCAAGGGAAGCTCCTACCCTCAAAATCTTCCACATCTGCATAGTGTGGTCATTTTGTCTGTGATCTGAACTCCTTGACTCGTGTTTGGTCGAAGTCTCGCATTTCTAAAGGTGCACTTGAACTGGCAATAGTTTTACTGCAATAGGTGGCTTCAATCACCGCGTAAATTGATGCACCCAGAGATGCACTCATGGCCGTACAGGGAACCAATAACGAGTCCGAAAATATTGCAGTAAAACTATGACCCGTTCAGGAGCACCTCGTAAATATAGCGTTTCGAGAAAATTGGAAAAGGGCATTTTAACTCTACTATTATATAAAACCTGTTTTGTGTGTAGCGAGACAACAATTTATAGTTTTTTTTTTTAAATCAATAACGCATGCTTGGCTGTAGTTTAACAAACCATTAATTTTTTCATTACTAGGTCCGAGTCCGAGGTACCAACCGTGGTAGCTCAGTTGGTTTAGAGCGTTTCCTGTACTGAAGGAGGTTTCAAGTTCAAACCCTAGTTGCGGCGAAATATTTGGCATACCTAAAAAAAGTTTGTTAAGAGAGAATGTTGATAAAAGTTTTAGTTAAGGCATGTTAAAGTATTACTGTAACATGGCTGCATTATTTTGTTTAGTTTGATTTATATTTTAACTATTTTTAAACCTTTGAACGTTATAGAAGCAAAGCCGTGCCCCTGCCGAGCTACGCACTTTTCTAATACGTTTTAGTCGGCTCAAGCCGACCTCGGCGTAGAGAGCACATTTCCGTGTCGTGTACAGCCGACCTTGGCGATCAAAGGGTTAAATTGTAGAAAACGATCCTGTGATAAATCTACTTCCTCTATCAAAGGAAATAGATATTTATTCGCAATAAAAAAATGTCTTCCACGTTAGTTATATACACTAGGTCAGTACACAATTTAGCTAGGTGTGAATATATTAGGCTATAACAACGACTGCATGAAAGGATATTGATATTTCTATGTTTGGACGAATTAAAAGCTTTCGTTGATCAGTATTTTATTTGAAAACCTGTGTAAATAAGTTTTGCTTAAGAAATAACTCAAAATATTTGTTGTAATTGATAAAATAAAGATTAATTTAATATATAGCGATTTTATTTTTCTCTGTAAATGAGTAAATCCTACCTACTTTATTAATTAATAATAATTAATAATAATTATATGGGCGCTCATATACGTACCTAAACTACCTAATCAATAAGCGCTACCTACAAGGTCAAATCTCTCAGGGCGTCTCACATTTTGACATAGGAAATATTAGGTCTAACCCAGAGAAATGGAGAAATAGGTTCATTTATCTGGTCCAACTACACTTACAACGATCGATATATAATAATAATACCTATATCAAACAATAGAACCCTCCACAAGCAATTCCTATGATTCACATACAGTCCATCAAATCTAAGAGGTACCGTTTGACGTTTCATATTTTTCAAACCGAAACAACTTTGTTCATACGTACATTATTCAGTTTCGATAACCTTTTTCATAAAACCATGAATTTAGAAAGATTTCATTATTGTATCTAAAAATGTACAATTCTTAATATCTAAATGTAATTGAAAACTTTCAAACAAAGCAAAATAACACATATTTACACAGTAAATAATTTCTAATAGTTATATTCTTGACCTCATTACAAAGTTACGTAGTTAGGTCACTGCACGTAGTGTTGCGACTCTTCGGATACACTTGTATGCAAAAAAATCGTTTACATATACGAAAAATCGAATGTATTATTTACAAATTACACTTGACAACCAAACAAATATTTTTTCATGTGAATGGGATTTATCTCACATATTACGATTACATAACTAAATAGTTATGTAATCGTAAAATATGAGATAAAACCCATTCACCAAAAATACGTATTTATAAATCAAATATATTTGCTTCTTTAAAAAGTTGTCGAAAGCGATTTGTCGATTTTTGATTTTCGCGCCCAAATAAGTCGGGGTTTCTCGCGCTAACGCTGTCGAAATAGTAAATGGAGTCAGGGATAGTGTTTTTTACATTTATTTTTGTGTATGATAGTATGGGTTTGCATATTACAGAGAAATAAACAAATTTTTAACAAGCACATCCATTGATTTTACAATTACAATTTTTTCTTCTAAGTCTTATTTCTACGTCTAAAACTAATAAAAATAAGGTATGTAGAACCCATTCACAAAAATGTTGTTGCCTGATGTTATAAATTAACGACGTTACTGCGCGACCGCATAATGCACTGAATACACAGATACCCTAAAATAAATTAATTTAATTATTTTTAGGTCAATAGGCAAAATCGCAGGTGTCCAAGTCTCTACAATTTTTTTTTTCTGGCAACACTGCCAACTACAAGCGCACGCGGTCCGCTCGGTCGGTTCGGCGTCAGCAGTCTCTCGCCATCTTGGAAGCTGACTGTGCGCGTACTTGCTTTCTCGTTTGTGTTTTACAATTTGTGACTTGGCTATTACTTTTCTGGACTGATCATTCTTTATCCGTTTACCTTGGCAATATTTATACTGGACTCCGAACTAAGCAAGTGTTTATTAATAATGTCGAAAAGAGGACGTACTTTGAACAGCCAGGCTCGTGAATTGGTGGTGAAATTACACGAGTATTTTGAGCGTGAATCTCAAAATGGTGGACTTCTACTGCCAGTTACACAAGTTCGGGATCGCGTCGGTGAAGCTCTCGGTATTGGTAGCCGCACCGTTGGCAAAATATTAAGTGAAAAATATGGGCCTTCGGGGAGTGACAGTAACGTACTTCACACACCGAAAAAACGAAAAAGAAATAAACCTGTGACAGGCATCGATGAATTCGATAGTCATGCTATTAGAAACCATATATACGGGTATTTTACAAGAGGCGAATTTCCAACATTGGCAAAGTTATGTGCAACTTTAAAAGATGCCGGGCTGTATAAGGGAAGCATAGAGTCGTTGAGAACGGTAATAACAGGAATTGGCTTCAGATACAAAAAAGTTGACAAACGAAAAATTGTTATGGAGCGACATGACATAATTATGCAGCGACTAACATTCCTGCGCGAAGTTAAACAAATTATAAACTGGGATAATGTAATATTTTTGGACGAAACCTGGCTAAATTCCAACCATTCTGTGCCGAAAACATGGACTGATGATTCTGAAGCTTCGTGCTCGAAGGTGCCGATAGGAAAAGGTGGACGCCTCATAATATGCCATGCTGGGTCAGCGTCTACAGGCTTCGTGGAAAACTCTTTATTAGCTTTCCAATCCAAAAGCACTAAAGAGTATCATGAAGAAATAGACGCAGTAAGGTTCCGAGAGTGGTTCTTAAATTTATTACAGAATATCCCTCCTAACAGCACAATTATAATGGATAATGCCCCATACCACTCTGTGCAAATTGATAAAGCACCTACGTCAGCCAATAAGAAAGCAGATTTGGTGGCATGGCTGCAAAGAAAAGGAGTGGATGCCGACATGTCACTATTAAAAGCTGAATTATTACAGTTAGTGAAATTGCATAAACCACCAAAACCGACATATGTAATTGACCAATTGGCCGAAGAGCACGGGCACAAAGTCATACGACTTCCTCCGTACCATTGCCAATATAATGCCATTGAACTGATTTGGGCCCAAGTTAAAGGTAATATTTTATAATATTATAATAATAACACGAGTACTTCTAACATTTATAATTTAAACAATGGTTTTCGTCTGCTATCAAATAGTTACATTATTGTTTTACAGGTTATGCAGCAAGACACAACACAAAACCACCCTTCAGTGTCAATAAAATGGAAGGTTTATTAAAGGAAGCATGTGCCCAAGTTACACAGGAAGATTGGAGTAAAGTAGTACAAAAAACAAAGAAAATAATAATGGACGACTTCGAAAGAGACGTACACTTTGATAATGTAATGGACAATCAACTGGTCATTAATTTAAATGACGATGATGACGAAGACGACGATACTAGTACTAGTAGTGAATAAAAAAATATCCTAAACATTTCTTTTATTTAATTATAACAATTGATTTCTTAAAATTCGGATATTATAGTAATCGATCTCTTAAAGTTCGGATATTATAGTAATCGATTTTTTCATCCCATCCCTATCATTCAATTGTCAGAACTGTCAAACGGTACTTCTTAGATTTGACGGACTGTAGTCTAACATCCCTGTGACGTCACAATAGCCTAACATTCCTAAACGTTATATAATAATAATTAATGCTTTATTGTACACCAAACAAGAAATAAACAAGGTACACGAAATATTCTAACAGACTATAGTACAACGGGCGGACTTATCGCTAAAAGCGAATCTCTTCCACTCGTGTATATAGCCAATAACATCCCTGTGACATCAAATAGCTTAACTCATATGATATCACATAGCCTAAAATTTTAGTTGTCACATAACCTAACATTTATATGATGTCACAAAGTCTAGCATTCCTGTGACGTTATATAGCCTAACATTCATGTGATGTCACAGAGCCTAACATTTATGTGATGTCACATAGCCTAACTCATGTGATGTCACAAAGCCTAACATTCCTGTGACGTTATATAGCCTTACATTCATCTGATGTCACATAGCCTAACATTCATGTGATGTCACATAGCCTAAATCATATGATATCATAAATCCTAACATTCCTGTGACGTTATATAGCCTAACATTCATGTGATGTCACATAGCCTAACATTCATGTGATGTCACATAGCTTAACATTCATGTGATGTCACATAGCCTAACAATCATGTGATGTCACATAGCGTAACAATCATGTGATGTCACATAGCGTAACAATCATGTGATGTCACATAGTGTAACATTCATGTGAAGTCAGATAGCCTAACAATCCTATGACATCACTTATCCTAACATTACTGTGACGTCATTTTGGATCAAAAGAATTGACCATGTAGTAGACCTCAACGAAATCAAACAACCTGTTATATAACTCATACGTTTATTGCTAAAGCCGTACAGTACAATTCAGCCTTAGAATTATCCCTACACAACCGAACAAAACAATCATTACTTGTCCAAATTGTTTTTTCGTCGTCCTTCGTTCACATACACAGATCCTGGCCCCTAACTAGGATTCCCTTTATCGGGACCAGGAACTGTAGGGATTAAAGATAGATTCGACTTGATTATTATAAATTATTTACAAAGTTACTATGTACTAAGTTGTATTAGAAAATTATTGTAACATTTATTTTAACTGTGAACTACGATTAGAAAAAAAATACTCATTTAGTTACTTTCATCGAAACGATATTTAATTCACCTTTTACAATTACTAGCTGTACTGGATTTATTTAGGTATTAGATAACATACTTTACAAAAAAAGCTATAGCAATTGTATAAAAAAATCTTTTTTTTTGTTTTTCGTTTATTATATTATATTCAGCCCATATCGTCCCACTGCAGGGCAAAGGCCTCCCTACTTTCCTTCCATTTCTCGCGGTCTTGAGATAGAATGGAATTTTTGAGATGGAATTTTTCGTTTAAATTGAACATTATTCACGAGTGTTTATTTATTGTAGATTTTTATTTTAAGCACACTACACTTTTAATAACTAGTATATTCAATATTTTACTTAAACTATTTTAATAAATGACATTAATAAAAATCTTGCAAAATTGGGGCCATTGCCTTCGAGTCAAACAATGCTTATTACTAAACTGCTTACTTAAACGTCTACTTAAAATATTATTTCGATATATAGCAAGTAACAAACAACATGGTAATAGACAATTTTAAAACTACAGAACGTTAGTAATATAGGAAATCAAAAGAAATATTCTACATACATTTAAATAACCGCGACGCCCGCGTCTACCATAGATCACCGATGACGTCATGAACGGAGCGCACACCACGACCGAAATAATGCTTCCAACCTCTATGACTTCATCGACTCGCCCCAAACTGTATAAAAACAATAAAAAAAAAACCGGGTATTTTTAAAGAAACTAAATGGTCGACTCCGGCGCCGCGGTTTCTTCAAAGCGCGCCCCAGGTGATCATCGATTTGAGTAATCAATTGATATACGCAATAGGCCTACAGTACTGTTAATGGAGAATAAAATGTTTGTCTATTACACACTACAGGGGTATTAAACTATTACTAGAAAAATCTTGCAATACAACTCAGGCTTACAAGTTCCTAAACGAAAGGCAATGAACGGAACAATTATTTCTGTGTGCCATCTCTCATTTACAAGTTAGCCAAGAAATACAGTATTGTGTCAGCTAAAAAGTTGGGGACATCCGAAAAGTCCTCCACGTGTCCTCTACTGGGACCGAAAACGGGGACATCAGGAACAACCCTAATCAGCTACAATTATGACTTATCATTATCAGTTATCACGATTAATATTAATTTTAAATTTATTTTAGAAATTACATGCAAAGTGGGAATTCGGGTCAAAACTGACATTACTTTTTAGAAGCTACATGAGACCGTAGTAATCGCAGCGATTTTGATACCGCGATCGATTCACTATAATACTCGACTTTGATATGGCGAACGCATAGACCGATATTAAAAGTACAACTAATATGTGCAATTTGGCCCTGAGTAATTATTTTTCAGGAGCTTGTCTGATAGAAATGTATGTACCTACTATACAGATAAGTTATGGTGTGGTCACGTTAGTTATTCTGCCGCCGCGCATCGGCGCTGTCAAATAGTAGGTAATGAACTCATATGTCCGCTGACTGGCGCGCCACGTGACCAGCGCGGATTGGTGCGCAAGTGAACGCACTAGGCGATTGTGATGAAGCACCAAACAAAACATATCAACAACTAGTTCTATAAAGCTGGGTTCCCACGGCCGAGTCTATCGCAACAGCAGCGGCAGCCGGCTACGGTCTTCACTCATCACAGCTATAACTTCACTCAGAGCATTAGCTATAGTCATAGCTACCCACGACGGCTCGCGCCATGAAAACCCAGCTTAACACAATTCATAAATATTACGTACATTACATTTCGACGTCATTCATCACCATTTCTTCCCCCACGAGCACTCCGTTCCTTTTCCGTGGGAATTCTTCTTCTTCGTTCTGTTTTGGTTTCTCGTCTTGTTCGTTGATTTTTTCTAAAATGTTCTCCCGAGGCTTCCAGACAACTAGCGACATGGTTGGTTTCTCCAATCTGAAATGAGTTAATTGTGTGAGAACTAAACAGCTTATTACAAGAAAAACAGGTCTTCCAAGACCCAAGACGTCATACTTTTGTTGTTAGATGCAATGACCTACTTTAGGGTCATTGCACCATAATTAATTTTAATTGGTAAGGAAAGAAACGAGATATTTCAGTTTCATAAAGACAGATTGAGACATAGTGAAACACAAGATTTGTACTATTAATTATTCTGTGACCTCAGAAACACCTGCCCAAGATTGGCTCAAAATTGGGATGAATTGACAAATTGGGCCTGCAGTGACTGGAATGATGATGAGAAATAAGTTTAAGAGCACATTCATCACTTCACTTCCTTGAAAATAGAGTTTTGGAGGTTATACTTCTAAGAATGTAATTTATTACAACAATTAAAAAAAGTTATACCATTGATGCATGTATTGACAGCCTGTGGTGTAGCGGTTATACACTATCTATCTAGTTAATTACAGGTGATGTTTATTAAACCTTCAGAATATAAAATTGGAAATGCATAATATGGTTCTGAGAAATCTAAAACTTCAACAAGTCTCTAGTTGCATTAAAATTTCATCTAAATCAGTTTGTTTAGTTGTTCAGATAGTCCGGTCAAATTAAACCAAAAAATAAGAGTGAAGCTACATAAATTTACAATAAGCTGAAAATTGGTGAAAGCGTTCAAAATATAATTATAAATAAAATTTTTAAAGTTCCCCATCTTTCCCCTGTATGGAAAAAAAATATTCAAGGTCAAAGGTCAAAAAAATGATTGCGATTTTCAGCAAAAGTAAGTTTATCATAAAAATACCTCAGACAAAAACTGTAGATCATAAAATTATCTATAAAAAATGTATAAACACTTTTTTCCTACTACCCACCGTTTCTGAGATATAAAGAATCAAAAAGTTGTAATTGTCATAATATGCACACGTTTCCACGCCACCTATGAGGTAGTCTACTTAGCGCGATTTTTCGTGGTTTCCCCAGAAGGCCTATTCCAAGGGTCAGTTATGATCCTGTTTAATTTGAAACTACATATTGCAAACTAATGAAAATTAGCAAAGACTGGAAAAGATAAAAGCTATAGTTCATATGTAATCTCATCACTATAGTAAGAACTTTTGTGTAGTACAATAAAGTATTGAGTACTGAGTATTGAGTATTGAAACTATAAACCTATTCCTATTTCCTACATAGACAAAGTCACAGTTATCAACTAATACTTAATAAACATTACCTTTCAATCAAAACAGCAGGTAGCAATGGTTCCTTTTGTAATTTCTTCACCTCTTCGGAAAGCACTATTGTATGTCCCTTCAGCTTTTCGCTGTCAAGCATCTGAGCACCAGTGTCCATCCATACGTCGTCTGTTTGCAGGGAGTGTGGAGTGTACTGTGATGATATGTGGAGACCATTGAGGTGGGCAGCCATTTTCTCTTCTGTGATCAGCTGTTTTACTGGACTGTGGGACAGTATAATATAATAATACTTTGTCACATGTTAAAAACATTGGGTTGAGTTGTCTAAGATGGCAAAGTCAATACTATTTCCAGATTCAATCAGAATCTTCCCGAGAAGTTCTGACAATGTACTATGCAGTAGAAATTGCATACAAGGTGTAAACATTGGGTAATGTCTAGTGATTTGTGTAAAATGTTTATATCTATATCACTCTCAACCTATCGTGACGGACTTTTTAATTTGTATGTGTAGAGAGTGTGCATAAACATTCTTTAAAACTGAAACATCCTTTCCATAAAGTTATTTTTTAAATAAATAAATATTTGAAGAACCTTAACCAAATAACATTTTACATGCAACAGCCTGTTGCAAAACAAATTGAAAACATTAGAGCTACTTAATTATCATAGACACAATATAATAGTCCGATCTAATGATCTCAATTGGTTGACCTTTTATTTCGTATGTTGATCACCATATTAATGTATAAGTGTGAAGGTGTATTAAGTAGCCATGCAGGTTTTTAATTTTTATATAAAGAAAAATGTAGGTACTTACATTTCTGGCACCAAATCCAAACTTTTTCTCTTGCAATGCAGTTGCAGTGGACTGAATTTGCCGTCCTTAAATGGGTTAGCTGTGAATTGGACAACTTGAGGCGGCGATTGCATGCCCCAGGTAAGGCCGCGGGAGTTCCACGGTGACCCTGAAGGCATCGGCATGGTGTGTGGCTCGGGCTCTGGCCGGGCGAAGGGAGCTGTAGAAGCCAGGGCTTGCTGCGCAAACATTTGCTTCGCCAGTTCATCCGGCTGACTATACTGGTACGACGGATATCCGTATATGTCCATATCCATCCTCGATACAAATCAATCCGAAATTAAGAATCAAATTATTGGAAAACAGGACTCGTATTCTTCGTAATTACCACGATTATTGCATTAATTTCATGGAAATTGTGTAGAAAATACACAATAACAATAACACTTCGCTTGACACTTTCTTTTTTTTCTGACCACAGAATAAGAACAAGATAGATTTTTCTTGAATTTTCTATGGTTATTTCATATAAAAAAATAGGTGACAGTGACAGTGGCGACAGTAGTGTTGTATACATAACAATGAACACGATACCGTTCGATTGTTAATCGTATCGATTAAGTACTATTCGATTATTTTAATTAAAAATCGAACCGGTCGCGGCGAGCCACTAGCCGCCCGCATAAATGTACGAAATAATACGTAGTATCCATTGAGGAATGACACTACCTCAATGGTAGTATCTCTTACTAGTCTGTGACGAAGTTTACGTAGGATGGCCTGGTAAAGCAGTTATTTGCCACGAGCTCAAAATAATCTTTACGAGATGGGGCTAACCAGAAAACATCGATTTTCTGTATTGTAATAGTTGGCTATCAATATTTTTGAGTGATTTTTTATTTTTGCGGCAATAGAATGTATAATACACTCGAGAGCAATGAATCCGGGTCACTTAAAGAATCCTAAAAATCTCGGAAACTAAAAATGCTAGGTTAATGCAATAAATTGTATTTAATAGACAATGTAATACTCCTTAAATGTAGGTATTAAAACTTCTTAGTTATTGTAAAGTTATATCATAAAAAAATCAAATTTGAAAAAGGGCCACTTTCGAAGATGGAACTACGAAATTACAGCATTTGGTTTTGCTTTTGTTTGTAATCTGTCATTTATGTGGGTACATAAACCATGTTGATAGTGCTCTATATTCATTATTCAAGCAGAAATTATGTCGCTTACGCCTGAAGAATGCACCAGAATACTTACAATGCTGGAAACCGGCCGGAGTCAGCGCGATACAGCCAGGACTGTCGGTGTGTCGCTGTCAACAGTACAAAGAGTTCTCCGACGTTACGAAGAAACTGGTTCTAACCTACGCAGACCAGGAACGGGCAGAACCAGGTGTACCACAGCACGAGAAGACCGATACTTGGTGAACACCATGCTTCGAAATCGCTTTCTCACAGGAACTGAACTCACCAATCAGTTTCGACGCCTCGGAGGAAGTAACCCAAGTGCATGGACAGTAAGACGTCGGCTTGCTGAATCTAACTTAAAACCCCTTAGACCTGCAAACGGCCCTAAACTGGAGCGTGGGCATCGTATTTCGAGACTAAGATATGCCCAGAGCCACGTAAATTGGAGTATTGAAGATTGGTCAAAAGTTATGTTCTCCGACGAATCAAAATTTATGCTCTACAAGCACGATGGAAGACACAGAGTGTATCGAAGACCAGGGGAAAGATTCAAGCAAGCATGCATCGAAGAAAAAGTAGCCTACGGTGGTGGGTCTGTACTTGTGTGGGCCGGAATTTCTTCTGAAAGTCGCACAGAGCTGGTGATCATAGAAAACGGCTCTTTAACTAGCGTAAGATATGTGGAAGAAATCCTCAATGATCACGTTGGTCCATTTATGGTCAATTTAGGTGAGGATGCTATATTTATGCATGACAATGCCCGACCTCATACAGGTAGGATTGTGAATGACTACCTTCAAGAGATGAACATTACTCGTATGGAGTGGCCAGCGCGCAGCCCGGATATCAACCCGATCGAGCATGCTTGGGACGAGCTAGGCAGATGCGTAAAACAACGAAACCCTCCCCCAATCACGCTTCGTGAGCTCAAAATTGCTCTCACAGAGGAATGGGAGAATATTCCCCAAAATCGTATAAGGAACTTGGTGTACAGCATGCCAAACCGCGTAAACGCAGTAATGGAAGCACGAGGAGGCAATACGAAGTATTAAAATTCAAGAAAATCGTAATAAAGTTCAAAAATTTCATGTTTCCTATTTTTGTTTTAAGGAGAGATCAGCAGTTTTTTTCTTTATGTAATTTTGTGTTAATAAAATGTATGGTGACTCATATTTTTTTAACTTTCATTTAAGGAGTATTACATTGTCTATTAAATACAATTTATTGCATTAACCTATCATTTTTAGTTTCCGAGATTTTTAACATTCTTTAAGTGACCCGGATTCATTGCTCTCGAGTGTAGATACTTATAACGGCCCTTAACGCACGCCCGAGGCGAGAACACCGTGTCCCGGCTCGTTTTCTATAGACGGGACACTGGTGGACCTTGCTCTTCGTGCGGGGTTGTGTTATCTATGCTTTCATTTGAAATTAGAATGGTTCTCGAGAGTTCTGGCATGGACGTCCGTCATTATTAGAAAATTTCCTTTTAGTTTTGTGTACTTTTATATTAATTAACTTTTAGTAGAGAATCATATTAAAATTCGTACTACCAAGAAGCGCATAGTTATTTTACATCAACGAACCCTACACTAAAGTGGCGCCAACGTGGTAATTTTTTTTTTCTCGTGCTGTGGAGAAAATATTTTTTAGTGCTTGTGTAAAATAACTTGTAATGCGTGTTTATCTGAAAGTATCACAATGGGAAAGTTTACTCATTCGCCGGTAAGAACGCGGTCGCAAAATAGAGATGGTCAGTCTCCGCCAGTTGCTACTCAGGCTGATGGCGCCGAGTCGGCGTCAGCGTCGCCTGGGGGCGGGCCCTCTTCCGCCCCGTCGAGTATCTACGTGCAGGAGGAACCAAATAA
Source organism: Petrophora chlorosata (assembly GCA_951640565.1). NCBI lineage: Eukaryota > Metazoa > Arthropoda > Insecta > Lepidoptera > Geometridae > Petrophora > Petrophora chlorosata. Next base: position 8,608,434 of record OX621209.1, read on the forward strand.
TGCCGTGACGATGTCCCAGCAGGATTTTGTTTCGCTGTTTGCGTCACTACAAAGAACTCAGGCTGAGTTTTGCCAGTCGCTTCTCCGGGAAGTTAGATCCTCAGCTGTTGCGGAGAAAGCGAGCCGTGAGCCAGGATCAGCTGTCGGTGCTAATTTTGTACAGTGCCAAGCTCGATTTTCCGGCGCGCCTGGTGAGTCAGTCGAGAATTTTTTGGATGCGGTAGAAATTTATAAAAGTGCGGCAGGTGTTACCGACGAAAACGCTTTGAAAGGCCTAGCACTACTTTTTTCACATCATGCCGGCACTTGGTGGCAAGGAGTAAGAGTACATCTTACAACTTGGAAGGATGCAGTAGACAGCATAAAAAACGCTTTTGGAGCTCGTCGACCAGCATTCCAGATATATAAAGAATTATTTGCTATGACACAAAATGGCATGAACACAGAAAGATTCGTAGCTCAAGCTCGTGCACTGCTGGCAAAATTGCCTAGAGGTGACCTAAGCGAAAAAGTGGAGCTGGACATGGTATACTCACTTTTAGATGTCTCCGTCCGAGGGAAAGTGGACCGTGACTCAATCACGAATTTTGAGGCTCTATTAAAGAAATGCAACAGTATCGAGGACGCTATAATGGACGCAAGGCCGTCGTACCGACAACATTGGGCGGCTGGCCCGAGCGGGACCGCACGACCATCGCTGTTTCAGTCGTCGCCGTGCCGCAAAGCTAGTGCCAGCTTGCCGCGCGCGCCTCCCGCAGGCGCTGGGGGCGTCGCCGGTGGGCCACGCATGCCTACTGCTGCAGGTACGGGCGCACCCGGTGATGCGCTACGTGCACCGCCTGTGCTTCCAGGGGCATCTCCTGCTTCAACTCTGGCTCAGCACCAAACAGTGAGTCAAATCGTGAAGCGTACATACTGTGCGTATGTAAAAAAGTAAGTGAACATTCAATATCTAACTGTCCTAGACTTCGCAACAAAAACAATATTTCTCAAGTGCCTGTGCAAGTGCTACCGCCTAGTAATAATAATAATCATATTGCATGTTATGGCTGTGGGGCTATTGGTGTTATCCGTACAAATTGCTCTAGATGTAAGAGTGAGGAGGTATTTTATGCTATTGATGATACAACTAACATGCTTGCTTGTAATAATAATTTTGTACAGGGTTGTACTCAGGCTGATGTCAAAGTAAATATTTTGAATGAATGTGAACAGGGCTGTACTCAGGGCAATATTGCTAATGATTCGTACATTGCTGATAGTTCTTCAAATATAAACAAAGCTAATTATAATATTAATAAAGCTGATATACAGGGGGAGATAAAGCTTGCCACGCGTTGCAATTCGGCTCTCAAGGGGGAGTGTGCTTCTTCTTCCTCGCCTGTTGATTTTTCTCAAAATGATTTTAAGAGGCCAATTTTAGATATTGAAATTTTGGGTGCTAAAGGGACTGCTTTAGTGGACACAGCTGCTAAAAGTTGCATAGCTGGTCACTCCCTGTATGCACACTTATTGAAACAAAACCATCCTTTTCGTGCTGAACAAAGGTGTATAAAACTTGCTGATGGTGAGTCAAGATTAATGAATGTGTTGGTAACAAAAATACACGTTAGAATTTTGCATAAAATGGTACCAACAGATTTTGTAGTTTTCCCAGAGGCAAGGAACAATCAATCTTTGTTAGGTATAGATTTTCTAAATCGGGCAAACCTAGTTTTTGACTTCGGTAAATCGATGTGGTTTTTCTCTGAAAATATAAATAATAAGTTTGATTTGCGTTTCGAGCCAGGTAGTGTTAACCAAGCAATACATGCATGTGAGAACCAGAGTGTGACGCTTTCGCAATTGCTTGTCAATTACAGTGACCTTTTCAACGAGTCCGGTGAAGCCACAGATTGCACGGAGCATTTCATAGAAACAGGCGACCACCCACCCGTTGCAGTGCCACCGTACCGCACGACTCCGGCTCGAGCAGAGGCGTTGCAGAAGGAGATTGAGAAGATGCTGGCTGAGGACATCATCGAGGAGTGCGAGTCAGCATGGTCATCTCCAGCACTGCTCGTACCCAAGCCTAATGGATCTTTTCGCTTTTGCGTGGACTACCGTAAGCTAAATCAAATTACTAGATCTGATACCTACCCGATGCCAAAAATTGATGAACTGCTAAAAAGGACAAAGAGAGGCTGTGTCATGAGTACGTTGGACTTAAAATCAGGCTACTGGCAAGTGCCAATCAATCGTGATAGGGATAAGACTGCATTTTCGACATCTACAGGCACATACCGCTTTAAACGCATGCCTTTTGGTCTTAAAACTGCACCCGCCACATTCCAGCGCCTTATAGACCGTTTGTGCTCTTGTCCTAAGTTGAAGAATGTGACTTTGTTAGCATATCTCGATGACATTTGTATTATATCGGAAAATATGAGTCAGCATATAGAGGATCTGCGTGCTGTATTTGAGAGACTTCGCGAGTTCAGGCTGCGAATGAATAAAGAGAAGTGTGTGTTTGCACGTGACTCTGTCAAGTATTTAGGTCATGTGATTTCGAAAGATGGTATTTTACCTGATGAGGGTAAGGTTCAAGCGATCCTTGAGATGAAGAAACCGACTTCATTAAAGCATCTTCGGACGTTTCTCCAGACTGCCTCTTGGTTCCGAAAATTTATTCCCGGTTTTTCAAAACTTGCAGAGCCGCTATCAAAATTGACAAGGAAGAACGAGCCTTGGCGGTGGGAAACTGAACAAACTACTGCTTTTGAAGATTTGAAGAGTCGTCTAGCATCGCCACCGATCCTCATTCAACCAGATTATTCAAAACCTTTCGTATTGAGGACTGACGCTAGTAATTACGCGCTGGGTGCCGTCCTCCTACAAGGTGAGGGTGCAGAGGAAAGGCCAATTGAATATGCGAGCCGTCTACTCTCTTCTGCAGAACGAAACTATTCGGCAACGGAACGAGAAGCCTTAGCTGTAGTCTGGGCTGTTGAGCGTTTCCGTTGCTACATCGAAGGTCACAAAGTGGTGGTTGGAACGGACCATCAACCTCTGAAATGGCTTTTATCATTAAAATCGCCATCCGGCCGTCTCGTAAGGTGGGCGTTAAAACTTCAAGCCTTTGATCTGTACTACCAATATACGCCAGGAAAAGTGAACGTGATTGCAGACACGCTTAGCCGTCCAAACTGCGACGAGAAGTCCTTTGCTGCATGTGGAATCTGCTCAGTCACAGTAGACTTACCTGCGCGAAGTCCGTCAGAGCTTAGACGTAGCCAGCTTGCAGATCCTGAGCTGAAGAAGATTATTAACGACCTGGAAGGAGAAGTGGAGGTACAAGGTTGCCATTGGTCAGGCAGAGGTTACTTGATGGTACAAGGGGTACTCTACCGTTTTAACCCTGACTCTGATAGTGAGGAACCTCAGCTTGTGGTTCCCGTCGACTTGCGGGAGGAAATATTGAAAGAGTGTCATGACTCTCCTTTTGCAGGACATACAGGAGTTGAGAGGACGTATCTAAGAATCGCGCAACGCTTTTATTTTCCAGGGATGCGCCGCATAATATCAGAATATGTGAAAACCTGTATGTCGTGCCAGCGTTATAAAGCGTCGAATGAAAAACCGCCAGGCTTGCTGCAGACGCCGGTTCTTCACCAAAGAAATGAGGTTCTAGCGATTGATTTATTTGGTCCCCTCCCACCTGGGCAAAACAATGAAAAGTGGATTTTATTAGTGGAGGATACAGCCACTAGATGGGTTGAATTATGCCCACTACGAGAAGCGACTGCGGAGGCATGCGCGCGTCTTCTTATAGAAGAATACTTTCTGCGATTTGGTCTCCCGCGCCGCATCATTTCGGATAACGGCGTCCAATTCATTTCTGCAGTGATGCAACAGTGCATGTACATCTTAGGAATAAAGCAGGAGCTGTTGCCGCTGTACCATCCTCAGGGTAACCCTGCTGAGAGGAAGAACAGGGATCTAAAGGTACAGCTTGCTCAATTAGTAGGAACGGACCATTCCTCATGGCCTACTCACCTGCCTGCCATCCGGTTTTCGATGAACACTGCTCGTTGTCAGTCTACTGGAACAACACCTGCATACTTAATGTTCGCCCGAGAGTTAAGATCGCCGCTTGAGGTCACGAACGATCCTCGTAAGGTACTGGAAAAGGAAAACTTTGTTCCGCAGATAACACCTTACCTTCGGAGATTCCTGAATTCTTTGGCTACGATCCGAGAGAGAGTAGAGGATCAACAGGACCAGAGGAAAGTGTTCGCTGATAGATCCCGGCGTGTCGGTGACTGTATTGAGGTTGGTGATAAAGTGCTACTCGCTACACACGTTTTGAGCAACAAATCGAAAGCTGTGAGTTCAAAATTTGTACCGAAGAAGGATGGACCATACGTAGTTACTCAAAAAGTGAGTCCTACTACGTACCGGGTCGCTCCAATAGGTGATCCTAGCAAGGATTTGGGAAAATTTCACATAAAAGAAATTACCTTGTATCACAGTCGCGATGCTACCCCACCGGAACCCGTAGTTCCAAAGCTAACTCGTGGTAGGCCTCGTAGGGAGCACGTCAGTGAACAGGATGGTCTTGTGGAAAATAATCTTGATGTTGTTGATAATCAAGTGAGTGATAATGTTCTTGAAAATGTTGTCAATGATAATGATTCTGTTTTGTGTAAATTTAATAATAATTGTAATGATGTTATTCCTGTGTTTCTTGAGTCTGCGAACTCACAATTGACGACTTTGCCAGCACATGAGCGAGGACGCGGCTATCATGTACTGGAGGGGGAGGATATAACGGCCCTTAACGCACGCCCGAGGCGAGAACACCGTGTCCCGGCTCGTTTTCTATAGACGGGACACTGGTGGACCTTGCTCTTCGTGCGGGGTTGTGTTATCTATGCTTTCATTTGAAATTAGAATGGTTCTCGAGAGTTCTGGCATGGACGTCCGTCATTATTAGAAAATTTCCTTTTAGTTTTGTGTACTTTTATATTAATTAACTTTTAGTAGAGAATCATATTAAAATTCGTACTACCAAGAAGCGCATAGTTATTTTACATCAACGAACCCTACACTAAATACTTGTTTATATTTTTGACATCCATGGATATTGGTGGCTGTTCACAGACCAGCTAACGAGTAAGCAGTAGGTACAATAGGGGATCGGACAGCAATCGAGAAAAAATCTAAAATGTATTTAGAACGAATGTTCGTCGAACCAGAAAATTAGTCAATCAATATTTTTGTGAAAAATAATGATTTATATTTTTAAATTGATAAATAATTCTGACATTTTTAATCTGTTCTTCATCTCAAACAAAACAACAATCACAGCGCATGACGTCATTTGTAGGCAAATGCCGTGAGTCAAGCTTGTGTTTATTTTACTTTTTTACTTTTCATAAAATGTATTTTTGCTATTTTTTTGCCATTACTACAATATAGTCCCCAAACTTCTCAAAACGTATTAGAATCCCTTTGCAAGTTTTATTTCGAAGAGTTTGTCGTTTTCTACCTACATATGACATCACAAGTTTTGAGGTGACCTTTTGCGCGGCAATATTTGAAACATAATATTTAAACATAGTTTTAGGTACTTTTAGAGCGTTATATAATTAAAATAGTATTTTTCATGGCTATATATGTATTCATTGTAGTTAATTTAAAACACTTTCTGAAAAGTTGTCCGATCCCCTATATTATTATTTACCAAGCTATCCCGATTTGGTTATATAGCGAACTTTCGGGAACCACGTGTTTAATTGAGATGATAATTATCATATTATTATTATGTCCTTTTCCGGGCTGCAGGCACCTGGCTATCTCTGTGCCAAATTTTATCAAGATTTGTTCCTCTGTTTAGTCGTAAAAAGGTAACAAATAGACTACACTCCTAAACTACTGAATGAATTTTGGTGGGTAGGTACGGGTACTTGAGGCCATGGAAAAGAACATAGGATACTTTTTATCCCAGAAAACAACGGGCGAAACCGAGGGGCGTCACTAGTCTATAATATTAGCACAGAATACTGTGAATTGTGATATTAGTGTGGACAGTTGCTATTTATTTAGGGACCCTGAAGGTATAATCTCTACAGGTGTTATCGGCATACGTACTGTAACTATTATCATGGACTAAATATACTTGTATATTTAGTCCTTTAATATACTTGTATATTTAGTCCATGCTATTATAAGTAGATAGTTACAGTACGTATGCCGATAATACCTACTCTAATAAAACAAATACTAACTTATAGAATATAAAAGTTAAATGATCAAACCGATAATCGATTACACAGTAATTCAATTGTTTAGTAATTGGCATAAAAATGTATAGTAAATAATTTTAACATACCTACTTACATTTTTAACAAGGATGTATATACATCTTTACCAAAAAACAACCGACCGCTTCTCTGATGTATCTTTGAAATCTAAGGTTGAATATCGATGAAATTTATAGGGGACCACCTTGAAGCTCTACAGAACCCAAGGAACGACGAAAATAATTTTCCGAATCGGTTTATAAATGATGAAGTTCTGAGGTAACAAACATTAATAATTTTTAGAAAAAAACAAAAACCGACTTCAATGTATCTTCGAAGTTCAAGGTCAAATATCGATGAAATGTATATGGGACCACTTCGTAGCTATACTGAAACCAACGCAAAAAGAATTTATAAATGACGGAGTTCTGTGGTAACAAATGCAAAAAATGGTAAAAAAACAATCGAACAGAAAACCTCCCTTTTTTAAAGTCTGTTAAAAAATGAAATGAGAACCTCCTCTTTTTTTTAATTCTGTTAATAGCAAGACATTATCTAGCTCGTGGATTGCAAGATAAGAAAGTCCTAAATATTCGCAAAATACTTACATAATATAAGTTAAGTAGGTACCTAGAGCACAGAATACTTATCTAAATAATCCTAGATTTGACCGCCTCCGTGATGGTGTAGTGGTTGGGCAGGTTGGCTCAAATCTCATACATCACTGAGGTTGCGGGTTCGATTCCCGCAACGGGACAAATGTCTGTGCACAGAGAAAAAAGCGCAAGCATTTGTTTCGTGTCTGGGTGTTGTGTGACCATGGTCCTCATAGTTCCTGGTTCCCTAGATACAGGGAATCCTAGTTAGGGGCCAGGATCTATATGTGATCGTTGGGCGTTATTTATTATTATTATTATTTACTAGCTGTTGCCCGCGACTTCGTACGCGTAGTGTAGTGGTAATTCATCATGCTTCCGACCATTTTCCGTCCCAAAATACTCCCGTTCCAGCTCCCATCCTGCTCCTTTCTCATTACTGTACCGCTTCTATTCTGTTACCTTCCCACTCGTATCCTGTTATCGTCCTGGTTGTATTCCGTAACCGCCGCGTTCTGGTCCTGATCCTGTCCTTCTCCTATACCGTTACCGCTCCCTACTATCCCGTTACCGTACCGCTCCGCTCCTGCTCCAGTCTCGCTTCTATATCGTTACCATTACGCTCCTATCCTGTAACCATCCCGCGCTTATCCAATTTCCATGCCCTTCTTATCCCGTTTTCATCCCGTTCCACTCCCAATCCTAATTACCAAAGTTATCTTTAAAAACATAAACTCTCATTCCTTTTGTCCGCTCTCGTAATGATCCCCTTATAGAACTTACATACCAAACAGCTTCATAGGTTTTTGGTTTTCGAGGTGTGATGTGTGTGTGTGTGTGTGTGTGTGTGAGGGAGTGGATTATTTTTATATTTAGATATATACATTTTAGCAAGTTCTTTTAGGGATGTTTAAAAATTGGTGAAACATGTATTATAGTTTCTTTGACTGAGTATACGTATCAAATGTCATCGTTTAGTTTAATAAACATATTACGGGACCACGGAGGCCGGGTAGAAATAACACGGATGGGATTGCCATCGGGGGGAACTGCCATGGACCCTTTACGATTTGTACGCAAAACTGACGGTGACGGTGCGCCGCGGCGCGCCGCGGCGCACCGTCACCGTCAGTTTTGCGCCGCGGCCGTTCCGGGTCCGGTACGGTGTTGCTGTGCTTTTTGTTCGTCTATACCAGCAGTTCCTAATAGTTGTTCCACGGAACCCTAGGGTTCCGTGAACGGGTCACTGGGGTTCCGAGAATTGCCAACGCTGGCCGGCATAATCGATATACTGACCCGCGCAAATGTGCTGAATCAATTTCGATAAAATGTATATGGGACCACCTCTGAAGTATGACCTACCAAACAAAAAAAGAATCATCAAAATCAATTTATAATTGGCGGAGTAATCGCGTAACAAACATAGAAAAAAATATACAGTCGAATTGAGAACCTCCTCCTTTTTAAAGTCGGTTAAAAATATGAGTTGGGCTTCCGCCAAAATTAGGTAGATAATTTAGTGTTCCATAGCTAAAAAAAATTGGGAACCGCTAGGTAAAATTCCTCTACTAATTTCCAAGGCGACATAATCGCATCGGCAAAAAAGCCTTTTGCAAACTGATAAAAAAAAAGCTCCGGTGCAGGTCCAGCGCCATGTCCATAAAACCCGTCACCGCGAGTCAGAAAAACGCCCCTTGATAAGACGTGCTATCTATGGGTGGCTCGATTTAAACAGCTAATTTGCCTTGCAACGGTACTCAACGTTATACCACTCCACCAGCCACCGCCACCGACACCGCCAATGGTCGCCGCGATCTCGCAGCGTAAACTCGCCCCTGATAAAGAGCATCGGACATGCTCGAAACCTAGGTCGACTAATTCGACAAACTACGTGAGTCCTAGCCGTGTTATTAAATATTTATAATGAATCAAACTCACGAAAACTTTCATACTAAAATTGCTAATCGGTAGGTACTCAACGTTGTTAAATTGCGTAATAACTCCAGTTTTCGTAAACCGATATTTTTAAACAAAGTTTGTTATGTAGCCTAGGACTCCACAAAACATTTTTTAGAATACCATCATAAACTCTCAAGGTAAGTAATAAACCAGTATAAGCTGAGCCATGTGCACAAAGGGTCTGCTATGTTCCGTGGTTCAACTAATAGTGGACACTTATATATTTTCCTAAATTCCATCATAACTTCAATATTACTGGACCGATTTTGATGAAACAAAGCCTATGTGTAGCGCCGGACTCCATAGAACATATTTCAAAAAACTGCATTCAAATTCGTGCCCTAGTTTCTGAGTTTATCCCGGACAGACAGACAGACAGACAGACAGACAGACAAAAATTTTAAAAATTGTATTTTTGGGTTCTGTTACTACCATATACTCCTAAAAAAATTGATTTTCAAAAATATCTTCAATGTACAGTAACCGCTTCGTTACAGTTTTATTATAAGTATAGATTATAGATACTACCTATTTGTAAAGGTACTTCTACTTTTACCTAGTATCTTGAATTTTCGCAACAACGCAGCGCCACGTAATTATTACACAATAAAAATTAATTATTTATTTTACTGTTTCTGTTATATGTCAAATAAAAACATGTATTATAAATGTAATTTATATTCAAGTCATAAATAGAGACATCTCTACCGTAAACATAATGTCGAATGAGCGAATTCTGTCTTCCGTATTCCCTTCCAAATTCAATGGCCTTTTACCCGTCGTGAAAGGTGTTTATAGTAGTTATTCTTTTGCTTAGCCTGAGGAACTGAAGAACTGGAATAGGGGATCGGACAACTTTTCAGAAAGTGTTTTAAATTAACTACAATGAATACATATATAGCCATGAAAAATACTATTTTAATTATATAACGCTCTAAAAGTACCTAAATCTATGTTTAATATAATATGTTTCAAATATTGCCGCGCAAAAGGTCACCTCAAAACTTGTGATGTCATATGTAGGTAGAAAACGACAAACTCTTCGAAATAAAACTTGCAAAGAGATTCTAATACGTTTTGTGGAGTTTGGGGACTATATTGTAGTAATGGAACGAAAAAATTAGCACAAATACATTTTATGAAAAGCAAAAACGTAAAATAAACTCAATCTTGACTCACGGCATTTGCCTACAAATGACGTCATGCGCTGTGATTGTTGTTTCGTTTGAGATGAAGAACAGATTAAAAATGTTAGAATTATTTATTGATTTAAAAATATCAATCATTATTATTTCACAAAAATATTAATTGACTGATCTTTCTGGTTCGACGAACATTCGTTCTAACTACATTTTAGATTTTTTCTCGATTACTGTCCGATCCCCTATTATAATTTTATTACATAAAACAAAAAAAAAACTTATTTGTAGCAAAAAGGAAAAATGTGGATGGTATCCAGAACGAAAAGCTTATTGGAATAGTACCGATTCAACTTTATTTTTAAATTCTAAAATAAACAAGAAAATGACATGCAAATAGATATTATCTTAAAAAAATACAAGAAGTTGCGATAGTAGGTACCTAATCTACATAATATTATAATGAGGCATTGTTAAATTATAATGGAATCATAAACTTAAAATAAAAAAGCAATTACGTTTTGACGTCAAATGAATGAAGTCATGTTTTGCAGGTTTTTTAATACAATTAATACACAATAAGTGATAACAATAAACAGTAATGGCAGGCGTGGCGGCAGGTGGAGTATACTACACAAGAGACTAAATTTTTGCAAATTGCTGGGGAGTCTTATTCATCGGTAATAATTTCAGTCAAAGGCAAGGATCAGGCTTGCTATTTACCGAGTAGACACATGGAAAAGGGCAAACTAAGCAAGCACTGTGTGGTGCGCCCGCGTCTACGCCGCCTTTGGATGCCTCGGCCGGCATTTCGGGCCCGATTCTGGTTTACCTCTCGCTTGGCGTGGCGATTGTATTATCTGTATCCCTTTAAGAGGATATAGCACAGCCGCGGCCAGTGAGCACTAGGTATTTGAATAATGGTTTACGGTCTCGCAGAAAATGCGTAAATTAAATTAAATAAATTAACTAAATAATAATAATGATAATAATTTAACTAAATTCGTATCAATTTCAGATTTTTGTTAAAATTAGCGTTTCGGGAGAAAACGTTTCTACCACACTAAATCTCAACCAAATTTGGTAATTTTGGTCTCAATTTCTTAAACGGAGAATAAACTAGGTTTGTAGTTGTTTTCCTTTTTCTTAGTTTATGTTTATTTTTAAAGTTAACAGCTTCCAAACTTCAAAAAATATTTTCGCGTAAATATCGAGTGTTTTGGGTTCATTTATTCAAATTCTATAGGAATTATCAAAAAAATCAAAACCTACAAACCTCAATAATGGTAACATCTCTTACATGTCCAAACTTCATCGTATTTGGTTAATGTTTAGGGGTAGAAAAACGTTTTCTCTTTTTGTATAAAATTTCAGCGTGCCGTTCCCTCTTAAGTGATACCTGGGTATAATAACACAGTTTCGTTGAGTTTTTAATGTAAATTTTTGTTTTATTATATAAAATTATACATAAAATACAGTTCGTTTGAAACATATTTATATATACACTACGTACAATCAGACTAGGTCTATATTTCACACAATTACCCGTGCAGTGTAAGGGACGTAGCAGGGCCGGTAATCTAAAAGTAAATAAAACAGATATGAAACCCCTGCATCGTCTGTTGCCATGGATATTCACGTCATGGATCTGCAGATATCCATACAACAAAAAAATGTCATAATCGTATCATTCTACCTAAGTCAGCTATAGTTCGTTCATCGTAAAAAGTCCCTTCGTCCAAAACTTTTTCCAAGTAAGTAAGGGATTTTTTACGATTAACGTTATGTACCATACCGGTAGTTTTTTTATTAACGGACCACGGCCATGCCACGTTTACGTTCCTAACACTGCATGGATATGGAATAGCACGGATGTATCAATAGACCTTTACTCGATCCTATTTTTTAACAACAGCGGTTTTTCCTACTTTGTAACAACAGCTATATAGCCTACGTCACACTCCGACCATAGACAATAACATGATTAATTATTGAATAGGGGATTAGACAGTAATCGAGAAAAAATCTAAAATGTATTTAGAACGAATGTTCGTCGAACCAGAAAATTAGTCAATCAATATTTTTGTGAAAAATAATGATTTATATTTTTAAATCGATAAATAATTCTGACATTTTTAATCTGTTCTTCATCTCAAACGAAACAACAATCACAGCGCATGACGTCATTTGTAGGCAAATGCCGTGAGTCAAGCTTGTGTTTATTTTACTTTTTTGCAATTTCATAAAATGTATTTTTGCTATTTTTTTCGTTCCATTACTACAATATAGTCCCCAAACTCCACAAAACGTATTAGAATCTCTTTGCAAGTTTTATTTCGAAGAGTTTGTCGTTTTCTACCTACATATGACATCACAAGTTTTGAGGTGACCTTTTGCGCGGCAATATTTGAAACATAGTTTTAGGTACTTTTAGAGCGTTATTTAATTAAAATAGTATTTTTCATGGCTATATTTATTAATTGTAGTTAATTTAAAACACTTTCTGAAAAGTTGTCCGATCCCCTATTAAATAGATAACACTGAATTAGTGGATTAGAATAATTGTTTAAATGTTGTTTAATTATTGTAACGTGGTTTTATCAATTATATACATTTTTTACAGTTGTTTCATGATTACAAACTAGTGATTGTACATTTTGGCGCCAGCAGCAGTTGCGCCACTAGTAGTTTATTAACTTTATTATCTAATCATCAATTAAATAATGTAACTAACTCATCATAATTCTTAACTAAATATTTAAGCTACTAACGTTTCTTTAGTCGGTTAATTTATTGTAAAATAACATTCTTGATATAACGTAATGAACATGATTTGTAAACTCGTAGTTCGTATAAAAGTGACAGCTATGCTTGACAGCATTCATTGTGAATTAATAAGCGCTTTAAGGCGGAAGCTCTGCCCAAAAATATAAATGTTGGAACCTAAACGACGTTTTGTTTAAAACCAAATCCCACGAACCTTCACAGAATAAAATAAATAAAACAATATTTAAGTAGCGATATGACTTAAAATTAATGTCCCTTGCGTGTTTTTCTTAGTTTAGATGTTAACACTAACTAGTAATTAGTACAATAGTATCATTTCTGAATTGACTGATAACTTACTTTTCAAAATTAAGATAAGGTACCGTGTTGTGTAAACATAATGGTTGTAGGGTCACAGGTAAGTATCCTAAAAATCATTATAAGGGTTATTTGATGTTTATTTTTTTGTCCTTATTCATAAATCTTATAATAAGCAGCATTTCGCTTTGTCGTCCCCTTACGTCGGCAGCTACCCAAGTCTCGTTGCTGATCGATGTCTTGAAGTTATCCCTCATTATTTCAGCCCGTCTCACTTTTGACTTCAATGAGAGATTCTGACACATCGTCAAGTCGGCCATAACTTGAAGACTGACGGATTCTGAAACAATAAAAAAACTTAAAACTAATCAATTTTCATAAAATCGATCTACTTATTTTCTATTGTTGTTTTAGCTGTGAAAGTATTAAAAAATTAACAAAGATTACATACCTATCAAGTAAATTATTTCTTTTAAGTACCATATTAGTTTTTGGTAGTTATTGGGGGCAATCATTCCCGAAATCCCCACTGGTTTTGCGTGTCTATCGCAATAGGGATATTGGATTATTTTCCCGAAATCCCCACCTGTAAGGATGGTCAGTTCGGATGTCGGGAATAACCCTAATAGAATATACCATTGCCAAAAATAGATAATGTAATGATTGACATTCTAATTTTTATTTTCATAACCTTTATTATTATTTGATAATTTTGAATGGTAGGTAATAATAAGATTTAGATAATGAAATTTAATTTATTAAAAATATATTAGAAGGTACCTAACTAGTAATTTAAGTCTTTATAAATATATGGATTATGAAGTCTGAAATAAATGATTTTAGTTTAATTTAATTACTATTGACCTTTTACTATTGATTAGTACGCATTACCTACATAGGTGCAAGTAAGTTTAAACTTTCTAAATTGTTAAGTCCAAGAGTTTTACCACTTTTACAAGTAAGTAATTTTATTTGAATGATTAAATAAAAAATAGCAAGTATTACTAATTTGTGTATATATATTCTTACAATTACATTTTACACAACATCATTTGAATAATGTAATTTAGACTAAAATAATCTTCATAGTTTTGCTGCATACCTACATAGCTAAGCTACATGTTTGCATATAAAGTTACACATTTTTTACCCTCATTATGTAGATATATTCTTGTTCGAACAAATCTATAACTGTAACCGCAAGTCTAATAAAAACTGGCTCCGGTACCTTTAAAATGAATTTAAATTATTTTCCGATCAGTTTTTCGTTTATCTCTTGAGAGAAATTCTATGTAGGTACTAGGTGGTAGGTACTATTAGATATATAAGCTAGTGTGTATTTACGGACCTTTTTTTTGCGATAAAATCTATAAGCGTTGGTATACTGCGCAAGGAGTGCCTAAGGAGTGGCGATTGCGTCTCTCATTATCCAGCAAAACAGACATCGACACAACATGAATTTCAAGAGCTTCACTGCTGAATTATAAAAGGTTTGGGTTTAAGATTAATACTTGTGAAACACCGGCATACGATCCGTCCATACCTATGTCAAATTTGATTATGCACTTCCAGTGGCTTAGCTAGGTAACCAAAGGCCCTAGGGCATAAAATAAACTAGGGCTCCAACTAAACTATTTAAAATCGTTTGTTCCGTATTCGTCGCGTTCCGAACTCTGGTTTATTTATATTCCGAATGTGGAAGAAATGTTCACTAGTTTAATTTATAGTTTGTAAGTCAGAGCCCGAGGTGCCACCTGGGCTTGGAACCCCGGGGCACTGCCCCGTCTAGCCCTCCGGTAGCTACGCCACTGTGCACTTCTTAAAATAACCGAGTTCAGCTTCTATTTCACAGCCGATGAGTTTATTGAGTAAAGTGGACAATCTCGGCTCCTGAGCTAGAATTTAATGAAATCTTGTCTATATTGTCAAGCACAAAAGATTCCAAGCATCCTCGCTGCAGTTGGCTCATCAGTTTGTCAAAGGCGATGAGTAAGAGCGGTACAGAATATTATGAAATATTTATAAAATAAATATACAAAACTCTTTATTACATACTAGTTTACAAAATAAATTAATAACAATAGTATAAAATTATTTACTATGGTAGTGCAATGGGCGTTCGTATCGCTTAAAGTGATCTCTTCCAGACTACCTTTGGATGGACAGTATCGAAAAAAGAAGTAGACGGCGGTGGTGTACAATTAGATACAATACAATGCAAAACAGCAACAGCATAATGAGTGGTCTTATCGCTAAGCAGCGATCTCTTCCTTACAACCTAGTTAACTTATACCTAGTTGTTTTAAAACTAATGTAATTTTTGAGCTATTTCAGTTAATACAGCTTAGGGTACTCACTAATAATTTGTTCTTAATTATTTTATTTATCGCTTTGTCAATATTTCAGTAGGTAAGAAAGAATTTTTGTCGCAGACAGTAGGTAAATAAAGTATATACGTATGAAGGTGATGTGTACTTAATGGAAAATTATGCAACTAAGTAAAGTCATGAAACAAAAGATTATAATTTTTATTGTTTGTTATTGTGTTTCCCAAGTCCCACTTGCATTTATTATTACTTTGACATGTATAAATTACATTAGATGCGTATCTGCAATCTTAGGTTTTCAGCCTTAAAATTATTGATGTGATATAAAGAAAAACTGTCGTCGTCATCATCATCATAATCAGCCAATGACTGGTTTTATGCTTCATGTAATCAGCCCATCACGTTCCCACAGCTGGGACACGAGCCTTCTCTCATAGAGAGCAGTATTGGCCATAATCCACCACGCTGGCCTAGTGCGCGATGTCTCATGTCGTTGATTTTTTGTGATTCATTCTTGGACCTTGGACATGCCGGCTTCTTCACGATGTTTTCCTTCGCCGTTTTTGGAGCGACTGTTGAATCCGCATATAACTTAAGAAAGTCAGTGGTGCGAGGCCTGCGGGATTCGAACACGGGTACGTCGGATCAAAAGTCGTAAGTTCTTCCACTAAGCCACGCTCGTTCTATATAAGAAACGCTGTACCACGGGTTAACAGCTAAAAATGCGGTAACCAGTGACTGTGATGCAATCAGAGATGTGAGGGTACGAGACGTGAGCGGATGAAATTAAATTTGGCTCTTTGTTTTTTATGGAATTGAATAATAAGGTGTGAAAGTCGTTCGCTTGATGGTAAGTGACACGCCGGCCCATAAAAGTTGCAGTGCCATCCAGAATTTTTAATACCATAATTGTAGGTATAGTGCATTGCGCTGATCAGCCCGAGATATCAGATATGCCCATGTGCCTGTGTGCATGTGATCGCATGTGCCTAGTAATTTTGCTGGCTACAATGCCCTTCAAACGAAACACAGTAATGTTTGCGCACTACTGCTTGGCGGCAGAATAACTGGAAGAGCGGTGGTAACTACCTAGATGACTTCCCGCATACGAGAGACCTACCACTAGTAATTCGTAATTAGCTACGATTTCAGAATTTTTAACAAAGAAATAAAATAATAAAAAAGGTACTTTTGCATTTTTCTCGATTTCGGTTGATACGTAATTTTAAGTCACATCGAGGGAAAGTCACATTCCAGATGAGAAATAAAGTCTATTGATACAATATTTTTATAAGAAATTATCATTTTCTTGCTGAAATAGTTAAATGCCTGTTTTCTAAAAACCAATAATGATGCAGCCGATACAGGTATTTAATATTTTCAAAATTCACCTTATCCCAGCCCATAACCAGCCCTAAATAATTAAAAAAATATATCAAGGTCACCGCTACCCTTAATGCCCCAAAATTTTGCTGTACCTAAACTTGGACAATTTTTTAATAAAAATAACATATTTTTATTTGAATAATACCTCTGTTAATGATGATTTTTAATCCCAAGAAATTTAAATAATAAGTACGTAATTAATTAAGTTTTACTAAGTAATAATACCCAATCGATGTTGGCTACATATAAATCGAAATTCTATTTATTTAATACGTAATATAATACTTACACAAAGTAATTTTAAATAAACTAAAGTTACAAAACTTCATGAGAAA
Organism: Petrophora chlorosata; assembly: GCA_951640565.1. Classification (NCBI taxonomy): domain Eukaryota; kingdom Metazoa; phylum Arthropoda; class Insecta; order Lepidoptera; family Geometridae; genus Petrophora; species Petrophora chlorosata. Next base: position 8,625,544 of record OX621209.1, read on the forward strand.
GTCATGTCTTTCATGTAAAAAAACAATATGAAAATGAAATAAAATGAAATAACTCTTTATAGAAACACACACATAAAAAATTATTAATAATAAAAACAACAACAAAAGTGTAACAATTAGCGGTGTTATCGCTTATAGCGTTCTCTTCCAGACAACCGTGCAGGGAGAGGAATTACGTAAAAATAATGGCCGGTGGTTTTCAATATCTCAATGCACTTAGGTACATAAAATATACATTAATAAAATAGTAAATAATCTTAATACAATACAAGTAAAATATAATAAACATACATAAACACTAAAATAAATATATATTAAATACATTACAATAACAGGATAAAGATGATTGTAGCTATAGCGAATATAATATCTGTAAATCTGGTACGCATTTTAAACAAAAATAATAAAACATACCCGGATAGATTTCCCAGGAACGGTAATGGTGCTGTGTGCAGTATGTCCCTCTTGTCGAAATAGTTTATTTTTTTATTCAACACAAAATATAAATATAACAATCCAGCCACCACCAGGCACACCACTAACGCGAGCACAGCGATCGTCATGATTGAGACTGAATTTTGAAATAACATAGGTATCTACATTGCCTACATAATATCTTGTACCTACGTAGGATAATAAACACCCGCACAGTGGGGTGGCCATTGGTTATTAGTGGCACATTGTTAATATGAGATAGTTTCAACTTAATATAAATGCAACCGTATATATCGTGACTTTTACCCATATAGGATTCAAATAAAGGCTCTTATTAATAAAATATGCCTAATCAGTAGTAGTAAACAGTGTTTAGTTAATGATACGATAAGAGGCTTAACCATTCTCATTTTTAGAGGATTCTAGAGGGCGTAAAATCCCTGGATCTTTTATCAGAATTTATCAATTTATTATCATTCACATTATTTGATTACATTTATTATTACATATTAAGATTTTTGTATATATGTAGAATTATTAATTTAATATTTTTTTGCGTTCAGTTTGTCTAGTAAACGTTAATAAAAGGCGCTAACCATTCTTATTTTAGTCTGTTTATTGGCCAAAAAAAACACCCAACGATCACATACATAGATCCTAGCCCCTAACTAGGATTCCCTGTATCTAGGGATCTAGGAACCATGGTCCCATAGCACCCAGACACAAAACAAATACAAGCGCTTCTGTGCACAAACATATGTCCCATCGCGGGAATCGAACCTCAGTGGTGTATGAGATTTGAGCCCACCTACACCACTACACCACAGTGGCTGCACGTTTGAGTTAATTTTACACGTCTCAATTTCGGTTTCTATATTCTTTCTTTATTTTATACAACATCTACAGTTCAAGTACTTAGATTAAATAGGTACATTAGTGGTAAGGTGCATATATTATCAGGTGTTACAGTACCCTTTTGTGAATCCCTGTTCCCTGCACTAGGTCTCATAGGAGCCTGTATAGCAGGATCACAGCGACCCTCTCAGGTCACTCCATCTACAATACATTATTTATATATTTAAGTACCTACATGCTGTGTATATTAACTAAACCTAATTCTATTCAGTATAAATATAATAATAATTACTTACATTGCTCCAGTGATAGGTATGCGTAGGCATTATATAAAAGTGTTTATTTATGTTTATATAGATATTTTTATTTAAGTATTATAATATATGTACATATATATATATATATATATGTATGTATGTATATATAAATGTATGCGTATGTATTTTTTTATTTATTTATTATTTGTGGGCATCTCTTAATGACACCAGTCTCATAAGAGTCTGGGGCACAGGAGACGCCCACTATATGTATACTGTTTTGTTGTAATATTATTGTTATAGTATTTGTGTGACGGGGTGTATGAATGATGTGAGTGAGTTTTTCGTGTGTGTGTGAATGTTATGGTATATGTGTTGCATGTTCCTAGCATACTTACTTTCTATTTTATTCTATTCAATTGTTGCTATCAATTTCTCAGTTTCTATATAAGATAGAGATAATAAATAATCTGTAGTAATTCTTTGACATTTATACCGTGTTGCTTTCACAACATCAATATTCTTACTTAAGCGGTTATATAGTCTAGGGCCTAGATTATTTAGCATAGTCATTCCAAATTTCGTGCGTGATTTAACGGTTTTAAAGATTTTATCTTTTCTGCGCTTGTTTTCCAAATCAGCCAATACATTTCCATCAACCAGCAAATGTTGTTTACTCACCACTGCTTTTATAAACAGTTGTCGGACCGTGAGTACTGCGCATTGTTTATACAATTCGGTTGTAGAATGATATCTGGGCTTAAACGTCATCACTATATTATGTAGGTACCTTTGGATTCGACGCCGTCATTGCATCACGGGTTTTATATTTTTCAAGTATTGTAATTGCGTAAATTCTGATTCACCATAAATTGAAAACATTTCCATTTTTATTTTATTGCGTTAAAACCTACTTGTCCGTGGCATCATTATTGTCCACTCTCGAGCAAAAGAAGCATAAACAAAAGTTGCTCATCCACTGCTTAACAAGATAAACAATGTATGGATGTGGTTTAATTTGACTCTTTTTATTACCTCACAACAACTTACACTTTATTAAACGACCTAATCGTTTAATAAAGTGGCCCATGGCATTTAGGATTTTAGTTCCTTCCTAAACATAGCCGAATTTGTTATTTTTATTGTTTAATACCTATGTTATTATTTAATTATTTCTATTATATTACTATCTAACACCTTATATACCTATTGCTATATATTTTTAATCCAAAACCAAATCCTGCCATTTTATATTTAAGTATTTTTGAAATAATCAAAAATACTTTAATATAAAATACGGGTAATACCTGTCAACGGGTTAAAAAGGTATATTTCTTTGAAGTCCCAGTTTATAATTGAATTTGTACCTACAGTAATATTCCAACGGGAACAATGCATTTTATGAACGTTGATAATATTGAACATTGAACGTTTTTAGCGATTGATTGTTTCTAACGCTAATTAATAATCTTTTATAGGAGTTTCTTTAACCGATTACTTGTGGTTGTGTAACTTTTAAACAGAGTTTATTAAGTAAGAACCAAAACAATTTGTTGCTGTACAGCGTGTTCTCAATGATTGTGATGATTATGTAGGTATATGTTTATTGGTAAAATTATAAAATGTTTGTACTTACCATACCTAAATATAGTACGTAAAACAAAAATTTAAAAAAAATAAACGCTTTCAAAACTAATTAACTTAATTATTATTAGGTACCAGTACCTGTGTATATCCATCTCTAAAAACTTATTAATTAGAATATTATTTATTAGTTAACAAAGTAGGCAGAAAGAGATCGCTTTTAGCGATAGGTGCGCCCATTGTACTTTAGTTTGTAAGTTGTTTCATGTACCTTCTAATTCTTCTTGTTTGGTGTACAATAAAGTATTATTTGTATTTTTGTAGGCATAATATGATTTTTTTTTGGAATTGGTGCGGCGTCAGCAAAATACCAATCCGTGTTTCTTAACGCAGGCCACAGAATAAGTACCTAATAGTATCTGCTACGTGGGCGGCACGCCGCGCACGGCCCGTTTCTTTGGCCAAGTGTGACGTCCACCTTTGAAGTCTTTTTTAACTTATTGCATGAAAATACATTTAAAACTTTTAATTTTATTAAATGGATAATTAAAAAAAAAATCTTTACACAAAAGCATCTTTGTGTTATATACACATAAAGATTCAATTTTATCTAAATTTAATTTTACCACCTCCAAATCTTACTTAGAGTCAAGTTCCATTTTAGCACAGGTATCTAAAGTGCTACAAGGATAAGAAAGTCAGTGGTGCGGGGCCAGCGGGATTCGAACTCAGATGCGTTGGATCGAAAGACACATGTGCTCCCACTGAGCCACGCCTGCTCTCCACTGAGCGACACTCACTCTTGCACAGTGGAACCCATATAAATAAAATGTTTAATATATCCAAATATTAATGGTTCGGTACATTGAATAGCTGGTAGAGCAGTATTATGGTGCTGAGGATTAATGTTACAGTAGATCTCATACGAGTCTGTAATGCCTGTAAAAAATTTCACATAGCGATAAGGCCGCCAATTTTTCTACCACTTTTATATGTAACTGTAAACTTTTGTTTCCTGTTTTGGCGTTCATTAAAATATTATTGTATTAAATAAATACACCCAACGATCACATAGGTACATAGATCCTGGCCCCTAACTAGGATTCCCTGTATCTAGGGAACCAGGAAGTTTAAGGGCCATGGTCTCACAACACCCAGACACGAAACAAATGCTTGCGATTTTTTTTTCTTCTTTGCACAAATATTTGTCCCGTCGCGGGAATCGAACCCGCAACCTCAGTGGTATATGAGATTTGAGCCAACCTGCCCAACCACTACACCATCACGGAGGCTGTCAAATCTAGAATTATTTAGATAAGTATTCTGTGCTCTCGGTTTCTTCTAGGTTCTAGGCTCTGTTAATGTATTGTAAAGCAGGATTACAGCGACGGGACGCCTTCAGGCCAATCCGTCCACCGTAAATAATAATGTAATCAAGTAACAAGGTTACAAAATGTGAATTATTATGTAAATGAAGGTACAATAATTATGTCTTTATTGTGTACCTAACTATGCAAAAGATGGCAAAAGAAAATAAAAGTGTGGTAAAATGAAGTATATAATTTACACGTGACCAAAATGCTGGCGTGTATTTTGGCCAAAGAATCAGCCTCGCAATTCAGCGAGGCAATGCCGCCAGCATTTTGGGCACGTTGCCGGACGACGGGTATCGGTTAAATTATCTGTAGGCCATTCAGTTAGCTCAACCTATACACGGCATGTACATATTAATATCTTTTAGTTTAGTTTTATTCAGTTTTTAAATTATTAAGCCTTTTCTTATATATTATATTGTATGGCTTCAAAAAAAATTTACAGATTGTTATAAAATATTAAAAAAACGTCCTTGTCTCATTATAATAAGACATGGTTACCTTGTCAAGTTGTATAACTAAACTAAAGAAAAGTATTAATCATAGCTAATTGATTTAAATAAATATGTGTTTGAGGCTTAGTTCTATAGGTATCATAAAGGTATTATGTGCTTAGGTTCAGAAATCTCGCGCTTCTGTTTATTTGATATTTATTTAATATTTACATGTTTAAATGGCATGGCAATTTATTACATTAGTGCGCATTAATTTATTTTCATCTTAAATATATATTTTTTCATATTTTTTCTTATAAAATCAGCCTGCGTGACGAATGTACAATTGTACATCCTCTTTTTCCTCCTCCCCTTTAGCGCATTAAATAAAATATATATATAAGTAAATGTTTCTTCGTACTTATATTTATTTTATGCTATCTAAGTTCATTATATTGAGCGTTATCCAGCTAATATGTCAAAATATCTTGGTAATCAAAAAACGAATTAATACCTACACACAAATTTTAATTTGGGCAGATAATCGACGGATTTATATATAGATTCTTTGGCAAATAAGTTTCACTAGTTCAGAAGACTTCATGATGAGCCTTATGAGTTAGTGGTAGCATGGATTAAATATTTGGTCCATGGTGGTAGGTACCTAAGTATGAGTTCCGCTGGTGCGGTAGGCGTATTTATATATTTCAAGAAGCAGGTATTAAAATGATCATAGGGAAGCACAGACTTAGTCACATACAATATTTAAGTAGTTAATCTTACAAATGTTGCAATTATTGTCAGTCAAAAATTCATAACATAATCAATAAGAATTTATGGAAGTAAATGTAACAAAATTGAAAAATCATCTATTGAATTGAATTAATTGAATCGATTCCATAGAATTAGGAGGTACTTAATACAATAAGTAGTTACTTAGTACAATAAGTACCTTCTATAAAGTTCTATGATCGATTCTTATACGAATCAAATCATCCTAATGATCCCAGCTAATGAGGCCATTTTGGCGCGTGAATGCGACCATAGATATAATAATTTAAATGGATAAGATCAAAGATAAAATATAGTAGTATAGGATAGTCTATGGACTAACAATCGCAAATCACAACTGTCATATGTCAATGTCACAAATGACGTTCGCTTCGCGGCGCGATGTCACCTGCGTCACCGCGTCACGCTTACGGATATCAGATATTGACGTTTTGTTGTTTTCTAAAACTAAAATTCTGATTTCCGATTGCGAATGCAATGGTTTTGAGAATATTTTTTAAAGTATTTTGTTCAATTTAATGTGTTGAATGTAATTGCCAATAACTCTATTCCTACTTGGAAGTATACGATAGTAACCTTTTGCCATAATGTCCTCATTAAATTAGAAAGTTCCGCCATACCAGTAAAATGGGCTTGGATTTCGATGTGTTTGAGTTTTGCAAAAAACTGCGTCAAAACCGGCCTCCGCCATACCAGTGCCCTCTCGAAAAGTGTGACAAGGTTTATAAGAGTTTATGTGGACTGCAGTACCACCTCGTTAACTATGACCACGACAATCCGACACCGGCGACACCCGCGGTTGCAAACAACCGGAAAAAGGGAAGGTACAGAGCCGCTGTCCCCACTGGAGATATAGCTTTACAAAGCCCGCCAAAAGAGGCTTTAACTTTCGCTGAAGCTCAGAAAGTCGTGCAGTTTCAAATCGATGGTAAAATCAGCAGAATTCCTATAGACCAGCCATTACAGATCATGTCTTTAGATGATTGGGAGAAAAAGAATTCTGAGTTGGAAAAGCCTTTGCCGACAGTTGAACCGATAGTGGAGCCCCATGTTAAGCTTCCAGAAGCTAGTTTTAAGGTAAGATTTTAGAAATAAAAGTAACAAATAATAACAACGCCCAACAATCACATACTTGCATAGATCTTGGCCCCTAACTTAAATTTCCTGTATCTATAACCAGAAAATACAAGTTCCATAGTATAACACCTAATCATGAAGGAATTAAATTTGTTTAAATATACACCTTGTTGTGAAATATATATAGTTGTCATACCATATATGTATATATATCAATTATTCTTTGGCAGCTCATCCCAGACTACAATGAGCGAGTATGTGACGCACCAGCCCGGCCTAATGCCTACATTCGTTTTATCGAGAAGTCTGCAGAAGAGCTTGATGGAGAAGTTGAATATGATGTGGACGAGGAGGACACAGCATGGCTCGCCATTATTAACAAGCAACGGGTGAAGCAGGGCTTGCCTCCAGTGTCTGTTGATACTCTGGAGTTGCTGATGGATAGGTTAGAGAAGGAGTCTTATTTTCAGGTTAGTAATTTTAAATGTGTCAAGTTTATAAAACAGACTATTCAACTATAAAAAGTGTGTAGCAGCTATTCTAACAGTAATGCTCCTAGTACTAGCAACCCTAGGACACACTTTTTGCAAAGTCACATAGTAAACTGCTGGAATACCAGAGTCAGTGATCAGTACGCTATCAGTGAGCAGTTTTAAAAACAGACTTGACAAACATTTAAAATAAATCACAAGTGCAACGATATGCACATATCAAGCTCAAAGCTACTAGTGCATCATAAATAATAATAATAATAATGCCATCCTAATTGCAAATAAAAAATAAGCCATAATGATATTTGAGTCAAAAGCAAACTGGTTATTATTTGTCAAAACCAATCTATAAATACCTACACACATATTATGTAATTTATCAACACCATTAATTCTGGTATCATGTCACAAAATCTGATATTCAGTAAATTAATGCTAATAAAATCTTTCTTCCAGGCTACACAAAGCGGTCAACAAACTGCAGCAACGGTTGACGAAGATGCCGTATGCTCTATCTGCATGGACGGGGAGTGCCAAAACACTAATGTTATTCTGTTCTGTGATATGTGCAACTTAGCTGTTCATCAGGACTGTTACGGAGTAAGTTTAACTAAACAAACCATCACAATTGGCCATCCGTATATGTATATTACAACATCCTTATTTATACTTTAGTATGTTGAGCTTTTTTTTTTTACACTTAATAGATCTATGTTTGGCCACTATCTCGCCTGATGTGAAGCGATGATGTGGCCTAAGATGGAGCACATAGATCTAGAGAGAGACGGCAGTTGAGCTGCTGCTCAGACCCGTCTCCCCCGATGGTTCACCGAACATCATCCCGAAACACGACTAAGTCGCTTGACGGCATGGCTTTGTTCGATGGGTGGTATTACAACCACAGCTAGAGCCTACCACTCCAAAAAATTAGCTCTGCTACCCTAACAGAGTGAAGTATAAGTATGTATAAGCCTATAAGTATAGTATTGCTCTGTATTCATTACCCTGAGCCTCAGGAAACTTTATGTCAGTTCTAAGATTTTGTACTGTGGATTGTACTTGTCTGTACACTATGTATTGTTTAGTTGTAACTTGTGCCTTTCCATGCAACACACCAAAGTTTGTGCCTACTCGGCTACACATAAATATGTTTTCACTGTAAACAGGCATACATACGTACACAAATAAATACGCCCAACGATCACATACATAGATCCTGGCCCCTAACTAGGATTCTCTGTATCTAGGGAACCAGGAACCATAAGGACCCACAACACCCACACACAAAACAAATGCTTGCGCTTATTTTTTTTCTGTACACAAACATTTGTTCTGTCGTGGGAATTGAACCCTCAACTTCAATGGTGTATGTGATTTGAGCCAACCTGCCCAACCACTACACCACAGAGGCTGTCAAAGGCTGACATACATGTATCACAAAAGTCATTATTATTTTCCAAGCATGGTAGATTATGTCCCTTACTCTGTCTATATTAGAAAAGGCTAGAAGTAAAACAATGATAAAATAATACATGCTTAATTTTTTTTACTGATAAATATTTTTTTATCCTCCAAGGTTCCATACATTCCTGAGGGTCAGTGGCTTTGCAGAAGATGCCTTCAGTCGCCATCCCGTCTGGTCAACTGCGTACTGTGTCCAAATACAGGAGGTAACCAACTACAATAAAATTATATTGGTTTAACTCGCTGCTCTGCAGGCTGGGAAAGATCTGAAATGACAGGAGAATAACCATAAACAAAGGTTTGACTAATGAAATCTTGTGTTACCAGTTTTCTTTGCATCTCAGTCTACCATAGTTCTGTGTTTGCAAATCTCACAATTCTACCAACTACCAGAATTGGAAAAGCATTGCTATATCAGCAAAACTCACCAAGGAGAAACTAGACATTGAAACCCATTTTTAAACAACTTCAAAAAAGGAGCTTCTTTTTTTTTATGTTTGTTACCTCAGAACTCAGTCATTTATAAACTGATTTAGAAAATTCTTATTGTGTTGGGTTTCAATATTCGACCATGGACTTCAAAGTCACATCAGAAAGAATCTTACATCACATCAGAATTGAAGTCGGTTTTTTTTGTTTTAAAATGAATTATGTCCATAATCTGTTTTACCAAAACACCTCTCAGTCTATATACCTGAGATAGTGCTCGACATAGAAAAGCTCAAGACTTATTTATTAGAGAATGCGAAGACTACACAACAAATGTTTTTCGGAAATTGGTTACATTCAATGTTTTTTTCTGCGTTTTGCAGGTGCTTTCAAGCAAACAGACCAAAGCACATGGGCGCATGTTGTATGCGCCCTTTGGATACCTGAAGTTCGTTTTGCGAACACCGTCTTTTTGGAGCCAATAGGTATAACATTTGTGCCATTCACTTAAGCATGCTCTAGTTATAGTTAAGGTTCTTGTAAGTCAATATGTATATTTATTTATTTATTTGAGAAGACCAACAGCACTTCTTATAAAATAATACTAACTTATTTGGGAAAGTTGGAACATTTAAAAAAAAAAGAAAAAAAAATGGCGGCCATTTTGAAAAATGCTCCGATTCGATTGAAATTTTGCAACGGGGGGTTTTTGGGGTCGTAGATTACGATTATGAAAAAATAATTTGGATTCCGGCATTTTTCAAGATGGCCGCCATACAAAAGTTTTTTTCCGAACAAAAAGAATAACTTTAAAACCGTAATCGATAGGGAGCTTCTATAAAAAAAAGCAACACCCCCCCACGCGAGCTGCTTTAGCAGCTCGCGCACGCCACAAAATCACTTAGATTGCGCCATTTTCCAAGATGGCCGCCATACAAAAGTTTATTTTTAGAACATAAAAGCTTAGATAACTTTAGAACTGTAATCGATAGGAAGCTTTTGAAAAAAAATAGCAACCTGAAATAAAACGTGCGCGAGCTGCTAGCTCGCGCACGCGGCGAAATACTAGTTTATATTATATATATATATATATATATATATATATATATATATATAAATACAGTCATTTATAGGTCTCCGATGAAATATATAATTTTAAAACTAAGTATTTTGAACTCCTACATAACAAAACAAATTATATATTTAGGTACATAACGAAATAAAAGTAGGTAGGTAACAAAAGGTAAAAAAAAACGTACGTAACATTAGGTTGAATAGGGTGAATTATGTAAGTGACGTAACCCAATCTTCGGATGGGTTTAGAGAAACTATATCTGACATTTCGGTTTGAGTATATGGAAAAAAAATGTAGAAACAACCAAAAGTAATGTAAGAAAGGAAAAAAATATACAAAAAAAATGGAAAAAACGAAAAAGATTTAAAAAAGAAATAAAAAAAGAGATGTAAATATGTTATAATGTGTATTTTTATTAGCAGGTTTAATGGTTCTGCAAAAGTATAAGCAGCAGGTGCACAGGGGCAGACGGGGGTTCTAGCCAGTAGGTAGTTCAGAATTAAGTCTGGCACTACCCGGGTCCTCCCTTCCTGGGTGTTCATGAGATTACCCCCGTCTGCAAAAAAAAAAACATTTGTGCCAGTTGCTGGAATATTCTAGATGTTGACAAGTCATCTTTACTTGTCAACAGATAAGATTAAAGATATAATAAGCAATTCTCTATAGACAATCTTATTTTTAACCCCCGACGCAAAAAGGAGGTTTTATAAGTGGTAATAAGTTTGACCACTATGTGTGTCTACACATAGTGGTCATAGACAGACGTCTATGGCACTGTAGCTCTTATCCGTGTGAACCGATTTGGATGGAGTTTTTTAGTTGAAAGCAGGTTTTCTAGCGGTGGTTCTTCAACATGATTTATCATATTCAACATGTTTTTTGAGACGGGTTTTTTAAATTTTAGTTTTTGTCTATAACTAAAATCAGTACATACCTCTAGCTAGATATTAATTGCTCAATAGGAGAATTTAAAGTTTACATATGTTACTCATAGCTGTATAATTTGTTGCAAATATTTTTTTCTCGTTCATTTATCAATACCAAGTTTGTTCGTACCACAGATTCCATAGAAATGATCCCGCCGGCGCGTTGGAAGCTGCAATGTATGGTGTGCAAACAGCGGGGGGTGGGCGCCTGCATACAATGCCACAAGAGCAACTGCTATTCCGCCTTCCACGTCACTTGTGCTCAACAAGCTGGGTGAGTCAACTGTAATGATGACTTACTGAACGGTTCTTTTTTTTTATGTTTGGCCACTATCTCGCCTGTTGTGAAGCGATGATGTGGCCTAAGATGGAGCACATAGATCTAGAGAGAGACGGCAGTTGAGCGGCTGCTCAGACCCGTCTCCCCGATGGTTCACCGAACATCATCCCGAAACACGACTAGGTCGCTTGACGGCATGGCTTTGTTCGGTGGGTGGTATTACAACCACGGTCAGAGCCTACCACTCCAAAAAATCTTAGGTTCTTAATTTTCCACGATACAATCGTTTGCTTTTGCGAATGTCCAAGATTTGCTTCCCTGTTGAAATGTGATTAAAATATACCGTGACCTTATCGTGGAGAATTATCAAAGCGGCCACTGAAGAACCAATCACCGTTTTTCGAATAGATGGAATGGAAAGTGCCTATATTGTTATTGTTACAGTTTGTACATGAAGATGGAAGCGGCGGGCGCGGGCCGCGACCCGAGTCAGCCGGTGCAGGTCGCCAAAATGGCGTACTGCGACGCGCACACACCTGCACACGTCTTACAGGTCCTTATTCCAATAATAACTACTGTTCAGTAATGTTTGCAATATTGGTGAGCTTACCATTTTTGAACGCAACTTTTCTTATATTCTTTATTTATAAACGAAGCCTGTCAACCTTCCTCTCCAAACTACCTTCAACCCTTCTTATAATTTCCTTGGCTAACCTGGGGGGTAGTTGGAAAAAGTCGTTGACGTCTGGCCGGCACGCGATCGAGTCGAGAGCTCCGTACTTCACCTCGAAATAATTGCTAAACTGACGGAATTGCAACATCAGCCGCGATCATCGCGCATATAAACTCAGCGGGCATCAGCTCCATCGAAAATCAGCGTGAATGCAGGGAAAAGAGACGAGATACTACGCGTCATAAAGAGATCCAGCACGCGGGGCGAGTTGAACCAGGTAGCCTTTCACTTGTTCCCCTTTTTCCTAGCCAACTACCATCCCACATAAAGGAACCTTCGTGAAGGCTGAGAAGGCAAGCTCAGCAAGTACCTTGAAGTGGTTACCCCGTGGGCCAAGTCAAGGTATTTGCCATGAGGGACGTTGACTCAACGATCATTCTCCCGATAGTTGTTTCGGCAAACGGCCTTATTTATTTTTTATTTGTTTGTGTTATAAACTTTGGGTGAGCATCACAGTTTCCCAATTCGCCCACCCAGGGTGCAAAAAATACATATACAGACCTTATCACCTAAAGTTAACAATATTTTAAAATTAACAAAATTAACTAAAAATATATATTAAATATTACATAAATTTATGGACGCTTCCACAAACTCAATTACCGTTCTGTGAAACTCTACAAGCGAACATTCAAATAAATCCAGTTGTTGGTACTCAATACTCAATACTCAATAGTTTATTGCAATCATATATGTATGTACATTTGAAGAGGTCTTATGAAAAGGTAAGTTAACATATATGACCCTGACAGGGTATGGCAATAGGAGTAATAGGAGCGAGCGGACCGATCCATTAAATAAACATTGCTATTTTATAGTCATAAAAAGAATTAATTTTATTAGTATATTGATTTAAAGTATCCATTTACTTGTCATTAAAATTAATTAATTTTTTTAGGAAAATTGATTCGATGTTTTCAACTTTTATGTTGTCTGGAATTTTGTTGTAAATTTTTATTGCCATGACGTTTGGGCCTGAGCTATGGATTTTTAGTTTCGAGGTCGGTAGCACGAGGTTGTGTTTGCTCCTACTTTCAAATCTTCGCACTTGGTCTATTTTTTTTTGAAAAATCCGGTACCGGCGTAGCAAGCGTTTAGCAGGCGAATCGCGCGCGGAAGAGGATAGCGAAGAGGCAATCGCTAGACGGTTGAATCAAGCGTCAGATGCAGAAAGCAGTAGCCCTTGCATGAGATCAAATCACGACGGCGGCGTGTGGACTACGGCAGCAACGATATGTTTTATTAACCGACTTCAAAAAAGGAGGAGGTCCTCTGTTCGATAGTATTTTTTTTTTTTATATTTGTTACCTCAGAACTCCGTCATTTATGAACCGATTTGAAAAATTCTTTTTGCGTCAGGTTCAGTATAGCTACGAAGTGGTCCCATATAAATTTCATCGATATGTGACCTTGGACTTCGAAGATACATTGAAGTCGGTTTTTGTTTTTTTCTAAAAATTAATTATTTTATTCCAGGAGAGACGAGCCCAGGAATCTGAAGGCGATACTAAATCTACGGACCTCTCCGCAATTCGACAGAAAGGCCGGGAAAAGATAAAACAGGTAGAGGTGGTACATATAAACTTTCTATTTCTTTTGCTCTTCTATTAACGCTTGGTCTTATTACTTACAAACTGTTAAAGGCATGTTTTAGAATAGAATAGAATAGTACATTGTACACCGAGGAGAGAAAACGATCTATTTCTGTTCGAGAGTATGTTTAAGCCCGACGCGCAGCGGAGGGCTTAAAGGAAACTCGAGAACTTTCTCCCGAGTGATACATAGTGCTTTATACTACACCTACGAGGAAAATAAACAAAATTTAACGCAACGAAATAAATTGCCGCGCTTTTTTTTTTTCGTATTGCAGAATAAGGTTGCCATCCTCATTTCATTAAAAATAGAAAACAAAAAAAAAACCGCCTCTTTTCTTTAATTACTTGATATAAAACCTTTTTGAGATTTGAGGTTTTTATGTTTCCCGCCTCTTTTTTCTAATTATTTCATACAAGACCTTTTTGAGGTTTGACGTTTGTGTTTTTTTTTTATGTTCGCTGCTAAAAAACAAAAGAAAGCTAGCCGGGCAGTAATGGATTTTCATACAACATTCCTGCCCTGCTTCGGAGGGCAGTAATGAAATTCCATATAACTTTTCCCGCCGCACATTTTTAAGGGAGAAATTACGAACTTTGTAACCCGTTTATGAACGAGTAATAAGACACTTTTCGAGTGGGTGTGGTATAAAACACTTTATTGCACTTAAGAAGGAATTACATTTTCAACATACTTTCTTATGATAAGTACAGATAGGGGTTTTATCGCTAAAGAGCGATCTCTTCCAGACAACCGTATGCTATAAAGAGACAATATTAACATTTATAGACGACAGTGTGCAGACATAGAACCACATTTTACCTTTAACAGTTTGTAAATTATGGTGTGTTATTACATAATAGTGGTGATGGGTAAAAGTTTTCTCTTTGCAAGTGAATATTTTTTTATTTTTCGATTTCCATCTGATTTGAAGCAAAAGGGGTACCCTGAAATCCAGCCCTGTATATACTTTTGAAAATTAATTATTGTCTGAACTGTTTGTTTTTTTTGTGGAACTGTGTAATGAGCAAGTCGTTCGCCTGATGGTAAGCGCCTCGCCTGCCCATAACAATTGCAGTGCCACCCAGAACTTATACACGGTAAAAAGTACAGCGTACGGCATTATGCTCATCACCCCGAGACGTCAGATATTAAGTCTCATAATGCCCAATGATTTCGCCGGCTACAATGCCCTTCAAACACAATAATGCCTGCGCAGTAACGCATTTTTTTAATTTTTGGGTTTTTTTTATTCCGAATTGGCTTGCGTTTGACCATTATGTCAACTGATGGTAATTAAGCGACGATGCGGTCGACGATCTAGCACGCTTGTGAAGATACCTGTTCACCCGAGACTTGGAGAACTTGGAGCTGCTTTTATAGCATAGATGAATACTTACATTTTAGAATTAATAATAATTGACGTAATATTAATATATTGTAATAATAATTGACACTGTAATGACATTTAATTTAATTTTTTAATGATGGTATATGAATTTCATTTTTAATGACGTTGAATTTATTTATTTTAATTATTTTTAATTTTATTTGTAATGATTTTTTAATTCAATTTAATATTTTGATGAAATTAATTTTATACAATATCTGGAAACATTTGCACGCCTGCAAAGGCAGAATAAGAAATCTTTTTTGACATTGCTAACACCTGTGCCATGCCTTATTTTATGCAAATAAATTATTGTAATTATGATTTTTATAAAAAACGCTGGCATATCACGCTGTAGATGTTAGATTGTATAATCTGTTGGTTATCAGGCTCGTCGAGTCTTAGCTCTCAAACGCACGTGGGCGCCCGTCGTCCTTGTGCCCACGTTACCCGCCGATAGGGTGGCGGACGTGGCTCAGCTCGCGCGGGGGCCCACCGCTGCGCGGGCGCAGCTTATGAAGAGATTGTTAGCTTACTGGACGCTGAAACGACATAGCAGGAATGGCGTGCCGTTGCTGAGACGGCTGCAGAGTTTGACGAGTCATCATGGTGAGTTGATCCTTTATGTACTTATGATATTCTTTCAGGTTAGTTCCAACGAGATTCTTCTGGTAGTACTCTTCATCATGCAACTGTGGGAGCCTCCTGATCACTGCATCTATGTTCTTTTGGGGTACCAGTACTGGAATTCGTGGAAAAAACATATTTTATTAAATACTAGCACCCATCCCGTCGCGTTGTGCGCGTCGAAATAATAAAATATAGCCTGCTAGCTGCGACCCGCGGTTTAATAAAAAGTAACCTTGTAAAAAATGTGCTATTCCAAGTCCTAAAGTACCTACATACCAAATTTCATGAAAATAGGTTCGGTAGTTTTTGCGTTAAAGAGTAACAAACATCCATACATCCAAACTTTCGCGTATATTAGTAAGGATTAAACAAATTGTATATGATCATCAGATACACTAAACAGGAGAAGTCCGATTGAAACACATGGCATTAAAGCTTAGATGGGCCAGTCACTTTTTATGTAACTGAATGTCGAAACGAGCTGGTCGTTCGCCCGATGGTAAGCAATATGCCAGCCCATAACAACAACAAAACTTTTTTTGCAAAATCCTGCGCGGCGCTCCACTGCGCTTGTTACACTGAGACAATTAGCTGTTGAGTCGCATAATGCCCAGTAATTTCGCCGAAACCGTTACACTATGGCAATTTAGACCTAAATAACGGAGATGTTACGTTCTTTATCGAAATTAACTATGATAATTGATTCGTTGTATTACTTCCTAGGCACAAGAGGTATTCAAGACGCGACCGTCAACATCCGAGAGCTTTGCAATCAGTTGAAGTATTGGCAGCGAATACGTCAGGACTTGGAACGAGCTCGGTAAGTTCTATTTATTTATCTCTTAGAAGATTGCGACTTTTTTTCCTTTTACCACTAAAATTGCGTTGGCACAATGACTTCTATTACTTTTACTTGACTCATACCTAGACTTAACCGAAGAGCTTAATAAGCTTGAGCGCTTACAATTTTTTTGTATAAGATTCATATTTGGTCTTCGTAAATATGACCACATTTCCGAATTTCGCAGAAAGTTAAAGTGGTGACCCATTCGTTCTCGCCGGAATGCACATATCCTTTCTCTCCTTTATAGTATCCTTTTTATTCCTTCTCCCTACCTCAAAGATCGTTTTGCAATTTTACACCAATCACACTCCCACTCACTCCTTACGCTCCTCCGAAACTCTGCAACTCAAAACACCCTCCCATACTTCACAATACTATGACAAATCTTTCACTATCCAAGCCTATCCAATTAATAGTATTTTTTATTTATGAATTATTGTACACCACCGTCTACTCCTTCTCTTCCGATACTGTCCATCTAACAAAAAAAAAACAGACAAACAAAAAGTTAAGTTACGATATTGTTAACAAATATTCAGTTTTATGACCGTCCTAGAATGCCTTCTGCACCAGTCTAATAAAGCGGTAATTGTAATAATACAAAGTAAAACTACAGAACTGTCACAAATAGCGAAAGAAAAAAAAGAAAATGAGTTTTTTATTGCCAATAAGTTAAAATAACTAATGTAACTTAATATTGCGGTCTTAACGCTCAAAGCTATATCTTCCAAATAACCCTGCAGGGACTATAGTTTGACCGAAACCGCTGTACCGCGCCTGAGGTATGCGCGCGGCGAGACGGGGGGAGTATCGGCCTCCCCATTCCGTCAGCCTGCCGCATGACGCCGTCAACGCTCACGGCGGCCTCGGCCCCCACCTCGCCGCGCTTTCCTAAGGCGCGGTACAGCGGTTTCCGTCAAACTATAAAACATTTTATTATTACACAAGCTTTTATTTAACTTGTTGTAGTTAACTACTCCAGGTGGAATCTTGTAAGCTGAATTAGAACCACTTCCTCTTATCCTACGGAGTTGAAATTTTGCATTCTTGTCAACGCCCGATGACAATGCAATAGTATTGTGACAGCCAGCGGATCTGATGATGAAGAAGAGTTCGGGCTCATTTTAATCTGCTTGCGGTTCCGATTACGAATTTGTAAAAAGCGTGTATTGAAAAAAAAAATTTTCAACAAAAAACTTATCTTTTGTTCAGGTTGCTGTGCGAATTGGTTCGTAAACGCGAGCGTCTGAAGGCGGAATACACGCGCGTTTGGGAACGCTGCGTGCTACACACGCTGCGGCCGGAACGCGCGGCGCTGCACAAGCTCCTGCGTTTGTTGCGACAAAAAGACGCTAGCGATATATTCTGCGAGCCGGTTGACTTGCAAGAAGTTAGTGATACCTCATTTCGCCCTAGAAACAGAACTGTATGCTCCCTGTCTAATGTCTTGAGGTGATGTGCCTAATGCAGTGCTACGCAGTAAATTGCATGGTATTAAAAGTTATGGCACTGCAATTGTTATGGATAAGGTGCTTACTGTCAGGCGAACGACTTGCTCGTCTCAGTTACTCTGTTCATGTTTTTTTAACCGCCGACGCAAAAGGAGAGTTATAAGTTTGACCACTATGTGTGTGTCTGTGGCACCGTAGCTCTTAAACGGGTAAACCGATTTGGATGCGGTTTTTTTTATTGGAAAGCAGGTTTTCTAGCGGCGGTTCTTAGGCGAATGTTTAATCAAAATCGGTTCAGCCGTTTTTACTTTTTATAGGTTTTTGTCTCAAGGGTTATTTAAATTTTAGTTTATTATTGCAATGTCTATTTTCAGCCACTATCTCGCCCAATGACAAGAAACGATATGGCCGAAGATAGAGCACATAGACTGGATGGCAGTTGAGCGACTGCTCAGAGTATCTCCCTAATGGTTGACTTAATTTCTTATTAACAGGTACCAGACTACAGTTCAGTAGTGAAGCACCCAATGGACCTAAGCACCATGGGTAAGAAACTCGACCGCGGCGCTTACAAAACGATAGATGACGTGGAAGCAGATTTCAAACTGATGATCGACAACTGTCTGGCTTATAACAACAAAGATACTGTGTTTTACAAGTAAGTATTTTTTATTTAAGTTACGTTTTTTGAAAATCACTGTAATTCTTATTATATTTAGTACCTGGATGACCGAGCTTTGCTCGGTATTTTTGAGATGGCTTAGTGTTGAATAACAACGCCATCTATTGTCAAGTAGCTTTAGTGTTGCTGTGTCGGTAAAGTTTAGCTGTTGTTTAAGCTGATGATGGCCCTAGTGGCCGAAGCTTAAAAAAAATAGTGTTACTACAAAAATGTAACCTAGCTAGATCGATTTATCGCCCCCGAAACCCGCTGCATACTAAATTGCATTTTTGCGTTGGGTTCAGTATAGCTACGAAGTGGTCCCATATAAATTTCATCGATATTTGACTTTGGACTTCGAAGACACATTCAAGTCGGTTTTTTTGATAAAATGTATGCTTGTATTTAAAATAGCGACCAGAAACCTTGGGTTGCCTTCGTTCTAAAGTTATTGCCAGTTTTCGTTTTTCAAATGTTTATTTTCGTCCAGGGCCGGAGTGAAGATGCGGGAGCAGTGCATGCCAATATTCCGTAGTGCGCGGCGCGACGTGCGCGCGGGCGCGCTGCGTGCGCTGGCGGGCGCCGCGTCCCCCTCGCCGCCGCGCTCCCCCGCGCCGCCCCGCCGCCTCGCCAGCACCGACAGCGACAGGACGGCGGGTGTGTACTCTCTCTCTTTTACTCGTGCGAGTAGACATAAAAAGAATAAAAACTAACAAACGTATATATTTCATTAACGGAACTATCAAAAATTAATAGCGCAAATATACAGTTCTAGTAAAATCTAAATATTAAAGAAATAATTAACAACCTTAAAATGGAACAACCTTTACCTATACCTCTGTATTCTGTGCCTATACTTAGTATAAAAAAATAAAGTCATAAAGATTACATTGGAGCGGTCCCGAGCGCAGCTATTGTTATGATTTTTATACATATTATAGTCAATACTACCTACTATTTTAAAATGTTACTATTTTAGAAGTAAGTAATAGAAGAGGAATGCGACACCCTAGACAAACCTGTTTAAGGTTTATAAGGTGTTAGATTTTTATGAAAAGTTGTAAAATTTATACAAATACAAAAAAAAAAGGAAAAAAGAGTGTATGGAGATAATAGTGGTACAGAAGGCTCACTCTGTCTTGACCAGCGTTGCCATATTTTTTCGGGCCAAGCGGGTTTTTGAAACCTTTTGAGTAAAAAACTAAGCAAGTTAAATAAAAGCTTGTAAAAACACTTTACAAGATGGTGATAAAACCAAGAGGGCCATATAGTGGTTATATAGAGACTCTCATGTTACGTGTTTGCATGTATTATTTCCGTATATTCTCATAGTTGTATATTATTAGTAGTTAAATAAATGGTGTAGTTTTTAGGGTTCCGTACCTAAAGGGTAAAATGGGACCCTATTACTAAGACTCCGCTGTCCGTCCGTCTGTCTGTCTGTCCGTCTGTCACCAGGTTTTATCTCATGAACCATGATAGACGGTTGAAATTTTCGCAGATGTATTTCTTTTGCCGCTATAACAATAATGGTACGGAACCCTTCGTGCGCGAGTACGAATTGCAAGTGGCCGATTTTTATTAATTATTTTCTGATTTTACTACTTTCTAACAACTTTCGTATCTCCATTAACTTTGTAACGTGTAATAATTTGTAATAGATACGCGCAGCGAACGCGGTGTATCGGTGGCGCGCAGCGAGCGGCGGCAGTCGATACGCAGAATTGATACGGACGATGATAACAATACGGTAAGCATAGAGCCCTAGTTATATTCATTATGGTTCTACAAAACAGGGAATATGAATGAAATCTTACTAATATTATAAACGCGAAAGTTTGTAAGAATGGCTGTATGGATGTACCTTTGTTACTCTTTCACGCAAAAACTACTGAATGGATTTTGATGAAATTTGGTATGGAGATAGCTTATACCCTGGATTAACGTATAGGCTAATTTTTATTCCAGGAAACCGCGGGTAAAACCGCAGGACGCAGCTAGTTTGATATATATCCTTCATGAGTAAAAAAGTATGAAAATATAATAAGAATCAAAATGAGTAAGAAAACACTTCCTTCCTACCAATATTATAAACGCGAAAGTTTGTAAGAATGTATGGATGTATGTTTGTTACTCTTTCACGCAAAAACTACTGAATGGATTTTGATGAAACTTTACAATAACATAGCTTACACATAGGCTACTTTTTATCCCGGGAAACAGCGGGTGAAACTGCAGGGCGCAGCTAGTATATTATAAAATCGAAAGTAACTCCGTCTATTTGTTACCTTTTATTGTTTTGTTACTAGTTGATCTCGATAAAATTTAGCCGAAGATAGCCTGTAGCGAGAAGGACACAGGATAAATTTCATCCTAATTTAACACGTGGTTCCCGAGGGATCTGCATAAAATTCTATAAATATTCTATAAAGAAATTGTTTTTTCAAAATAAGTTCAAAATCGTAATTTAGTTAGGCCTTTAACAGGTTCTTGTTTCTTATTGTATACTAGAAGGTGCCATGATTTGTTTCCAGCGCGATGAGTCCCCGGCGGCGCGGTCCGTAGGGCGCGTGAGGGAGTGGCGGCGCGGGCGCGGGCGCGGGCGGGGGTGGCGCGGGGGGCGCGCGCGGGGCCGCGGCCGCCCGCGGGGGGACCCCCGCCACTCGGTGCCCGGGAATGGTGAGTACTGTACTGTCTACAATGTACACATACACACATGTAGGCTTTACATATATCAACTGTCAGGTCGGCCGCTTCTTGATTATTCTTTATCAAAATATAATGCATGTTCCAAGTTCAAAGTTCAAAAGTTCTTTATTCAGTTTTCGCATCACAGACGCACTTATGAACGTCAATTAGTACAACTACTCTACCACAGTATCGAAAAAAAACACTACTCAGAAGATACGACAAGAAACTGAGGGATTCTACATCTATCAATTGTCAGGTTAGGGCTTTTCTTGTTGACGATACGATAGCGGTGCTACGTGTCCTCGGCATATCGAATTTCAACATTATTTTTAATAGAACTTTACTCTTTTTTAACCAGACACGCCTACATCCGGTTCAGAGACGCCGGTACCAAAGACAGTGGAGCGGAAATCGCGTAAACTGGCAACACCTGATAAGTCACCCGTTAAACTGAGTGACAGTCCTACAAGTAAGATATTCCTGAAGTTCTCGCAGCCTCGAGACATCTCAAGTTTTGCCAATTGATTTCTAACTTTATTAATAGCCACAAAACAAAAGTACGTAACGCATTTAAAAACCAACTCTGAAAACCTACCTCGCTTTAACTTTTATTTATTGGTAAATGGGCATAAATTTGACGACATCTCGTCTGATGGATAGCGAAGATGTGGCCTAAGATGGAACACGCTTGCCCATAAGATGCCTATTCACTGTAGACTTAAAGAGACACAAGTTGTATCTGTTCGGTGAACCATCGGTGAGACGGGTCTGAGCAGCCGCTCAACTGTCGTCTCTCTCTAGATCTATGTGCTCCATCTTAGGCCACATCATCGCTTCACATCAGGCGAGATAGTGGCCAAACATTGATCTATTAAGCGTAAAAAAAAGACGCTGGCAGAACGTTCCACTCATTAGCAGTTCGCATGGTAAGGAATCTGCGAAACGCTTAGTACGGATAGGTGGGATATTAACGACGTACGAGCGAAACGACTCTCCCCGCCTGGAAGTCTTTAGGTGGAAGGGAGAAGAAGGTATCAGATCGTGCAATAGGGGATCGGACAGTAATCGAGAAAAAATCTAAAATGTAGTAAGATGGAATGTTCGTCGAACCAGAAAGATCAGTCAATCAACATTTTTGTGAAAAAATAATGATTTATATTTTTAAATCAATAAATAATTCTGACATTTTTAATCTGTTCTTCATCTCAAACGAAACAACAATCACAGCGCATGACGTCATTTGTAGGCAAATGCCGTGAGTCAAGCTTGTGTTTATTTTACGTTTTTGCTTTTCATAAAATGTATTTTTGCTATTTTTTTCGTTCCATTACTACAATATAGTCCCCAAACTTCACAAAACGTATTAGAATCTCTTTGCTAGTTTTATTTCTAAGAGTTTGTCGTTTTCTACCTACATATGACATCACAAGTTTTGAGGTGACCTTTTGCGCGGCAATATTTGAAACATAATATTTAAACTTAGTTTTAGGTACTTTAAGAGCGTTATTTAATTAAAATAGTATTTTTCATGGCTATATATATTCATTGTAGTTAATTTAAAACACTTTCTAAAAAGTTGTCCGATCCCCTATTTCAGCAATCGTCAAATCGTGCAATTATTACTTACAATATTACTTACTTATTACTTAGTACAAAAGAAAAGTGCGAAACCCATCTCGCTTTAACTTCAGTCATTGTTACAGTTTCAGGGCTAGGCCTGCTGGGAGGGTTGAGGAAACCCACGTTGCTGGTATCATCGCCTTCCACCGTCATAGCACCAGCGAAAAGCTTTGGATCTGACGGTAATATTACCAAAATACTTTAACTTCTTTAACCAACATCAAAAAGGATGTTTTCAATTTTATTGTATTTTTACAAGCTTTTAAATTCCAATATATGTATGTTTGTTCGGGTGGAATCTTGCAACCTGAATTAGAACCACTTCCTCTTATCCTATAGAGTTGAAATTTTGATGACAATGCAATATTATGGTGACAGCCAGCTGATCTGATGAGGGAGACGGAAGTAGGCAATGGAACTACTTGACTGATAATTGTAAACTACTAGTGTATGAGCTCATTTTAATCTGCTTGCGGTTCCGATAAAGAATTTATTAAAAGCTAAGCAAGAAAAAAAAATTTTTCAACAAAAAACTTATTTTATATTTGTTACCTCAGAAGTCATTTTAATTCGCCCCGTAGTTTGACGTCACAGCGTAAATATGTCCCCCGGACGTTTCAACCAAAACTCAGAAGGTTAACTGGTAGTGTTTATTCCAGCGACATTGCCGACGCTCTCGGCTGCGCTCGGCTCGCCGGCGCTGGAGCCGTCGCCGAAGAAGAAAGGCCGCGGCCGGCCGAGGAAAATACACGACAAAGACAAATCGGCGTCTTCGCCCGACCTGTTTAGGTAATCTCACAAAAACACTATCCGGCTATTTTGAGACTTATGAGCTATTATTGTGGGTAACGAGCGTAGCGCAGTATTATTCACTTGCTTATCCGTTATTATTTGGTCAACTACGCTTTGCTATTTATCTACTAATATTATTTGCTTACCTTAAATTACTATTTGTTTACCTACTAACATTATTTGCATATCTTAAATTACTATTTGTTTACCTACTATTATTATTTGCATACCTACTATTATTATTTGCATACCTACTATTATTATTTACATACCTACTATTATTAGTTGCATACCTACTATTATTATTTGCATACCTACTATTATTATTTGCATACCTACTATTATTATTTGCATACCTACTATTATTATTTGCATACCTACTATTATTATTCGCTTACCTACTATTATTATTTGCATACCTACTATTATTATTTGTATACCTACTATTATTATGTGCATACCTACTATTATTATTCGCTTACCTACTATTATTATTTGCATACCTACTATTATTATTTGCATACCTACTATTATTATTCGCTTACCTACTATCATTATTTGCATACCTACTATTATTATTTGCTTACATACTATTATTTGTTAACAGAACTGCCACCGACAGCAAGCCGATATCGACACCAGTGCCGGCCTCATTTTTGCAGTACCGAGGGCCTCCCGGCGAAATCGGTTCTGACAGTGATTTGGCGCTTTCTAGGTAAAAAGTGTTACCATACACTACATACTACTTACATTTAAACTTGTACTGATTGAATTCTATAGTTAATCGTTGACCATCTACCCATGTATGTGTGTGTACATGTATGTACCCATGTATAGGTGTGTGTGTGTGGCAAAATTCTGGCACATTTAGGGCAGCTACTTTTACCCTTGCAGTGAGGAAATTTTGTTCATTTAAAAATACTGCTAAAATTTGGAGAAAACAAAAACAGCACATTTGGATTTATTTAAATGATACTTTGTTTTAAAAGAGATACTTCTTTTATAACATCGATCCTATTTCCTATTAGGAATGTTTCCCCCAAAGTAATTCATCAAATCAAATTGTAACTTTTTGTGAAAATTCAGAATAACTTTCCATCCATTTTTAATTATGCTGATTTAAATTGATAATGATTACTTGATGCAGTACCCCTGATAATACTGACTGCCCGATGAACAGATAATACCCGAATGTTTATAATTTAGACCAAATGTATTTTGAAAGGGTACTATTACCACATAATACTAAGGAACAGAAGCATGACTCCGCAAATAAATTTAAAGAAATAGCGACTCTTGCTACAACGCAATAAACTTCAATTTAGCTTAGGCTTAGGCCTGCTACTACTTAGGTGCATAACACATGGCGCTGCCAACCGCGGCGGTGCGTGCTCGAGGGGTTCATTATTTTGTACAACTCTGTAAACCGTCTTGTCTTTGCACATGGCAACCGCCCCACCGCGCGGTGGGCTATAAACGTACGATAAAATTACAATATGGGATCGGACAACTTTTCAGAAAGTGTTTTAAATTAACTACAATAAATATATATAGCCAGGAAAAATACTATTTTAATTAAATAACGATCTAAAAGTACCTAAAACTATGTTTAAATATATTTCAAATATTGCCGCGCAAATGGTCACCTCAGAACTTGTGATGTCATATGTAGAAAACGACAAAGTCTTCGAAACAAAACTTGCAAAGAGATTCTAATACGTTTTGTGAAGTTTGGGGACTATATTGTGGTAATGGAACGAAAAAATGAGCAAAAATACATTTTATGAAAATCAAAAACATAAAATGAACACAAGCTTGACTCACGGCATTTGCCTACAAATGACGTCATGCGCTGTGATTGTTATTTCGTTTGAGATGAAGAACAGATTAAAAATATCAGAATTATTTATTGATTTAAAAATATAAATCATTATTATTCCACAAAAATATTGATTGAATGATCTTTCTGGTTCGACGAGCATTCGTTCTAACTACATTTTAGATTTTTTTCTCGATTACTGTCCGATCCCCTATTCTCTTGAATTCTTAATCAAGATTTTACTATACATATGAGTGTAGATAACACATCCTTCTCGTTTTTTTATGGAACTGTGTGATGATAAGAGCAAGTCGTTCGCCTGATGGTAAGCGCCACGCCTGCCCATAACAATTGCAGTGCCACCCACAACTTTTAATAACCATAAAAAGCACTGCGAAGCGCTGCATTGCGCTCATCATCCCGAGACATCAGATATTAAGTCTCATATGCCCAGTAATTTCGCTGGCTACAATGCCCTTTAAACCGGAACACAGTAATGCTTGCGCACTACTACTTGTAGGGTTATTTATGTTTATACTGTATTGTAATAGTACCCAGTAATATTTCTGCTCACACATGTCTGGTCTGGGACCGATCTCCGTAGGCCGTTCAAAACGTGGGTACAAACTTTACCTGTTCCCTTGTTCTATTAACATGTTCATTTTTTTTGTTCTTGCATGTCAATGTTTGTATGTTTGTAGGTATTTATACTTTTTATGTATAGAGGTAAAGTTTGTGTTGCGTTCAGTGTTTTGTGGGGAAAATAGAAAATGTGTCATTATCAGTCCATTACGTCCCCACTGCTGGGACACGGTCCTTCTCTCACAGAGAGGCTATGAGCCATAATCCAACACGCTGGCCCGGTGCGGGTTGGTGGATGTCAAATGTCTTCGAAACTTTAAGATTCCTGGCCATGCTGGTTTTCTCACGGTGTTTTCCTGCACCGTTTTTAGAGCTAGTTCTAAATACGCACATAACTTAAAAAATCATTAGTAATTGGTCAACGGGATTTGAAGTCCGGTGCATCGGATCGAAAGTAAAACGAGTTTCCGCTGAGCCACACTCGCTCTACGTGTTTGCGAGTATACATTGTTGAGCAGTGGATAATCTCCAAAGTATTCAGTTCCCGAATATAGAAGTTGTTGAAATCACGAATGTCCTAGGCGTTGTATGGTTGTAGGTTCGGATCAAACAGAAAAGTTGTTGGTATTTTTTTACTTTTGTCTATTTTCGTAGGTGTTGATTATTTTTTTCTGTCAGAATTTATTTTTGAAACTGCATGTATCTTGCTATCCGGTATGAGTAAATGTTCGTTCTTAGATCTCTGTATCAATGTGTTCACTCACCACAGATGCAAAAACCTGAACGTTGTGTCCACAGATCGTCAAGCAGTAGCTCAGTGTTCTCACAATCATGTTCGTCGTGTACACATTACGACGATGACAACGAATCGGACCACTCGTGCTCGCTTAGCACTAGCGATGGGTATGTACTTATATTTTTTTGGGACAATATTATTTGATCCTTTAAAATCTAATTGATCATACTTCGACAACACAAACGACCTCAAAGACTAGGTTTGGTTATGTTAGAGCAGTGACCACAAATCGCGTGAGCCGAGCGAGCGAAGCGAGCGTGTCGCAGTAGCGGCCGGCGAAGCGACTGAAAGTAAATTCAATTCAATTCAAAAGTTCTTTATTTCAATTTTGTCGTCACAGACACACTTATGAACGTCAATTATTACAATGACTATCACCGTATCGACAAAGAACCACTACTCAGAACATACGGCAAGAAACTGAAGGGCATATTTTTTAGAGCCTTTGTTACAATATTTTGTGTTTGTTTTTGACAATATTATTTTTCTTATGTGCCAGTTGGCTACTTGGCAGAAGCGAAATGTTCCATGCATCTTTGTCTTCTATGTAATTACTAACTGCATAGTATGCTTTTTTCATTAGAATATTTTTCACACTCAATTTGAATCTACTTTCTGTGAGCTCCGTTATACATTTTGGAATAGTATTGTAAAAACGTACACAATTGCCCATGAAGGACTTATTCGTTTTACTCAGTCTAAACCTAGGTACTGCAATTCTATCCTTATTTCTAGTGTTTATGTTGTGGTGGTCACTATTCACCTTGAATTTCAAAGTCAAAGTCTCTTTATTCATGTTTGGCATCACAGACGTACTTCTGAACGTCAAATTATCACAAGACTCTACCACCGTATCGGAAAAAGAACCACTACTCAGAAGATACGGCAACAAACTGAGGGGCATTTCTTTTTAGAGATTTTGTTCAAATTTTTTGTGTTTCTACAATGTTATTTTTCTTTTGTACCAGTTGGCTATTTTGCAGAAGTGGAATGTTCCAAGCATCTTTGTCTTCTATGTAATTACGTACAGTAAAGTATGCTTTTCTCATTACAACATTCTTAACGCGTAATTTGAATCTACTTTCTGTAAGCTCCGTTATATATTTTGGAATTTTATTATAAAAACGTACGCAGTTGCCCATAAAGGACTTGTTCGTTTTAGTCAGTCTATACCTAGGTACAACAATCCTATCCTTATTTCTAGTGTTTATGTTATGATGGTCACCATTTATAGAAGTATGATCAATTAGATTTTAATTTGAGAATATCAATTGATTTAAGTTATTTTATGTCTCAGAGAAAGAGGATTCTTAAATGATTGTTAAGAAGTTAACCGTTTAGATTTTTTTGCTTGCTGTTTTTGCAAAATTAAAACAATCATTTAAATACATGCCTTTTTATATTTTATCTGGCACGGCGACTATGTGTTTAAAGCCATGTCTCATTTTTAAAAACTATTTTTTTTATTAATTAATGAACTTTTTATTGAAACACCTCGATACAGAAAAAGTAACAAAGACAATCTTAATTATAAGTGCCCCAATGGGTCTTATCGCT
Source organism: Petrophora chlorosata (assembly GCA_951640565.1). Lineage (NCBI taxonomy): Eukaryota > Metazoa > Arthropoda > Insecta > Lepidoptera > Geometridae > Petrophora > Petrophora chlorosata. Next base: position 8,654,175 of record OX621209.1, read on the forward strand.
TGACGCGATCTCTTCTAGACAACCTTGGATGTAGACTCAATATAAAAACAAAGACAAGGTGGCTTTCAAGAACCTACATAAATAATTATATTTCATAGTAATTTCTTATTTCATAGTAATAATCTGTCATTTTTAACTGACTGCAAAAAAAGAGGAGGGTCTCAATTCGATTGTATATTATTTTCTTGTTTTGTTTGTTACATCGAAACTCCGTCATTTATAAATAGATTTGAAATATTCTTCAGTATAGCTTAAAGGTTCCATATAAATATCATCGAGATTCGACCTTGGACTTCGAAGAGACATCAGAATTGAAGTCGGTTTTGTTTGTTATAAAATGAAATTATTAATTTCGAGATCACCGGTGATGTTCAAAAGTGGCACCCCTTCAGAATATGTTGGGTCAATAACAATTCCGTTTGCGTATAAACTTAAGATCGAGCTACAACGACACGCTGGAATCGAACCTGGAAGGAGGCAGCAACAGCGGCTCGCTGCGCCGCGCGCGCCGCCGAGGGATCGCGAACGAAGACGACCAACCCACCACTCCAGTGAAGGTAGAACAAGATAACGTACATTATTAATCTAAAAACCACGTTTCATGCGCGTTAAAAATAATAAATTTGAGTTGCTAAAATCGTGGTAATAAAATAAACTACAACGATAATACAATAATATGAGACCATTGAGTTGATCTGATGATGGAGGTGGAAGGTGGGTTACGAAACCCTTGACTGGCTACTAGTAAACCCATCCCACAACCCAAGACATTTGATTTGCCGTAACTACATAACGACTCGACGGATTTTGATGAAATTTTGGTATGTAGGTACTTAAAGTCCTGGTATAGAACATGAGATACAAACATTTGAAACGAATACCTTAGGAACAAATATAAAACCAATTATTCTCGGACGGGGGCGGGGGTATCAACTGGATATGTATTGATCATTTACCAAACATATACTAAAATGGATTAATTTTGCACTGAAACTCGCAACAATAAGAGAAGTGTTTGTGGACACATTCTTAGTAATAGTCCATTTATCAGTTTAAGTTAAATGTATATTTCTTAAAAACCTAATCATTGGTTAGATTGTCGTAAAAGTGAGGACATTAATTTATGAAACCCTATAAAATATCGACCAAGTGCGAGACGGACTCGCGCATGAAGGTACCTTACCATTATCTATTAAAACGGCAAAAAAACACGTTTGTTGTATGGGAGAACCCTTAAATATTTATTTTATTCAGTTTTTTAGTTGTTGTTAAAGCGGCAACAGAAATACATTATCAGTGAAAATTTCAACTGTCTAACTATCACGGTTCATGAGATACAGCCTGGTGACAGGCGGACAGACAGACAGACAGACAAACGGACGGACAGCGGAGTCTTAGTAATAGGGTCCCGTTTTACCCTTTGGATACTGAATCCTAAAAACTAGAACTCGCATCAAACTACCATAGACATATTATAATATAAATAGCATAGACTGACTGACCCATACCACAGAATACTAAGGAACAGAAGCATAACTCCGCAAAGAAATTTAAACAAATAGCGTCTTTTGCTATGACGCAATAAAATTCAATTCAGCTCGCGTAGCGCTGCATACCTACCAGTCATATTAACCTACAGAGCGCCTCTCTTTCTATCGCGCCGCTCTTATCTCTTCTGACGCGGCACGTGTAACGACGCGCGACCCGCCGTCGGTGTCCGGCTATGTACTTGTAGCGTCGTACCTACAGTGCGGAGTGCGCTAGGCCTGCCCATACTTTACGCGGCATCCGCTTGAAATGGATAGTCACCATGACCATCTCATTTCAGCAAACGCCCAGTCGTAAATCAGTTCACAATCGCCACCTCTCTCGGACTGTGTATTTATACTAAGTTTCCGTTATAGGGACGCGGGACAAGGTCCACAACATCTAAAACTCCAGTGAAAAGTTCACAGTCGGACCTACAGTTGGAACCCTTGCAACTTGTATGGGCCAAGTGCAGGTAAACCACGCACTAACATGTTAATAAAGGTACTATACTCACTGAACTCCATCAGGCCGTAGAAATTGGAGTAGAAACTTGTTAATATAAAAACAAACTACACTCTACTTACTAAACTAACTACTTACAAGGAGAAGCAATTGTATACTTGTTAATTGAATATTGAAAACTTAAAAAAAATCGAACTTTATAAGACAGTGATTATGGCATAAGACGCGCACCATCTCGTCCTATTAATTAATATTATAAATGCGAAAGTTTTTGAGGGTGGATGGATAAAGAAAGAAAGAAAAACCATTTATTCGGCACATAAAAACGACAATAAGATTGAACTTAAAAAATATAAAATTCAACTTAAATAATAAAAATATGTGCCGAATGGGCTCAGCTCAGCATAAAATGCCGAGATTTACACAACTCGGCGCTGATTTTCAGCTGATACTCGTTTTATAGATTGATAGATGTTTGTTACTAAATCACGCACTTGATGAAATTCGGTATGTACGTTCTTTAGATCCTGCAAAGGACATAGGCAACATTTATCCCGGAAACCGCGGGTGAAACAGCGGGGCACAGCTAGTTAATAAATTCCTAAAGTTTGATTGTTCTTTGCAGAGGCTACCCGTGGTATCCAGCGTTGATAATCGATCCGAAAATGCCAAAGGGCTTCATCTACAACGGCGTCCCGCTACCCGTTCCTCCTCAAGATGTCCTGAATCTAAAGAAAAACCACTCTCACGAGCCAGTCCTGTATCTAGTACTATTCTTCGACGTCAAACGAACGTGGCAGTGGCTCCCGCCGAACAAACTAGAAGCCCTAGGCTTAGACAAATCGGTAGACCAAGCAAAACTGAAGGAGTCAAGAAAACCGACCGACAGAAAAGCGGTCAAGAAGGCATTTGATGACGCTATGCAGTTCAGAAAGCAAGTTGATGGAGACGATAAATGACAAAGGCTTACCTATAGGTCTCGTAGGCCTAGGAACAGGTTCAGTTTTGGAAACTTGTCGAGCATGCATTTGAGATTGTCCGATACGGATTCCAGCGACTAGATGATAAATAAATTCGTTTGTTCTCACTAGTTCGATTCATTTGTTCGTTCGTCGAACTAGTGAGACTTTTTTTCTCATTTGTCCGACTGTCGAACTTATTTGAATCGAGAAACAAAACACGATATAATAAAATTATTAAAACTTGTTAAATAAAGTCGAACAAATGAGAAAAAATCTCACTAGTTCGACGATCGAACTAATGAATCTAACTAGTGAGACCAATAAATTGTGACTATGTGAAACAAAACAAAAATGGGGAAGTGTACATTGTTATATTCAAGTGAACATAATCTTAATTGTTATGAGAAAAGTTTTCATTAAAATAGAGATAAGATTTTTTTGCCAAAAACTGTATTGTGTGCGTTGTTATTAGTTTCACTATTGTATGGAAATTAAAATGTAATATTAATGGGAGGAACTAACATAATTGGCAAATATTGTTAGTATTTATTTTGTATACCTACAAATAATTTTAATTAACAGTTATAATTTATGAAGTATAATTGTTAAATTTATAAAATGTCTTTTTGAATAATGCAAGTGATTTGTGTGTGAATTGTAGTTGTTAATAAATAATAATAATTATGTTCAAAATATTCATAAGTAATGATAAAATCTCGGAATATTAAAATGATAAATTGTTCTGGATCTGGTAAATTATACCTACTTCATACATAGTGATTGCCTACAGTAATGGGACAACTGCTTTATAGCGGTCACAAAGATATTATTATAAAGATATATTTATAGGTATTTAGATGATTTAGCCGAGTAGATACAGGCAGCTCAGGTTTTCCTTGATGAATTATTTCTATCCGGTGAATGAAGAAATGATAACGAGAAAGAAGCACAAGTAATGAAGGTCCCCTAATAATTTATCATAATATTTCAAAAAAGGTTATCGCTTAAAACTAAAATTATGATATTTTTTACTGTAAGATGTTGGGTATGGCGATCATGTGTACACACTGAAATTGTTTTTGTTTCAAGTTACTGTTTGTTTTTACAACAATATAATATGTAAGAAAATACTTACTGGTTTTTATTTAAGCTACTTGTACTTAATTCCTGTTTTAGGTGAATAATAGCACAGAATACTAAGGGACAGAAGCATCACTCCGTAAAGAAGTTTAAATAAATAGCGACTCTTGCTATGACGCAATAAAATTCAATTCAGCTCGCGTCGCGCTGCATACCTATCAGTCATATTAACCTACAGACGCCTCTCTTTTTGTCGCATAGCTCTTATCTCTTCTGACGCGGCACGTGTAACGACGCGCGACCCACCGTCGGTGTCCGGCTATGTACTTGTAGCTTCGTACCCACAGTGCGGAGTGCGCTAGGCCTGGTAATAGTGTTTATCTATCTATCTACTGCTAAAAATAAATCAACAACTTCATAAAACTTAATGATAAATAGATTTTATTTAAATTAACACATTAATTCTACTTTTTCTAGTACAGCTGAATCCTGTTGTATGGATGTTTATATGTAGTGTTTGTCCCAGTGGAACACTTTGCCAGGGGTAGGTCTGACATTGGTAGCTTCTTTAGGAGCACTGAAAATATAAAATATTTTTTTTAGAGTGAAATTTAGAATTGTGTAAACCTCAAGGGCTCACGGTATACTAAGTAATCACATCCTGCATGGCATTGCATAGCTTGTCTTTCTCAAGAAATTCTACAGAGAGTTCTGCCATCACTGCAAACAATGAGACGCTAGTTAGTAAGTACTAAATTATAATTTAAGGTAAAGCCTTACACTTTCATGAGAACTCAAATCTCACACGCCAATGAGGTTGCGGGTTTGATTCCTGCGACGTGACAAATGTTTGTGCACAGGAAAAAAGCCCAAGCATTTCTTTCATGTTAGGGGACCACGGACCACATAGTTCCCTAGATACAGGGAATCCTAGTTAGAGGTCAGGATCTGTATGTGACTGTTGGGCGTATTTATTTATTAAACTTCAGAACTCTTGGTGCAAGATATGAGTGGTCTCAAATGCCAAATAATTTTGGTTGCCATTATATTTTATTCTTATAGGTATACTGTATAGATGTCTAGCCTTAGGAAGTTTCTTACCCTTTGTCAGAGGGTGCTTCAAGTAGTTTCTTGGTGCAGTCGGCGGGAGGTGCTACCTCACGACGGCCATCACGGGTATAGTAGTAGTTGTGGGCGTGCCTGAAACGTGCCAGACCATATTTTTTTTTATTATTTTGATCATTCATCCTTTTTATTTTCTATTAAATTTAAGTCTTAGGAAGAAGGCATTAATTTTCCATTATATTTATATATAAATATTCATAGGCATAAATAGGCATTACATTCCTGAAGCCATTTAGTTGTATACAATCACAAAAAGCAAATTCTGAACTAAATGTTGGATGTGACGACCTTACTTGTGTGAGACACCATCTGGGATTTGTGGAGGCGGTTGAGTCCTAGCGGCTACAAGCGGCTCAAAGCGCAGGGCATTGGTATGTTTCCTCTACAAATAAAACCAGGAATACAGTATACAGAAACGTTTTAGGTTACATAATTATACCAAACAAAAACTAACCCCAAGAAGAAAATTCCTCACTGCCTGTAGAATAGGCGAGATGTCGCGTAATGGCACTTTACTCATTGTCGTTATTTAGGAATGCCGAAGGCCTAGATAGCGTATTTGAAACTGCGAAGAAAAATTAAGGAAATCGAAGCAAGAGAATCAAAACATCTGTTTTTGACGTTTTAAAACGTCAGTCGTCACGTCTACTCCAAGGAATATTGCGTTTTGATCGTGCCAAAACATCGTGGTTGAAAAACATGAATAAACTAAGCGCAACAGGTTACATTTACAGTTAAAAAGGTTTACACGAGGAGCTTTTTTAAACTAGAGTTAGACTACGTTAGACATAGATTTCCATGCGTGTACAGTTGACACTATCAATCCCCGTTAGATTAGTATTTGCTACAACCATTGAGGTCTTACACCCTCAATGGCTACAACGCACATGCTTGGCTTGGCGGCAGAGTAATTGTATGGAATCTATGGAAAAAATCAAAACTTGACAAAAATTATGTCAATGGCAAAAATCATAAAAAGTAAAATCAATATAAATTTTTTTGTTACAAAATTGCATGTTTTTGTGAATTATTTTATTAAAAATGTCTAAATTTGGGAAAAATCATTGTAAATACTTTCATATGATTTACACGGTAAGTCAAATGTATTGCTCAATAGCTCGTCATTGCTTTTCTCTACCTACCCACTGACGTAGGCATACATTACATACTTCGGATCATCTAATTTATAAATACAAATACATAGTATATAGTAAATAAACAAATACATAATATTTAGAACATTACAAAATAATTATATCGATAGCCTGTAAAGATGCCTTTTTTCAATAAACTGGTTGAGTAAAATTTCCTTCATTACTAACTTTCATTTTACACCCTATGGCCATAGACAGATAAAAATCTGAATCCAAGTATAAGCAAATATAATTAGGTATAGTATAAGTACGATTTTTGTACTCGTATAAACTTCTCTATCGTTCTATATCGATATCTAAATATTATATTACTATATATTATTATTTATTTATGTATTATTTATTACAAATAATGGTCAGACAAATTTTACATAAAAAGAACGTAAATAGGCACGCGCGAGTCAAAAACTTAAAAACTAAATAAGGAGTCCATCGCGATCGACCCCGCTTCTAAAAGTGCCCATAGTGCACAGTGCCCATTACTATTATCTATATAGAGTAATAAATTCATAATTTATATACATCCATTTGCAGACAAACATCAGCGGCCCCCTTTTCCATACATCCAGAAATCCTGTATTACCTCCTTTGGTCCACAGAGAGAAGTAAGCACTGCCTATAGTCCTATGTAGGGCTAATAATAACACATAATTTAACCTTATGGTTTTGATATAGGTACCTACTTAGTTATTCCTTTAAGGAAGGGAACCTTTTTAATTAAGGGATAAGTGACATAAAGTATGGTATATATATTGCGGTGTACAGAGGGATTTTATATTTTTACTTATGTTTTACTAGCGACCCGCCCCGGCTTCGCACGGTTATTATTACATATAAACCTTTCTCTTCAACATTCTATCTATTAAAAAAATCCGCATCAAAATCCGTTGCGTAGTTTTAAAGATTTAAGCATACATAGGGATATAGGGACAGAGAAAGCGACTTTGTTTTATGTAGTGATACCTATCTACCTAAGGTACCTAAGATAGGTACAGCATTTGTTATAAGCGTTACAAATCCGTATTTACTGTTTTCTTCAGTTATACAGAGCCGGACTACCTGCATTGCTTACGACCAGCGGCAGTACGAATTTCCGATGCGCCAACCCTAGCGGGCGAACCTAGAACCCATGAGTCCCATGACCATATTGAAAATGGAATTAAGTAAGTCTTCCTACTAATCGTAATGAGACACGGGATTTCTTTGAAAGAAAATGGGCCGCTAGCCCAGTGCGGGTTGGCTCGGCGGGCGTCACATGTCTGTTTTGTGATTTTAGGTTATACCCATTTCCAGTAAGTGCTAAATTATTATAAAATATTTGATATTGAATGCATTAATGCATGCTAGGTGTAATAATCTTAAGATAATCAGGAAGAAAAATTAAATTGCTTGGGCAGGGATTGAACCTGCGTATTCGGAATACCGTTCCGACGCCAGAACCACTAGGCCACCGAACCTACTGCTCGTAACCAAATTTCTTTTAGAAGGATATTACGTCAACTGCCGTCAATGTTCACATTAATATTGTGAAATAAGTCGGTACACTCCTTACCCTATCAACACTGTGTAAAATATTGCGCAATGCATGATATAGTACAATAGGGGATCGGACAGTAATCGAGAAAAAAATCTTGTTAAAATGTAGTTATAACGAATGTACGTCGAACCAGAAAGATCATCCAATCTATATTTTTGTAAAATAATAATGATTTATATTTTGAAATCATAAAATAAAATCTAATAATTCGGATATTTTTAATCTGTTCTTCATCTCAAACGAAACAACAATCACAGCGCATGACGTCATTTGTAGGCAAATGCCGTGAGTCAAGCTTGTGTTCATTTTCCTTTTTTGCTTTTCATAAAATGTATTTTTGCTAATTTTTTCGTTCCATTGCTACAATATCGTCTTCAAACTTCACAAAACGTATTTAAATCACTTTGCAAGTTTTATTTCGAAGTTTGTCGTTTTCTACCTACATATGACGTCAACAATTTTGAGGCGACCTTTTGCGCGGCAATATTTGAAACATAATATTTAAACATAGTTTTAGGTACTTTTAGAGCGTTATTTAATGAAAATAGTATTTCTCATGGCTATATTTATTAATTGTAGTTAATATAAAACACTTTCTGAAAAGTTGTCCGATCCCCTATTTACTGATTGATATTTAACTCATGCGTGATACAGTGAGTTCTTACTTGTCAGGATTCCTAATTGAAGTCTTTCCTTTTCAGGCCGGAGGTTTTCCAAAAATGGGATCAAGTACCTAAAGTAGACATCCACAAGGAATGGTCGGAATTTTCTATATTATTAACAATCCCCTTTTGAAATATTGTAATGTTATCTTGAATCATTCGACAAAAAGTTTTGTTCATTAAAATAAACATATAGAATTGCAATAAAATCTTTTATTCCATGAAAAACATTAATAACTTACAAATAAGGTACAATTTTTGGTTTGGTCAAAATATTCTTACAAACTATGTACAACATAAAAAAACATTATTTACAAAAATGTCACAATTTTAAATAACGTACAGACAAAAAATTAAATTTTTAATGCCGAAACGTAGAGATCTGATAATAAACCAAAGATTAATATCCCGTCGTTAAAAAGAAGGTACTTATGCTAATTATAAAATACAAATTGATTACATATTGCTAATGTATAAAAATCAACGTCGAATTGTAAAAACAGCTATAAAAGTCAGTACTCAAAGGTAACGCATTTCGTTTTGAGATATTCGTTCAGTGCTTCTTGACCTGCGAACGAAAATAATTAATTTTTAGAAAGAAAACAATAATTATTTTTTGGAAAAAAACAAAAACCGACTTCAATGTATCTTCGAAGTCCAAGGTCACATATCGATGAAATTTATATGGGACCACTTCGTAGCTATACTGAACCCAACGCAAAATGAATTTCCAAATCGGTTCATAAATGACGGAGTTCAGAGGTAACAAACATAAAAAAAAAATACAATCGAACAGAGAACCTCCTCCTTTTTGAAGTCGGTTAAAAACGGAGTTCAATGTATCTTCGAAGTTCAAGGTTAAATATCGATGAAATTTATATGGGACCACTTCGTAGCTATACTGAACCCAACGCAAAATGAATTTCCAAATCGGTTCATAAATGACGGAGTTCAGAGGTAACAAACATAAAAACAATCGAACAGAGAACCTTCTCCTTTTTGAAGTCGGTTAATGATTATGAGAAACAATTACATGACAGACCAGTTTCATAATTTCGACTTGCATTAAAAAAAAATCATTGAATCAAATTTTTTATTTTGTGCTAGCAGCGATATCTCTTAGCAAAGGTTTAAAATATTACGACTTCCTAATTTCTCGTACTGTTTATGTATTCTTAAGTCTACGTCTATTGCATTAAGATCTTCCTGAGATATGTCTTTAAAAACATTAGCCCATTACATTCTACTATTCTATTTATTGATGTCTCGGAGTGATGCGCGCAATGCAGTGCTACGCAGTGCTTTTTATGGTATTAAAAGTTCTCGGTGGCACTGCAATTGTTATAGGTAGGGGTGGCGCTTACCATCAGGCGAATGACTTACTCGTCTCAGCGCTCAGTTCCATAAAAAACCATTTCTGCTGTGATACGGGTTTACTCTTAGAAAGAGGACAACGACATAGAGAGGAGAAATAAAATAGAGTGATAGAGAAAAAGAGAGGCCGACGAAAGAGAAAGCGGAAAAATAATAGAGAAAAAACGAGAGAGAGAAAGATATCAAAGTTCAAACGTTCTTTATTCAATTTTGGCATCACAGACGCACCTATGAACGTCAATTATAATGACTCTACCACCGTATAAGTACATTGAGAGCCATGGATTCATCGTCATTTGTGAAGGAGTAAATAGAATACATCTCTAGTTCTTACCTAAATCCTTCCCGAACCCAGACTGCTTGAATCCTCCGAAAGGCGCCGCCACGTCTGTCTTGTTGTAAGTGTTTACGAAGACGGTGCCGGCTTCGATCTTCTCCGCGAAGTGCAGTGCGCGCGACACGTCCTTCGTAAACACGCCGCTTGCCAGACCGTACTCCGTGTTGTTGGCGCGACGGATCACGTCGTCCATGTTTCTGGAACATTGGAGATTGATATTTGAATCAGTCATTTCAAAAACCTCCGTTTTTCATACAAAATAGGGAATATGCATGTGTTAAGATTTTAAATAATTGCGAAGAAGAAAAATGATATTGCTCGGGCAGGGATCGAACCTGCGTCTTCGGAATACGTTAGAAAACTTCCATATTTATTTACGAAACGAGAAGATATGCCTACAAATCGCTCAATACGCAACAAAAACAGGTTAATGCTACCTACTTCCCGTCTCAAAATGCACTCATAAGGACCTTTTGTTATGTGCATAAAAATATATAATAAGCTCCCGCCCCAAATTAAAAATGAAATAAATGATATACATTTTTTAAAACAAATAAAACAATTATTAATTAAAAAAACATATTATACAATAAACGAATATTTAGATGACAAATTTATAATATAATATACTTATGACTAATAATAAAATAATAAATGACGAAAGTGATAAATTTATTAACAAATTGACATGTTTTTAACAATTCTATAATACTATTTTCTATTTTTTTTGTCTTCCTCTCTCCTACTTGCTGTGCCCAACAGGGTCTGTAATGAACTTTTATAATTTATTATGAACACCATTTTAACATTACAGATGCAATAGAGAATAAAGAATACCGTCCCGACGCCTTAACCACTGGGCCACCGAACCTACTGCTCGAGCAACCAAATTTATCGTCTTACGGGGACGATTTACTTTTAACGATAGATTACTCCTGTAAACATTTAGAAGATATAATAATTATTATTAATTGCGTAGTTTATTTGTATTTCAATGTTCATTTTTCTTATTTTTGGAGAAACGGAACGTAATCGCAAAACGCTTGAGTACGTGCAAGCACTATCTGACGTCACGCGCCTCGCTGCTTATTTGTTCAATTTTGACATAGAGCCCACCCTATTGGTAAATTATTAACATACATACACATGTGGCATAGATGGACCAATGAGGAGATCCTAGGTCCCCAAGTTTTGACGTCACACGCAAATGGCACATTTATGTTGATTTAAATTGATTCAAATTTTAATTTAGTTATTTTATTGACAAATGATGCCGTAACATTATTAAAAAAATTATTTCATTAATTGTATTCAATAATAAATTGATTCATGCATTAAGAAACTACATGCATATTCCCTATTCAACCATTATTTGTTCAGAGTCTGGAGTCAAGCACCTGTCTTTTTACGGGTTTAAGCCTCAGCAACTTCCTCCCTTCCACTTCCAGCGCCACCATCGCTATCAATTTGGCGGGCAAGTTCTTTTTATGTAACTGAATGATGAGACGAGCTGGTCGTTTGCCTGATGGTAAGCAAAACGCCAGCCCATAACAGTAAAAGCACCTCCCAGAACTTTGTTTTGCAAAATCCTGCGCAGCGCTGCACTGCGCTCGTCACCCTGAGACAATTAGCAGTTGAGTCTCATAATGTCCAGTAATTTCGCTGGCTACAATGACCTTCAAACCGGAACACAGTAATGCGATAGCTATTATGTTTGAAGCGTTCATTTAAAAAACCTCTTAAATTGGTACGTTTTTCATACAAAATTCAACCATTATTAACTTGACCACTGAATAGATGAAATTCCTAAATTGGTGGTTATTTTCGCATTACATTTTTGAGCTAAAATTTTAGCATAAGATCACTTTTTGAGCCTGACTGTAGGCAAAAATGTGATTTCTCTAAAAAAAAAAGGAAAATTTTGCCGCACTCTGTACTCATGATAGGTCTCTCGTATGCTGGAGGCCGTCTGGGTAGGTACCACAGCTTCGCCAGTTATTCTGCCGCCAAGCAGTAGTGCGCAATCATTACTGTGTTCCGGTTTGATTCTTGCCATGTTGGCCAGTTTCTTGCCGTATCTTCTGAGTAGTGGTTCTTTTTCCGATACGGTGCTACCACTATATCGGAAATAGAACCACACTGACTCTACTGTCATAATTGACAGTAATTTTTTGAAAACAGTTGTAATAATTGACGTTCATGTCTCGGGGTGATGAGCGCAATGCAGTCCTACGGAGTGCTTTTTATGGTAAACAGCTCTGGGTGGCACTGAAATTGATATAGGCAGGCGTGGCGCTCAGGCGCACGACCTCATCATTCCGTTACATAAAAAAATAAAATTGGTGATCAAATGTTTGTACTCAAAACTGAAACGCAATGCAAATATGTAGTGTAATTCCGCTGAATATTATTTCAAATATTTCATATATTTGGTTTTTTTATTCTTTTTTATATTATTTCTTTTATTGACATTCAGCGGAATACATATTTTCATTGCGTTTCAGTTTTGAGATGAATTTCCGCTACGTTACGCCTGAGTCCATTAGATTGTGGTCCGTTGTTCCCGTAAGCCGTGTCCCCTTTAAACGGGGACAGTGGTACTTTAATACAATATTTAAAAATACGTCCCATTGTCTCTTTACTCTTTTGCTGTTGATATAGTAAAGTAAACTTTATATGGAAAATCTACTTTCTGGCGCTTCGCCGGCTGCTGCCGCGGCACGCTCGCGCTGTGTGGTCACAATTCTAACAACCTAACCTAGTGGCTGTATCTCCGTAAAGGGGACAATGGTACAAAAATTTAATAACGTCCCGTTGTCCCCGCTACGAGGACAAGGCCTACGGGGACAACGGGCCTGCATTGTTTTCCTCACTTGCTGCTAAACTTGCTGATGATCATGATAGGTCCGAAGCTCTCCTCCTTAGCGATCCACATGTCGTCGGTCACGTCCGTGAAGACGGTCGGCGTGAAGAAGTACCCGGGACGGTCGACGCGACTCCCGCCGTACACCAACGTAGCGCCTTCTTTCACGCCGCGGTTACAGAACTGCGGAAAGGTATAAAACAAACATTACAAAGCGAATTTCAGTAAACTTAAATTAAAAAAACCCACCCAGACACAAAAAACGTATAAAAAGTAAAAAACGGCTAAACCGATTTTGAACGATTTATAAAAAAGACATTCTATTCTGATGTATCTTCGAAGTCCAGTGTCGAATCTCGATGAAATTTATACGGGACCACATTGCAGCTACACTGAACCAACACAAAATAATTTTCCAAATCGGTTTATAAATGACGGAGTTAACAAACATAAAAAAGAAAACAATCGAATTGAGAACCTCCTACTTTTTTAACTCAATTAAAAAAAAGTCGTTTCTTTATTACTTGAAAATTAAAACTGCCACAGCACATGAAATTCCTGCCGTTTGAATAATTCAAGTATGAATTAAGAGCATGGTAACTGGAACATAGTTTTTACTCGCTGAATGATTACTTAGATATTAATTAAGTTGTTGTTTATAATGTGTTGCATGAGATTGTTAATTAAAGTTCAAAAATTTTGCATGCTGCTCAGTTGGCGAAATGTGTCAGGTTCTTTGCATTTGTTTCTATTATAACCACATTTGAAGCAAATATATTCTATTCTACTTTTTATAAGTTATATCGGGGATTATTCAAATTTCATTTTTTTTAGCTTGTACCTCAAATTTGCTAATTACCTCAATAAGACTGAAACGCAATGAAAATATATAGTGTAATCCCGCTGAATATTATGTTAGTTCCTAACAACAACACTCTTTGTACGACACGTGTTTCGCCGTCTGCACGAGGCATCATCAGGTGTCGACTCGCCGAACGCTGGAACGAGAGTGAGCTCATAACGGCGCTCCGTCGCTTTATATACCCTCTCGCACGTCGACTCTGCCACGTGATGAATGATCGAAGATGCGTAATAATGGAGACACGTGAGTTTGGTCATTCAGCAGTGTATGAGCTTGGTTGTTGTGTTTTAAAACTTCTAATTGTTCCAGTTTCAGTTTTGAGATGAATTTCCGCAACGTCACGCCTGATTCCATTGCATACCTCAATAAGTTTATCCATATGCGCCTTATGGTTCTGCGGTCCGTGCGCCGTGCCTCTATGCAGGGGGTCGCCTATGTTTATTTTCTTCGTTTCTTCGACAACTCGTCTCACAAACTCGTCGTGTATCTTCTCTTCGACGAACAGGCGGCCGGCCGCGATGCAGTTCTCTCCCTTGTTGAAAAATACTGAACCCATGCCCTGGAAACAATATGTTTTTTTTTATTATGTAACTGAATGACGAGACGAGCTGGTCGTTTGCCTGATGGTAAGCAATACGCCAGCCTATAACAATAACAGCACCACCCAGAACTTTGTTTTGCAAAATCCGCGGCGCTGTACTGCGCTCGTCACTCTGAGACAATTAGCTGTTGAGTCTCATAATGCCCAGTAATTTCGCTGGCTACAATGCCCTTCAAGCAGGAACACAGTAATGCTTGCGCACTACCGCTTGGCGGCTGAATAACTGGCAAAGCGGTGGTACCCACCCAGACGGCCTCTCGCATACGAGAAACCTACCACCAATGTATAGAATAGATGAATAGTTATACTTTAGAATCAATAATTGACATTATTACTTTACCATTTAATATGGAACAAATACCTATTTATCACTACATAGTATAAAACAAAGTCGCTTTCTCTGTCCCTATATCCCTATGTATGCTTAAATCTTTAAAACTACGCAACGGCTTTTGATGCGGTTTTTTTTAATAGATAGAGTGATTGAAGGGGAAGGTATGTATGTATAATAACCGTGCGAAGCCGGGGCGATCGCTAGTATTATTTAAAATAATAAAATTATGTAAAATATTATTATGTGAATTGTATTGCACACCCTTAAATGGGGCAGATTATATGCCACATTATATAATTGTAACACCTAGATTACCTACCGATATTCTGGCAGTAAAAGTTTATGATTTATGTCCAAATAATGTATTTTTCTTTTTTGGGGTTCCATACCCAAAAGGTAAAATGGGCCCTATTATTAAGGCTCTGCTGTCCGTCTGTCTGTCTGGCCGTCTGTCTCATGAACCGTGATAGTTAGACAGTTGAAATTTTCACAGATGATGTATTTCGAATGCGGATATAACAACGAATACTAAAAAACAGAATAAAATAAATATTTAAGGGGAGCCCCCATACAACAAACGTGATTTTTTTTGCCGTTTTTATAGATTATTATTATTTAATCTTTATTTCAGGCAACATTAAAATAAGTTACAGATGTTATTTACTTATTCTACGGCCCATATAAATATATACCTTAGAACTAACATACATATTCATAATATAATATAATATAATGGTACGAAAACCTTCGTGCGCGAGTCCGAGTCGCACTTGGCCGGTTTTTTATAATATACTCACGTTCCTGACAGCCTTCTCGAGATCGCAGTCTTCAAAGATGACAAGCGGCGACTTGCCGCCCAGCTCTAACGACACTTTCTTCATATTGGAAGCCGCACACGACTTCATTATCACTTGTCCTGATGGAGAGAACAAAATATTAGGGGTTTGTATATATAATCGATTTTTAAAATATATATGTTACGGCTAATAGCCGGAGTGCAGCTACACCTAGTTTTAGCCGGCCACACGCGGTTAAACGTAGATGTATCCTACGCGAGATTGTAAACTGTCGAAGATTGTGAACCGTCACATTATTTTTCGTTAGATTATAAACTATCGAAGTGATAGATTGTAATCTACATTATATTACATCTAATATACATGTTCGTGGCGTTGGTGGCCCTTGGGCCACCCCCGCTGCACCCTAACCTACCGAGGGCTGCCCCTTATTCGTTTGATTGGTGTGCGGCTGCACCTAGTTGTAGCTGGCTAAAACTAGGTGTAGCCGCATTTGTGGCCGGCGACGGCGCCGCTGCCGGGCAGGATGTTGATGACGCCGCGCGGGATGCCGGCGCGGGCTGACAGCTCCGCGAACTTCAGCGCGGTCAGCGGACACACCTGTGTTATTCGGAGTAGTTACCTATTTCTGTGCTGCCAGTGAACCCGAGCTTCCTAACGAGCGGGTGGTCGGCGAGCGCCTGGCCGGCGACGGCGCCGCTGCCGGGCAGGATGTTGATGACGCCGCGCGGGATGCCGGCGCGGGCTGACAGCTCCGCGAATTTCAGCGCGGTCAGCGGACACACCTGTGGGGAACAATGGCAATTAATCAATCGGATAATAGGGATATGCATGTGTTCTCGAAATATCAGGACTCCAGCGGCATAATTGCGTTTTTTTTTATTTCAACGCATCTTTTAAACTTTTGGGAAAACGTAATCGCGAAACGAAAATATAAATTAATTACTACGTTCTACGTACAACCAAATTTTCGTATTTATAATGGTTTTTAGCCAGTTTTTGACAGAGCTCGCCCGATTGGTCAATTATTGCCATACACACAACCGATGAGAAGGTCCCACATTTTTACAAGATTTTACGTCACACGCTGATGGCGCGTTTATGTTGATTTAATGACTCATGATGTCGAAAAATGCATATTGTCTATTGTTGCTATTAGGTATGTTGTACAAGATGATATTATTTGTCTTCTCTTTCCGTGGCCAGGAATTAACAAAAAATAGATTGAAGTAACTCACGGCCGCGGGCTTCATGACCACAGTGTTGCCAGCCGCGAGGCAGGCGGCCATCTTCCACGAGAGCATCATGAGAGGGTAGTTCCATGGAGTGATGAGCGCACACACGCCGATAGGCTCTTTCCGCGTGATAGCGAGGTTTCTGTAACATAATAATAAAAATATTAATAGAGTTCATCAAAATTTCATGTTATCGGGATATTATTCGAAAGCCTCTGAGGTGTAGTGGTTGGGTAGGTTGGCTCTCAACCAAATTTCTTTTATCCTTTTTAGGGGACGATTCTACGTCATCTGTCGTCAATGTTCACAGAATCTTAAGATTTTCGCCTAGCATGCGTTAATACATTCCATTTTTTTTTTTTACATTTGACTGGGTCAGCATTTGACCACGATCTCACCTGATGGGAAGCGACGATGTGGTCGAAGATGTAGCATGCTTACCCAGTAAGTACTTGTTCACTCTTGATTTGAACACACCCAGATTGTATTTATGTGGAAACACAGACGACGGCAAGGCGTTCCACTCCTTCGACGTTCGCACCAAAAAGGATGATTCGAAACGTTTAGTACTGATAGGCGGAACGTCCACCATGTAGGGGTGACGTTGTGCCGATCGTCTGGTTGTCCGATGATAAAAAGGTGATGGGGGAATCAGATTGTGCAGTTCTTGAGCACACTCTCCGTAGTATATTCTGTAGAATACCGATAAGCTGGCGACTTCACGTCGATGAACCAGGCTGAATATCAAAAACCTAAGGTTTATCTTAGCACTAGGATTCCTATATGGCATTAGGTGCTGTTAGTATTTACCTGTTAGGCCGTGCGTGGTTGATAGGTATAGTAGCGCCTTGTATCTTGTCGCACCAGCCGGCGAAGTAGCGCCACGTTTCTATAGACATGCCGATGTGGGTTTTGAGGGCGAGTGTGTAGACTGCGCCGGAGTCGATAGATTCGATCGTGGCTAGCTCCTCTTTGTGCTGCTCCATAAGGTCTGCTAATCTGAGGGTAGTTAGAATAAGTATTATTTTAAATTTCGCGTTTCGAACACAATTTTCTCGAGAGCATGGTCAATAGTCATAGTAGTTTATTCATATAAAAAATTCACGTCACAAAATATAATAATAAACAATAATCCAGTTATTCGTACTACTTTGTACCATATTAGATAATAAGTTGCAATTTAATGTCATCGATTAAAAATAGATCACAGGTTTAATCAAGTAAGATAAATAATAAAAAATGTCAGCAAGTATACAAAAATGTCAAGTTCTATCTAGTCCCTAGGAATTCTGCGTAGCTGTAGAAAGTTTGGTTGATAAGCCAACGTTTTCATTTCAATTAAACACTCTCATACTTGATGCTTATTTTACTTCTTCGGGAAGCTTATTGTAGACCGTCGGCCCCATGACATGCGTCAACTTGTCAGACTTGGCGAGAGAGCGTGTCACGGTGGCAAGTTTGCTTTTCCGACGGGTACTGTAAGGATGGGATTCGCCTATTTTCCCGAATGATCCCTCATTTGACCTTACAAAAACAACTACTTGCAATATCACTGTGGAAGGGAGTGTGAGGATACCTAATGATTTGAAGTGCGGTCTCAATAAAACTTGAACGTCGAGAAACAAACTTACAGCCTTACTTAAATTAGGATCCCCGTTTAATATAATATAAAACTGTGAGTTAGAATAAGAATTTTTCATTGGTGATTAATAATCACATTATTTTATTTTTTTAGTTTGAAAAGCTAAGACTCACGAGCATTCCGATTTTACGAGCGTTTTTGACAGGCGTTCCGAATTAACTTAACTAATTGAATAATTTAAGTTCGTTTAAACTAATTGGTGATTGGTAAAAAAATGGGTGAATCATTAACGTCAGCTGAATATTTCATACCCTAGATTCTATTTTTATTTATTTACGTAATAAAAAGTTTACACCAAAAAAAAGTATGTAAGTAAGTTCGGTGAACCATCGAGGACACGGGTCTGAGCAGCCGCTCAACTGCCGTCTCTCTCTAGATCTATGTGCTCCATCATAGGCGACATCATCGCTTCACATCAGGCGAGATAGTGGTCAAACATAGATCTATTAAGCGTCTTATTTGATTTGTTGTGTTGTGCAGGTATATTTATAATTATCCTTGTACTTATGTTTGTATCCATAGCAATCACTTTTAGTTATACCTACTAGTTAATATGGCTACCACTTATTCATGTTGAATGTTGTAAACACCTGTAAAAGGTATACATATCAGAATGTACCTAGCTATAAGAAATGTTCTACCATAATTTAGATAAAATGTATACTGTTGGTGTTTATTATTTAAAAAAAGAAAAAAATAAAGAAAAAAAAAAACAATTCCACTTATACAAGGTTTGCCGTAGAACAAGATTTTTCTAATTGTCTATAATGGAAGTAATGAATTCGTTTGTTTACTTACTTGAACAGCAGCTGTCCTCTCTCCCTAGCACTGATCTTTGACCACTCTCCTTCATCAAACGCTTTCTTCGCCGCTTTCACTGCCTTATCAACATCATTGAGAGAGGCACTCTGAACCTTGCAAATAACCGATTCATCACTAGGATTGATCAACGTTATAGTCTTTCCATTATCAGCATCGACAAACTCGCCATTAATGAATAGTTGCGTTGGGAATTTGATTTTCATTTTGTTGATATCCATTTCGACACCTGCGTAAATTAATTCTTTAGCGCCAGATCCTCCTCGGGATTTGAGAACTGCCATATTGTAGAACTCTTGGAAGGTTGTGTTCATGTAAACGTCTTCGTTTTGCAGCTCGAGTTTCGATAGGTCTTTGACTTCTTCGACTAGTCTGACCACGTCCATCGAGCCGGCTCCTGATGAGAAGAAATCTGTATCGTCGTCGATGTCTATCCGAAGGATGGCTTTCCACACGTCGCGGGTGTTGGCAACGAATTGCTTCTCTTCGGCGGTTAGTTCGAGTTTTACTTTGCTCTCGTTGGCTTTGAAGAAGTTTTGCGCGTTGATCATCTTGCCGTTCACTTTGAGACGTTGGATGTTGAGCTGAAAAAAAAACAATGATTTAAATAAATTCAGTTTTCTTTTTACAAGCTTTTATTTAACTTGCAATGTATGTATGTTTGTTTGGGCGGAATCTTGCAAGCTGTATCAGAACCACTTCCTCTTGTCCTACGAAGTTGAAATTTTGCAAACTTGTCAAATTCCGATGACAACGCAATATTATGGTGACAGCCATCTGATCTGATGATGAAGACGGAAGGTGGGCAATGGAACTCCTTGACGGATAATAGTAAACTACTAGTGTTTGGGCTCATTTTAATCTGCTCGCGATTCCGATTACGAGTTTGTTAAAAGCTTGTCTTGAAAAATAATTTTTTTAACAAAAACAAACTTATTAATTTTTGTTTTGTATTGTTATACTTAAGCCGTTTGAAACTTCTTACATTTTTAAACTATTTCCAAAAAGGAGAAGATAAAAAGAGTTTTGCATAGTGATATGTAAATGTGTGATTAATTATCGAAGATAATAATTTATTTGTAGCGCTCGCAGCCGTTCGTAACAGATCTCCTAAGTTAAGCAACGATCGCAGCGGTCATAATTTGGACGGGTGACCATTTGTATGGTATTTACATCTGAGCGCTACCATGCTTCGGAGGGCACGTTAAATCGGTCCCGGTTGTTGTCTTAGGACAGTGGGCGTTAGGCCAATAAAAAGAAAACGATTTCAATTCTGATTTATCTTCAAAGCTTCAAGCTCGAATGTCGATGAAATTGATATGGAACCACCTTGAAGATATACTGAACACCACGGAAGTTTATTAATCAGTTTATAAATGACGGAGTATTGAGGTAAAAAACATAAAAAAAAAACTATCGAATTTATAACCTCTTTGTTTTGAAGACGTTTAAAAGAAGCAATTATTTTTTCTTACCTTAACCCCATCATTAGCCGTAATCAGAAGTCCCGCTTCATGTATAACAGCTGGCTTATCCAACCCCTCAATGACCAGCTGATCCCCCTCGTTGCTCTCCCCCCGCCAGAGAGACGAGCCGAAGAGCTTGAGTTCTACAAGTAGTTCTGTGGAGGTGTCTATGCCGGCTGCAGTCTGCGGCTTGATGTAGGTGGTGGCGCCGGGGGAAGAATCGAGACCGCGGATAAAATTGTGAAGAGCAACCCCGCCTTTTGTCCAGTCGATCTGAATTTTTTTTTATTTATATGGTTTAAGACATTTATTTCTCAAAAACAGAATACAATTCACATAATATGTAAGGTGTAAGACAGCCTCTGTGGTGTAGTGGTTGGGCAGGTTGGCTCAAATCTCATACATCTCTAAAGTTGCAGTTTCGATTCCCGCGACGGGACAAATGTTTGTGCACAGAAAATAAAAGTGCAAGCATTTGTTTTGTGTCTGGGTGTTGTGGGACCATGGTCTTCATAGTTCCTGGTACCCTAGATACAGGGAATCCTAGTTAGGGGTCAGGATCTAAGTACGTGATTGTTGGGCGTAAATTATAAAAAAAAGCTATACTATACTTAGCAATTTAAGTCAAAGTAAAATTACTTATTAGTCTTATTAGGCTGGATTGTAATGTTTATTTATTTATTATCGGAAAACTTACAGCCAATACATGCATATGATAATTAAACTATGTTACGGATAACTAGGCCAATTACAAGTTTTACCTATAAGTAAGAATTAATATATATCAGTTTTGTACATATGAGCAGTAACGCATACATTTGTAGGTAACAGTAGGACTTAAAAAAAATAAAAATTGCAGTAACTGAAATAAATCTAAGTTTGAGAACCAAAGAATTCAGAAGCCAAGCATTGTTTAAATGAACGCACACTGTCGAATCATTATTTTTCAAGTGGTTATTTATGAAATGTGGAGTTCTATAAAAGAAAGTGTTCTGTTTGTTAGTCTTTGCAGAAGGAACAACAAGGAATGGTGTATATCGAGAACCGAATGCTGGAGCTCGTAAAGAAATTTTATTGAGTAGTTCCGAACTACCAATTTTAGAATTTATGATATTTAGGTAGAAAATTACATCTGCTATGTTAATGGGATGTCTTTCTGAGACAGATTATAAAACAAAAAAAAACTTTTATCATGTTATGTAGCTTACATATAGCTCCCACCTTTAATTTGTTGTAGATATATTTAGATCTTTTCTCTCTTTCTCTCGTATTAAAATCAGTCCTGAAAATATTGGTTTGATAGCGTGCTACGCACCTAGGCATTCCTCAAATAAAACAATATTGTGAAACACTGAATAACTATTAGGTAAAACTTTTATACGAGTGGCGGACAGCATCCGAGACCAAGTATATATCAAAAAGCTTAACACTTAGATTGATAGTAGTAACAATTATTACAATATCACATCACATTATTAAATAAATCAGTAAATAAATCTGTCTGTGGCCCCGCAGCCCTTAAACGGGTGAACCAATTTGGATGCGGTTTTTTTATTTGAAAGCAGGTTTTCTAGCGGTGGTTAGATATGTTTCATCAGTTCAGCCGTTTTTTATTTTTTACAGGTTTTTTGTGTCGGGGATTTTTTAAATTTATAGTTAACTAGCTGACCAGCTGACCCGGCAAACGTTGTATTGCCATATAAATTAAAAAAAAAACACTTAGGGGGATGAAAAATAGATGTTGGCCGATTCTCATAGATACCGGATAAGCACAAAAAATTTCATCAAAATCGGTCAAGCCGTTTCGGAGGAGTATGGCAACGAAAACTGTGACACGAGAATTTTATATATTAGAAGAAAGATTGTGAGCACTATTGTAGATTCCTAGTTATCACTGTAACACTGCAACCATACTCTGCTCCGTCATTATAGTTGGGTTTTGTGGGTGGTCCCCATTGCCTCGGCGAAAACATATTATTAAAAAAAGTGGATTAATTATTTATATACAGGGTGGATTTTTGAGACGTGGCAGTAAGGGCAGGTACCTTAACCGTTATAGTTACAGAAAAACGTTCCTAGGAGACCATCCATAACCTTTTTTAGCTACGCTAGCTTACCTGATGCGTCTCTGCTTTGAACAAGGCCGGGTCGTAGGTGGCGCCCTCCTCGGTCTGTGGCACCTGTGGCGCCGAACCGCTGGCAACCATGTTTACAGCCTCGCCCAGAGCTTTGATACCTGGACAAGGGAGAACTTGTTGCAGATTGGTTGGATTTTGATGAATCACACTAATGTTATATATGCGAAAGTTTGTTTGTAAGCTTGTTTGTGATTGTTACTTCTTCACGCTGTAACGGTTCAACGGATTTGAGTGAAATTCGGAATGGAGATAGCTTATACCCTGGATTAACATATAGACTACTACCAGGCCTAGCGCACTCCGCACTGTAGGCACGAAGCTACAATTACATAGCCGGACACCCACGGCGGGTCGCGCGTCGTAACACGTGCCGCGTCAGAAGAGACAAGAGCTATGCGATAGAAAGAGACGCGCTCTGTAGGTTAATATGACTTGTAGATATGCAGCGCTACGCGAGCTGAATTGAATTTTATTGCGTCGTAGCAAGAGTCGCTATTTGTTTAAATTCCTTTGCGGAGTGATGCTTCTGTCCCTTAGTATTCTGTGCTATTATTCACCTAAAATAGGAATTAAGTACAAGTAGCTTAAATAAAAACCAGTAAGTATTTTCTTACATATTATATTGTTGTAAAAACAAACAGTAACTTGAAACAAAAACAATTTCAGTGTGTACACATGATCGCCATACCCAACATCTTACAGTAAAAAATATCATAATTTTAGTTTTAAGTGATAACCTTTTTTGAAATATTACACACACACATTTGCATCATGCTATGCCGATCGGCCGTCACATCGGTTTGACATCGGCCCTCCGTCCACTCACACAAACATAACGCCACCGCCCGCCATTGCTGTGCTTCAGTTGTTGCTTAGCGAGATTCCGTCCGCATTTTTTATTCGTTCAAGCTAACAGGTATTCCACCAAAATGACTTTTATTATTAAACTCATTATTTCAGGCAATATTAATTCTCAGTACTCAATTATTTATTGCAATCATATATGTTCATTTGGAGAGGTCTTATAAAAGGATTAAAAAACATATACGACCCTGACAGGGTATGGCAATAGAAGCTATAGCGAGCGGACCAATTCATTAAATAAACAAACATACTATTTTTAATAGTCATATTAAAATAATTATATAATGTTACAACGTAAAATTAACAAAAGCCCATAGAATATATACCTACCTTACAAACTAACATATGTAAATACAAAAATATAGCATTAAATTTCGTAATTAACCGTACCCATCGAATTCGATTAAGTTATAGGCACTTCTTCTTACTAGCAAGATAGCACTTATGATTATACACATACATCGAGCAAAATAATTTTTTAATAAGGTTTTAATCAATTGGAATTTTTAAAACTAACCTTCTGGGTAAAGGTATTTGTTGTAGATAGTATCGACGGTATCATCAATGGTGAAATTATTTTTAATAAGGTTTTAATCAATTGGAATTTTTAAAACTAACCTTCTGGGTAAAGGTATTTGTTGTAGATAGTATCGACGGTATCATCAATGGTGAAATTATTTTTAATAAGGTTTTAATCAATTGGAATTTTTAAGACTAACCTTCTGGGTAAAGGTATTTGTTGTAGATAGTATCGACGGTATCATAAATGGTGAAATTATTTTTAAATAAGGTTTTAATCAATTGGAATTTTTAAAACTAACCTTCTGGGTAAAGGTATTTGTTGTAGATAGTATCGACGGTATCATCAATGGTGACGGGGAAACTTTTCTGCAGCAGAATGGGGCCGGTGTCGAGACCGTCGTCCGCCCAGAAGATCGAGAGGCCGCATGTTGTGTCGCCTTCTATTAGAGTCCTGGAAAAAGATATAAGATAAGATTATATAACGCTTTTTTGTTGGGTATTGTGAGACCTCATAGTTTCTGGCTCTCTAGATACAGGGAATCCTAGTTAGGGGTTGGGATCTATGTATGTGATCGTTGGGCGTTATTAATTAATTTATTTTATTTTATTGTCAACAAGAAATAATTACAGAACAAAACTTAAAGCTAAAGTGTTACAATGGGCGGTCTTATCGCTTATAGCGATCTCTTCCAGACAACCTTTGGATGTCGTGGACTCAAAGAAACTGTAAGGGACGATAGTGTTGTGTATAAAATAATAATATCATGTATAAACTTGGTTATGGTAAGATATTTTTAACCGACTTCAAAAAGGAAAAGGTTCTCTATTCGATAGTTTTTTTTTATTTTATGTTTGTTACCTCAGAACTCTATCATTTATGAACCGATTTGGAAAATTCTTTTGCGTTGGGTTCAGTATAGCTACGAAGTGGTCCCATATAAATTTCATCGATATTTGACCTTGGACTTCGAAGATACATTGAAGTAGGTTTTTGTTTTTTTCTAATTTAGTCGCTCATTGCTGTTTGATCACTATCTCTACTGATCTTAAGCGACGATGTTGCCGAAGATGGTCCATATAGATCTAAAGGAAAACGGCAGTCTCAAAACCTAATTCTATACGGACGGAGGGGCGACGAGACGCGATAGTAATAAGACTTTATAGGAAGCATTAAAAGCTTTGTTTTATTCCGCGAAAATATAATCATCATCAGCCAATTATACGATTCCACTGCTGAAATACGGTTCTCTCAGAAAAAGAGAGAGAAAGAGAGATATCATGAGACGCACATAACCCACAAAGCTGGCCCAGAAAGTTTTTTTTTAATCTTAAAAAACCTTCATTCATATGAATGCACGTAGGTACATTCTGTTATTGTGATACGGGTTAAGGTGTTGTATAAACTTTTATTTATCTAGAACTCATAAAAATGTGCTAAATCATTGTGATTAAATAATTATTCACTAATTATTGTCTGCAGTGTACTGTACAGTAGATACATATTCGCAGTAAAAACCTTGTAAAATTGGAAATAAGAGATTAGCATAAACTCGCTTTCCGTATTGTTTTTCCAACCTTGGAACATGTCTGCTAAAATATCTTCATTGCATTATTACATTGTTCATTGGCTGAAAATTATTTTCTAGTAAGTAGAAAGATAAATTCATAATAGATATTTAAATTGTAGAGGCTCTGGACAGTGAACCATATTTGAAAGTTTATCCTCTATATTATGTTCAAATCTACCAATTTAAGTCTAAATTTGTTTGTTTTAAGTAGAAATAGATTATTTTTTTTTGCGCTTAATAGATCTATGTTTGTCCACTATCTCGCCTGATGTGAAGCGATGTGGCCTAAGATGGAGCACATAGATCTAGAGAGACACGGCAGTTGAGCGGCTGCTCAGACCCGTCTCCCCGATGGTTCACCGAACATCATCCCGAAACACGACTAGATCGCTTGACGGCATGGCTTTGTTCGTTGGGTGGTATTACAACCACGGCCAGAGCCTACCACTCCAAAGCGCGTAAGCGGGTTTCATCACGGTGTTTTCCTTTATCGTTTTTAGAGCGAGCGTGCAAAATCTGCACTTAACTATAAGTTATTGGTGCAGGCCGAGTCGGGATGCGAACTCAGGTGCGTCGGATCGAAAGGCGCACGAGTTCTCGCTGAGCCACACTCGCTCTATGAAAATTGATATAAATAAATATAAATTGATTGTTGATATAAATAATTATTGTCTTAAAAATATACTAACGCGAAACTTGAAGACAGTTTTAAGATTTCTATAACACTAGTTACACTTCTCGTGTTTGCTTGCCACGGGCAAATTATCCCACCTGCCATCCGCAAATTGCTATCGTGTTGCAAAACTGTAATATGCCACTAACTCTCACAGTTGATTAATGGTGTCGTAGCACATATAATTTATGCCAAGTCTCACGCACAAGCTTCTGCCAAGTAGCCAACTGGCACATAAAAAACATAAAATTGTCAAAAACAAACAAAATATTGTAACAAAAGTTAAAAAAAAAATGTCACTCAGTTTCTTACCGTACCTTCTGAGTAGTGGTTCTTTTTCCGATACGGTGGTAGAGTCTATGGTAGCGCTAGTGTAAAATAATTGAAATCGGTATGTAATGAAACTACTTTAGTAGGTATTCAATCACCGTTAGCCCATCACTTTCCCACTGCTGGGACACGAGCCTTCTCTCATAAGTGAGTATCGGCCATAATCTACCACGCTGGCCCAGTGCGGGTTGGCGGATGTCACAAGTCCTTGAATTTTTGTGATTAATTCTTGAACATGCCGGTTTCCTCGCGATGTTTTCATTCGCATTTTTAGAGCTAGTGTTAAATCCGCACTTAATAAACGTGGTGCGGGGCCGTCGCATGCTTCGGATCGAAATTCGCACGCTCTTAAATAATTTCGATTAATCAACTTAAACAATATTTACAAATTAATCTGATTGGTAGGTCAAATGGATGCACAATTTACCTACTTAATAAAGATAAATGGATGGCAATGGGAGATGATAGCCCGAAAAATTAAACACTATAATTTTATTATAATATGTAGTATGACGTACAGTAATTATAATAAAAACTCTACTACAGTTATTATAATAATTACTGTACAATTACTGTAGCATGACGTACAGTCTTCTCAGAATTCGATCGTTAGGTATAAGCTAACTATCGTCTGGTGTAATAAATAATACAGAATGAGTTTTTATTTCAAAATCGACGAGTCCGATTCCCGGATAGCAAATTTTTTTTTTCAAAAATCCAATTATGCTGTTTTCGTTTTTATCAAAATCGATCCCGAAACTCCCTTGAGCATTTTTCGCTATTCCTTATAGTGTCAGATTGGCCATCCACGCCCACTTAAAATAAAAATTCACCTTGTATAATAATATACAGCTTTTTAAGAGTGAAGCAAAACATCGTGAGGTGAGAGGTATGCGGAAGAATCACATAATTCAAGGCTATATGACATTCACCAAAACGCAGTCTAAATATCACAAAATATCGGGGACATATGACATTCAAGCTGCACTGGGCCAGCTTAGTGGATTTTGGCCCATACTCTCTCTTTGACCTTCCGTCAAGTCTGTGTACCAGCCGTAGCAACATGATGGACCAGATTTAGAGACCAAATATCTGACAGATTTTGTTCTAACCCCTTATGCAGTTCTAACTCCGACCCTGGCATAGGTTATCGACTTTATAGCAATTTAATGTAAATTGCGTAGTCAAGTTGTTATTACATAATATCCCCGCATATTGAACGTGTCTAATCTATACGTTAGGCGCCTATTGACACATAGTTTAGGTTTCGAAATCGCACAGCGAGAATCGCAAACTGGATCTAACCAGATATTATGTTAATAAGGATCTTGTATACTGGTTCTAACTAGTTTTTATGCATAATGATACGCAGGAGTGCGGTTTGAATTAACATACTGGTATTAGATAGTGAACATTGGGTGTGTCATATGGATTCGTTGGTTTTTTGTGCTGTATGAATTTGGTGAAAATTTCACAGAATAAAAATAATTATCTACATTGACTATTATTGTTTAAAAATTAGTGTAAGTATGTATGTTTGTAGATCTTTGGAACTATTCTGAAAATTCTTTTACTGATATAAAAATCAAAATCTCTTAATTAATTTTGGCATCACAGACGCACTTATAAATGGAAAATTATCACCATGACTCTACCAACGTATCGCAAAAATAACCACGAAAATGAGGGACATTTTTTTAGAGATTTTGTAAAATTTTTTTGGTTTTCTACAACGTTATGTTTCTTATGTGGCAGTTGGCTACTTTGCAGAAGTGGAATCTTCCAAGCATCTTTGTCTTCTATGTAATTACGAACAGTATGCAGAACAGTCTTTAGATGGAAAGCTACACTATACCGAGTGACGTCATGTGTCGACGCGAACGAAATCTCGAGCGGTTGCAAGTTTATTTTTGAGCTATTTTATTATATTTTTTAAGCTTCATGCCGCCGTAAACAGTATAGCTTAATGTAAAAGTAAGAGCAAGCAAATTACAGTCATACTTGTTTTATGGCAATAAAATGGGACTTGATCGCGCTAAAAACATTAGTTTAATTACCTCGGACGTTTCGACTAAGTTGCATTGGCCGTGGTCACGAGAAGATAGCCATATTATGAAGATAGCGATATTATGTTCTCGTCGCGGTTTATGTACAAAAGCCACTGATGCCGTCAGTATAGTGTGCCGTGGTGACAACCCTATGCTTTTATAAGACCAAATGTGGGTAGTTGGTGAGAACGCCCGCCTTTTTCGACGCTGATACCAGCATTCTCCAGTCTTCTCGTGACCACGGTCAATGCAACTTGGTCGAAACGTCCGAGGTAAATAAAACTAATGTTTTTAGCGCGATCAAGTCCCGTTTTATTATCATGAACTATGTGTTCGAAGTTCGAATCGCAAAAGTTTAAAAATTACTATACTGTATTAAGTGCTTAGTGCAAAACGCAGCTTACCATCACAGTACCACAAATACCACAATGTACTTGTTAATTATTATTATTATTTTTATTTTTACTCTTTATAGATCTATGTTTGGCCACTATCTCGCCTGATGTGAAGCGATGATGTGGCCTAAGATGGAGCACATAGATCTAGAAAGAGACGGCAGTTGAGCGGCTGCTCAGACCCGTCTTCCCGATGGTTCACCGAACATCATCCCGAAACACGACTAGGTCACTTGACGGCATGGCTTTGTTCGGTGGGTGGTATTACAACCACGGCCAGAGCCTACCACTCCAAAGCGCGTAAGCGGGTTTCATCACGATGTTTTCCTTCACCGTTTTAGAGCGAGCGTGCAAAATCTGCACTTAAAACTATAAGTCATTGGTACAGGGCCGAATCGGGATTCGAACCCAGGTGCGTCTGATCGTAAGGCGCATGAGTTCCCGCTGAGCCACACTCGCTCTAAATTTATTCAGGGTAATACGTATGTGATGTATCTTTACGTTTATTATTTTGTAAAATGAATCATTTAGGCTTACGTTTTAGTACTGCATTTTAATTTCATACTTATCATTTTTGTGGTTGTTTTTTTTCAACTTGATAACACTGTTCTGCGTACCACGTGTTACGAATGGCGAGACGAGCAGTTCGTTCACCTGATGGTAAGCAACAGTGCAACACCAAGACGCTTGACCACACAAGTTGCAGCGCCTTCAGAACTTTGTTTTGTTATATTCTACGCGGCACTGCACTACGCTCGTCACCCTGAGATAATAGCTCAGTCTCATAACACTCAGTAATTTCGGTTCAAACAATGTCTTTCATACAGGAACACAGTAATGTTTGCGTTGCTGACGGTTGCTGGCGGTTGCATACCTGATAAAAGCGTGGTATTTCCAAAGGCGGCTTCCTACCCTATCACTACAAATGAATGTATTTTACATTTAACATTCCTCAAGAAATTTCCTAGTTGGTCAAGTAAATTAGTAATACTAAACGAATAGGCTGACAGACGCTGCTAAGCAACTTCTCTTCTCTACTATTTTTTTTTTACTTTGAATGTTTGTTACACACTCGAAAGCGGCTAAATGGATTTTAATTTAGTTTTCAGACTTTGGCAGCATAAATCCCAACTAGAGTATTAGGTATGTTACATAAATCGATTGGGGACTACGAAAATATACGAAAATACAAAAAGACCTCTTCGTAGTACGCGCTCTCATGTAATGAGGTCTTGCTAAAATGGTCTTGGAATAATTTTTATAAAAAACAAGAATCGACATCAAAACTAATCCTATAATTTTTGTTTATGTTATTTTTTAAAAAGTGCTGAATCAATTTCGATAAAATTTATATGGGACCACCTCAGACCTTTGAAGTATGACCTACCGAACAAAAAAAAATCATCAAAATCAATTCATAATTTTATAGGCGGAGTAATCGCGGAACAAACATAAAAAAAACATACCGTCGAATTGAGAACCTTCTCCTTTTTTAAAGTCGATTGTAAATTAAAAACATACCGTCGAATTGAGAACCTCCTCCATTTTTGAAGTCGGTTGAAAAAACTAACTATGTCTATTCCTCTGTCGTCTATGCAGACAAAATCGCGGTAAAAAGTTGTTTTATACTATTAGAGAAGATAAGATGAATGACACTTACCAATTAATAGAAGAGGCGCCTCTATGCCTCGGCAGTAAGCTGGGATGGTAGCATATGCTCTGGAACTTTGGGTATGTGATCACATCCATGGGAATAAACTGAGAGCAGAACGGCAGGACGTTAATGTCTGCATCGACCTGTAGACGAAGAAATGTTACGAATTATTCAGCAGGAATTTCATACAAATACTAAAACTATTACATATACCAGTAATAAATACAATACATAGATAGACCTGAGTAGTACAAAAAGAGGTCATATCGTTTAGAGCGATCTTTTTCAGATAACCTCTAAATGGGAAGAAAAAGAGTTAAATAGTAGTGAGTAGTACTTTAACTTAAAGTCGAGGTTAACTAGATTATTTGTATGAAAATTGATACCTAATCCGTGCGTAATTCAAATTATTTATTGATTTAAGTTACATATATGGTACAATATAAATGGAAACTGCCTTGTGCTTTAGAGTTAGCTATGTTGCATCAGGAAGTGTCGGACTTTTTGGCGGGAAGTGAAAAGTGATACAGTTCGATTTTGTTTTATTTTCCAAACAAGTGTCATTTCGAGTGATCATGTGTAATATCGGTGGAATATTATCCATTATTTGTTCGTTAACGTGCACGAGTGTAGGCAAATGAAACAAAATAGGGAAAACATTGCTTTTTATATTCTCACAAAAAGTCCATGGAAAGCTTGAATAAAGTTCCACCACTTTATTGAAGCGCTAGGAGAGGGTCCGGCTTGTTGCTGTTGACCCTCATTCTCAACAAAAGTATAATAAAATGGAATATTAAACTACCACATAAAAACTACGTAAGACATGGCGGTATGGTCCTAGAGACTTTAGCCTGCCCTAAAGGGCAAACATAAAAAAAAAAATCAGGAAGTGTCTTCCCCAAATTTAAAACAATCAACATTAAAACTTAGATTACGTAATCTGCGATTAAAAATATCTTAAAAGTCTGTCTAAGGCCCACACGGCCTTAGACAGACTTTTAAGATATTTTTAATATCTTTTTGATTCCTACATATTTCATAGTTTTATGTACTATTAAGTATTCTGAGGTTTTATGTCAACAATAAAAATTATCATCACTTTTATTTTTTGTTTATAAAATTTAAGTTAACTGAAGCCACATGGATATAAAACTGTGGTAAGATAACTTAAGGTTATCGCTACATGTGGTCATTTTATGGTACCAATTATGGTCAAAGAGTTAAGCTCATTTTTATGTTATGTATTTTGATAATGAAATAGTGTGCAATAAGAAGTTATCTATCTATCTATCACATATCTGTTTAGAAATTACGCATACTTTTACGAACACGAGAGAAAACACGTACCTAATGATCAAGTGTAGGATTGGTCAAATGTAGAAATGTTTACGTACTGTACTCAATCTATATTCTATACCTACATATAAATAAAATTATATGTCTTACGCGGGATTATGTATATATTCTACTCTTATTGAGAATATAATATATTTTTAATATTTATTTGTAAGTTTTTTATTGATAAGAATAGTATCTAGGATTGAGCCAATCTAGAAAATAGTTACGTACTGTACTCAATCTATACCTACATATAAATAAAATTATATGTCTTACGCGGGATTATGTATCTATTCTACTCTAATTAAGAATATATATTTTAAATATTGATTTGTAAATATCTACTTTCTATAGGATTACTATACTAGGATTAAGCCAATCTAGAAAATAGTTACGTAGGTACTGTACTTAATTTACACATATAATTAATATTAAATGTTTTAAGTAGGATTAGGTATCTATTCTACTTGTATTAAGAATACATATTTATTTATACTAACCAATACCTCCCTACCTGCGACTGTCCGCGTAGAATTAAGTTAATAGTTCTTCAAGAAGAAGACCTAAGGAACTAATTTTTTTACCGGGATTTAAAATACCTATCCTTTTCTTATTCCAGGACCCTAAATACCTACATTTTTAAATTTGTTCAGTCGTTATGAAGTTATGTGGTAACAAACACATACCTACTTTCACATATATAATATTAGTAGGTTTTCTCAGAGAGCTTTTCATAAATGGGTTGCCTGTTAACACATTACGCAGGTCAATAATACAAACTTTAGAGAACATAGCACTAGCACTATTAGATAACTCCCGAGATAGGAAGGTTACGGGTGCAGTAGGAAATAACCTAATTAAATACTTGACTGAATGTCGCAGATATTTAGCTTAATCGGGCTTTTGATAAAACATCTAGGTCCACACTTTATAAAATGCTTACGGCGCCCCGTAATTTTGATCGCCTGGACAATTTTCCGGGATAAAATATATTCATCTCGTCAAAGTTCACTTCTTTCTTCTCTGAGTAATGTAAAATGTAGTCGCCTTTCTCGACTGCCAGTTTATTTGCTTGTTTAGTACTTTGTATTTTGGGTTTAGTATTTGATGAATTGATTGCGGTTCTTTTCGCCATCTTTTAAACAATTACTTAGATATGTCTACTATAATTGCGAGCGAGTGTGGCTCAATGGGAGCACGTAAGACTTTCGCTCTGACGCAGCCGAGTTCGAATCCCGCTGGCCCTGTACCACTGACTATTTTAAGTTATGTGCGGATTTAACACTCGCTTTAAGAACGGTGATGGAAAACACCGATTATGGCCCATACTCTCGCTATATGAGAGATAACACCTGCCCCAGCAGTGGGAATGTGGTGGACTGATGATGATGATTATAATTGAATTAATGATTAATTAATGATTATATGTTTGTGATTGATGAATGATTATAAACAATCGACATGTCCAAAAATCATAAAGTTCAAGGACATGTGTGTGTGACAACCAACAACTTCCACTGAGCCTGCATAGTGGGTTGTGACCCATACTCTCTCCGTCAGAGAAGGGCCCTGTCCCAGCAAAGAGAAGGGAACATAATGGGATGATGATTATATGTATATTGCATCCATGCGATACTATGAAGTAACTGCTCGTATTATTTATTCGGTGGTGATACTAGCAAAACATTAGCTTTTGATAATTTTAAGTTCATAGACCTTCAATTAAATGGCTGATTTAGATAGCTACCAGTGACATAGACATGCTTAAAAAGGCACGCTTGTATGTGATGGACAGTAGATACCAGTTGGTTCAGGTCGAACACAGGCTTAGATAAACTTCCATACAGCTGATTAAGTACGAAACAGTGCCACTTTGTGTTGGATAATTTATTGTTTGACAGTAAATATTCATTTTCCTGTCCTATTATTGCTAGTGAGTTATTTTGTGCACATAGTTCAATTCGGTCAAATTAGTACTAACACTTTAATAATAATAATGTTTACTTTATACTACTGTACTTAGCAGTTGACAACTAGACTTTTTGGCAAAACTTCAACTATAGCCATAAAGGGTTTAGAGTAAAATAAAATTATATATAATATATTGATTTTATAGGTACTTACAGATTTATACTGTGCCAAAACTTCAGGGATTACAGCCCCTTTCACTCTCCATGTCTTGTATTTGAATACTGGAATGCCATTCTGGGAGGCAATTGTAGCTGATATAAAAAAACAACAGTTAGAAACAATTTTAATCACCAATTGCCAGGGTGGGACTATAGTATTACATATGGATAGGTAAACTGTAGTAGCACTGTATTGCTAGAATCACACAGATTTAAATTTTGAACATAGAAAAAAATACTCTCTCATTTAAACCACAAATAATACATGCCTTATTTTGATTAAGAATAACAAGATTCATTTTTCTTTGTCTCCTTAAATAAAACTTTTTCAGTAATCAAGGATATTTCTTTTTAAATATAATTTGTTTGAGATTGAGATTGGATTATAATTACATACTTAATAAGTTTAATAGAATTTTTATTTTTGGCAGAACATTTACAATGTATTCTGTCCTTATAATTTATATTTACTTTGTTTTAATTATAACTTTTAATTATACTATATTAATTGTTTGAACTTTAAAGTGATTATAAACAAGATATTTATTTAGTAGAAAAAAGAAACACTTACCAAGAGGATCTTCCCTATTTCCCTTATCAAGGACTGTGAACACTCCAACAACTTCATGGCCATTCTTTTGAAGAAGCTTGAATACTTCCGCTGCAAATGTGCTTTGGCCAATTACAGCTACCCGTAGTTTCTTTTTTGGTGACTGAAGTATGAAAAAATATCAATAATTTAAAACATTGTATTAGCCTGTAGTTTAAAAGATTAAAGCAGGAAGATTTTTCATCTACATTGATAAAAAAATTACACTAAGTAAGTTAAAATGTAAAAGAAAGCAAACCGATAGTAAATTTTTATATTATGATTAGGCAACTAAATTGGCTTTACTGAAGGTACTTGACTACCTACCTAGTACAATACCTAATATCTTAGAGTAAATAATGTTAACTCTATGCCTAATATAGTTAGTGAACTTTTACTCTAGGTCAGACCATGAGTTAAATAATACATAGGCCATAAATTTACCGGTTAGATATTATTAATTGGATTGCACTTAGCACTCACCTCCTCGGTCAATGAAACGGGCGGCATCGTAGATAGAAAATTATATATAAAGTCCGTTTCGCGTACTAGTAAGTCCCACTTCTCGGCGTGTGGATCGCGGTTCAACTAACATGATTTCATGCGAACGAGGCTTTTTAACTTCTCCGCCGCTAGCTTGGCCTTGCACCGCTATCAATAAGTTTAGACAATCAACAATTAATTATTTGTTTTGTTTTGTGCACGCGACACCGACACGATTATATGTTCCTTGATACTATACCGGCAATACCGCCAAAAAACTTGGTTATTTTTGTTTTGTTTTCATTTTTGACTTTCGTTTTGAGTTTGACGTATCCATTTGACAGTTTGCAGTTTGCTTAGGATTAGGACACACAAAAACGAAGGAACAAAAAATCGATAATTTGCGCTTATTTTATCTCGATTTCATGCAAAAAATGCAATTTATGAATAAAACGTGTGCATATAAATTTTTACTGTTGAAAATTTGTGTAGTTACATTCATAACTAATACACCTTAGCTACTAACTTAAAAACTTGTGTGCAAGGTAATGTTATTTATATCAAAATATAATATTAACATTGATTTTTATCCATTTTGAAAAACAGTATTTGAGAAAATTAATTGTGTAAAGTGTTATGTATTTGTACGTTCCCAACTTTGGCCCCAATGCTAAACAACCAATGAGGTAAAAGCGCGGGAAGATTTTCTTTATTTTGTTGGATGACCATCCAATCACAAACTTACAAACGGTAACAAATGAAAGCCGTGAAAAATTTATGGCGGGAATTGAGTTTGAAATGACAGGAAGTGAAAAGTGATAGAAGCAAAGGATAGAGGTAAATTAAGTTTTATTTTCTAAAACGAGGCTTTCGAGCAGAATCACATACCATGTTATCTATTTTGGGCTAGAAGCTAAATAAATTCAAAATTAATAAATAAGTATTAGAAAATATTGGCTAAATTGCACTGCCCGTGGTTTTTTTTAACACGGAGATTAAAGGGTGAATTATAACTGCAAATGTTTGTGAGAACTGAACGAAGTTTTTT
Organism: Petrophora chlorosata; assembly: GCA_951640565.1. Lineage (NCBI taxonomy): Eukaryota > Metazoa > Arthropoda > Insecta > Lepidoptera > Geometridae > Petrophora > Petrophora chlorosata. The sequence continues at coordinate 8,690,796 of OX621209.1, forward strand.
TACGCGACGAGCAATGCGACTGGCATGTCGCCTGATGGTAAGCGCTCCTCTTGCCCATAATAATTGCAGTGCCACCCACAACTTATTTAATAATAACTATACCTATAACCGTTATTATTCTATGTAGAGGTACCTACCATATTATTATGCAAATACCTACCTACTGCGTAGCACTGCTTTGCGATCACCTCGATGGCCAGTAATTTGGCTGGGTATGCCCTTATTCTAACCGGAACAGTAATGCTTGCGCACTACTGCTTGGCGGTAGAATAACTGCAACGCGAGGGGCTTCTCAACACTTACATTTAGTAATATTCCACTAATGTCATAATTATGTGTCTTTGGTTGCCTCATATCAGGTATGCATGTTTATTGCACGTTCATATTAATAACTTATTATCACTTATTTTGTGTTATTATCAAATTAACTGGTTAAAAGCGGTTTCAAGAGATAAGTGATGTGCTGATGAGGTTAACATAACATGTTTCTGTTTCTAGTAATAATCTGTCGGTTGTAGCGCGCTCTCACCCGAGAGCAATGTGTGCCAATCATAGAGATCAGCAATGTTACACCGAAGGTATACATACTAGAAAGGGAAAGCCCCTACGTAACGGTTATCACTGGTGTTTAGTGGAGGTTTTTTTTACTTTTAATTGGCTTACGTTTGACCACGTGAAGTGGGTAAACATCATAGAGATCTGATTAATTCAATATCTGTGGTAAACATACTTACTTAACTTTTTTTAAAGTCATGTTAACTTAAGTTACAATTTTTAACATATTTTTAATTTGTTTGTTTTATGTTTGACGTATATAAGTGCATTTTGTGCCTATTTAATAAATTATATTTGATTTTGACTTTGACGCTATGTCACCTAGCTGATGGTAAGCGACGATGCGGTCGACGGTCTAGCACGCTTGCCAAGATAGTGCCTGTTCACTCGAGATTTGAAGATTCCTAGATTGTAGCTATCGGGAAAGACTGACTCTGGCAGGGAGTTCCACTCGTTAGCAGTGCGCATAATAAAAGTGGAAGCGAACCGCTTAGTGCGTGCAGGAGGAATGTCCACCATGAAACGGAGAGTTAACCCTTCATGGCTTTAGAAATCTTTCCCATGTACCTACTTATCACTCGTAAATGCTGACTTTATGCTGGCGGTGGGTTGTATGCATTTGCGCCGATGATAGAGTCAGATCGAGGCGAATTCGAAGTTGGTGTCGGTGTACTTAGGCACAAAAAAAATATACACTTTACAGTGTGTAAACAGGAAGTAATAGTAATCATGTTATAAATAATAATAATAGGAATGGTTTTAAAATAGTTAGTTTCTTCCCTGGACTGAATTCCGGATTTGTACTATTTATGATTCTGTGGTCCGGGTACGGAAAAAAAAGAAAACTGACTACCGTGCGGTATGCTTCGAAAATTCATCCACTACTAATAGAGATGATAGCACCAAACAATTTGGCGGGGAAGTCCTTTTCATCATATAAAAATATATCTAATACAATTAAAATACCTATTATAAACAATAATGTCAAACTAGAAGTAGAAATGAGATGTCCCACAATCATAAAACGGAAAAAGATGCGTAGAGTTAGCTACAGACAGATCTTACTATAAGATGAGCTGATATATAAGGTAGCTGTTATCAATATACGTTTTCTCGGCTTTTATTCCATCGTACCTAAACCTACATATTTATAATATACCCATAGTTTTCCTATTCCCAATAGCTAGGTATAGCCACATAATGCCATAAGGTAGGGTAAGGTGCCCCAAGAGCGCGTGGTTCCTAAGAGTTTGCACAGTTCCGACAAACATTAGATATGCGTTTTTACAGCCCACTATAGACCTATGTTTTAACGAACTTCTGTGAATAATAATTGAATTTTGATAGATTTTTCAAGGTAAGATTTTTGATTTCAGGTACTTTTGTTAAAATGTTTTTGTGTTTTGCATAGCGAGTTACAACTTATTTTTAAAGGGGAAGTGTTATTTCTGTGCATAAATCATTCAATATACTTCTCGGACAACAAACTGGCCTCATTGTTTCATACTAGGGTGAACTAGATGGCTTAGTATAGATTTTCATAAAAAAATAGGTTAGGCAACACAAAAAGTGCGCACAGCAAGAGTGCGGATGCGCACTCTTGTAGGAAAGCACACTCTTCGGATCTTTTGTCTAATACTTTGTTATTATATACGTCCAAATGGTATCAAAACCACGGAAACAGATACCTACATAACATACAATATTTTTGTGGAAATCTGAACTTCTGAAACTTGCTCGGAAGCTAGTGAAGGAGAATAAGAGTAAGAGACGTGTATCAGACTTACTAGGTAGGTATGCAGTATGCCGGAATCCAGCATAAGAAAAAGTTTTAACAGAGATGTTGTGGCGATTTGCCTCGGCAGATATAAGACTACATTTTCTCAAGAAATCGAACGAGAATTAGTCAAATATATTAAAAACAATAGATTACACCACCGCAAAATTAAGAAAAAGCTGGCATTGCCCTGGATACCAGAAATATTATAAAGAACTTATTATAGAGGATTGGATGCAATGCAAAAGCTGCACATATTGGTGGCAGGACAAATGCACCTCTTATCTGGGCACATTGTTGTGATTTGTGCACATAATATATCATGCGGACTCATAGGATACCGTGCGCACTCTTACGGTACCTTATGAGCACTCTTGGGATACTACTGTCCTAAGAGTGCGCATTTTTCCTTGTCGTTGAGATTATTAATAAGTATTAAATGTTTATTTGTACGTTGGTCATTTGTGATTTAATTTAAAGTATGATGTCGTTGCTAAGTATTAAAAGTGTTTTGATTCAAATACTGTTCTTCGATTTCGAGATATGGGCAATTGTTTCAAAACTGCGCACTCCTAGGGCTCCTTACCCTAAGAAGGTAAGAAGTTACATACGTACCTATATCTGCGAACAATAAAATATACTTAGGTAGGTATCACATCATCATAAAAGAAGATACAGAATAGTTATGAGTATTTTATGAGAAAACAATTAAATTGAAGATCTTAAGGTCTTGCACATTTTACCACATACAATCTTACGCAATATCTTTTTTATGAATTTTTACGGAGACTGAACGTGATCGAACTAACGTCGACATAAATCCTATCAGCAACTTATATCATGGTGTAGTGATCTGTGATACTTATTGAGTGGTAGGCCTCTCTTATGCGTGAGGCTATCTGAATAGGTACCACAGCTTTGCCAGTTATTTAAATGTGACGTAGAAGATGTGAAAAATTATTTATCAAAAAGAAAACGTAGTCTCAATATCCTTTCGCAAAACATTCGTAGCATTAATTGTAACATTACCAACTTTATTACGCTCTTACAAAGATCTGAAATATCCTGGGACATTTTAGTACTTTCAGAATGTTGGCTTTCCACAACTAGATTCATACCGGAGATTGACGGTTATAATCACTCAACTACTATTACTCATAAGTCGCAAAATGAAGGAGTAGTAATATACTACAATAAACATCTGCGTGTCACGTGTGAAGAAGAGCAAATTTGTGACGCCAACTGTCTCCTTCTGAAAATTAATAATGAAACCTGCATCATTGGTATATACCGCCCTCCAAGTCAACTAAATACTTTCAACTTCATGAACAATATTGACGATCTCCTTTCAAAATTATCTAGCTACAGTAATGTAATCCTTTGTGGTGATATTAACATAGATATATCTCCTAACAGTCCCGATAAACGCTCTCATGAGTACCTCAATACTTTGGCAAGTCATGGGATGCTCCCAGGCCACTCTATGCCTACACACGGTCGCACATGTCTCGATCATATGATGATCAAAACAAAAATGGATGCACTCTGCCTCATACTTGAATCATCAATCACAGACCATGAAAGCGTAGCATTGAGTATCAGTCAGCAATTGCAAACCAATTATTCGGATAGAGGAGGAAATTACATTGACTTTGCCCAATTAGACCAGACAATACAAAATATAAACTTTCAACCTGTTCTTGATTGTAGTGACGCTAACCTAGCCACAGACCTTTTTGTGGAAAAAATTTCTACGGCAATAAAAAATAACACTAAGCCAAAAACCACACCACGGAGAAAACGGATTAGCAAACCTTGGATCACTAAAGGGCTACTCCGTTGCATGAGGAATAGGGACAATATCTACAAAAAACTTAAAAAGGATCCAAAAAATGAAGTCCTTAAACTAACTTATAAGCGTTACAGGAATTATTGCACCTCCCTCCTTAAAAAAGCGAAAAGACTTTACGATAGACAAGAAATAGAGAACGCGAAAAATAATAGGAAAATGCTCTGGGAAGTTATTAAAAAGATAAGCGGTTCTAGTAAAGCCGTGGATAGCTCCTCAAGCCTTATTTCGTCTAAAAAACCTGAGCAAAGTATTGATGACGTGAACCATTTCTTTGCTGACGTCGGAAAGAAGTTGGCAGATAAGATCTATACATCTAAATGTGCTGAAACTCTGTTCGATGAACCTTACAACGTCCACATTAATTCTATTGTCCTTCTACCGACAGATGATACCGAAATTTTTCATATCATCAATTCACTTAGGGATACTTGTGCAGTGGGACTTGATCAGATTTCAGGAAAATTGCTGAAGAGATACAAACATATCCTTATCCCCCTAATCACGCACATCTGCAATCTGGCTTTGTCAACGGGGGTATTTCCATCGGCTTTTAAGATCGCTCTCATTAAACCAATTCACAAGGGTGGTGAAAGAGATTGTGTGAACAACTATAGGCCAATTTCTATCCTACCAACCATATCTAAAATCTTAGAGCGCATAATGAACTGTCGCTTAACCAATTTCCTAGAGGCAAATAACCTTCTCTCATCTTCTCAATATGGATTCCGTAGAGGCTTGTCTACCAATGACGCTGTACACGAGCTCGTGAATTCAATAGTGACCAATCTGGATGACAGAAAAAAATGTTTGGCGGTGTTTATTGACTTGGCGAAAGCCTTTGACACGGTCTCAATCCCACACCTTCTGACAAAGCTGGAAAGAATCGGAGTGCGAGGTCTTCCTCTCCAGCTATTCAAAGACTACCTGAGTGAAAGAAAGCAACTAGTTAAGGTTGATCATTGGGTAAGTAATGAACTAACTGTTGAGTTTGGGGTCCCACAGGGTAGCATTGTCGGCCCAACACTTTTTTTAATCTACATCAATGATCTTTGCCAACTTCAACTACATAAAGGCAGAATTCTTACCTACGCCGATGACACAGCTCTCTTTTTCAATGGCTATACCTGGGACGAGGTATTTGCTACAGCTCAAAATGGATTTACGCAGGTTAGCAAATGGTTGCAATGCAATGTGTTGACATTAAACATCGACAAGACTAAATATCTAGCTTTCGGATTAAAAACAAACCTTCTGCCCCCGCCCTCATTCTCAATCACAGCTCACGTTTGTAACTCTGGCCTCAGCAGTTGCAACTGCCCCACTCTCCAAAGAACAGACAAAATTAAATATCTCGGGATCATTATTGACCAGACAATGACGTTTAATCCGCATATACAATCACTTGTGACTAGGCTTCGAAAACTCATATATATATTTAAGACTCTGCGACATGTAGCCAACCGACACATCTTAAAGATGTTGTACCTCTCACTCTGTCAGTCACTCGTCGATTACTGCATCACATCGTGGGGCGGCGCCGCTAAGACCCATCTCATAGAAGTAGAAAGGGCTCAGCGCGCGATCCTAAAAGTTGGTGCGGGACTCCCTTTCCGACACCCCACGGTTGAACTATATAAAATCTGGGACGTTTTGACTGTCAGACAATCATTTATCCTCCATACTATCCTCAAAAAACACTCCCAATTACATTATGATCCTGAACTAAATAAAAACAACCGCAGGAAAGGTACTATTTTCCAGACTAAATTGTTCCGCCTGTCATTGTCCCATAAATTCTTTTGCTTTCTAGGTCAATATTTATATAACAAATTAAACAACGAACTAAATATCTATCCGCTACACACATACAACTGCAAAAAAACCGTATCTAAACACCTTAAAACTTTGGACTATGAAAACACAGAAAGACTTATCTTGACTCAGAAATAACTTTTACTGCGACCGCCATTCTACCCCTCTTCTTCCTCTTTTTCTTTTCCTAAATAGAACTCCTTATACACAAAACACACATAACAGCACATGCATCTAACATTTCACACATACACACAAACACTTGCACTAACACACACGAGCACTTGCGTGCACTAACAGTCACTGCTGCATGTTAGCATAAATTTAATATATATATTAAGTTTATATAGTCCTGTCATTATTAATTATAGCTATTATTATTAATTATTGTTATTTCTGTACAAGTAATATCCAGTGTTATATCTAAGGCAGGGATCCTAATTTCTTAAAATTGTTTACACCGAGGGAGGGCCCTGGTGACATGTAATACAGGTTTTACAAAAACCTACATCATGCACCAGCTCTCACAAAGTAGCATGTTTTTTAGAAATTATGTATAACCCATGACTGTACCTGAATCTTTGTGAAGAGAAATAAACAAGTTTTATTATTATTTATTATTATTATTATTATAGTTATTCTGCGGTCGCAGTAGTGCGCAAGCATTACTGTGTTCCGGTTTGAAGGGCATTGTAGCCAGCGAAATAACTATCTGATGTCTGATGTATATCTGATGTGTCGGGGTGATGAGCGCAGTACTTTTAGGATCTTAATATGCAATTGTTATGGGCAGGCGTGGCGCTTACCATCAGGCGAACTACTTCCTTGTCTCATAACGAAGTTCTATTAAAAAAAAATTAATGCACCGTGGAAAATCGGCGCTGACTTATTTTCTAAACCTACCTATCAACGTATTCTTACCTACCTTACCGTAGAGACTATAAGCACTAATAACTACTTAATTTTATTACCAGTGCCAAAACCAGTTAAAAGACTAGAAGGCCGATGACATTTCGTAATAATTTTATCATCTCATCTATTTTCATTTACACTCAGAAATACAATGAATTGCCAAACCTTATTCTGTGCCAAAACTAAAACATGACTAAACAATAAATTATTGATAGTTTCGTTAATAAACCTAGTTGAAAACCAGTAGAAACTGAATCTGGTGGTAGCGCGAAACAGCTGTAAACTGGCTTGAGTGGACTTGATGATAAGTCGAAATATTTACAGCCGAATGACCTGACCCCTATATCAGTTGTTATTTCGTAGCTTTCGTAGGTACCTATCTAGTTGATTGTTTCATTGTGGAATATATTTATGGAAAGAATATCTCTCGTGTTCAGGGGCCTGTCTTTTAGGTGAAAGCAGATAATGGAAGAAGCTATTTGAACTTTAAAAGAGTGCTTTAAACGTGGTATTTAAATAATGGTTTACGGTCTCGCAGAAAATGCGTAAATTAAATTAAATAAATTAACTAAATAATAATAACAATAATAATTTAACTAAATTCGTATCAACTTCAGATTTTTGTTAAAATTAGCGTTTTGGGAGAAAACGTTTCTACCACACTAAATCTCAACCAAACTTGGTAATTTTGGTTTCAATTTCTTAAATGGAGAATAAACTAGGTTTGTAGGTATTCCTTTTTCTAAGTTTATGTCTATTTTTAAAGTTACCAGCTTACAAACTTCAAAAAAAAATTTCGAGTAAATATCGAGTTTTTTGGGTCCATTTATTCAAATTCTATAGGAATTATCGAAAAAATAAAAACCTACAAATCTCAATAATGATAACATAATGTCCAAATTTCATCGAATTTGGTTAATGCTTAGGGGTAGAAAAACGTTTTCTCTTTTTGTATGAAAATTTCAGCGTGCCGTTCCCTCTTAACATGGCTGCATGCCGGGAACCATTCGTAGAAATAATTATAAGTAGGTATTATACATAGTAGTAATAGCACGTAATAGGTAGGTAGTATGGAATTGTAGGTATATATAATTTTAGTATTACCACAGAATACTTAATAGTAGCATGAGGAAGTACCTAGGCGTGTTATTATATGAAAGCAGTGGCGTAGCTAACGGAGGGCTAGACGGGGCAGTGCCCTGGGGCCCCCAAGCTCAGGGGGTCCTTCGGACTCTGACTTACAAACTATAAATTGAACTAGTAGGATCTGATGTCAAAATTCACTGGCGAATCGGACACCACTCTAAAAAATCTAAGTCCGCCTAGATGGTCCAGGTCCAGTAGCGTCAATATAATATCTGCAGTAAAACTTCGTTATTTCGATCAAAGCATTATCAGACATCAATACGATTTACGACGAATCTGGATTACGACAAATCTGGAGTACGTTGAACGGAACAAACGATTTTAAATAGTTTAGTTGAGGCCCTAGTTTATTTTTTGCCCAGGGGTTACCCAGGGGCTACCCAGGGGCTAGCTATTTTTGCCCACTACCTACCTATAAGTATAATATATACCTACTAGTATATATTATACTTATAGGTAGGTTGTACCGTGATACTATTAAGTATTCTGTGGTAGTGCTTATACCTATTGTTATAATAGAATTATCATAAAAGTAAATATGAGTCTTCTTATGTTATAAAATGTTTGGTACCTAATTTACCTATTTTTACAAATTTTATATTCTCTGATTTCAATCAGACAGTGAAAGAATGGACCACATTTACATAAATGTATCTAATACGTACTTAATATTAAAGAACACTAACTATTACGACTTATGCACCCTTATGGTTATTAGGTAACTATCAGAACGTCTCTGCTTACTTACTAATAGATTTCGATCAGTTGACTTGTAAGGCGTTGTAACACATTTCTTTTCAATGTGTATAAATTAGCTTCCTAGGTAACGACACGTAATTCGTGCTAACTCAAAACATTTTGTTTGTTTGTCATAACAATAAACATTACTTTTCCTGAACAATTCTTTATGTATCAGTCCAGCCAGAAGCCTGTCGTCAGATACGTGCCTTTGACGCTGGCAAATCAAACAATCATTTTCTATTTTTCAATATTGGATTACAGTCGTAAATAATTTTATGACTTGGTGTGATTTCGAACGTCTTAAACAGTGATGTGATAATGGCTCAGAAATGGCTTTTATGTGTTTTTACTCTGGTATTGGTTAAGGTACATATCAGTTTACTCTCAAGTTATTCTTCAGGCAAATTTCGTTAGATAGATTCGAAGTTTGTACTAGGTGTGTTTGTTACTTCTCTACGCTGTTACGGGACAACGAATTAGAGTGGAATTCGGAATGGAGATAGCTTATACTATGGATTAACACATAGGCTACTTTTTACGTAGCTAGTTCGACATAATTACATTGTGGTTTATGACATGGGCGCACCAACGTTATCTTTACTATAAAAATGATATTTATTGGCTTGCGTTTGACCACTATCTCACCTGATGGTAAGCGATGATGTGGCCTAAGATTATACACGCTTGCCTAGAAGATATCTGTTCACTTTCGATTTGAAGGCTCCCAGGACGTAGTTGAAACACAGACATTGGCAACGTATTTCACTCCTTGGCTGTTCGTATGATGAAAGTGGATAACGTTTCGATCTTATAGGAGGGATGTCTACCATATTATATGGATGTCGGATAGCCGTGAGTCTGGTTGTCTTATGATGGAATGGGGACGGTGGTATGAGGTCATGTAGCTCCTGAGCGCACTCTCCAAAGTGCACTCGATAAAGAACTGCCCGCAATTTTTGCCCCTACTTCTTGTCGGCGGGCGGCTCACCGTTTGCTCTGTATTAATGTGATAGTTTTCTACCTACTAAGTATTTCGGGAAGCGATCATAACGCCCACCGTAATCAGCCATGCCTTACTCAAACTCTTTTATCCAGGACATCACTGCACCTAAAGCGCCATTTGACCAAGCAAGAACGCATCCTGCAATGCCACAGTCAAAATCCCTCAGTATCTCCAGGCCAAAGTTTTCAAGGAACCTTGAAGACCGCCGCCTTGGTCAGGAGTACATAGAGCAGTACCAAGAAATGCTGAGAGGAAGTCAGGAGTCCTTCGAAAGCTTTGATGAAAGGGACGAGAAGAGATTAAGGAGGGTCATTGGTGATGACGATTTAGAACTGATGGCGGAAGGTATGCAATGATTTTTAATTAAATATTTGCTATGTAATTTGTCTACTGTGTAATAGTTACCTAGGAGTGGGTAAAAAATGGAAAATATGTCAATTACCTACTTAAACATCCTTCTGTACACAGTTTTACACAATAAATGATATTCTATTCTTATATATATATATATATTACAGCAGTCCGAGAACAGTACCCCTGAAATTTATTTTGCCGCAATCTACAGCTAGTTAGCTGATGGTTGCTTATGTTAAAAATTAGGTTCCACTTCACGTTTTTTATGGTCCACGTTAGTGTAGTAGGTACCTACCATACTAATTGTAGCCGTAGGTATAGGTCTGATAATCCCTCCTTCACACTGTTAAGTTCTGATTCTAATTACTTCCCCAGCTGGTGGTCTACCCCGACGTCGCAGCGCTTCAAAGCTTCAATCCGCAGTGGGCAGGCGTCGAGCTCGTTCGCAAGTCATAAGGAGGAACAAGCTCAACGTCCAGGGCATGAAGAGTCACAGACTTCACTCTAAGAAGAATCACGAATTTAGTTACGATACTCTTTAATTTACTAATAAATGATATATAAATGAATTCCCATCCAATCACGATCCAAGCTGAAAAAAAGAGATTTATCTTATGTATTAAATTTTATAAACCATTATTCACACTGCAGAATAATTAATAGTACAAGACAGTACCCACACCAAAGCCGACACGGACACCGACACTGACCCACAGAATAAATAATAGTAACAGGTCCGATATTGTATACAGCCTACTGTAGTACTGCAGCCACCTTAGGGACGAATCAACCAAGTACCAGGTCGAGGCTTTGGATTCGATTGAAAGACGCGCAATAAGGCTCATTAACGACGACAAGTTGATGGAATCCAAACTCCAAAGTCTAGCACATCGACGTGAAGTCGCCAGCTTATCGGTATTCTACAGAATATACTATGGAGAATGTGCTCAAGAACTGCACAATCTGATCCCCCACCACCATTTTACCATCGGACACCCAGACAATCGGCATAACGTCACCCCTACATGGTAGACGTACCGTCTAACCGTACTAAACGTTTCGAATCATCCTTTTTGGTGCAAACGTCGAGGGAGTGGAACGCCTTGCCGTCGCGTCGCGTCTTCTGTATTTCCACATAAATACAGTCTGGGTGTCTTCAAAACAAGTACTTACTGGGTAAGCGTGCTACATCTTCGATCACATCGTCGCTTCCCATCAGGTGAGATCGTTGTCGAACGCTGACCTAGTCAGATGTAAAAAAAAGTACACCCACAATCCTTTACCACAAGAGTGGCGCGTGGCGAAAGTATAAATACGTGTGAGGGCCGCTATCACGACTTCCACCCCATAAAATGCTAACTACGTCTAAGATCATTGCCTTAGCACATAATTTCTACCGGTGGTAGTTTTCTCGTATGCGAGAGGCCGTCTGGGTGGGTACCACCGTTTTGTCAGTTATTCAGCCGCCAAGCAGTAGTGCGCAAGCATTACTGTGATCCGGTTGGAAGGGCATTGTAGCCAGCGAAATAACTGGGCATTATGAGAGTCAACAGCTAATTGTCTCAGGGTGCAGCGCCACGCAGGATTTTGCAAAACAAAGTTCTGAATGGTGCTGTTATTGTTATGGGCTGGTGTATTGCTTTCCATCAGGCAAACGACCAGCTCGTCTCGTCATACAGTTACATATGAATTCGCATGATACCTTATAGGCTATTTTATTTTTTATTAGTTATAGGCTTGCGTTTGACCACTATCTCACCTGTTGTTAGGTGACGATGCGGTCGAAGATGTAGCACGGTCGCCTAGAAGAAAAATAAAAATATTGAAATTAACTAAAAATAAATATTTATCAATCAAATTCAAAATCGATTTTGTATGTGGTTCTTCGTCTATTATTGAAAAATGAAAGTTTTTTCACTCTGTCTAAATGTTGACAAATCTATAGCATGCTACCTTAAGTAGGTAAAATCAAATAGCAATGTACTAGAACTTGATTGCTCTTAGAATAATCACAGAATAAGATTACCCGACTACGGCAAAGCCAAAAGGAAGAGTTCTATGTTCCACCGTAGCGCCTAAGCTACTCACCCGGTTTTGATGAATGAGGTATCAATCGATTCGTTATTATGGTCCAGGTAACTTTTTTGTTATTAATTGTTTTGTTTTATTCATAATAGCACAGAATACTAAGGGACAGAAGCATCACTCCGCAAAGAAATTTAAACAAATGGCGACTCTTGCTATGACGCAATAAAATTCAATTCAGCTCGCGTAGAGCTGCATACCTACCAGTCATATTAACCTACAGAGCGCCTCTCTTTCTAATGCATAGCTCTTATCTCTTATGACGCGGCACGTGTAACGACGCGCCACCCGCCGTCGGTGTCCGGCTATGTACTTGTAGCTTCGTACCTACAGCGCGGAGTGCGCTAGGCCTGATAAATCTGATAATACACTAAACATAGTGATCGACGTCACAATGCTATGACTAACGAAATTAGACATCTAAATCTAACATAGCACTGTACAATATAAATAAATATCAGGTAAATTATACTACGTTTGCGCAAAACTTATCAACTGATCAACAATTATTATCATAGAACTAAGGGCATTCCAGTAAAAAGATTTATACAGTTAGAAGCGCCATTAATTATGTGAATACCTTATTAAATAAATAAATAATTTCTAAGTATTTGATAAAAATCTTACGGACCAGGAAGACTACAGACCATATGTAAAGATTGTCTTGATTTATATTGTAAATCGTTTATCAGATTAATAATAAAGTATACTTAACTATACAGACCTATATTATACCTACTACTACTATTTATCAATCACAATATTACTCCAGACAAAGATAAAATAAAATAATTTTTCTTTGACTCCAGAGGAATAAGAAGCCTATTTCAATACACACAAGACACAAGGTGTCATATTGCAAAACTACCTATTTTCTCCTGATAGAAGATAGTTATTTATTTTTCTGATTTACAAATCATACAGGCCAGTAGTACTTTTTGACACAAGCTTATCGCAGTAAAAATCGATTTTCGGGATATAATCGTTTGAGAAATAAATAAGAAAAGTCTAGGGACAAAACCAGGGATTAAGACAATCGTAATAGATAACAATGTCTTTATCATACACGCTTAGAGTTGTTAACTCGTCAGGGTTTGATAACGTATCGTTTATGAGTCGCCGAGCTACATCAAATTTTGTCTCTGGTGTATATGATAATGGTAAGTCTATACTGTGCCAAAATTGTGTAAACCAAATCTACCAAAGGGCGACCGGAAAAAAGTCAGTGGTCTGGACCCACGCGCTTAGATCACGGCCAAAAAATGGTTAGGTACCTACATAATTTGTAAGTTTTACCACAGGTTGTACTCTCCTTTGATAACCCTACCCACCGTTTTCCAGTTAAACCCTCAATATACAAATTAAATATAATAATATTATAATCCTTGCTACTAACGGTTTAAAGTAGTAAATTGCGCAACACAATTTATTGCAAGCTAAGGGGATCTCCCTGACTCCCACTACAAAGTGTCACGAACCCTGTTACTGTTTCCATTTTCTGAGTGCATGCGAGAACGATTAATTTATTTTGGATTATAAAATTTAGCATTTAAAATAGGTAGGTGCCGCCAAGCAGTGCACAAGCATTGCTGTGTTTGAAGGACATTATAGCCAGCGAAATTACTGGCCATTATGAGACTTCACAGCTAATTCTCTCAGGGTGAGGATCGCAGTGTAGTGCCTCGCAGGATTTTACAAAACAAAGTTCTAGGTGTTGCTGCAACTGTTTAGGCAGGCGTTTGGCTTACCATCATCGTGAACGACCGGCAAGTCCCGTCACTTCCATAAAAAAGATACATAATTTCGACGGCTTACGCATAGGTTAGGTACCTATGCGTAAGTGATAACATTTCGTGGAGGTGGGCTTATGGTTATCAATTTGATCTAAATAGTAGGTAGTACGTATGACTTTATTATTGGTATCACAGTCCTAAGCTCATATGCAGCAGTGAGAAATCGCGGGTTTTCTGTGTAGGTTATTTATTTTTAATTTAATTTTTAACGTATCGTTTTTGACTAGCCGAGCTACATCAAATCTTGTCTCCTACATTCAAGCTAACTCGGCTTTAATCCGCGGTTTGACGTAGGCGCAAGTGAGCCTTATCTGTTAGGTATAAGGGTAACTTTTTTGCCAATTATTTGGCAAAATAAGGTCTGCCAAATCTGTAGAATGTAATACTTATTGGAAACGAGGTATAATTTCGAATGAAATTCTTATTCCCAGTAATTTTTATTGAATTAAAGACTTTCCAAATCTAAGGGTTCCAGACGAAACCGTTATCCCAGGTAGTTTGGCCACCCCAGTCACAATGCATTCACTGCTATTCTACCGATATCGAAAATCGGAACACAATGTGAACGAGCCCTCAAGTCTAGTTCAAGCATAAAATATAAAAGCAAGCATTCGTGAGCGCACACGCGAATCTATTTGTGTTGTACTAATAATTAATTATTCTGTGCTGGTACATAAACTGTGATATTATTATTTAATACAAAATGATACGTGTTACGTTATTACTCTTCTGTTTATTTAACTCATCTCTCCAAGTAAGTGTTATTTTTAACAATTTTTTTTGACTGTCCTACAACTTTTTTTGTTATGTTGCACAGTTATGCCAAAAGCAACTGTAGTGGTTAGCTTAAATGTTATTTTAACTATGAAACCATAGACTAAATAATTAAGTACTATCGTGAAAACGTGGTTGATATAAATATAATGTTTACCTACATTCTCTTTGTTGAGTTCCAAGCTTGGTGGTGAAGAGATATGTAATTATTGTTTTTATAAAAATTTTCATCGTTGTATGCTGTATAGAGCAGAAGTTTTAGAATTAAGTTGTTTGTACAAGACTTCAATTAGGTCAATAATTCATTGATTCGTTTTCATTTTTCATTTATTTCAGGCAATAATACAGTTAACAAATTTAAAGTACCAGAGGCCCATAAAGTATATACCTTACAGACTAACATATATACAATTTATAAACACTAAAGCTACGATGAATGAAGTGACCATAATTATTATTATTGTTTAATTTTGCTTCATTGACCCTTGATTATTAGACTAGATTATTGAAAAAAAAGGGTCATACATTATAATGTATGACCCTTTTTTTCAACGAGAAAAATAGATTCATGGACCAGATTACCCTTAAATGAGAACTAATGTAGCATATTTTTTTAGTACTATGACTTTTAGAGTTATCTTTTGTTTTACGGCACTTCCGTCATGGAATAAGTACGCATCAGGTAGGTACATTTTCCTACCTGCTCAAGGAATTTAAGTACTCAGTAGTACCTACCAACCTGAACATAATAAAAAAGTCACTGCATACTTTAAATTTATTCAACCAATCTTCTTGTCTTCTCGCAAAAAAATATTTATCCTAAATATCACACGGAAATAGGTACATAACATACGCAAAATCTACGGAGCGCAAAACTATACAGCAGTAGCTCTATAGCTATCTACCTAACGTAGATACGAAAAAGACGTTACCATAAGAATAAATAATGTTATTATGGTTCTCTTATGATGTTACATTATCTAATGCAATAAGAAAGAAGATTTGGGTAGTTGTTGGTTGTAGTAAAAAAGATAAGAAATGTCGTTGTGTTTATCTGCATAATATAATATTTTGATACCTAGTTAAGGAGCGAAGTTCACAAAATGGTGACGTACGGTGCACTGACGATGGCGTTTTACAGAACAATTTTTTTCCGCTGAACATTCTGTATAATTATATCCCTGATTAAACAGCCTTGGTCCATGCACATTAAACTTGTCTTCATCATAAATATGTATTGATTATAATAAAAGGCATAAATAAAGGATACTTGATGACCTTCCCAAAAACACAAAGAAATTCAACTCGTAGTACTGCAGAGCAATACACTCCTTTCCTACGGACAAAGACCTGTGGAGTTGGACATGAGTTCTAGGTCATGTGCTAACTATAGACTCGGCTCAGTTTCAATCAATACATTATACTGTGCGGACCTACTCCGTTGGTTTAGATTTCCTTATGTTATACAGAATAATTAAATAGTTCAAGTAATAGTTAAACAAGTTTCGAAAAAAAAAAACAAATTGCATATCTTTTTGGCATAAGGCGTTTTGAGCATTCTGCCGCTCTTGTTTGTGTAATTTATGACCAAGTTTTAAGTCTTGATTTGCGGATAATAAATACTGATTGTTGACAAACAATTGAAATAATAGTGAAAAACAAGACAGTACGGCCCTGTAAATCACACCAGTGAGTGTACTGCCTAAATAATAAAATAAATATGCGACTTTACGCGTTGTTTGTTACGATTTTCCTTGTGTTTGTTCATCAAACGGAACAGGTAAAGACCCGAATTCAAGGCTGTATTTGTTTACTAGTGTTTTTATTATGATCCTGAGAACATTTTCCATTAAGAGCATAGGTATAGGTATTTTCTGGTAAGTATAAAAATACATATACTTTGAAATACTAGGTAGTGTACTGTCCAATGTCCATTCATCATCATCATCATCATCAGCCTATTACGTTCCCACTGCTGGGACTCAGGCCTTCCCTCATAGAGAGAGTATGGGCCATAATCCACCACGCTGGCCCAGTGCGGGTTGGTGAATGTCACATGTCTTTGAATTTTTGTGATAAATTCTTGGAATTCGGTGAAGGAAAACATCGTGAGGAAACCGGCCGATATTAGAGCGAGAGTTAAATCCGCACATAACTTAAGAAAGTCAGTGGTGCGGGGCCAGTCGGATTCGAACCCGATTGGGATTTGTCATAAAATACATAAAATAATTTCTGGTCGAAATTAAGTACTTTATTTTTTTATCGTGTGTACTCAAGGAGGTTATCTGTTTGTACTATGTACTATATGTACCTACATATTCTTTTGTCCACAACCATAGTCTATTTGTACAATCATATTTACTAGACTGTGCCACCTACTATTAGGTTTTCTGTGCCACTACGCTATATCTATGAAGACTGAACAATGATCTCAGGTACAGAGTTATTTTGTATATTACAGTACGTATCTAAATCCATAATCCATATAAATATTATTATCGATCCAGTTTGAATAGATTGTTTTCATTTTAATGTTTATAATTTTTATCATTCCATTGCCAGAGATCAACTCCTGAAGATGACCACTACGTCGCGGCCGTGGTAGAGTACGAAGTGAACAGGGATGTAGAGCATAACCGCGTCAAGTATGCAGAGCTTATTGCAGAAGCGGCTCAACAGGTAAATAATGGATTATTTTAATGCCAGTAAATAATTATGTTTTTACCCCCCCGACGCAAAAAGGATAGTTCTCTAAAACGGGCGAACCGATTTGGATACGTTTTTTTTTATTTGAAAGCACGTTTTCTAGCGGTGGTTCTTAGACATGTTTTATCAAAATTAGTTCAGCCGTTTTTTACTTTTTATAGGTTTTTTGTGTCGAGATTTTTAGTTTACTGAAACTCGTTATATTTTTCAAGTTAGGTAGGTAGGATCTTAGGGAGAGCCTTTACGTCGTGAAGTTTTTTTATCTCACATAATTATTTATTGGACCTGGCGGCCTTAGTCTGTAGTCTGCACAGTGAGCAGCTTTACCACTTTACAATTTTTTCTGCACAGCGACTACCATTTTTTGCCAGTTTCTGTGGTGTAGTGGTTGGGTAGGTTGGACCAAATACACCACCGAGATTGCGATTCGATTCCTGCCACGCGACAAATATTTGTGCACAGAAAAAAAGTGCAAGTATTCGTTTCATGTCTGGGTGTTGTGGGAACCCGGTCCTCGTAGTTCCTGGTTCCCTATATATCTAGATACAGGAAATCATAGTTAGGGGCCAGAAAGAACATTTGGGAACTAACATGTTTTAGCCAGACTGTACCGTTTTTCATAAATCCAAAAAATGTTGGTATTATTTTTCCGAAATCCACCCGCTGTTGCCTACTCGTAAGAACAAACCTTCCTCACAACAAAGGAAAAGGTACCTGGGTACCTTTTCCTTTGTTACCTTCAGGGTTGAAGGTCCCAAAATTTAGGCGCATTCTGTATATGCTAAAGTGTTGTATCCTACGTTTACGTCACAATATGCGACTGACGAGGCTAAAGTCGACTAGGACCACTGAATTTAAGACCTAAAAGCTCCAAATTCCGATGGTGCATGAAGAAGTGTTCCTGAATTCTGACTTCTGGCCTGTACGGGTAGTATACCGGAGATACAGGGAAGGAGCGAATTTTTTGAACCCTGTAAAGTAGTGTGTATGGTTTATTAAATTTTATGTTACATTTTTGTATGTATGTTACGGACTAACATACATACTATAACATAGGTTCTATGGGCCTCTGTTAATTTTACTTTGTTGCACTTTAATATTGCCTGAAATAAAGAGTTTAATAATAATAATAGGAGCAACAGATCGGTGTTTTATGCACAGAGGTTATTGAAGTTTCACGTCGGATGTTTTGCTCCCATGTCAATAAAGTTTTTGGTTGAAAGTCAACTGTCAACTGATCCTATGATATCGACCGGCCTTAAGTCTTTGTGTCTCAGAGTATATTTATATGTGTTATTATTATCATATTATGGTTTTATATGTTATGTTCGTAATTACATAGAAGACAAAGATGCTTGGAACATTCCACTTCTGCAAAGTAACCAACTGGTACATAAGAAACATACAATTGTAAAATCCCAAAAAATTGTAACAAAATCTCTAAAAAAAATGCCCTTCAGTTTCTTGCCATATCTTCTGAGTAGTGGTTCTTTTTCCGATACGGTGGTAGAGTCATTGTGATAATTTGACGTTCATAAGTGCGTCTGTGATGCCAAAATGATTAAAGAGATTTTGATTTGATTTGATTTATGTATATATAATATATTATCTATATATATATATATATATATATATATTTATAATTTAATTTAAATTAAATTTAAACATATATTTATAATTTAATTTGCATTTCTTTCGAGAAACCACCGTCCTTTCAAATTATGTTAGTCCTTTCTGTTCAAAGGTTGTCTGGAAAAGATCGCTTTGAGCGATAAGACCGCCAATTGTTTTGCTGATTACTGTGAAATTTATTTGTTTTTCATGTAATTATATGTAAGGTTTTTTTTAACAATAAAGTGTTTATCTATCTATCTATCTATTTACTCTGAGCTCTGTGCCTTTGTTTCCAGAATGCAGACATCGTGGTTTTTCCAGAGCTAACTTTGACCAACAACAGTGTAAGCTTCGCGGTGCCGTTCTACGGAATCTTGCGGCAGTATCCCATCCCCGCTTTACACCCGGATCTGTATCATGAGGTGAGGTGTTAAGACGTTTGTTGATTTTTTCGAAAAAAAATAAGTACCTGGCTGCTCTTTCTAGACATTTTTTATGTCACGTGCACCTGTAGTTTTAATGGTTTTTAAAGCTCTTATTGGCCAATTTACATATCTCACTAATATTAAAAATGCTTAAGTGTGTGTTTGTTGCCTCTTTACGCCGCAACTATCTAAACGGATTTCAGTGAAATGGTTATAAACTGCTAAGGACCAGAAAGATTTTGTAAAACAAAGTTCTAGGTGGGGTTGCAACTGTTATGGGCAGGCGTATTGCTTACTATCAGGCGAATAACCTGCTGGTCTCGCCAAACAGTCACATAAAAAAAAACCTAGTAACATTCTTCTCGTTCCAGCTCCTTGTATCCATGTCGCAAGCGGCTCGGCAGCACTCAATCTATGTTGTCTTCAACGGGCGAGAACTGATGGATTGTACTAGTAACAACACTGGAGAGGAATGCCCGGAGGAGAAGGAATACATCTTCAACACCAATGTCGTTATCGACAGGACCGGCACTGTAGTTGACAGGTCAGTTGCTGGTCAGAAATTCTATATTGATAGGAGTGGAGCTGTTATTGACAGTTCAGTTTCCGATTGGCACCCATTTTAGAATACAGAAGTAGCCAGTTGTAGAAAGTTTAACATTAAGGTTATTGTTGAGGACGCCAAGAAAAAGGCGAAAATGTTTAAAAACGAAAGGTTGAAAGCGGGTAGGAGAGGCACATACGTCCCGCGCGCGGTGCAGCTAATGGAGCACAGTATTAGAGTACTAAATTTTGTCAACCGGGCTTCCCGCCCCTCACCTCTCCGGCTCACTGTGCATCTCCTGCGCCTTAACCCGTGTTTTATTTGAAATAATAATTTACATATAGGTATCAATTTAGTTATTTGAAAGTAATTAGTTCCAAAACAAAACAGAATTTTGAAATATTAAAAGTAGTAAACAAAAATAATAAAAAATAACAAAATATACTATAGGTAATCACGCGTCGCCTACAGTTATAAAATCTAAACTGTCAAATTTAAAAATGTGTCGTTACATGCTACATAAATGTAGATACCTAATGACGAGCTAATTACTAATTTAACATTTCATCCTTTAAAGATAGATCGTAAAAATTTACGATTTTACAGATTATTGTGATTAAAGTCGTCTTTAAAATTTAAAGATCGTTTCTGCAACTTGCAATTATAAGACCAAAATAATAACTAGGTCATTATAATGTTTGAAGATTTTTCAGAAAAAATTAGCAATGTTTATTGATTTTCGATCAACGCGCTGTCATGACGCTTTATGCTGAGTTGTGTCCTTTTATGACCATTATGATGATTATGACCAAAAAACGGAGGAGGATCTCTATTCGATTATATGTTTTTTTTAAGTTTGTAACCTCAGAACTCCGTCATTTATGAACCGATTTGGAAAAAAATATTTTTGCGTTGGGTTCAGTACAGCGACGAGTGGTCCCATATAAATTTCATCGATATTTAACCTTTGGACTTCAAAGATACATTAAAGTCGGTTTTTTTTTGTAAAATGTATAATTGATTTGGTATAAGATGGTTACTAATGAACTTATTTTCTTTCTTTTCATATTCTGTTTATTAAAATTCTATTTGAAAACGAACTTTATCGCAAAATCGGAAACAATTTTAGTATTTCATTATTAGGTAACTTCTATCGACGTTGAATTTCTTTGGGTATGCGAGATTTTCATCTGGTCTAATCTTGCTTCCAACCGGACACTGCCAATCAATTCCAGATACCGCAAGATCAATCTCTTCGGCGAGTATTCCCACACGGCCGCTCTCCACCCCGACCTCGGTGTCTTCGGCACGGACTTCGGCGTCACCTTCGGCCACTTCATCTGCTTCGACCTCATGTTCCAAGTGCCGGCTGTCCAGGTGGTTCAGAAGCATCAGCTGACAGATGTCATCTTTAGCACCATGTGGTTCTCGGAGATGCCTTATTTGACTGGTTAGTGGCCCTAATTCATGATATTTTAAGTTACAATTTTTAACGTATTTCAATTTTTTTTTTACGCTTAATAGATCTATGTTTGGCCACTATAACTCTGAATGATGAGACGAGAGATGGTAAGCAATACGCCAGCCCATAACTATAACAGCACTACCCAGAACTTTGTTTTGCAAAATCCTGCGCGGCGCTGCACTGCGCTTGTCACACTGAGACAATTAGGTGTTGAGTCTCATAATGCCCAGTAATTTCGCTGGCTACAATGCCCTTCAAATCGGAATACAGTAATGCTTGCGCACTACTGCTTGGCGGCTGAATAACTGGCAAAGCGGTGGTACCAGCCAGGCACCCAGACGGCCTCTCGCAAACGAGAAACCACCAGTAAATGATTTCTGATACTTTCATTCCGGACACATTCCATTAGGATATGGCATGTCGTTTATGTCGGACAATTAGGTGATGGAGACTTTAAACTTTGATTTCAAAATGATTAAATTTAATTATTTTTAAATGAATTTTATTGAGTGTTATTTTCCTTTTACAGCTGTTCAAATTCAAGAAGCGTATGCGTATGCAATGAACGTTAACTTCCTTGCGTCGGGAGCTAACAGACCGGAAGTCGGAAGTGCCGGTAAGATTTCATGTTTTAACTTTATTTTAAAGTAAGACGACAATGCTATCGACTCGATTAATTCAGCTTATTAATTTTGACCGAAAGAAGATCGCTTTAGCCTTGGCCTTGTATTGGCTTCGCTACAAAGTAAACTGGTTAAATTCCTTTAAAAAAATATAAATACATAAAAAAATATTTATTGACATAGTAAGTGTTAAAATTTTAGGTTTGAAGTTTCTA
Organism: Petrophora chlorosata; assembly: GCA_951640565.1. Lineage (NCBI taxonomy): Eukaryota > Metazoa > Arthropoda > Insecta > Lepidoptera > Geometridae > Petrophora > Petrophora chlorosata. The sequence continues at coordinate 8,713,192 of OX621209.1, forward strand.
GCCCTTGACATCAAAGATAAAATACAAAGATAAAATTTGTCTTTGATAAAATATAGTAGTTTGTCTTTGCTTGACATCATAGCTTGACGCTGTGTTTCAAGTTATGTCAATGGCTGTGTTTCAAGTCAAAGATAAAATTAATAATTTTTCTTTGTTTCAAGTCATGCCCTGTTTCCATTTTTGATACATAATACCAAAGATACTACTATTTTATCTTTGCATAATACTGCCAAAACTGAATAGTTAGAAATAGATAAAAATATAATAAAGAAATATAGTTAGAAATATAATAGTTTAGTTGAAATAAACAAAGAAAAAAAAAAACAGGCAATGTGTGTGTAAGTGTGTAAAGATTTTGAGGGTGTGTGTGTGGGTGTGGCTCTTGAATGTGTGTATAGGGTAGAAGCAGTTACAGAACACAATTTATCTTCCAGGCTCTGGAATCTTCTCTGGAAAGGCCGGCGCTCTCATCAGCATCATGCCTGGAGTGTCCACCACTCGTCTTCTCGTTGCTAAAGTGCCCAAAGTTCCGGGACTGGTAAAACAATCATTACAATTCACTAACTCAAAATTTCTGCATTCTTGGGGCAGGTAATTTCGGTAAAACTTGCCAAGCTCCAACCGAAATTGAAAGACCAAGAAAGTTGCTGTACCTGAAATAAAAAATGGAGGTAAATCTCATCTTACCACACTAGGTATCATCATCAGTCCATCACGTTCCCACTGCTGGGACACGGGCCTTCTCTCATTGAGAGAGCATAGGCCACATAATTCATCTCGCTTGCCCTGTGGTATTGGATGTCACATGTCCTTGAATTTTGTGATTCTTACACCGGTTTCCTCAAGATATTTACCCTCACCGTTCTTAAAGCGTAGGTATTAGCTGGATTTGAACTCGAGTGCGTCGATTCGAAAGTCGCACGAGTTCTCGCTGAGCCAAACTCGTTCTACCACACATGAGGTGCCCTAAACAATATAGACCTTTTTTCCTCTTTCAGGTTACAGAACCAGTTCCCGGCCCAATCTACGACAATCCTTCAGACCACGACAGCTTGCGTCTTATCAGCGACCCTTCACTACCCTCCCACGTCAGTAGACTGTTAGTAGACGGAGCCCAGGAGTTCGTTCTGGTGGATAAGGACGTCAGCTGCACGTTTAGGGTCAAACTGAGCCATTCCTCTGGAGACCAGGTACTGTTACAGACTAGAAATAATATACCTATGTATGATATATTAGCAAGTCTTCTCAATCTTCTCCTACCACCTACACATAAGTTTGGTCGTAGATCTCCTCACCTCAGTAGACCGCTAACAACTTAGAGATATATCTGGTCTATTACAAAGTCAGCTGCACGCTAAGGGGCTAACTGAAGCATTCTTCTAGAGACTGATAAATACTTCCCGGGTGTCCAAGAGATTTTCCCCGTCTGGTAAAAAAATATAGTTATTGTTGTACAACTTGTTTCACAACATGATTAGGTAGGCACTCTCCGTTCTAATATTGCTGTTCAATTTACCAGAAGCGTGCTTGTTGAATGCTTTAAGTAACTATACCATATAGGTATAAATAAGATACATCGATTTTTTTGAAGGATTTTTATTATTGGTGCTTATTTCAACATGCATGAATTTACTAACTTTTGTTAATGGTATTATTATTTTTGGGGTGAGTTTTATTTTTTGTTACAGTTAATTTGTGTGTGCTTGACTAACTGATGGCTTTTTTAAGCAATTTCTTTTTTAAAAATCCAAATTTATTTTATGTCATAATGTATGCACGAGTCAGTTATTAATTAAGTACATAAGTACTATGTAGTTTGTCCATAGTAAGAAGGAAAGAAAAAAGGAAAAAACATTTATTTGACAACCACAAAGACATATATGAAATATGACACACGTAGGATAAAATACAAAAACAGAGAGATAGCATACTTATAATAAAACAAAAAAAATACGAAATACATGAATAGATAAAGTTTGTGGTGCCAAAATGGACAACAACTCAGCACTTATGTCTAATGTCGATGACATCAGACGCTGGTTTTCGGTGTACGGATATTGTTGACTTGTAAGCACTAGGGACAAAGTAAATAATACTTTTGTACTATCAATTATGTATATTAAGGAATATCTAAGTCGCTTACTATCAGGACCTCAATTCACTATGACAACTTGGCGATTCCTTGCTTCTAGGAAACTTCGATTCCTTCATTAATAAACGACATCTGCGAAATTTGTATTCTCTATGACGCGTCATACTCGTATATATGAATATATGAATGCGTCATAGAGATAACGTTTATTAATGAAATAATCGACGTGATTTCGAAGCAATGAATCGACGTGAAATCGCCAAGTTGTCATAGTGAATTGGGGCCCAGGTGAACAAGTTAGTCTTGTCACTTAGTTGTAAAAAAAAGATTGTCACAATAAAAGTCACCTTATACTAAACATTAAATATGTTTAGGAAGAGACATTTCTTTAACAGCACGATTCGTTCCCATTATTTTTCATAACTGGCCACGAAAAAGGAAAAGTTTTCACCTTTTCATAACTAGCCGGCGTATCCACTGGTCCCTCAAGCGCCCATCGTATAATTAAGGCATAGCTTCACTGCGACTAATGAGATACGGTCTAATTAATTTCAATTCAGGCAATAAATCGAATTTTTCTCATTAATTTACACAAAAATACGATAACTAAAGTTGAGATTGAAATTTTCAAAGGACAAAATGGCATCACAAGACATTGTCGCAGTAATCTTAACCTTAATCTGAGCCCAACACGGTAGTTAAGGTTTTTATGAAATTTTAGCCCCCGACGCAAAAAGGAAGGGTGTTATAAGTTGACCACTATGTGCGTCTGTCTGTCTGTCTGTGGCACTGTAGCTCTTAAACGGGTGAACCGACATGGATGCGGATTTTTTGGGTTCCGGTACCCAAAGGGTAAAACGGGACCCTATTACTAAGACTCCGCTGTCCGTCAGAGTGTGTGTCTTTTTGTCTGTTTGTCTGTCACCAGGCTGTATCTCATGAACCGTGATAGTTAGACAGTTGAAATTTTCTCAAATGATGTATTTCTGTTGCCGCTATAACAACAAATACTAAAAAACAGAATGAAATAAATATTTTAGGGGGGTTCCATAAAACAGATATGTTTTTTTGCCGTTTTTATACATAATGGTACGGAACCCTTCAAGCGCGAGTGCGACTCGCACTTGGCTGGTTACTTATTTGCAAGCAGGTTTTCTAGCAGTGGTTCTTAGATGTTTTATCAAAATGTGTCGGGGCTTTTTACATTTTTAATTTAATATTTGTAGTCTCCCCGCTACCGCGCCGTGGTCCAAGATGGAAGTAATACGTACGCGAGGAGGGAGCTAGGAGTGGCCGCGTGCCTCGTCGTCGCTTGTAGAGACGACGACTTCAAGAGCTGTACTTACAAGTAAGTTCTATTATAGGAACCCAATTCACATTGACAGGTTTTTTTACGCTTAATAGATCTACGAGTATGTTTGGCCACTATCTCGCCTGATGCGAAGCGATGATGTGGCCTAAGATGAAGCACAAAGATCTAGAGAGAGACGGCAGTTGAGCGGCTGCTCAGACCCGTCTCCCCTATTCATCACTATATATAGTTTAGTACCTTGTGTTATTTGCCGTCAGGTAGGCGAACGACCAACTCATCTCGTCATCACCATCATCATCATTGCCAGCCTATACCAGTCCAATGCTGGACATAGGTCTCCCAAAGCAAAGCCACTGAGTTGTATAAATCACTCGTCTCTCGATCAGCTTTCTACTGAGACACGGACCTTATCTCATAGAGAGAGTATGGGCCGTAATCCACCACGCTGGCCTACTGCGGGTTGGTGGTTGTCACATGTCCTTGATTTTTTGTGAATAATTCTTGGAAATGCCGGTTTCCTCATGATGTTTTTCTTCATCGTGTTTAGAGCGAGTGTTAAATCCGCACATAACTTAAGAAAGTCAGTGGTGCGAGGCGAGCGGTATTCAAACTTGGGTGCGTCGGGTCAAAAGCCGTACGTGCTCCCACTGAGCCATACTCGCTCTTGCTGTATGGTTCAGTTGTATAAAAATATAAGTATGCTGAAAATACAAATCATGCCGTCAAATGACCTGATAGGGTTTGAGATAGTGTTCGGTAAACCATCAGGGAGAGTGGTCTGAGCAGTTGTTCAACTGCCGCCCTCTAGTAGACCTTTGTGCTTCATCTTCGGAGACCAGAACCTTCGCCTAACATTAAGCCATATGCACACAACTATATAGTACCACACGATATTAACTACGAGTATAGTTGCTGATTTTTTATTCAAACCGTAACCGTATTACTGAAAGCTATTTTCTCAAGTGATAGTTCTCTTTCCACAAGAGTTTGAAGAAAACCCTTTTTATTGTTAAGGTCGCCTTTGTACAGTAGTTTATTATCCACGATGTAAATATTCTGACAGTGTACAATAAAGAATAGGTATACGAAGAATATAAGAACTATAATGTCGATTAAACTGTTCGTAATTATATAGAAGACAAAGATACGGACCATTCCACTTTTGCAAAATACCCAACTGGTACATAAGAAACGTAACATTGTATAAAACCAAGATTCTTACGGTCTTCAGAGTACCTACCTAGTGGTTATTTTTTTTGATACGGTGCGGTGATGGAGTCATTGTGATAAATTGATGTTTATAAGTGCGTCTGTGACGATTAAAATAACTAAAGAGCTTTTGATTGATTGATGTTTAACGTTTCGTTAACGTAGGGTTTATGCAAAATTCAAAATGTTCAATAGTAGACACAGGCTAAAGTCTCTGAGGCTATGACAAATTAATTACTTGCCTTTATTACAGGTTTGATCCGAAAACAACGAAGGGCGGAATCGAAGAGCTAGAAATTGGCATGAGGACGTACCAGCACCAATACAACCGAACACTCAAATGCGACGACGTTCTTTACTTTCCAGTGTCGTTACAAACCAACAAATTCCCATTAAGCAGGAAATATGTCACTTACATTGACAATGAAATAAATTTACTAAATGAGATTCAAAATAGCGGAGTTAAGCCACTAAATGGCGGAATCCAGTCACTAAATGGCAGAATCCAGTCACAAAATGGCCGAATTGATTCACAAAATGGCGGAATGGAGTCCCATAATGGAGCTGACTATCAGAATGGCCGCGAGCACGTTACGTTCAAAATCACGAAACCTCAAGATAGTCTGGTAGCGTTTGGAATTTGGGGAAGATTGTTCACAAGAGACGTAGATCATAATAAGAAAGTAACGGAAGAAGATATCAAACAGTTTCATACTATTCTTGATACTATTTACGGTATTTAAGTAACTTTCCTTTTTATGACGATTTAGAAATTTTCAAACACTTCTACATCTTGTGGAGTTTTGTTTCTGCTCTGTGCAAAAATAAGTCTATATGTATGACATTTATTTTTCGGGAGTCACAAAAACACAATGTTTAGAAAAAATATAGATACAGACATATTGAACTAAATAATACCTACATGTACGGTGCTATAGTTAGCTCAGTGTCATTACTAATCATAGTTAATCATAGTTAAGTCCGTCATATAATTCATTAGGTTATATGCATGTTGTAAAAGCTCTGTTTATGTCATACACCTACTCATATATATGAGCAGTTCTTCTACCGTATTCTCTCTGTTCTTTTTCTCCGCGCCCGCCACGGAAAACCGTCACAGAATCAATAACGTCAAAGGAATGGAATGCCTTGCCGTCGTTGTCTGTTTCCACATCAATACAATCTAAGTGTGTTCAAATTAAGAGTGAACAAGTATTTACCGGGTCAGCGTGCTACATCTTCGACCGCATCGTCACTTCCCTTTATTCCCGGTCGTCCCCACTCTGTCGTCCCCACTGGGTACGAGTGGGAAAAAATAGTTTCGTTCGTCCCCAGTGGTGACGATTAGAACGTTTTATTTCCCACTCGTTCTGCTATAGACCGATAGTCAAAACGCAATAATCGCAACAATAAAGTTAAAAATAATTAAAAAGGCCTAAGTTCTTCTTCGCCTTAGTTTCTTCGGCCTAAGATTGTGGTGTATTATAGACATTCAACCTAATTTACAATAATTTAAGAAAGCATTAAGGAAATAGGCAAACGTAAAAAAATATACCAATTAAAATACCTATTTTAAAGAAATCTTTTTTTTTAATATTTGGATCACTATTTAGGTAGTCAGTTACTGCTCTCTAAGACGAACTTACTATCATCGGTAAATTGTAAGTATGGCGATGTAACAAACAATAGGTACGCATTGACTCACCCTCACCGTTGTAGACTGAACATTGTTCAGTCTTGCTCACAAAGTCGTAATTAAAGCATTTTAACAATCCGTAAATCCCATGTATTTTGACTCTCGGTCTATAGCGGAACGAGCGGGAAATAAAAAGTTCCAATCGTCACCACTGGGGACGAACGAAACTTTTTTTTCCCACTCGTACCCAGTGGGACAACGGTGGGGATGACCGGGAATAAAGGGTCACTTCCTATCAGGTGAGATTGTGGTCAAACACTGACCCAGTATATATGAGAAATGAGGATGAGATCGAAATGGCGGAGTCGATTCACAAAATGGCAGAATTGAGTCATAATTTCACGAATTGGCGTAACTGACAAAATTTATCAACATTTTGGAACAAATAAAAATTTGCGTCTGAAGTTATATAAATCGCTCGCACAGTTGTACCTTGCATGGTAAATTAGTCAAAAAATATTTTTAAGATGTAATTAGTTTTAAGAAAGAGCAAAATTACAAGCAAAAAGACTGTTGTAAGGACTCAAAAAATATGTGATAAGTAAAAAGTACAATATTCACTTCATATTTTATTGACTTAATAAAAATATGTAAAAATAAATTTAATTATTTCAATTACCTTGATGCTTAGAAAAAATTGTATCTGAAACTCTTCCTTTTAGAGAGCGGATTCAATGCAGCAAATATTAGTATCATAAAAAAAATACGTATAATTCTACACCTGTCTACTCGAAGTTCTAAACTAACTACTTACAAGCAGAAGTAATTGTACAACCTATTGCCCATATAGATAGCCCAAATGCTCCAACCTACTACCAGTTGGCAGATGCTAGCAGTATAATACTGCTAGCATCTTGGGTAGGTACTCTGCCTGACAATAATTGCCCAGTTGAAATGTAACTGATACGTTGAGCCAAATAAGTCCCAGCATCATATACGTTATATCCAACTTGGTTTAACATGTATATGTCCTCCAAAAAATACACACAGCTAAAGAAATAGATACTTTTTCGTCTTAATTGCATCATACTTCACAAATAAACACTTGTTGATAACGAAGACAGCACTATATTATTGCGGGGGCTTGTTCCTTATCATAGCGTTTTGGGTCACAACAAGATAACTCATAAGATACCACAGACTACTAAGGAAGATACTATAGCGTTTGACTAAAATCGTCAATGAATCTGTTCAGCATAATTCCGCGCCATACGCGGGACTTTGTACTCGAAGTCGCTGGGTTAGCGGAATAATTGCAATAATTAGGTGGAGGGACAGAATTATGCAGCAACCATTCTATACATTACATAATATTATTTTGTTATGGAACTGATTGACGAGATGAGCTGGTCATTCGCCTGATGGTAAGCAATACGCCTGCTCATAACAGCAATAGCACCACCCAGAACTTGTTTTACAAAATGTTCGTCACCCTGAGACAGTTAGCTGTTAAGTCTCATAATGCCCAATAGTTTGGCTGGCTACAATGCCCTTCAAACCGGAACACAGTAATGATTGCGCAAAATATAGTTTAATGATTTTCCGGCATAAAAATGTTGTGTACTTACCTAGATCCGACCAGGTAACTTTGGGCTTTATAGTAAAGGCTTTCTACCCTTCACAGCAATACAAATACAGAGCAGCGGCTTTCAGCGGGGTGAGATCGTTCAGCGGCGTGGAGACAGGAGGCTCCAGGGTCTGTTCTGTCGTCGCATGCGTTGGAGACACCATGAGTACTTGTGGAATGAGGTCTGTCGTGTTATCTTTCGGTGAATTGGAAATGGTTTTGTAAACGGCTGTTTGTTTATCTCCTGCTACTAAATCCATCTGTGTTTTGGTGAATTGTGAAGTATTTATTGGTTGTCTTTGACCTGTATCTTAAACATTTGATACAGCCGAAAGGAAAAAATATAGTTGGATTACTCCAACTTTAACGTGAGTGTCACCCGTAAAATATCATTAATAATGTATTCAAACCACGTTAACTTTCATAATAAAACAAGTTTTTGGTCTGTTGCGTGTGTTCCCACTTGTTTGTGACATATTGACGATGGTTATGTTAAAGTTTACATTTTTGTTGTCTCATTTCTCGTTTCTCTTCTCGTTTTTCCCGTGTTGTCTCTGTTGGTGGCAGCTGGAATCACGGACCCCTCATCTCATGGATGATAGAGTTAATTATCGTTTGTGTTAGTCAGTTTGGAAGGTTACGAATGTCTGTGCGACCTCAGTACTAGTTGTTTATTGATTACTGAGGTTAAAAATACCTGCCATTGATTATCTTCCTTTAAGTTTCCAATATTTCGAGTGATCTGCTTGTCGATGTAATTAATAAACAATGAGATTAATTTTATATTTGCTCTAATATCTTCTTTATCATCCAGGTTCGAGACTTACACTACAAATGCTACAGCAATCTTCGAAGAGCTCTCCATCCTAGCTTCCTTCCCCACACCCACTTTAGAAACAGACTTAGATGCGGACGATTCAGCCATCTTCCCTGTCGCCATGAAGTCCTCTATTATGCCTTTGGAACCTGAAGCATACAGCTACGATGTAATCACTGCTGGAAACCTGACTTACTTTAACTTTACGCTAAACAATTTTGACGAAGAACTGTTCAGCTTTGCAGTATGGGGACGTGTGTTTGCCACAGATGGTCAAGAAGCAGATCCACCTCTAATAGATGCAGAAACTGATGCCTCTCAAGGGACTACGATTGAACCAACTACTGGTACCACACCTGATGCAGCGTTCAATCCTTCCTTGAGCAGTGTGCTGATGATACCAGTGTTTGCTTTGGTTCTGCGTTGTTATTAAAAAAACAGGAACAGACCCCAGTAGCTTTTAAGTTTGTGTTGTATAGCCAAGAGCTTATATTTTTTTAGCTTTTGAAAATACGAATGTATAGATGTCTGTTGTCACTGAAAATAGAATAGAATAGAAATACATATATAAAAACATTACGAATTAAATCTTATCTAGGATTATACAATTGGCGGTCTTATCGTTTAAAGCAATCTCTGACAGACGAAAAAGAAATGCTGTGTGTGAATGGTGAAAATAAAATATTTGCGTGAATTGGGCCATCATTTTTTATCAAACCCTAAAAACTATATATACAACGGGGTTATAGATAATATATAGGTAATTATGCTTAGGGACTACACAAAAATATAAACCGTGGGACTCACTCTACATTATATGTATGTTTTATATGGAAAACAGCTAAACGTTTAGATTTGACATAACCAACATAAAGTCTACTTAAGAGGATATGGCACAGCCGCGGCCAGCGAGCACTAGGTATTTGAATAATGGTTTAAGGTCTCGCGGAAAATGCGTAAATTAAATAAATTAACTAAATAATAATAATAATTTAACTAAATTCGTATCAACTTCAGATTTTTGTTAAAATTAGCGTTTCGGGAGAAAACGTTTCTACCACACTAAATCTCAACCAAATTTGGTAATTTTGGTCTCAATTTCTTAAATGGAGAATAAACTAGGTTTGTAGGATTTCCTTTTTCTAAGTTTATGTCTATTTTAAAAGTTAACAGATTCCAAACTTCAAAAAAAAATTCAAGTAGATATCGAGTTTTTTGGGTCCATTTATTCAAATTCTATAGGAATTATCGAAACAATAAAAACCTACAAACCTCAATAATGATAACTTCTCTTACATGTTCAAATTTCATCGAATTTGGTAATTGTTTAGGGGTACAAAAACGTTTTCTCTTTTTGTATGAAAATTTCACCGTGCCGTTCCCTCTTAAAGAGTTTCCCATTTCAACCCCCAAAAATTAACAAAAGGAAGAGAGAATTAACATAAGGTCACGACCGATACTTACATAAAAACATAAATAAATTACCCAGGATTTTCACGGCCATGGACCTGCAACATCTAGTCACAAAACTGTTTTTCTTTGCTCAGGAATGGTGGTCAGGAATCGAACCCGCGATCTCTGTGGTGTATGAGATAAATGAGCTAACCTGTTCAACCACTTTACACCACAGAGGTTGCCATACATATTTGAGTATGGTACTGAGTATGGTATTTTGGTACTGATTGATGAGACGAGCAAGTGGTTCGCCTGATGGTAAGCGCCACGCCTGCCCATAACAATTGCAGTGCCACCGAGAACTTTTAATACCATAAAAAACACTGCGTAGCACTGCATTGCGCTCCTCACCCCGAGACATCAGATAATGTCCTTCAAACCGGAACACAGTACTGCATGCGCAGTACTGCTTGACGGCAAAATATCTGGCAAAGCTGTGGTTCCTATCCAGACGGCCTCCCGCATATGAAAGACCTCCTACCACGACTAAAACTACACGTAATTCCTTCGAATTAAACAAACATAAAAACCACCTAACAATGAAGTAGCCAGCTTTAACAAAGATGCAACGACCTTTTCTTCTCTAAAAAGTTTAGGAGTCTAAATCCTTGTTAGTGTGTTATGTATATATGAATACATACCTCTTCATTGGCAACACCACAATACAGAAATAGTTACGGTTTAAGACAAACTTAACAATACAAGTGTCACAAAGGGCGGTCTTATCGCCTAAAACGATCTCTTTCAGACAACAGTGTATGGAGAGCTTAGAGTATATACATATAATAAGATGGAGAGGAATAACATATAACGGCATGAACGGTGTCGTTCTTGTGTTAAAAAAGAAACTATATAAAAAAATATGTCACATGATGTCCTTGAATTGTGTCACTCTTGAACGTACCAGTTTTCGTAGGTACTATAAGGTATTCTGTGACCATATGTTATATCCGCAATTAAATTGGATTCACAAAATGCCTATTCATATGATATAGATAGGTTTATTTACCAGTTATTACCAGTTATACCAATTTGCCAGTAGGCATACCTCCATAATCTTTACGTTAAACGTTAGAAAATTGAAACAGTGTGCCGTGTGCGTACAAGCAGTGTGCAAGATCACGGCACACGACACGATCTAACCTTGATTAAAATAACAAATCGTGTGACATATAACTATATAATATAGTTTACGATGTTGTTGATAACTCATTTATTATCGCAGTGCTAAAGTGACAACAAGTGTATAGTTTATCAAGCATTCTATAGTTGTGTTAGGTAGATATATTTTTGACAAAAATGGTGCAAGTTAAAAGAATTTTGGCTATTTACACGGGCGGTACTTTTGGTATGCTCAAGAATGAGAAAGGAGGTATGTAGTTATGTTGATTTTATTTTCTCGATATACAGGGTGTGGCAAAATTTTGCGACCTTCAGGATAGGTACAGTCAGCGACATAAGTAGCTGAACTTTTCAATTGTCAATAACACCGAAAATATACAACTCACATGCATTTTTTTGTAATTTCCCTATCGGCACAGGATATTAACAGAATTTTTAAATGCAACATTCAGATTATTTGCAACATTCAGAGTAATAAGACAAGTATTCAAAGAAAGAAAATTATTTATTCTCGCAAAACTGCACACAACTACCACAAATACACGGGTCATTCAACAAAAAACAATGTAGTTATACAATCATTATAATGCGTGTTATGAACATCATCATCAGTTTATTTCGTTCTTACTAAGAAATGCAATGGAATCAGGCGTGACGTTGCAGAAATTCATCTCAAAACTGAAACGCAATAAAAATATATAGTGCAATCCCGCTGAATATTATGTAGGTTGTTGTTAGTTCCTAACAACACTCTTTGTACGACACGTGTTTCGCCGTCTGCACGAGGCATCATCAGGTGCCGACTCGCCGAACGCTGGAACGAGAGTAAACTCTCGTTCTCGCGAAACACGTGTCGTACAAAGAGTGTTGTTGTTAGGAACTAACAACAACCTACATAATATTCAGCGGGATTTTCATTGCGTTTCAGTTTCTTACTAAGACTTATCAGATGACATGAAACTTGTTTCAGAAAGTAAGAGTCGTAGAGTAGAGAAAAGAAACATCCATAACATGGGTAGCTTGACTTGGGCCCTCGTGGCTTCTAGGATTTCGAAATTTACGTTTTTTTTCTATTTTATACACTGTACTAGCTGCGTCCCCCGGTTTCACCCGCGGTTTGCCTCGATAAAAAGATAGCCTGCCTATATGTTAATCCAGTGTAAAAGCTATCTCCATTGCGAATTTTACTCAAATGCATTCATTTGTTTTGTTTGTTCATTTGTTACCGCGTGAAGAAGGAAACACATTATTAATGTATTAAGGCCACGTGGTCTTGTTAATTTAACATATGAGTCCAACGTGTGTGATATAGGTACTTGCGTCTTCTACTTATATCAAATTGTCGCACTTTTACTGCAATTGAATGTTATAAATTGTTAACCAGTTGATCGTGATTACCTAAGATTCCATTGATGGAACTTAATCTAATAATTTAAAATGTAAATAATCACTATCAAACATCACGACGACGACAAGCGAGGGTGACGAGCGCAGTGCAGCGCCGCGCAGGGTTTTGCAAAACAAAGTTCTGGGTGGTGCTGATATTGTTACGGGCTGGCGTATTGCTTACCGCGCAATTACTTTGTAATTTAGGATGTATTTATACATATTTTATAAAATATGTTTTTTCCATGAATTCCAGTACTGGTACCCCAAAAGAACATAGAGGCAGTGATCAGGAGGCTCCCACAGTTGCACGATGAAGAGTACTACCAGAAGAATCTTGCTGGAACTGACCTGAAAGAATATTTAGCTGTACCTGGTAAGAAATAATCTGTTATTAGTTTATTTATGTGACCGGCATATAAATGCGAACTGTAAACCGATAGAGAAACAGAATTAATTTTCTTCAATTATTCAGTATGTTGAAATTACAATGATAAATGCATGCGAAAAATACGACATTAAACACGTGACCTCCTATACCGCAGGAGCTCTAACCAACTAAGCCATTGTGAGAGTGACATATATTTTTTTAACGATTACATACATAGATCCTATAGATAACCACGAACTATGAGAACCATCGTCCCACAACACCTAGACACGAAACAAATGCTTTTTTTTCTGTGCACAAACATTTGTCCCTCGCAGGAATCGAACCCGCAATCAGTGGTGTATGAGATTTAGGCAATCTGCTCAACCACTACACCATAAAGGCTGAGATAAGTTGTGTCATCGCAAGACTGAAATAATATTATTGCATGTTTAAAAAGTGTACCTATAATAAACGTGGAAACTGTTGCAAGGCCTAGCACGTACTCGTACCAGAACTTTTAAAGTTAAAACTATTTTTTTTTTTTTTACTGGTTATAGGCATGCTTTTGACCACTATCTCACCTGATGGTAAGCGACGATGTGGTCTCAGATGTAACACGCTTACCTAGAAGATACCTGTTCACTCTCGATTTGAAGACCCCCAGGTTGTAGTTGTCAGGAAACACAGACGTTGGCAATGCGTTCCACTCCTTGGCTGTTCGTAGGATGAACGTGGCACCAAAACGCTTTGTTCGTACAGGAGGGATGTCTACCATATATGGATGTCGCATAGCCGTGCGTCTGGTTGTCCTATGATGTAATGGAGACGGTGGTATGAGGTCATGTAGTTCCTGAGCACACTCTCCAAAGCAAACTCTATATGCTTTCTTCTTTATTTCCCAGATGGTAAAGACACAGACGGCAAAGATCTGAAGGTGCTATACAAAATCCTCGAATACGACGAGCTCAAAGATTCCTCCGACTTCACTATGGATGATTGGATCAAGCAGGCGAGAGATATAAAGGTCAGTTTCAAGTCCATTGTGAAAGCCTTTATTACTTAAAATCAATTCTATACTACCAGGCCTAGCGCACTCCGCACTGTAGGTACGAAGTTACAAGTACATAGCCGGACACCGACGGCGGGTCGCGCGTCGCTACACGTGCCGCGTCAGGAGAGATAAGAGCTATGCGATAGAAAGAGAGGCGTTCTGTAGGTTAATATGACTGGTAGGTATGCAACGCTACGCGAGCTGAATTGAATTTTATTGCGTCATAGCAAGAGTCGCTTTGTTTAAATTTATTTGCGGAGTGTTGCTTCTGTCCCTTAGTATTCTGTGATACTACTCAGTAAACCTAAACTTAACTACTTACAAGGACAAGGAATTGGACAACCTATTGATTGCCCAAATGCTCCACCAGTCAAATGGCAGCGTTCCCAAGGTGCGTGCAGTATTGCCCCGTTGGATTGCAATACTGATACGTTGAGCCAAATAAGTCCCATCAGCATTTTGAACCATAATTATGTCGCTATGACAAACTTTTAAAAATAAGATATAATAAAAAAAAAATATGAAGAAAACCTCGTGAAAGTCTCGTGAAAGGACAAGCTCAGCAAGTACCTTGACTTGACCCTCACGGTAACCGGCCTGTGGGATGTTGACTCGATGATCATTGTCCAGATAGTTGTTTTAGGCCTTTGCAAAGAGCCTCGACCAACATCTCAAGAGGCTCTCGCTAGACGGTTGGATCAAGAATCAGATGCAGAAGGCAGTACTCCTTGACGCGGCTCGTATTGTTTAGAGGTTGCAGCCCTGACCACCGCACCAGTATATAGTTTGGGCCGCTGCCGACGGCACCCTGGGCTTAGGCTTTTTAAAATAATTTTGTATTTGTATAATAATAACAATAATTAGCCAGGGGCGACTTTGTGGCGAGTCGATGATGCGTGGCGACACAGCCTTCCCCGAGATTCGCCTTGGGGCTAAATAAGACCCCTGACCCCCGGCTTGCCTTAACTTGCCGTCCGGGGGTGGAGATGCAAGAGCTAAGAATTAAGCTCCATCGGTGGAAGTGTTAAAAGGCATAACGCCGGGAGTAGCGTTTAAGTGAAACTGCAGCACACCTCTCGAAACTCTTTAGCCACCCACTCCAATGTTGCCCCTCTCGTCGCCAATGAAGTGACGGACCCGTGGGTGGCGAGTCACCACCTGCCTAAATATTTTCTTATGAGGCGGAACTGGCAGGTGCCGATGTCTCATAGAAAAGACCAACTCTCTTCCATTAATAATTTACCTCAATAGCCCAATCATAAGTAATTTTCATATCTCCGATAATAGTCCTCGCGCTTATCGGGGGCTGTCTTTGATTGCATCTTCTTAATGATGCACTTAGAGACAGTCGCCGATAAGTGTTGTCCATTACATACCTAAACTAAATGCTCTAAGAGGCCTCTACGTTTTGGACTCATGTCCCTGCGCAAGCCTGCCAAAGGACCGGGTGTATAAACCGTGAGAAAGAGGGACACAATAATTAATATTGTGGAACATTATGAGTTATACGATGCGAAATCTCCCTACTTTATATATGCGGAAATTCCTGAATCGATAGCGTGTCAAATGATAAAAATAACTAATAATTCGTTCAGGGATTATTAGTACTTAATCATCAAAAATCGTAAAGCGAATCTTGATAATGATATCACTGAAGCATGGCAATCGATATCCCATAGATAACCATAACGATAATTATAAATTGACTAGCTGCGAGCCGCGGTTTCTCGGGATAAAAAGTAGCCCATGTCCTTTTCCAGGACCTAAAGTAAAAGCTGTTCGGTAGTTTCAGGTGTTCATAACTCAACCTTGTCCTCTGGCTGGCCGGCAGACGTTATAAAGAGCTGTACTATTTTACTACGAAATCTTTATTCATATTTATGATTTATTATGTTTATTTTTTAGAAATACTACCACGACTACGATGCGTTTGTCGTTCTTCACGGCACCGACACCACAGCGTACGGCGCCTCTCTTATATCCTTCATGCTGGATACAGTCGGCAAGACGGTGATACTTACTGGCGCTCAGGTAAATTTAAAAATAAATTACCCTTACAGATAAAATAATAAGCCAAATTGCTAAACCTAGAAGCTTGAGGTCAGTTTATCCTGCTTTCCTATGCTCCTTTCCTCGTTTTGTCTCCCTTTAGATATGGTACCTATTGTTGATATCTTTATGTGACTTTGCATCAGGTATGCTTGATAAGAGGTTCTCGACTGTCACCCTTGGAATGATATTTACTACACCAAACCTGATCACCAAACAGCACTGACCCCGCTCTGTCTGTTATGACTTATGACTTTATGACCCACTACGTTCTCACTGCTGGCACGTGTTTCAGCAGTAGGAATATACTAATGTACTGTAATGTGCTGATGACGCTGTCAATAATTTTGGAGAGAAACAAATCATAGTAACTGTGATGAAGAAAGACCATGCAGTCCCAATCCCCTACTCCTCTTTCTCTTACAGCTTCGGCAACGCATGATAGCGCAAAGCGTTGCTTGATGACTATATAGGTGACGCTGATGGTGAAGTCTTTCCATCATTAGCGGGCCATCAATTGCTTGCAACTCAAAACTCATTGCAGCTCCGACTCAAGCAGTTGGGTGGCGTATCAAATTGCAGCCCAAGTGCTTGAGTCAGAGTTTCAATGTAATTTTTTATTGCCAAGAATATCATTATACACATGAGCTAATGGGTAAGTATGTATGTTAGCTTGAAAGGTTATTTCGTTCTCGATATGCCTATTTATATTCGATCGTACGCAGGAAGGGATATCCATTAGTGTCATGCCCTAACTAACGTCGCTGCAACAATGGAAAAAAGAACGCCTATCAAAAGCGCGAGAGCAAGCGCCTTCAAGTTAAATATTTCTTTCACCGCCGTCATAGTTTTTTTGATGGGGCATACCGCATCAATTTAATAAAATCATTCGAATTCAAGATTTCTTTTGATACCGAATTAAAACCAGCATCAAGCAAAGCAAATATATTGGAGTTTAATACAACAAAACTCGTAGTGTCTCCCAGCGTCGACACGTGGTGACGTTTTAAACAAACTACTTATCTATTTTCACCTGTCTTCATCGCGGCTGGGGGCAGTTCTCGTTCAAATAATTTCTGTATATTATTTCTTTGATAAAGATATAAAGAAGATCTTTATTTTTTCACCGTTATGTTAAAGAAAATGTGATTTTTCTATGACATTATAATCAGGTCAAACTGGAACACAAACTTGATGAAAAACTGTCAGGACATATAATCTACCTGACTAATCACGAGAATCGATACACCCAAAGACCCAAACACTTTTCTAGAAGCAGCTTCGGATATGCTCTAGGTACCGAACCGATGATAGAAGTATTAAAAAACGCTACTATGTGATTAAAATTTGTTGCACCCTATCAAATAAGTATTTTTTGTTTGCGTTTCAGGTTCCCATCTTCCAGCCCAGAAGTGACGGTAACAACAACTTCCTCTGCGCTCTTCTTATCGCTGCCACGCAACACATCCCCGAAGTTACAGTATTCTTTGGAGCCAAACTGTTTAGAGGCACCAGGTAAAGCAACATTTAGGTTATTCTAGCTAGATCTTCCATCTTTTGTTATTTCTTTTCGAGTAGACCAATTAAGGTCTACCTGGCCCAGAAAACTGGTTAAGACAGGCTGAGGGAGTAACCAGTGGGAAGGATCAGTGCCAGTCTTCTTCAGACTCTATTGCAAGAGGTCGTCCGGGGAAGCCAGTAAAACACTGATAGGTATCTCATGTGATGAAGAGCAGTGCAGTATGCTTTGCAATTTTATGTACGATACAGTCTAGCTTCTTCAGACTCAATAGCAAGAGTTCGTCTGGGGAAGTCAGTAAAACATTGACAAAAGCAAAAGCAATGCAGTGCAGTAAGTTTTGTAATTGTAATATGTAGGATACTAATCGTAGGTGTGGCGCGTGGCGCTTACCAACGCACGCCTATCAACCAAATGTCAACAAAAATAAGATTAATCCGTCGAATAAGCAAGATAACTACAAAAATAGGTACCTATAGCTTCTATTGTAGTACCTTAAAAGATTTTGTTTCAATTCCAGGGTAAAGAAAGTCTCCAACACCCGCATCTACGCTTTCGATTCTCCCAATTTCCCTCCCCTATTAGAAGCCAAGACCACCTTGGAAGTAGACCCTAAGATGCTGATCCATCCACCAGGGTCCGTTCCCAACGAGTGTCGACTCCATGACAATATTTCTACAAGGGTCTACATTATGAAAGTCACGCCAACCATCACGCCAGAGCTGATCAGGGCAGTCTGCGAGAATTTTGATGGTAAGTTGTAGAAGAGTTGGTTTTTTTTCTAGACGCCACTGTTGTAAAAGGTCTCTCCTTCATTTTCTATCAGGGATTCCTCGCTATTGCACGCATGTTTGCATAATGTGTTTGAGTAATATTCACAGGTGATAGTTGATGTTATGATAGATTTGCAGTCTAACTAGACGATACCATGACACACTAAAAAATATTTTATATACCATATACCTCAGCGAGTGTATGGCTCATAATCCACCACAAGACTTCACGCATGTTCTTGAATTATCATTGGTTATACCGTAGTGTTTGTAGCGTAGCTCACCTAGCCGTTCGTAATAGATCTGTTAGGTTAAGCAACGTTTGCCGCGGTCACAACTAGGATGGGTGTTTTGTGTGGTATTTACATCTAAGCACTACCGTGCTTCGAAGGGCATGTTACTCTGACGGTTACGGTCGTTGTCTTAGGACAACAGTCCGTAGTCCTTGTCTGTGACCATTGTTAAAGCGAGAAGCTTTCCTTTTGCACGATTATTATTGATTTCATTTATTAAAACTAATGATCGAAGAGCTAGGACCATTCAGCAAGTACGTGCTACATTCTCTTCTCTTGTCCTTCTCCAGGTATAGTCCTCGAAACTTACGGCAACGGCAACATGCAGATCAAACGCAAGGACATTTACAGAGAGATCGAGAAGGGCATCCAGAACAAGGTCCTCATTGTCAACGTCACGCAGTGCATCAACGGCATTGTTCTGGGAAGAGCTATTTATGAGACTGGCTTGGTGAGTGTACTTGTAATTTCTTTGATGTAAACTTGAACGAATAGAAAAAGGCGGACGGAATCTCGCTAAGCAACAACTGATGCATAGCAATGGCAGTGTTTGTGTTAGTGGTCGGAGGGCCGATGTCTACCTGAAGTGACGGCCGATCGACATAGCATGTGAACGACTGGACCTGCATAGCTTGGACGAATAAAAAAAGCGATTCGAATGAAGCAACATTTCGAATCGCTTTTTTATTCCTTGAAGGATGTAAATTTATTTATATTCTTTCATTATTGATCCGTCCACCGAACCGCGTTGATTCAGACTGTCAGTGCCACCATAAAAAGTCATTTAATACTATGAAAATTACTGAGTAGCACTGCTTAGCGCTCATTGCCCTGAGACATCAGATATGCCCAGTAATTTCGCTGGCTACAATACCCTTCAAACTGGAACACAGGTATGCTTGAGCACTACTGCTTAGCGGCAGAATAACTGGCAAAGCTGTGGTACTTTTTTACAATGCAAAAGATTTACTTTTGTTTAAATAAATTAGGTTAGGTATATACGCAAAATTCTGTGACCATTTTGCTGAATTAGAAACAAATATTAAATGCCCAATTTGTTATTCAGGCATTGTAACTGAGAATTCATGTGATTGCTGTTTACCATCAAGTGCTCGTCTCGTCACGCAATAACATAAAACAGTTCTTAAAGATGGTGAAATTGATTATAATTTATGTAATTTTCCACAGCTACTGCTAGAATGCGGTGTGGTCCCATCATTCGACATGACCGCGGAGGCCGCGTGGGCTAAATTGTGCTATGTACTTGGGAAAACTGAACTCAGCTACGAAGAGAAAGTAGAGGTAAGAATTATTGAGACTAATGGATTATTTAACCCATTGGCACGGCCGGCATCGCGAGTTCGATTCCATATGTGGCGCGGCATTTGATGGGTTATTTCCGATGAAATATACATATAATATGTGATATGATATATGTGCCAACATATTACTATGGGCGGCCGTCGTAAGTCGGTATTCATTGGCACCTATTAAAATTTGGTCAAATCTTTCGGTGCAAATCTTTACATAGTATAAAACAAAGTAGCTATCCGTACGGATTTTGATACGGTTTTCGCTGTCATTTCGAGACTTATTTACGGAAGGTTCATTATCATCAGTCCATCACGTTCCCACTGCTAGGACACGGGTCTTCTCTCATAGAGAGAGAATGGGCCATAATCCACCACGCTGGCCCAGTGCGGGTTGGTGGATAAACACATGTCCTTGAATTTTTGTGATCAATTCGTGGACATGCCGGTTTCCTCACGATGTTTTCCTTCACCGTTTTTGGAGTGAGTGTTAAATCCGCACATAACTTAAGAAAGTCAGTGGTGCGGGGCCAGTGGGATTCGAACTCGGGTGCGTCGGATCGAAAGCCGCACGAGCTCCCACTGAGCCACACTCGCTCTTACGGAAGGTTAATACATTCTAATTAAGTTATTGTATAGTCGAGAAGATTCAATGTTTTGTAATCAAGTCGTCAATAATGACCCTAAATTAATAAAATTGATTTCGTGCGAAGTCAGGGCGGCGCTAAAGGCGCCTTTCCCAGTTTTCTATTTTGAGCATTATTTATGACCCTGAACTGACGACTATCACCTATTTTTACTCAGTAATTAATATATTTTTGTCTACATTCCTCCACTTCTGGGTTGTCTGGAAGAGATCACTTTGAGCGATTGAGATCACCCATTGTGACACTAATAATTTTAGTTTTGTTTCTATATTGTGGTGCTTAGAGACTTATTCTATTCTGCTGCATTATTTCGAAAAGTGTATCAATTGAGAAAACAAATCCGATAAATGCTTGAAGAAAATTCTAACATTTATTATTATTATCAGTCTGCGTCGTCCCACTGCTGGGAAAAAGCCTACCTACCCTCTTCCATTCTCAACCTCTTTTCCAAATCTAACATGTGTTATTTTTTGTGTTTATAGCTTATGAAGACGAACATCCGAGGAGAGCTCAACAACCCTAACAAGATCTGAACTGTATGCAATAGAAACTTAGTGTAAAATATTTGTTTACTAAAGGCGAACAAACCTATGATAATATTAGTTAATTATAATTTTAATAGTTAATAACTAACGTTACCATGAAAAAATATTAAAAAATGATTTAATAAAGTATTAAAATATATATTATGTGTTTCTATTACATAATTATTTACATTCATCAATCATTCAAACTCTTTGTTGCATTTAGTCAATTCTCTCGTAGATTCTGGTACAGACCCCATCCCAACCGTCCGCAGTAGTTACCTGAAAATAATAGAACAGTTCAAAGGTCAAAATTCTTTATTCACTTTTAGCATCACAGACGAACATAAGAACATCAGTGTAGGCCCGTTGTCCCCGTAGGCTTTGCCCCGCTACGGGGACAACAGGACGTCATACATTTTCGTACCATTGTCCCCTTTACGGAGATACAGCCACTAGGTTAGGTTATGTTAGAATTGTGACCACACAGTGCGAGCCAAGCAAGCGAAGCGAGAGTGCCGCGGCAGCGGCCGCCGTCGAAGCGCCAGAAAGTAGTTATCCCATATAAAGTTTACTTTACTATATCAACGGAAACAGAGTAAGGGGAAACCGGGACGTATTTTAAATATTTTATTAAAGTACCATTGTCCCCGTTTAACGGGGACACGGCTTGCAGGGACAACGGACCTACACCAGAACATCAATTATTACAATGACTTTACCATCGTAGAGAAACAAGAACCACTACCCAGTCCTTATGAACATAGCCTTGAGAGGAACCACGTAGACTCGTTGGTCTGAGCATCTAAGGAAGGAACTTTACAGAAGACCGTTTGTTTTAGGATGCATCATATAGGATAACCTGGAGACGGGTTGGTGTCAGGGTCGAGATTTACCAAATTACTAGGCATTCATTGTCTCAGGGTGGGGAGCAAAGTTCTGCGTGCAACTGTTATGGGCAAGCGTATGGCTTGCCGTCAGGCGAACGACTGGATCGTCTCGCCATTCAGCCAAAAAAAAGGGATGAAGCTAATCATGTTGTTTCGAATAAGTCTCGTCAAAAGTCACAAGTGAAAGTACGTAGGTACTATCTGTGATTGCAGATCCAAAAAAAAGCAATAGTCCCGAGTCTTTTATAACAAGACCCCCGAGGCTGACTCGCGAGACCCTTGTTTTTTTCAGCTTAGTACAAGAATGGCTGATGGTACTATACCGGTTGAAACCAGCTAATAGTTTTTTTCAATGGCAACTGGTCTTAGACTAGAGTAATTTGTATGTTACATACAAATGTTAAGTGATGCAGTAACTATGTACAAAGTTTACAACGCCTAGTGACTGTTTTATCTATAGATACTTACTACAACAAGTTTGTCGGGGAAGAATTCCCTCACATGAGTGGACTTCCCTCCGCTGGGATCGGTTTGGATCTGGATCAGTTGGTTGCCTTCGATTGTGAACACGCTCTTAACCTGAAACATATCGAAATAATTCATTTAAAAACTGCCGGCGTATCCACTGGTGCCCGTATATTGTGTTGAGCTCAAATGATGGTGTATAATGTATAGATTCACTGCGACAATGTCTTGTGGTACCATATACTTGTGGTAGGTCTCTCGTATGCTGGAGGCCGTCTGGGTAGGTACCACAGCTTTGCTAGTTATTTTGCCGCCAAGCAGTAGTGCGCAAACATTACAGTGTTCCGGTTTGAAGGGCAATGTAGCCAGCGAAATTACTGGGCATATGAGACTTAACATCTGATGTCTCGGAGTGATGGGCGCAATGCGTGCTACGCCATTGCTTTTTATAGTATTAAAAGTTGTGGGTGGCACTGCAATTTTTATGGGCAGGCGTGGCGCTTACCATCAGGCAAACGACCTGCTTGTTTCATCAGATACATAAAAAAACCCATATTGTCCCATTAAAGATTTTCTCAATTTAGTTTATTTTGGTGTAAATGAATGAGATTAATTCGATTTCTTGCCTGAATCGACGATAATTGGACCGTATCTCATTAGTCGCAATAAGGTATACCTACCTTAATTTGAGCTCAACCTGATATACGATTGGCGCATGAGGGACCAGTGGTTAGGCCGGCTGTTCCCAGTTAAGTAGGTAAGGTCTACTTAAAAGACAATTTTCTTGGAAGTCAACAAGAAGCCCCACTGCTGCTATATTACGCCTTCTCTCATAGAGATAGTAGGTATATCATGGGTAGATCCAAAGAGGGTAGGGATCCATCCATACAGTCATGACGGTGTACAATGTTTCCTCACAGAATACTAAAGTTTCCTTCGCTATAAGATCGCTATTGGCGAAGGAAAACTTTGTACTTTAGCTTAATTCGCCGTTCAATCAACCGCCTAGCCTCTTTACTAAACAACGCCGTTCAACTAGCTTCCTGAATGATATTCAGCCATTTGATCCAACAGTTAGTCAAATGACTTGGATCAATGACGTTTAATTACTTGCCTAGCCTGTTTTCCAAAGTTTAATGAAAAATAGTACAATTGAAGAGTGTAGTGACAATAATAATGTGAATATAGCTGCAGCCCTCGGTAGGTTAGGGTGCGGCGGGGGTGGCCCTTGGGTCACCCCAATGCCGCGAACATGTATGTTAGATATAATATACTGTAAGCAGATTATAATCTATCACTTCGATAGATTATAATCTGCCAAAAAATAATGCGACGGTTCACAATCTTTCGACAGTTTACAATCTCGCGTCGGATACATCTAATCGTACGAATGGCCTAAGCATTGGCCAGCCAGTTTATTAAATGTTGTAACAGACGCTATGGCTAAATATCATTCAGGAAACTAGTTGAACGGCGCTGTTTAGTAAAGAGGCTAGGCTGTTGATTGAACGGCTAGTTAAGCTAGTTGCCTGCGACATATAGTACATGACATTTAGTTACGTAGGCAGCAGTGATTTAGTCATTTATTCTTGATCGATTGATAATGTAGTATAATTAATTACATTTTATAATGCAGTAATTGCATAATTTTGGATTATCATAAATGTACCCCTTATCTAATCCGACAGTGGCATTGAAACCAAAAAGCACATTACTTTTTGATAACGAGATAAAAAAATTGCAGCAGTACGCAACAGTACATACCGGTAAAGTATTTGACGAAAATATACCAGTCACCAATAGCTTTACTTTGAATTCAAAAGAATTGTAAATTTCAATAAAATTAGGTAATTTAACTGCCGTTCAATGACCACGACGATTTCACTTGAATCACCTAGTTCGATGACGGCTTGCGACTTTTTATCACTAGATAAAGTCAATGTTGCCAAGAGATTCTGTGGAATCGATTCTCCGAAAAGCATCTTTGCAGCATTAGCGCATGCTAGGCGAAAAACTTAGGAAGAATTCAATGTGAACATTGACGACAGATGACGTAGAATCGTCCCCGTAAGACGATATAAGGATAGAAGAAATTTGGTTGCTCGAGCAGTTGGCTCGGTGGCCTAGTAGTTAAGGCGTCGGGACGGTATTCCGAAGACGCAGTTCCGACCCCTCAACAGGGACTAAGACCAACCATTTTCAGTCACTCTCGCTATACAACCCATAAAACCCACTCATTTTCCCTAAATTAAAAATTAAAAATGTGGTATTTGGACGATGGTACTCTATGAAGCGATGCGTAATTGTGTGACTGTGCTAGAACATTTAGAACCTTTAATAAATACATACATACCTTATGTTAAGTAAATTAAAAGTATTTATATTAAAAAAAAATTCTTTAGCCCATACCTAAGTATGCACAAAACGCCGTTGATTCAGCCACCTTGAAAAAATGTGCAAGGATACTCGTGACAGCCGAGTGTCAACCGACCTTATGTATTGCTGGAAGGATGAGGTTGAAAGGGACTTGTGCGAACTCCACGTTAAAGAATGACAGAAGGTGGGCAAACCCAAGCTCACTTTGAATCGCTTGCGCTTTAAGTTCAAAGTTCAAAAGTTCTTTATTCATCTTTGGAATCACAGTCGCACACACACACACACCGTATCGGAAAAAGAATCACCACTCAGAAGATACGGCAAGAAACTTAAGGGCATTTTTTTAGAACTTTTGTTACAATATTTTATGTCTGTTTTTTGACAATATTATGTTTCTTATGTGCCAGCCAGGCTACTTGGCAGAAGCGCCATCCTTGTATAGCTTATATAGCTAAGTAGGTAGGTACTTCAACAAACGACCACTTATAGCTGAGGTCTTCCTCCTCTATATAGGCCAGTTGAGCTGTTTCTGATTACCTTGGTTCCATCAGCCCTTTCTTCATCAAACTCCTCGCCGATCTTGAACTCGCTTTTGACGGTTCTGAAGCTGGTCACCATGGTCAGGGTATAGACGCCATCTTTCAAAGTCAATGTGCTGACTGGACTAACCGCGAGGGCTGTTTTACGTAGGATCAGGCCTACATCTGGGGAAAATCAAGATTATGTAGGTATCAAAATGATAACCTCTTAGGATTTAGGCTGCAGTTACTGCGACGCGCGCCGTTGCATATTAGATCTCGCGTTACTGGTTCCCCGGATTAAAAAGTAGCAAAGTACAAAGTTCTTTATTCAGTTTTCGCATCACAGACGCACTTATGAACGTCAATTATTACAATGACTCTACCACTATATCGGAAAAAGAACCACTACTCAGAAGATACGGCAATAAAATTAAGGGCATTATTTTTTTAACTTTGATATATACGAGTATAGTCTATGTGTTATTGCGGCTTATGTATATATATAAGCTCGGTCCATCCCGAATTTCACATAAATCTGTATAGCCCTTACAGCGTGAAGAAGCAGCAAACACACTTATATTAGTGTGATGTGATGATACCTATAGATAAGTTTAATTGTCTGTTTATGCACCGCAATATGGAACAAAACCACCAGTCGTTACCGGTAATTAAGATTCAATACCTAAATATACTCCCTCTGCTTCTTGAACCTTTTCACTACCACAAACTATCTCAAACAGCACGCCGAGGTAGTCATAGCTTGTGTCATCGTCTAGGAGATTGATTTTTAAATCGACGGGACTTTTCTTTGTGAAATTCCATCGCTTTGGTTCGCCACGCTCCGCACAGCTTTAGTGGATAGACGGGCCTTCATTCACAAAGAGAGAAAAGGAGTTATAGTCAGGCCCTCATTTACAAAGAGAGAGAAGGAATTATAGACGGGCCTTCATTCACAAAAAGAGAGTAGGAGCTATATACGGGCCGTTTAACAAAGAGAGTAGGAATTATAGACGGGCCTTCATTCACAAAAAGCGAGTAGGAGCTATAGACGGGTCGTCATTAACAAAAAGAGAGAGTAGGAATTATAGACGGGCCTTCATTCACAAAAAGAGTGTAGGAGCTATAGACGGGCCGTCATTAACAAAGAGAGAGTAGGAATTATAGACGGGCCTTCATTCACAAAAAGAGAGTAGGAGCTATAGACGGGCCGTCATTAACAAAGAGAGAGTAGTAGGCGGCTTTAATAAATAGTATGTCAGGACGCAGTGCCAATCTCGCTACGTAGATATTTATCTGCGATAGAGATTTCTCTATATTCAGCCTTGAATAGACGTCAAGACAATAAATTCCCTTAGGAAAACCTCACATCCGTGCAAGTATTTTTCTGTTCAGCTTGCACGTTTTTTTCTTTACCTTTAATAAGTACTTAGGTAGGTACCTAGGTGACTACTATAAAGTTTTACAGTAACCTATGTACTTTCTGCAATTACTGGGTACATGAGGCCGGGGTTATGAGCGCAATGCAGTGCTACGCAGTACTTTTTATGGTACTCAAGATTCTGGGTGGCACTGCAATTGTTATAGACAAGCGTGGCGCTTACCATCAGATGAACGACTTGCTCGTCTCAATACTCAGTTCCATAAAACATTCTATGATATTATCTAAGTTAAGCATATCTAAGCTAAATACTCACTTATAAACTTCAAATAGTCTTCGAAATTATTCGACGACTTCAGTTTGTACTTGACACCGATGAACTGCTCCATTTTTATATTATTTTTATATTAATAATAATAGCTATAATTCCACTGTCACGATACCGTCCGCGGGGCGAGGTTGTCAGCACGGTTATAACTGCTTAGGTACTTGTTTACTACCGTTCGTGCAGGTATGCACTCAAGGTTAGGGGGCAGAGGGCGCGTCGGCTGTATAATATAAATAACCAATTACACCCAACGATGACACACATAATATATAGTAAGTGTCTGCGTTTTTGTGAGGAGTGATTGTGAAATTCGTATTTCGTATGATTGTGTAGTTTCTTAAAATATGTAGGTAGATTTTGTTTAATTTTCTATCATTGTGTTTTATTGTGAATTGTCTTCATTTAACTTAATTGGCGTAATAAATAAATAAATATATCCAGGCCACTGACAAGTTTAATACTACTATAAATTATGCGGTGCCTTTGACTAGGATTCCTTGTATCTGTTACTAGCTGCCCCGTGGCTTCACCCCTGGGGATAACTTTCCAGGATAATAAGTATCCTATATCACACGATCTAAAAAATCTACTAACAAAATGTCACCAAAATGCGTTAAGTACCTAGTTTTGAGAAAATGAGTTAAATAATTAACAAAAAAAACATCCATTCTAAGAGACTTTCACTCGTATAATAGATAGTAATGGTGGTAGGTTTCTCGAATGCGATAGGTCATCTGGATGGGTACCACCGCTTCGCCAGTTATTCAGCCACCAAGCAGTAGTCCGCAAGCATTACTGTGTTTCGGTTTGAAGGGCATTGTAGCCAGTGAAATTACTGGGCATTATGAGACTCAAAAGGTAATTGTCTCAGAGTGACAAGCGCAGTGCAGCGCCGCGCAGGATTTTGCAAAACAAAGTTCTGGGTGGTGTTGTTATTGTTATGGGCTGGCATATTGCTTACCATCAGGCAAACTACCAGCTCGTCTCGACATTCAGGTACCTACATAAAACAAAAGATAGATAAAAAATATTAAAATAATATTGAGGGTTGGATCAAGGTTTAGATACAGAACAGTACTTCCCTTGCACGGCACGTATTGTCAGGAGAGTCCTCACTGGGCAGCCCTGATCCCCGGTGGTTTGAGCCCTTCCCCGCTGCTGGCTCTTTGTTTAGGTTTTTTATAGTATTTTTGTATATATTTTTTTATAAAAATATTATAAATAACCTTTATTTAAGAAATTAAATAAATAGCTGTACAATAATAGTAACGCTCAACGTTCACATACATAGGTCTTGTAACTAAAATTTCCTGTATCTAGGGAACCAGGAACTACGAGGACCATGGTCCACAACACCCAGACACGAAAAATTATTTTTGTTGACATTTGTCCCGTCGCGGAAATTGAACCCGCAACTTTGGTGGTCTATTAGATTTGAGCTAACCTACCCAACCACTACACCACAGAGGCTGTCATAGAGTAATTGGTAAGAATCTGTCTGCGGCTTGTTGTAACCACTATTCATAGGTCACAATAGGCATTTTAAGCTCCTCCTAATCATCATACAGTAACTGCTGCACCTCTAATGCCAGGTGTGGGGTACTTTGGCCCTGCCCTTAGTACGTTTACGGCCTCTTAAACACGGTGCATGGACATGACCTAAGAAAATGGCTGTTTACCTTCATTATTTTATAGCTAAAATAATATTTGAGAGAAATGTTAAAAATAACCTACGTTTATGAATATGTCACTGTAATAACACGCAGTACTACAATACCTAGATAGCCTAGATTAGATAGGTACCTAGATTAAGATAATATTTGGGTTATTGAGTTTATCTCCATATAAGTAAGTAGGTAAAGTGTTTTATTATTTGACAAGCACTTTGGAAAACGTGGTTTTTATAGATTAACACTTCTTCATCAATATTATTACATAACACGTTTATATTAGTGTTCTGTATCTAATTTATTTATATATTTATTAAGAGGAAGACCGACAGTATATTACATCATAGTTAGTTGGTCTGTGTATCGGAATGCCATTTACAGTTCCTCACGTTTAGAACCATTTTAAGAATAATGAGCGGGGGCAACCGCTTGACTTACATACTGTGAAATTTATAATACACCCAAGATAGAGTCGTAAATATAGTACCTACCCAGATAGCAATATAAACTTGTTTTAGACTTGCAGCAAGTTTGCAGAAAGTATTAAGATTTTAAATAATTAGAAAGAAGAAAAATGATATTGCTCGGGCAGGGATCGAACCTGCGTCTTCGGGACGGTATTCCGTCGGTGGCCCAGTGGCCACCGAGCCAAATGCTCGAGCAACCAAATTTCTTCTATCCTTCTTATATCGTCTTACGGGGACGTTTCTACGTCACTGTCGTCAATGTATGTCTTAATTATTTAAAATCTTAAGATTTTCGCCTAGCATGCGCTAATGCATTGAATATTAGTAATTTGCAAAAAGTATGTTCAAATTGACATAAATTCATGAAACACTCCGCTACTGCCAATTAACCAACTGGCACATACGAAAGATAATATTGTCAAAAACAAACATAAAATATTGTAACAAAAGTTCTAAAAAATGCCCCTCATTTTTTTGCCGTATCTTCTGAGGCGTGGTTCTTTTTCCGATACGTTGGTAAAGTCACTGTAATAATTGACGTTCATAAGTGCGTCTGTGATAGTTAAATTGAATAAAGAACTTTTGAACTTTGAACTATCAAACGTGACAACTTGCATTAGGTTTGCCATGGCAAGTATGCAAATTGCTGCAAGTTTAAGTCAAACTTTATAGTTACCATGCAACAAACTTGTATGATATTTGTAACGACATAGGTGCCACAACTTTGTCACAACAAAGAACCTTCAACCTGCGGTTCATGATTGGCGATGTCCAAGTGTCTGGAACATAACGCGATGCGCGATAACACTGCCTGTTGTAACACTATTATAGCTCTAAGTATTTCTTGTCGTTATACCTATAACAATGAAGCGTTATTTATATGCATATCTATCTATCTAAATATACATAGATTACCATACCTTTACAATAGAACATAATATTCTCCTTTTTGGAACTGAGTAATGAGACTTGCAAGTCGGTTGCCTGATGGTAAGCGCCACGCCTGCCCATAACAATTGCAGTACCACCCAGAACTTTTAATACCATAAAAAACACTCGGTAGCACTGCATTGCACTCATCACCCCGAGACATCAGATATTAAATCTAATAGGCCCAGTAATTTCATTGGCTACAATGCCCTTCAACCGGAAAACATTAATGCTTGCGCCTTACTGCTTAGTGGCAGAATAACTGGCTAGGCTATTTCCACCTGCAATTAATTCATAAAACGAGTTGTAATTACGTAAATATCTGGAAAACTACCTTGTAACCTTATTAGCCGCATTGCATAATGTCAGAGCGGGTTCTGTGCAAGTTGCTATAATAGGTATTAATTATTCTGTGACGCCACTGTGTCTAGTTTATTGTATTGTATTGTAGGTAGCAGCACAGTTTTACAATCCATACAGTTGCGCAACGAATGTACTTGCGTAGAGCAACAGCGAGTATCTTGCGGAGCGGCGGGCGGCGCGGGCCGCGTTCAGCAAACTCGCTTAGTTTGCTGGATCCGGCATTGAGGGCAGACGCGAGCGTGTTTTTCATTTTGTGACAACCCACATCTGCATGTGACAGCGTAAGTACCTACACGGGTGGCGGCGTCGACTAATATCAAAGGCTTTGCGCTGTCTGCCGACTGTATGTATTGTAACTTTTAATACTGTGGTAGAGCAGTCTACAGAATACTTCAAGTATAGAGCGGTCGGAAAGTAAAACGTGGCTGCCCACGTCAGACAATCGTTCGCCGATTTTTTGTCGTCGAAAATGAAACATACGGAGTTTCA
This sequence comes from Petrophora chlorosata, assembly GCA_951640565.1. Lineage (NCBI taxonomy): Eukaryota > Metazoa > Arthropoda > Insecta > Lepidoptera > Geometridae > Petrophora > Petrophora chlorosata. Next base: position 8,744,264 of record OX621209.1, read on the forward strand.
TATTGCAACGGGCGGTCTAAAAACACCGATACCAGGGTTGGCCACACACCCACACTAGAGAAAAAGATAAAGCCCAAGCCATACATAAAGTGGGTCGGGGGCGTTCCGGGCCGGCGCGAGCTCTTTTGTATTGTTTGAATTTGTATGAACCACGTCACATAGAACTCGGCCGGGACCCAGCTGGGGCCTTTTGTGTGATCGCCAGGACTTCGCTGCTGACTCCGCTGTCTGACAAAGCACAGAATAATACTAAGGGACAGAAGCATCACTCCGCAATGAAATTAAAACAAATAGCGACTTTTGCTATGACGCAATACAATTCAATTCAGCCGCGTAGCGCTGCATACCTACCAGTCATATTAACCTACAGAGCACCTCTCTTTCTATCGCATAGCTCTTATCTCTTCTGACGCGGCACATGTAACGACGCACGACCCGCCGCGCCGTCTGTGTCCGGCTATGTACTTGTAGCTTCGTACCTACAGTGCGGAGTGCGCTAGGCCTGGACAAAGCCCGGTCCGCGCCCGGCTCGCCCCCGGCCCGGATCGCCCCCGGCCCGGATCGCCCCCGGCCCGGAACGTCCCCGGCTCGGCTTATATGTGTATATTCTCTACCTCTAAAATATTAAACTATGTCGTTCTTCCGCATCATTTTGAATATTACGACCTACTCAACATATTGCTTTTATAGCCATTAAACCAATGAAATGTATGTTGTTGATAGTATTATAGGTATAGATAAGAATATTAATTTATAGCAGGTATATGTATAGTAGGTTTATAGCCGATCGTATCCTTATTCTATTTCGATAAGGAACTGAATTAATAAACATGTATATCAAAATAAATAGCTATTCCGCGGTTTCCCTTGAAAAGTAACCCTTTTCCTTTTTCAGCACCTTCGTACCTATCATCAAAATCCGTTTAGTACTTTTCGCGTGATTGAGTAACAAACATTCATCCATTTATCCATCCATCCATCCTCACAAAGTTTCGCATTTTTATATTAGTAGGATAGAAGGATAGATAGGATAGGAAAAGAGAGAAGATTTTTTCATTTATTATTTTTCTTCTTAAAAGGACAGACATAAGTATTTATTGATTAAAAAAATACATGGAAAATTATAGTGCCGAGAGTCCTCATTACCATGTGCCTCACCTGCCTCATTCCCTCATTACACTGCCTCTGTGGTGTAGTGGTTTGGCAGGTTGGCTCAAATCTCATACACCGCACTGAAGTTGCGCGTTCGATTCCCGCGACGGGACTAATATTTGTGCACAGAAAAAAGCATATGTTTCTTGTCTGGGTGTTGTGGGACCATGGTCCTCATAGTTCCTGGTTCCCTAGATACAGGGAACTCTAGTTACGGGTCAGGATCCATGTATGTGATCGTTGGGAGTTCTTTATTTACTGTAACCCCGCTGTACAGGCTCAACAGAGACCTAGTGCGGGGGACAGAGTTCTTTAAGGGTACACTATACTGTTTTGTTTTTAGTATAAGTAACTGTTATCCTAATGTAAGTACCGGAAATGTGTATTTTGGAACAAATAAATATTTTTATTATCTATTTATTATTTATTTATTAGTCATTCTTGAACCTAAAAGCCATTTTTTCCTCAAATTTATGTATTATGTCATTATTATTTCATTATTTTTTGTATGGTGTGTTTATTTGGTGTGCAATAAACTGTTATTGTATTGTATTATTTAAAAAGAAAGGTGGGTGTAGCTATTACTTTAAATAGGTATTACGTGCTAGAGAATATAAAATAATGAATTTCCTAGGAGTTCTGTTATTCTCTATCCATAGTGAAAGCCATTTGATTCAGCTTCCTTCGGTGGACTTTAGTAGATGCCGCCACGCAGTTGCTTGGCGTCTGATAAAGATTCTAAAAAAGAATGATATAAAAAATCAGGATCTATGTATGTGATTGTTGGGCGTGATTTATTTATTTATTAGTCATTATTATTGAACCTAAGAGTCATCAAAGGTATGTATTTTGTCATTATTATTTCTTTCTTTTTTGTATTGTGTGTTTATTTGGTGTACAATAAAGTGTTATTATTATTATTATTATTTAGAGCCTAAAATGTCCCACTGCAGGGCAAAGGCCTCCCTTTCATTCATCCACGTTTCACGGCTCCTCGCTATTGTCGTCCAGTCTTTCATGAAGGAGTCCAAGTCATTCCGCCATCTCCGTCGTGGCCTGCCGCGGGGCCGTCGGCCTTTGTTAGGGGACCACTCTGTTGTTATTTTGGCCCAAAGTTCTATTATTATATTGTCTATAAAAGAAAGGTGGGTGTAGCTAATACTTTAAATAGGTATTACGTGCTATTAACTGCTAGAGAGAAAAGAAGGTAAGGGATTTCCTAGGAGTTCTGTTATTCTCTATCCATAGTGAGAGCCAATTGTTTCAGCTTTCTTCGGTGGACTTTAGTAGATGCAGTCACGGGTACCGCGTCTAGGAAGATCACACCGCCACGCAGTTGCTTGGCATCCGATAGAGATTCTGAAAACGAATGATATAAAAACCAATGTTATTGGAACGCACTCCGTTAGAGGATGAAATTATTGTTCGGCGCCAGTAAGACTGCATTCCAGTTTTTTTTTATGGTACTGAGTGATGAGACGACAATGTCGTTCGCCTGATGGTAAGCGCCACGCCTACCCGTAACAATTGCAGTGCCACCTAGTACCACAAACATCACTGCGATAGATATTTTTTTTTACGCTTGATGGACCTCGTATGGCCACTATCTCGCCTGATTTGAAGCGATGCCGTGGCCTAAGATGAAGCCCATAGATCTAGAGAGATACGGCAGTTGAGCGCCTGCTCAGACCCGTCTCCCCGATGGTTCACCGAATATCATTCCGAAACACGACTAGGTCGCGTACGGCGTGGCTTTGTTCGGTGGTATTACAATCACGGTCAGAGCCTACCACTCCAAAGCGCGTGTGCGGGTTTCATCACGATGTTTTCCTTCACCTTTTTAGAGCGAGCGTGTAGAATCTGCACTTAACTATAAGTCATTGGTGCAGGGCCGTTTCGGGATTCGAACCCAGGTGCGTCGGATCGAAAGGCGCACGAGTTCCCGCTGAGCCACACTCGCTCTGAACTGCTGCACTGCGCTGCACCCTTAGACAATTAGCTCTTAAAGTGCAACTGTTATGAGCAGACGTATTGCTTACCATCAGGCGAACGACCTACTCGTCTTATCATTCAGTTACATAAAAAAAATTAGACATCTGTAACACCAGATGCAATTGCTAATGTGTTGATTGCGGACTCTAGGTATAAGGAGGGAAGGAAATAGGAGATGGGACAACGAGAGAGAGCTCATATATTTCAATGTACTTTGACACTTTCTACGCTATTTTATTTTACCTGTTACGAGGTCCTTGATTTCCTGCGCAGTGGGTTCCTGCCCAGGTCTGGGCACGACGCAGGCTACCGGCAAGTCCCCACACTCAGGGTCTGGGATCCCTGTCACTGCCACGTCCAGCACTCCTGGATGCTGACGGATTACCGCCTCTAGTTCTACTGGAGAAATCTGCAGATGGAATATAATTGTTGAAAAATAGACGGCTAAGTACAGAGTACGTAGGCGAAAACAATTCACTGTTGTGTAGTAGCTTAATAAAACTAGTGGTAGAAGAAGTAGGTGCTTTTAACATACTCCTACAAGTGGTGTTAAGACGTTTGAAACTACCAAGAACAAAAATTTGCCGCCAGCACTGACATACCATTTGGTAAAGTACCGCACTCCGATTCCAAATCATTGATATAGTATCAAGGAGAATTAGATTTCCATGTATTGTATAGATCGACGAATCCGCTAAAGTTGATGTAAGTGCAAGCAATTCAAGGCAATCCATTGGCTATGCAAACAAAAAGACGTTCGGAAACTTCAACGCTAGATTTTCGACTAAAAGGTAGACTTACGAAATAAGGTGAATCAGGGCTGATCACTTACCTGATAGCTATTATACTTCAGCAGTAACTTGATTCTCTCCACAAAGAAGTAGTTGTAGTTCTCATCTCTATAGAACATGTCCCCCGTTTTGAACCAATGGTCTTCTGCGAAAGTCTCTTCAGTTGCTTCTGGGTTTTTATAGTATTCCTTTGGATAGAAATGCCTTAGTTTTACCTCTAGTAGTACGACTTTCGACTCGACGTTCCAGTGTTCGAATGACGGACCACGAATCTTAATTAATGTGGTTGTTAACACTCTCAAAATGGTGAAGAAAAACAAACAGCGTATTAAAACGACAAATATCCCGTTTCATGAATTACACTACGTATGCCGCTTGCATACGAAGAAGTAATTCTGGCGTGGGATCATGATAGTACAAAATCTTATATTAAGATCTATTACCGCATATCCAACACCCATAAAAATGTAGAATATACGTTTTTAAACTAACATGGTCACTGAGACTAGAATTTTATTTAGAAACGGGATATTTACCATGTATTTGTTTTGTTTTGAGTTCTCGATATTTCGGCACTAAAATCTAAAAGAACTAAAAGAACAAAACTCAAAGATCTGAAAGAACTAAAATCTCGCGAGCCGATAGGTTCAGTGAGTGTTGTGTGTCGAGAAACAAATCGAGTTGGGAGTGACAAAGGTAACAAAGGTAACAAAGGTAGTGACAAAGGTAATAATTGTGTCGCGCGCAAAAAACGCGAGAGGGTAGACAGATATTTCTGCCCGTTACAACATCTACAATCCACCCCAAAAACTTTAGTATCGTCGTGATCATGCTGCTTGTAACAGTGCTGAAATATCGAGAACTCAAAACAATACAAATACATGGTAAAATCTCGTTTCTAAATCAAATTCTAATGCAGGATATAAACATCCATACCTATCTATCAAGCAACACAAGCCCCCAAAGAGCCGTGTGGTGAGAAGACACCATGGACGGGTTATGGGCAAACTGAGAAAAGCTTCGTATTCTATTGAACAGTGGGAATATAGGTTCAGAATCAGAATCAGAATAATTTCGATTAAACAAAATTTTGAATAATATTTTGAAAGAATGTTTCAACAGTTTTTAGATCTTAAGGTATAATTTTTTGTACTTACAAAGTTTCAACATGGACTTACAATATTATTTTGAATAAGAAAATACACTACAATATTGATTTATTGTAAAGTTGAAGTTATAATTGGTGTGTTTTTATGTGTTAACTTAGTACAATGTACCTTAAATATTCCTGGCCCTTTTAACCACAGTTCTCCAGGCATGTTTGGCTCATCGATATCTTCCATAGTTTCTGCGTCAACTATCTAAAAAGCAAGAAATAAATCGTTAGCTCATCTAACAGCTAATAGAATGATGCATGAAACATTAACCTGTACAGGCAAGGTATGCGTCTGTGTCAACTGTTTTGTAAAAGACTTCTATCATCCCTTTCTTCAAACCTTTCTCACTTCCATTTTTTCTCTCACTATTTCTTTCTTTCTAATATCCCTTTTGCCTCTCTCTTTTCGTTTCTTCCTTTCCCCCTCATCCTTCCTTCTTTTCTCTCTCTTCCTTCCTTCCTCCCTCTGTTCCTTTTCCTTTCCTATCACTCTCTAACATCTTGACTTTCTTGTTTTGTAGTAGACTTACACCATCCCTTTTTTCGATCCTTTCTGACTTTCTTAATTCTCGTTCTCTTAATCTTCGTTTCTTCTCAATTTTTTCCTTCCTTTCTTACTTCCTTGTTGCCTCTCTTCTTTCCATTCCTTTTTTCCTTTCCCTCCCTGCCTTCTTACTTTCTTCCTACCTTTCTCCTGTCTTCCCTCCTTCCCTCCTTTCTTCTTCTCATGATTCTACCACCGCAACTTTCAGAAAAAAACTAGCACTCAAAAGATCCGTCAAGAAACTAGAGTAAACTGGAATAGGGTGTAGTGCTTACTCTATACTGAAAGCAGCCCATAGGTTTCCCACAGGAGCCCAGCGGTGGGCGCTCGGCGTGGAACGCGATGTTGGTCAGCTCACTCATCCCGTACGCGTTTATAACTTCTGCGTTTGGTGTTACACTCTGGAAATGTTGTAATAGAACAGAAGTTATTCCTAGGTGTAACTCGCGCCAAACTTAATGGGCGCTGACCAGTGCACCACGTAACAAAATGGTATCAGCGCAGGTCACGTGGTGCATCGGTCAATGGCCATATACATTGACGCGTAGTGTAATGATCCTGACCTACCTACCTACTTTCTTCTATCCTATAGCTATCCTGGTCTCGGCCAGCAAATTGTAACCTCCCTACCTACCTACCTACTTTTTATATATATTACTCTCTACTCCTTTCTTGAGTTACTACTGAACCTAATTATAACATTCCTAACTAGCCTAGCCTAATCCTAGCAAATAAATAACAACCACTTAATACTACCTCTGCCTCATACCTACTTAATAAAATTTCACTAATAATATAAACTCTAACATTTATACCCTCATTATTCTACTCCAGAATTATTATGATTTGATTTATGTTTGGCCAATGTGATCATATAGTAATTAGAATCCTTTATACGTTGTGATACCGAAATAATCCACGATCTTTTAAGGTAATTAAAACAATTCATAACTAGCCCTAATAACTAAATATAAAAACCTATACTATTATAAATATGAGTATCTCTCCTAGGTATTGTTACACTCTCAGTGATTCTAATTTGTATTTAAAGGGATAATTTTTGAATAAACAACATTAGTTAAGCAAAAGGAAAATCTATTAAACATGGATATATATTTCTAATGAAAAGTTTAAGAGATTATTTAGAAATTTACATTCTATATTTGACAAATAATTGAATTTAATTGAATATAGAATAGTCTCGACAAAGGTTACAGCACCATCCATCCGCTGTTAACAGTGAATCTCGTCCCTGACTGGATAATTCTCCTTCGAGACTGTTCTCGGAGGTCCATGTACCTCAATCATTGGGAATTCATAAATGTTATTAATGTACTGTCTAGTCTGTCAGTTAAAATAGTTCTACAAAAGGACAAGAGGACATTTTCTTTTAGCAAAAGTATGTCAGTCAGTTCGTTCCTAACCACACATCCATACAAGTTACTTTACTAGGTATTTAACAATAAAACTTTCGCTACTCAGAGACAGAGCGCAGACATGGTACTCCGCTCCAAGTACCATCCTTCATGTTCATCCATCATCTAGTTCATTTCGAGACTTCCTCAAACTAGATTTAGTTTAAGAGAGTCTCTATTTAGGGCTATACAAATGCCCATCAACTTTGTTAGAATTGAACTAATGCCTAAGAATTATAATAACTATGAATATTCCTAAACTAGGTAAACTTCCTGTTCATATAAAATCTACTCCTGATAGTAATTTATCAGAGTAAAAGGTAAGTTCGTACTTTTAATCAAGTCTCCATAGGTAATTACCAAAGTAATATTACACCGCTGAGATAAGTATTCCATTTAGTCAGAATAATCCAACTCTACAAACATAGATATTAACAGTACCTAATTTGTACCAGCCATGATAATAAGTAAAATATTATTTCAATTCAATGGTGTAGGATTTAGTTATCCAAAATAATGATTCAATCACTTATCAGTCCTGTTTCTCAGGAAGAATCTGAATTAGACATTCAAGTTAAATGTAATAGTAGATTTAGACAGTGACTAATAAAATAGTATCTGCCACTTTAATAAGTGAAACAGAACCATACAACCAACTTGGCAAGTATGTCTAAAAGTACCATATGTGCTTAGTTTCTCTTGTTTAAGAAATTCGATGCTTATGGTAGACCTGGTCAGTGACTACAATAATAGTGTCTCTAATCCGTCTGGTATAGAGTTCACACTATAGGCTGCTTTTTGCTCACCTAGTTTAACCGAAATGTACCACTTGCACTTTTCTTTGAAGAGTCAAAATCTGAATTATTTATAATTTTATCTTTTCAGCTTTCAACCTTTAAAACATTGATCTGAGTCAATAAAAGAATCACTATCTGTCAATAGTTTTATTTTAAAGTGTATATTCACCCAAATTGGAAAAGGATTATTGTTAATTAGCAATAGTTTATCCATATTTCCTATTTCCCTCGGCAATCCTGAAAAGTCCTAATAACCTATGTTTCCTAAGTGTTCCTATCCATCTAAAAGTCTCCTAAAATGTAGTTACTTACCAATCCTGAAAAGTCCCTATTTGTTTACTTTCCCTAAAACGTTTCCTATCCACCTAACTTCCCTAAAACCCTACTTTCTACCCTAAATATATTCCTAATCTATCTAAAAGTCCTAGCTAATAACAAATCTAGGGATAAATCCCACATTTACATTTAAACGTGTAAGTTTTCACGGTGTAATGAAAACCCCCCTATAGAAGACGCTTTCCGTAGCCACAGAAATTGTCACCTGACTATTCTAACGACGGGATTGAGAAGGTATCTCGACTAATCCTATCACCTGTGTGTTTAGTTTCCTTACCCAAGACCGAAGTCGGATGGGCTTGGAAACAGGACAGAGACATAAAAGGAAATAAATAAATATATAAATAAAGACCAAATCCAATGACTCTGTTCATAGTAAGGCAAGTGTGTTACCACATGGATTCACTTCGACGAGCCCCTTGCCCTCAGATAAACAGAATGCATTAGAAATGAGAGACTGGTTAGTCGAAAAGCATCAATCGACTGCTTGCTCGTCTCAGGCAAGCCCCTTCCGTTAGGAAGTTGAACCAAGGAGAAACCATTTAACACCGCAAGGCGGTACCCCTTTGGCCATGACACTTCGTCATGTGTGTTCTGTGATCAAACAACTAAGCTCTTAAACCACAAGCCGCGTTTTCCCTAGTAATAAAAAAAAACCCACTAAAGAAAACTTCTGTACACTGCCATCGCTATAACACTAAGAATCTATTATCCGAACCTCAGAACCCACAAAGGACTGCATCACAATCCCCTATAGACTCCAAAACTCAAACAATAAATCCTTTAAACAACACTAAAAATTGTAAATTAAACTCACTGAAATTAAATTAATTAACTATGGCAAACTCAGAAATCTTCCCTAGTAAACCCACCAACTAATATCGGGAGCCCAGCCACTCAAACACAGAGAGCGCCAACAAGAACAAGTGATCGAACAAGTCCTTGAACAAGTGCCCCAGTGAACCCTTGCTTCCCTTTATATAGCTTTTTGAGTCGCCACATCAGCGAAATCCTAGTACATCCTGCCACATCCTTTTCTCGTACACTAAAATCTTCTGTAACTCCTACGTGTTTAAATCGATAATCCTGCATTCTACATTAATAACTGGTACATTGAGCGACATTTCCATTTTTACCAATCAAGATTAACTATCATCTCTCATGTATTTAAGTCATTATTCCTCCATCCTTACGTTAGCGTTTTAGGCCCTTTTAGAATTTATTAATTTCCGCGCATGCGTACTAACTACTGCGCATGCGTAGTAACCATCAACTGCGCTTCATCGCCCCGCCCACTTTAATTTGTTTAAATGTTTATTCTGAATATTGTTCAACAGTAGTGTGCAAACTTGCTCACTTTTTCCAATTAGCTATACTAAAATAACTTTATATTTGTCCTGCTGAAAACCTTTCTCTGTTGATATAAGTATCTCAAATTATTGTTCGAATAATACTAAGCTAAAGGTTATAATTCTGTACTATGTAGATTAATTTTTAATGATATTCCTTTATTTTATGAAATTTAATTCTCATTATTCTTACGCATACTCTATTAACTATATTCCTATGCCTTTATTTATTTAATTACATTAATTAATGCTACTCCTCATCTGTTAAAGATTCTGAAACGTTTATTACATAACCAAACAAGATAATCATTTATTTATTTGTGAAATGGACAATCGGGTTAAATGAACCTGACTTGTCACAGTAGGTACATGTTTTGTTTTGGATTTGCTCTGTGCGGTATGAAACATTTGATCGATAATTTTAGAAACTACATACCGTTTTAAGAATTTACAGAGAATTTCACCAAAAAAAATTATCAAAGCATAAGTAGGTACAATCACAAATTATTAAAAAATAAAATAAAAAAGCCAGTACCTAGTTATTTGTCAAAATACCGATCGTTTCACTAAGCTTGCTTTAAAAATATCTTGAGCAAATACAGGGTGTCGCAAAATTTTGGGATCTACCCTGAAGATCCCAAAATTACTACACCTTTATTGTCTAAAATAGTCTAAATAATTCCACTTTTGTTGGTAGGTAGAAATCTGTGGTAAAAACTAGAAAGAAGAAAAAGAAAAAACCATTTAACTAATGCAGATACGTAGTTTTTTTTCATCTTTTTTGGTCCCATTGCTGGGCAAAGGTCTACTCCAAAGATCCCTCTCCATTGAGATCTCAGGCCAGTCACTGCGAAAACGTCCAATTTGTCACTCTGATGTTTTCTAAACCTTAATCGGCATCGCCGCCCGCCTTCAGGCACCCATTATGTAACTATTATTTATTGTGTGATGTAGGTACCTAAGAAGCTTATCTTTGACGTTTTTGACATTAAATGAATTGTTTTGAAATACGAAAACAAAGCGAGTAGAGCGAGTTAGAGCGAGTGTGGCTCAGTGGGAGCACGTGCGACTTTCGGTCCGACGCACCCGAGTTTGAATCCCACTGGCCCCACACCACTGACTTTCTTTAGTTATGTGCGGATTTAACACTCGCTCTAAAAACGGTGAAGGAAAACATAGTGAGGAAATCGGCACGTCTAAGACTTAATTACAAAAATTTAAAGACACGTGATGAGAAAAGATACGTCTATGAGAAAAGGCCCGTGTCCCAGGAGTGGGAACGTGATGAGCTGATGATGATGATGATGACGAAAATAAAACGAGAAGCGGTTCAAACCTTCACTTCCCCAATAAGGTCAGGAGGCACAGCACTGCCTCCTAGGAGGATGTGATCGAAGCAGGTGAAGTCACATTGGTCGCGATCGCCGGGATTCAACAGTGTGGTCATCATGGTGGGACTAAGGATCGCAAACGACGGCTGTCAAGTAATTTTTTTTTTTTAATGGAATCTTTCGCCTGATGGTAAGCGCCACGCCTGCCCATAACAAATGCAGTGCCACCCAGAACTATTAGTGCCATAAATAGCACTGCGTAGGACTGCATTGCGCTCATCACCCTCATCAGATATTAAAGTCTCATATGACAGTAATGCATGCGCACTATTAGATTTTTTATTAAGTGACGACGCGGTCGACGATGGATCATGCTTGCCTTAAAGATACCAATTCACTCGGGACTATAAGAAACGCACACGTAGATTATAAGAATCGGGAAACAAAGACGTTGCTAAGGTGTTCCATTCCAGCTGTTGGCATTATAAAGGTCGAAGCAAAACGCTTTGTTCGGGCAGGAGAAGTGTCAACCATATACGGATGACGAGTTTCAGTGAGTCTTGTTGCCCGCGTGCGTCTTGTTGTCAGATGGTAGAAAAGAGATAGAGGAATTATCTCGTATAATTCCAGATTGAGAAATTCAGGTTCCCAATTCTGTCAATGTCAGTACGATCTTCATCTGATTGTACCAATGGTTCAACGTCAAATCCTACTAATATTTTATATGCGAAAGTTTGTGAGGATTGATGGATGGATGGATGTTTGTTACTCGATCATGCAAAAACTTATGAACGGATTTTGATGAAATATGGGATGTAGGTACTTTAGGTCCTGGGAAAGGATATGCTACTTTTGATCCCGGGAAACCGCGGGAGCAGCTAGAACTCAGGGCAAATATTTCAAGTGGGAGTTTTTTTTTTTTAGAACTGCATGACGAGTCGAGCTGGTCGTTTGCCTGATGGTAAGCAATACGCAAGCCCATAACAATAACAGCACCACCCAGAATTTTGTTTTGCAAAATCCTGCGCGGCACTGCACTGCGCTCGTCACCCTGAGACAATTAGCTGTTGAGTCTCATAATGCCCAGTAATTTCGCTGGCTACAATGCCCTTCAAACCGGAACACAGTAATGCTTGCGCACTACTGCTTGGCGGCTAAAAAACTGGGAAAGCGGTGGTACCCACCCAGACGGCCTCTCGCATACGAGAAACCTACCACCAGTAAGTATTTATAAGGAATATCGAAAAATGCTCAAAAGAGCCTAAAAAATGAGCACTTTCCTTTACTTAGTCGTTTGACATTACTTCCCAGAATTTGATCCTTATAAGCTTCGATCATATCTTATAAACGACACTATCGGCTGGTGCAATAATACGGGTGTTATTTTTTTCACAATCAATGTGTTTGATTCCTGGCCGGGAAAATAGGTATTTTTAAAAATTCAATGGTGTTTTAATTTTTTATCAAAATCGGCTTCGAGACTCCTTTGACGATTTTTCGCTATTCCTTATACTTTCGCTTGAAAAATTCACTCTGTATAACAGTTATTATTAGTACTTATAGTAGTCATCATTTATTCCTCAATCAATCAATCAATCAAAAGTTCTTTATTCAATGTTGTCGTCACAGACGCACTTATAAACGTCAATCCTCTCTGCTCATACTTAGTATTAATCTATCATTAGACTTACTTTATAAGTGTTGATCAGGTGATAAGCATGGTCCTGCGTCAGCGGCTGTGAGGATATTAGGCGAGGATAGCGTAGGATGGTGGAGTTCACGTAGATCATGATGGCAGTCAGCCACTGGAGAGGGGACCCGAGTAGCGCCAGCCGTGTCGGCCCAGGGAACGTCCAAAAACGACCCCTGATAAAAAAATACAGCAGAAATGTATAGATAAAAGAAAAATCAATTATTTGATCCCCGCTATGTGGCCACTATCTTGCAATGATGTGGCAATTTTTTTTTATGGAACTGAGTGACGAGACGAACAAGCCGTAGCCTGATGGTAAGCGCCACTATTGCAGTGCCAGAAAAACTTTTGATACTTTAAAAAGCACTGCGTTGCACTGCATTGCGCTCATCACCCCGAGACATCGGATCTCAATCGAATCTCATATGCCCAGTAATTTTGCTAGCTACAATGCTTTTCAAACCGAAACACACTATTGCTAGCAACGCGCTAATGCTTGGTGGCAGAATTAGCTCTTAACTGTAGACAAACGTGTGTTTTATATAACCTACCTACCATTTTATCTCCTGCGCGTTTAGCAGGCCAGTAAATAATAACAGGTACCTAATCCTAAAATTATACACGACTCGTATCTTGCGAACAGACAGACAGATAGACAGACAGACGGACAGACGGATGGACAGACGGACGGACGGTCGGACGGACGGACGGACGGACAGCGGAGTCTTAGTAATAGGGTCCCGTTCTACCCTTTGGGTACGGAAACCAAAAACAGTATTTGGATGCGTGTCGCTAACACCCTTGTCCCTGCAGGATTCGAACCCGAACGGACGCGTACTCCGGTGCCTATTCTCTCCCAGACGTATTGGACTGAAAGGAATTACTTACCACAGATAAGGGGAAGTAACAGCAAAGTTCTTATGTGTTACAGCTGCTGCTTTCGGCAAACCAGTGGTTCCGCTGGTAGCAATGAGGAAGGCTATCGTGTCCTCGGGGTCAAAGTCGGTTGCCCTGGAACAGAAATGCCTTTGTGTTTAACTTTCTATAAAATAAAACAAATTAATAAATAAGGCCCAACGATCACATACATAGATCTTGGCCCCTAACTTGAATTCCCTGTATCTAGGGAACCAGGAACTATGAGGAACCATGGTCACACAACCCACAGACATGAAACAAATCCCCGCAACCTCAGTGGCGTATGAGATTTGAGTCAACACCCCCAACCACTACACCTCAGAGGCTGTCAATAAAAGTAGTACTACTGTATACCTACTATACCTAAACGCGAAAGTTTGTGAAGATGTCTACTGGACACCCGGGAACGGAGGGCCCGGGTAGTGCCAGACTTGGCCTAAGCCACCTGCTGACTAAAATCCCCGTCTGTTCTGTCTGTGTACAGACCAGACGTCCGTGCCGTTTTCGTCACTTCTTATTTTTTCTAGGCGTATATCAGCTAAGCACTTTATTTTTTCTATAATATGTCCATGATTTTTTTGCCGAAGTTCTTTCGCCATGCCGTCAACTCGCCGACCGCGTGATGACCACCCGTGGACGGGTGGACGCCTAGCGGCGATGTGTTGTTGTTCGGGTGCCGGGTTGATTAATATATGATCCTACACCACTGTATACTAATTATAAAACTTACTTGAAATCTTCCACCGTGGTATCATCAGCATATTTCTCCAGGAACTCCTCGAAGCTAAGCAGATAGTCTCCTTTGTCAAACGTGACGATCTCCGCGTTGAGGTCGAGTTCGTTTAGCGCAATTTGTACGTCAGGTGCCTTTTCGCTCTGACAGAATATTATCTTGGGCTGGTCCACGGAGAAGGTAGATTGGAGTTCCTCTGAAATATTTATAGTAGTTTTTATCTTGCCACTATGGAGTTTCTTAATGCGCAGTATTTTTGCGTATATTTTCACTCCGGAACACAAGTGATGTTTACTTCCAACGCACCCTCTTGTAGAAAAGACTTACCACTACAGATAGTATAGTTGTATAGTATATAGTATACTTGAGCTGTTTTTCTACTGTTTGGTGTTAAAACTTTAGGTATAAGGGGCCCAAAAATCCATCAGAGAGCAATCCATGACAAAAAGCTGGGATCAATTTCACTTGACAGAGTAAATGGGTAAATTCAACGGGTTAATACTACCAATAGAGTGGCGTAAATACTCCACCTTGCGCCTTGGGTATGTAACGATTGTCCTAGTAGGAAAACTTACCTTAGCCCAATTAGGCTTTGAATATCCCAATAAAAACTTATTAGAAATTAATTTAAAACTTACGTAACACCAGCGTGCGATCAACAGCGGCGATGCTGATGCCCAGGAACAGAGCAGCATAGAAAGGCACTGCCAAGTCCAAGTGGTTGGGAGCCATGAGGATCATGACGTCACCTCGCTGCAGGCCCAGGTTTCTGAAGCTGGTCGCGCATCGCACCGATCTTTGGAGGAGGGAGCCGCTGCTTTCTGACATACCAGTCGCTCCGTCTGTCTATATAGAAGAGTGATTTAATTTTTATACTGTAGCATTCTCACTTTATAAACAACTAGCGACCCGCCCCGGCTTCGCACAGATGCATTTACTAATATGGTGTAATTTTTGACGTCTTGATTACAAAACATTGAAGTCATTACTATACAAAAACTTAATTAAAATGTAAGTCTTCTATAAAAAGTTTGTCTAGAAATTGTGTTGTAAAATGTTGCAATGTGAATTATTACAGGTGCTTCTCGTTATTTTGGATGATAACTACTTGAAGCTGTCCACATCCTTATTTTTCATCATCATCATCATCATCATTGTCGTCATCAGCCTATATCAGTCCACTGCTGGTCCACTGCTCTCCTGCTTTTCTTCTTCTTCGGCTTTTCTTCTCCAGTCCCTACCAGCGACCAAGCTTATATCGTTGCTCCATCTAGTCGCAAGGCGTCCTACAATACGTTTGGCGATTCGCGGTCTCCACTCTAGAACACGTCTACACCCAACGGTTATCGGTTCTGCGGCAAATATGACCAGCCCACTGCCACTTCAGCTAGCTAATCCGCTGAGCTATGTCGGTAACTTTAGTTCTCTGTTAAATAATTTTGTTCCTTTCGTTGTCGTTTCCTTATCCTTGCTACTTATCAGTATGCGGATCCACACCTGCGCACGCGCAGCGCGTAGGCGCACGAACTGTGCACATGAAGCGCGGCATTGTAGCCAGCGAAATTACTGAGCATTATGAGACTAAGAGCTAATTGTTTCAGGGTAACGAGCGCAGTCCAGTACCATGCAGTGCCATGCAGAATATTGCAAAGTTCTGGGTGGTGCTGCAGCTTTTATGGGCAGGCGTAATAGGGAATATGCTTGTGTTGTCGAAAAATCTGGAAATTATTTTTTACGATAGATTACTCCTGTAGGTAAACGTTTAGTAGTGATATAATTATTATTATTAATTGCGTAGTTCTTTTATATTTCAATGTTTCTTTTTCTTATTTTTGGATAAACTTGTGATTACAAGACGCTTGAGTACGTGCAACCACGTTTTGACGTCACGCGCCTCGCTCCTTATTGGTCAATTTCTGACATCGTGCCCGCTCTATTGGAAAATTATTGACATACATACACATGTAGCATAGATGGACCAATGAGGAGATCCTAGGTTTGACGTCGAGTGATGCCGTAAAATTTTTAAACATTTTTTTCATTAATAGTATTCAATAATGAATCGATTCATGCATTAAAAAAATACATGCTTATTCCTTATGGCTAACCATCAGGCAAACGACCCTTCGTCTCGTCATTCAGTTACATTAAAAAAGCAAGAAAAGCAGAAATATATTTCACTATTTATTACTTATCAAGCCGTTTATACTAGGAACCTGTTTGTCTATCTTAGGATTTAAAATTGCCTTTTAATGTGAATTAGTTGACGAAATACAGTAAAAACGCTAATGACATTGCTTCTTACCACTTTAAACGACTGTGATTATATGATATTTCAATTACTTATGAGTTATTACATAAAAAGTCTTTGAAGGCTAAAACATTAATTATTACCTAATTATTATACAAAACTTTGGTTACCAGTTTTATAACTATTGCGGGTCCGTGGATTATGCCCCCGGTCCTTTTTGCTCCCGGGCTTTTTGCCCCCGATTCTAATAAATTTATTAAATATTTTTTTGTCAATTTGTGACAATGCACTGACTGTGATATTCAGAAATCTAAACTGCTATAATAAAGGAATATGCATACGTCATGTCATTAAAGCTGTTATTATTAATAGGCGATAGTTTTTTTCGCGGTAGCTACGGTAGAGGGCGTTTTTAAACATGTTTTATTAGCAGAATAAAACGGTAATTATAACTAATGAAAAGATATGTTACATCCTACTAATATTATAAACGCGAAAGTTTGTAAGAATGGATGTATGGATACCTTTGTTACTCTTTCACGCAAAAACTACTGAATGGATTTTGATGAAACTTTACAATAATATAGCTTACACATCAGAATAATACATAGGCTACTTTTTATCCCGGGAAACCGCGGGTGAAACCACAGGGCGCAGCTAGTTACAACATAAAGTCTAGGTATGTACTGTACGTTGATCGTTTTAAATGCAATTGTATTTACTTTATTGCATCAAGTAACATCAAATAGACTATTACTTATTTGATTGATTTATTACTTTTAACTATTAAATAAAAAAAAAATATGCAATTTAAATTATTTATTCAAAATTTTTTTGTTGCTTTATGAATGTTATTTATCTGAATGTTTCATACATTTATGTATTTAATATTACAATAAAAAGCACATCTGCGTTTAACGGTACTTAACCTAAAAAATATTTAAAAAAAACAGAGTCTAAAAAACGGGGTCTAAAATCCCGGGAGCAAAAGAACCCTGGAGCATAAACCACGGACCCAGTGTCTCGTCTACCTAGTTATACTACTTAGGTAGATTTTGGTATCTGTGACACAGTTTTATAAATAATGCGAAAGAAAAATATCTAAATACCTAATACATTCAATTTCGCAAAGCCAGTGTTGCAAGCTTATTTACTTTTCTTTACAATTACATTAATGTTTGAATTAAAAAAATATTAATTTGGATGTGTATATAAATAAAACGTAACTTCATTAAAAATCCTTAATAATTGATCTTCCATTTTACATCTGATATAAGCTGGTTCGTTGCACTTCGAATAAAAAACCAAGGTCCATACAAAGAGACCTTTCCTTTATCCAAAACTGTTCAGTAGTTTTGGCGTGATTGAGTATCAAACATCCAACAAATTTCAAATTCACATTTATAATATGAGTAATTACTTAGTAATAGATAGATAGATAGATAAACAATTTATTATTCATCTGAAACATAGAAATAGGGGATCGGACAACTTTTCAGAAAGTGTTTTAAATTAACTGCAATGAATATATATAGCCATGAAACATACTATTTTAATTAAATAACGATCTAAAAGTACCTTAAACTATGTTTAAATATTATGTTTCAAATATTGCCGCGCAAAAGGTCACCTCAAAACTTGTGATGTCATATGTAGGTAGAAAACGACAGTGTCTTCGAAATAAAACTTGCAAAGAGATTCTAATACCTTTTGTGAAGTTTGGGGACTATATTGTAGCAATGGAACGAAAAAATTAGCAAAAACACATTTTATGAAAAGCAAAAACGTAAAATAAACACAAGCTTGACTCACGGCATTTGCCTACAAATGACGTCATGCGCTCTGATTGTTGTTTATTTGAGATGAAGAACAAATTAAAAATGTCAGAATTATTTACTGATTTAAAAATATAAATCATTATTATTTCACAAAAATATTAATTGAATGATCTTTCTGGTTCGACGAACATTCGTTCTAACTACATTTTAGATTTTTTCTCCCTTGATCCCCTATTATGTTCAACATGAATGTTTACAATGTGCGGTGTCATCGCTTAAAGCGACCTCTTCCAGGCAACCTTTGGGTGGAGAGGAATAATGAAACAAACGGACGGCGAAATAATCCTACAAATATATATAATACTTATATATTGTTATAATAATATGTAACACTTATATGTATTATATTAACGTAGTAACGGGTAGTAGTAACGTACAAAGCAGCCAACTGGTACATAAGAAACATAACTTTGTAGAAAACCAAAAAATTGTAACAAAATCTCTAAAAAAATATGCTTCTCAGTTTCTTGCCGTTTCTTGAGTATGAGTAGTGTGTACTTTTTCCGATACGGTGGTAGTACTGGTGATAATTTCACGTTCATAAGAGCGTCTGTGATCCCAAAACTGAATAAAGAGATTGATCGATTGATTGATTTTAGTGGATTACTCAGAACTCAAGCCTGTGGCCTTCCGACCCCGGTATGAATGCCATACCAACTAGGTTATGGAAACAATGTCAAGGGATGCTTATACTTACGTTTAAATTGTGAAGACGTGTACCTAAGTCGGAATCAGAAGGTCGAGTCTTCAATACTACTTAGCTACTATTACATCTACCACAGAATAAATAAACAGCACGTGCATCTTGTGTATCATGGCCCTTAACAGCAATGGACAGAGGGTCATGGAAGGAGGGAAGGGAGGCCTTTGCCCAGCAGTGGGACGAAACAGGCTCATAAAAAAAAACGTGCATCTACTACTTACTGTACATAACTGGGTTATTCAGTTTCCTCCAAAAAACAATTCCCGTCACCTCCAAATTTTATCAGAATATTAATGTAGGTATAATTTTCATTCCGCCTCTCCTCCAAAATCTAAATCAGGTATTGTCAGTAATGGCATTTTTCATATATTTATAACTTTTTTTTAATTAGATTATAGTTTTTAGGTTAAAGTTGATTTACTGTGATAATTAGGAGAATGACAAACATTACATAAGACAGAAGAAGAGCTAAAAGCTGGCAGCTACTTCGGACAAAGAATTAATCTAGCTATTCAAAGAGGGAACGCTGCCAGTATCTTCGGAACCTTGCCTAAAGGGACTCCTTTTAATAATATATTTTAGTTATTATATTATATTTTTTAAGGTTTTTAGTTTTAGTTTCATTGTTCTAGTATATATTTCATATTAAGTGAGTATATTATTAAACGAATAAAGACAGAATAATATTTGTTAATAATTTATGACAGTTTCACAAAAGTCGTCTGTGAGAGAAAGGAAATTAACAAATATATAATTATTTACACATTGATATTTGTTTATATACGGCATAGGTATAAATAACGATTGATAAAACATAATATCCAACTTGAAGTTCGAGTGAGTCTATAGTCATAGTTAGTTTTGTGAGCGAGTGTGGCTCAGCGGGAACTCATGCGCCTTTCGATCAGACGCACCTGGGTTCGAATCCCGACTCGGCCCTGCACCAATGACTTATAGTTAAGTGCAGATTTTGCACGCTCGCTCTAAAACGGTGAAGGAAAACATCGTGATGAAACCCGCTTACGCGCTTTGGAGTGGTAGGCTCTGGCCGTGGTTGTAATACCACCCACCGAACAAAGCCTTGCCGTCAAGCGACCTAGTCGTGTTTCGGGATGATGTTCGGTGAACCATCGGGGAGAGGGGTCTGAGCAGCCGCTCACCTGCCGTCTCTCTCTAGATCTATGTGCTCCATCTTAGGCCACATCATCGCTTCACATCAGGCGAGATAGTGGCCAAACATAGATCTATTAAGCGTAAAAAAAAAAGTATCAGTAACATGAAAATATGAGTAATATGAGTATGTGTATGTATATATGTTTGGTTCGAGAATTCTTCTTTAAAAAGTGAGTAAGCCGTTAAATTAATCTTTATGTTCTATTCTTTATTCATTTTTATTTTTTATCTATGTAAGTATTATACGTATTCTACTGTCAATAATAAGTACATTATTTATATAAGTATTCATTTCTATGTGTTTTTATAAGTATTCATTTCTATGTGTTTTTAGAGTATTCTACTGTCAATAATAAGTACATTATTTATATAAGTATTCATTTCTATGTGTTTTTAAAGTATTCTACTGTCAATAATAAGTACATTATTTATACAAGTATTCATTTCTATGTGTTTTTAGAGTATTCTACTGTCAATAATAAGTACATTATTTATATAAGTATTCATTTCTATGCGTTTTTAAAGTATTCTACTGTCAATAATAAGTACATTATTTATATAAGTATTCATTTCTATGTGTTTTTAGAGTATTCTACTGTCAATAATAAGTACATTATTTATATAAGTATTTATTTCTATGCGTTTTTAGAGTATTCTACTGTCAATAATAAGTACATTATTTATATAAGTATTCATTTCTATGTGTTTTTAGAGTATTCTACTGTCAATATTAAGTACATCATTTATATAAGTATTCATTTCTATGTATTTTAGTTTTGGTTTATTTATGTAGTGTATTTAACTGTTATTTATTTTAATAATTTATGCTTTTGTTTTACGATAATATGTGTTACGATATTTATGTTGTTTGTTATATTTTTAACTTTTTGATGCGCGCTTTGTAACTTTCTTTTACCGTCACTGAATAACTGGTAGAAAATGCTTTAGCACTAAGTTCTCCTTTTGTACATTATTTGTAATAGTGCAATAAAGAATAAAACATAATATATAAATAGGTATTTACACCTATAAATACCGTAGCAGTTAGAGTGACCAGACCAGACTAGTCCCCACAGCACCCGTTCACGAGTATGACTTGTGGATTGTGGACCAGCCATCACCCCCCTCAACCATATTCGAGGAAAGGGCCCGACACAATATTATCGCTCGTTGAAGCAAAACTGATGTTTCCTTTATTTTATTTTTTTATCAAATTCGCCCAACGATCACATACATAGATCCTGACCCCTAACTACGATTCCCTGTATCTAGGGAACCAGGAAATATGATGACCAGTGTCCCACAACACCCAGACACGAAACAATGCTTTTTGTGCACAAACATTTGTTCCGTCGCGGGAATCGAACCCGCAACCTCAGTGGTGTATGAAACCTGCTCAACCACACCACAGAGGCTGTCAATAAATATAATATTACCTTTATGGAGCTCCAACCTTTTCGACAGTTTAACTAACCACCCAACCTAACCCAACCCACCTGTAAAACTAGATCTGGGTCATCTTTAAGGCATTGCAACATGATCTTCCCCAAGTGGAATCTGTCACTCGGGATTCCAGACTCGGCTATGATGCGAGAGGTGAGTTCATTCATGTACCAGTGCACGGAGTCGTTCACAGCCGGCTTCAACATGGTGCTGTAAGGGAAAAGTTATTAAGGTTTGGAAACTATCGTAAGTTGAAAACTCGAAATATTCATTACAAAAAAACGCTACACCACGATATGATTGTGTCGGATAAATCTAACCTGCTCCGCAAATTCAAAGCGTAAACTCCCGGAAGAAGGACATCCTAATTGTCCGAAACCTAGTCGGAGTTATCCGACACAATCATAACGTGAGTGTAGCCGTTTATGTTTATAATGAATAAGTTATTATTTATAATTCATTTTATAACAAAAAAACCGAATTTAATGCTGATGTATCTTCGAAGTCCAAGGTCGAATATCTATGAAATTTATATGGGACCACATTGTAGCTATACTGAACCCAACGCAAAAAAATCGAAATCGGTTTATTAATGAAGGAGTTCTGAGACAACAAACAAAAAAAATATCGAATTGAGAACCTCCTCGTCGTTAAAGTCGTGTAAAATGTCATAATTACGCCCCGGCTTCATTAACGTCTTAACGCGTTAATTAACGCGATAATGAAATCACTACGTAGATGTGGACAACATTTTATCTTGGTCATTCAATAACGACATTTTTAATGGAATCAGGCGATACGTGTTTCGACGATTTTTTTGACGAAATTGAATATAGGCACAGAATACTAAGGGACAGAAGCATCACTCTGCAAAGAAATTTAAACAAATAGCGACTCTTGCTATGACGCAATAAAATTCAATTCAGCTCGCGTAGCGCTGCATACCTACCTGTCATATTAACTTACAGAGCGCCTCTCTTTCTATCACATAGCTATTATCTCTTCTGACGCGGCACGTGTAACGACGCGCGACCCGCCGTTGGTGTCCGGCTATGTACTTGTAGCTTCGTACCTACAGTGCGGAGTGCGCTAGGCCTGATATAGGATAGGTACGGTTTTGGGGCAATATTTTGGGATCTACTCACCTTTTGCTTCGCAGCAACCTTTTCTTTTACATTGAGGAAGATTTTTTACGGAACAGTAGTAGTACGGCTTAAAAAGATTAGCCATTAACGCAGGCGTGGGGCTTACCAAAGGCGAATGGTAAGCCCCACGCCTGCTCTGGCTACAATGCCCTTCAAACTGGACCATAGTAGGTTATGCTTGCGCATTACTGCTTGGGGGCAGAATAACTGACAAAGCGGTGGTACCAACACAGACGGCCTTCTGCATACGAGAGGCCTACCACGAGTAAAAGTTGTTCTAAGAAGCATAGGACGGATTATGGAGAAAATAAATATTCATTAATGGATTTTTGAATAAAGGTACAAGCGTCCCGAACAATTTAATATAAAAAAACAACATGGGAATTTCCTATCTGTCCTTGTTGTGGTCCTACTGGTCCTCTCCCACCCACTGGTCCCTCAAGCGCCAATCGTATATCGTGTTAAGCTCAAATTAAGGTATAGCTTCACTGCAACTAATAAGATTCAGGCAAGAAGTCAAATTAATCTTATTTAATTACAAGTATAGGTATATTTTTTTAAATAAAACCGACTTCAATGTATCTTCGAAGTCCAAGGTCAAATATCGATGAAATTCATATGGGACCACTTCTTAGCTATACTGAACCCAACGCAAAAATTATTTTTCAAATCATTGTTTATTAATTAAGGAATCGACGTGATTACGAAGCAAGGAATCGCCAAGTTATCATAGTGAATTGGGGCCCAGGGGGCTACTCCGAGTTGCTTTCGTTCGCTCATTCGTGCGGACTAAAACACTCTTATGCCTGTTGCATAACGCTGTCCCTTTTATCCGACAGAACGAAGATCGTAATTACTTTTTCAGAGTACAGGGGCTGAGCTCAACTCGATATACGATTGGCGCTTGCGGGTCCAGTGGGTACGGGGGCAGGAATGTATGATAATCTAATCTACTAATATCACAGTTTTACACTTACTGTTGTAATATATCAATAAGCCATAATGCGTAAGCACCTTTTTAAGAGCTCATTACATCTCACAATCAACAAGATTTTAGTCGAAGAATGTTTTTCAAGGCACGCTTTTAACAAATTCGTAATCGGAACCGCGAGCAAATTAAAATGAGGCCAAATACTAGTAGTTTACGATTATCCGTCAAGGAGTTCCATTGCCCACCTTCCGTCTCCATCATCAGATCAGCTGGCTGCCACCATAAAATTACATTGCCATCGGATTTTGACAGTATGAAAAATTTTAACTCCGTAAATTAAGAGGAAGTGGTTCTGATTCAACTTGCAAGATTTGACTCAAACAAACATTGTTAGATAAAAGCTTGTAAAAATAAGTAATACGTAAGTATCTATTAAGATATATCTAGATACGTACCTATAGAGCACAACAGCACAGATCTTATTCAATCCAAACTACCTACTCTTTGTTGCACTACAAATTACAAAATGTCAGATACGATCTTGTATGCAAATACAATGGAAATAAACTGATAAATTGGCTTAGAATTGAGGACCTCACTGCCCGAAGGTCCACCACAGTGTGCCGCCGACAACTAGATCCAAATCCAAGTGGGACGGTGGACAGTGGACAATAGGTATAATAAATACATGAGTGGCAAGTTCAAGTTTACTCGTTAGGGCTTGTGTACAAGCAGGTTTTCGCCGTTCAGTCCTAATATTTAAATTACAATTATTTATTGTATAAATAATTATTTATTTATTATTATTTTTATTTATTTATATGTTGTACACAAAGATGACAAATGATAATAATTCCTAACATTCTACAATAATTATAATTAATTTTTAGAAAAAAACAAAAACCGACTTCAATGTATCTTCGAAGTCCAAGGTCACATATTGATGAAATTTATATGGGACCACTTCGTAGCTATACTGAACCCGACGCAAAAAGAATTTTTCAAATCGGTTCATAAATGACGGAGTTTTGAGGTAACAAACATAAAAAAAAAATACTATCTAACAGAAAACCTACTCCTTTTTGAAGTCGGTTAATCTGCAATATTAACATAATAATAATAATAATAATTAATGCTTTATTGCACACCAAACAAGAAATAAACAAGGTACACGAAATATTCTTACAGACTATAGTACAACGGGCGGACTTATCGCTAAAAGCGATCTCTTCCAGTCAACCTTCGTATGGAAAGAACTAAAGGAGTGAGAAAGGTCGGCGGTGTAAATAAAAAGTAAAAGAGGACGACTAAATGACACATAAAATATATATATAAATATATAAATTAATATATACCATAATAAACATACCATATTAACATAATAAATTTCAAAATGTGTTAAATTTAAATGTGAGTATTAATTATTAATAATACTTATTATACAATAATAATATATGATAAAAAAATTATAAATATTAGATAAATAGGAATTTCAACATAAATCAATTACAAAATGTATAACATAATATAATTTAATAGTAATATAATTTTAAAAATAAGTTTTGAAAATATCGATCATGATGGATGTCTTCTTGCATGTAAGCGGTCTTGTCTTGCGTCTTGTGAACGCGGTTGAGCGTTCCTGTAGCATTATCCTCTAACAACAACACTCTTTGTACGACACGTGTTTCGCCGTCTGCACGAGGCATCATCAGGTATCGACTCGCCGAACGCTGGAACGAGAGTGTAGTGAGTGGAGTGTGTGTGTTGTTGTTAGGAACTAACAACAACCTACATAATATTCAGCGGGATAACACTATATATTTTCATTGCGTTTCAGTTTTGAGATGAATTTCCCCAACGTCACGCCTGATTCCATTGCATTCCTATCCATAGGCCTTTAATGGTCTGTGGGTTGTCCAATTGCTTCTCCTTGTAAGTAGTTAGTTTAGTTTTAGTAAGTAGAGTGTAGAGTTGTTTTCAGTAATAAAAGCATTCGCACGTTAAAAAATAATTAAACATATTAACTTTCCGTAAAAAAAATTATTTTAAATGACAGTGAAAACCGTACCTATCTATCTATCAAAATACACTCGCTCTACGAAAGCAAACTTGCAAGGTGATTTTTACGTTTTTGTTAAGTTTAAGGACTTTAGGGTCGGCATGGAATAAAAAACATCGTTTTGAAAATAAACACAAGCTGTACACGGTATTTACATTAAAATTACGTCATGTACTGTGATTGGTGTTTAGTTTGAGATAAAGAACAGTTAAAAGATGTCAGAGTTATTAGTTTTTATTAATCGTTTTAAAAATATAAATCGTTATAATTAACCGACTTCAAAGAAGGAGGAGGTTCTCTGTTCGATTGTTTTTTTATTTTATTTCTTTTTTTATGTTTTTTACCTCAGAACTCCGTCGTTTATGAACCGATTTGGAAAATTCTTTTTGCGTTGGGTTCAGTAGGTATAGTTACGAAGTGGTCCTATATTTTGTGGTCTTATAATTTCATCGATATGTGATCTTGGACTTGGAAGACACATTGAAGTCGGTTTTTGTTTTTTTCTAATAATTAATTATTTTACAAAAATATTGATTGAAATAACAAAGAGCGAGTGTAGCTCAGTGGGAGTATGTGCGACTTCCGATTCAACGCGCCCGAGTTCGAATCTCGCTGGCCCTGCACCCTGACTTTCTTAAGTTATGTGCGGATTTAACACTCGCTCTAAAAACGGTGAAGGAAACATCGTGAGGAAACCAACATGTCCAAGAATTAATCACAAAAATTCAAGTACATGTGACATCCCCACCGACCCGCACTGGGCCAGCAGCGTGGTGGATTATGGCCCATACTCTCTCTACGAGGGAAGACCTGAGTCCCAGCAGTGGGAACAAAATGAAGATGATGATGATTGATTGATTGAATAATCTTTCGGATTCAACGAAAATTTGTTCTAACTACATTTTAGATTTTTTTTTCGATTAGTGTCCGATCCCCTATTACAAACGCAGCTTGCAAGTAAATTGTTTATATCTACGATATGCAACGTTCAACATTTAAAAGTAGGTTACATTTATGTAGATGATAATAATAAACACACCCTAGCAAAATCAACTTATTAAAATTATATAGGACAACTTGTCTACTTAAGTTTTCAAATTATTTATTGGGAATTAAAAATAGGTTACACCGTCTACTTAATATATAATCATCTTTAAGCAAAGCGACAGAATAGTAGTTTGAATGTCTTTAAATATGTAACGAGCTGTCTAGAGATGCACCTACCGGAAATCCGGTCTCTATTTGCCGGTGGCCGGATTTTAATAAACAGTATCAACGATCACAAACAGACGGTCTTTTCAAAAATTTTAATAAACGTAGTCAAAACAAACTAATTATTTTCTCTAAATAAATCACCAAGAGAGGTGGCATCCAAAGTCATAAAATATGTTTTAAATAGGTACAAAAATGCACTTTTGAACGTCCTATACACAAAGTACAAATGTCTAATATTATTTAAAAAGTTGTAACTTAAGTTTTAATGACTTTGAAAAAAGGTAAGCATGTCTATCCATTTCTTTCTCACACTCAAATCGAAGTCCAGGCCCAGAAAAGAAAGGCGAGAACTGATTTTGCCAGTGCTTTGGAAATACATCCGCTAGAGGACCTAGCACCAAGAAACTCTGCAGAAACTCTGCTCTTCAAACCTAACAGGGCCTGCGAGGTGCAGCAAGCGCGGTTTCACGCAGTTTTGAAATCAATTTGAAATGAAGCACCTGATGGAAAGCGACGATGCGGTCGATGATCTAGCACGCTTGCCAAGAGTATATACCTGTTCACTCGAGACTTCAAGATTCCTAGATTGTAGCTGTCTGGAAAGAGTGACTCTGGCAGGGAGTTCCACTCGTTAGCAGTGCGCATAATGAAAGTAGAAGCGAAGCGCTTAGTGCGCACAGGAGGAATGTCCACCATAAAACGGTGGCGTGTTGCCGTACGTTATATAGTCCGATGATGAAACGGGGATGAGGGAATTAGTTGGTGCAATTCCGACGCACACTCGTGGATATAGTATGGGTAGGTATACAGCATTCACGTTTATAATAGGTAGATAGGTAGGTATCAGAAGTTGTGAGAATAACGACACAAGAACATCCATCCACGGAAATTTGTATATAATATTATATAGGTTTAGTAAATGTACTAAACCTATATAATATTATATACCAATATCTAGCACAGCCTACATAAGGTTGGTATACAGTAGAATTTATCTAAATGGTCGGCAACTCGACAAACTGCAATACTTAAAGCACTGGATCAACAATGTGCGTAAAAATAAATAAAAAAGCATTTAAACACACACAAAGTTATAGATAAGTTCAGTAAGCAGAGAACAGGAACAGGAGAGTGAACAGGTTTCTTCTAGGCGAGCGTGCTACATCTTCGATCGCATCGTCACTTAACAACAGGTGAGATAGCGGTCAAACGCAAGCCTATGAATAATAATAAAAAAAAAGGTAAAAACACGCGGGACCTCGCGCCAATTCCGTGAGTGACATCACGTCTCCTGCCATTCTCGTGTTCATTGCAAAAACAGTGAGACAGGTATGTTTTCAGGGAGCCGAGTAAAGCGGAAGAAATACTGTGACGTCACCAGACTTCATATAAAAATTAAGCACGATAAATTTTTTACCGATCTTTAAAACAACCCACTATGGGTTGGAGCATTTGGGCTATCTATAGGCCTTTAATGGTCTGTGGGTTGTCCAATTGCAAGTAGTTAGTTTAGTTTTGATAGAAAGAGAGGCGCTCTGTAGGTTAATATGGCTAGTGAATTGAATTTTATTGCGTCTTAGCAAAAGTCGCTATTTGTTTAAATTTCTCTACGAAGTGATGCTTCTGTCCCTTAGTATTCTGTGATTTTAGTAAGTAGAATGTAGAGTTTGTAACGTTACGGAGGTCCCCCGGCTAGCTCTACCTATGGACCTCCGCACGTACAGTACCTTTCTGGGAGAGAGAGAGGGACTGGGAAGCTGTAATAAAATGATGTTAATTTGGTGATACTTTTAATACAGTATATAAAACAGTGCTGCTGAGGAAAAGATCTTCCGGGTAATGAAAATTGTCGATAGAGGGAAATGAGAACGTATACTTTGTCGATAGGCTTCTTCTGCCTGTCGAAGAGGGTAAATGAGAACGTAGTACTTTGTCCTTGTCGATAGGCTTCTTCTGCCTGTCGAAGAGGGTAAATGAGAACGTAGAACTTTGTCCTGGGTTTGTCCTTCTCCCAAGAAGCTGGAAGTTTGTCCTGGGTTTGTCCTTCTCCCAATCCAGGGGACGTTCAACGGCGGTGAGTGGGCCTTTGTTCGGGCCACCAACTTGTGATACCTCACAACAACGGAGCCACAAAAATAATATGGTTTTCCACCTTTAACAAATCGTGAGAGCACCTTTCTCTCTCCAAGCTCAAGTTCAAGTCCTGGTTTTCCTCTTTTTTCCGTTCTCTGTCAGTTTATCCAATTTTGAATTCTGTTTTCTTTTTCAAGGCAATAAAAGTAGGTCCATTAGATATAAATAAGAAATAGGTTTGATGAGTCATGGAAAATGAATGAAGATGATATGTAACACTACATTATCCCCCCAACCAAGATAAAATTTTGAACGCAGAGAGAAAATTTTGAGGTTATGGAACATATACTTCCCCATTCGAACCAATCATCAACCTAACAGAACATCGTCATCCACCCATTCATACATCTCTCAATTCACAACATTCAAATTCACACAAACATATACTCGCCTAACAAAAGTATGGGTTTGGGCTCACGACTACTTAAGATCCAATGGCCCAAACTCAAAGAAGAAATGTCCCTAGTGACCCGAAAGCTTATTTTTAGGGTGTCGGTCAACTGCACCACATACTGAAAACCCAATAAAAAAATAAAAGAAAATAAAACAATTTAGACATTACATGACCTTATGAGCTTATTTTAGGAGTCGGCCCACTGCTCCAATAATATAGGTACCCTAACCCTAACCTAACCATAAACAAAAAAAAGAAAGATCGTAAAAAAAGAACCAAAAGAAAACGCAAGTTTGAAGTGAATGAAATGAAATGAGGCGGAACAAAAACAAAAGAAAGTATATAAAAAAAAACATTTACAAAGTAAAAGAAAGAAAAATTAAAAATTAAAATTGAAGCCAAAGTTAACAATGAAATATAGGTAAAAAATGTTTTTAAATTACACTCTCAAGAATAAAGAATAAAAAAGTAAACAAAATAAATTCAAAATTCAATTCCATTAAAAAAAAACTCCATTAAAATTCACATAACAAAAAAAAACACCTAACATTACTTAACATTTTAACATACTATCTTGCCCTAGTTCCATTCTCATCTTCCAGAATGAATACTAGAGGCGACAGTTTCTCAACAATTTTAGATTTTAAAAATTTAGGGCATAATTTTGCTGAAAAATAAGCACCAGCATTGCTTAGTGCAAAGTTTTTCCGCCACACAATGTCACCGACATTATATTCGTAATTAGCTCGACGACTGTTATAATATCTTGAGTTCTTAGCATGTGCCATATACAAGTTATATTCGACCTTATCGAAAATATTCGCTAATAAGCCAACGATAATACCATAGATATATCTCATCTAAATTATCACAATTTGTGTACAGACTTCCACATGATACAAACGTGCGACCCAAAAACTAATTGGTCATCCCAAGTTCTGTGGTCCTCACCAACTATAGGAGCTAACACAAAAATTATCGTTCTGGAGGAAAAAAGCACCAGAAACGGAATGAAAATGAAAATTTGTCTGACTTGGAGAGTTCTGAATTTACGAAAGTAAAAATGTTGTAAAAATAATGTTTTGAAAAAGATATAATAATAAAACCCTTTAAAAACCCCTAATATAATATATAAACGGTCTGAGGCTTATTTTAAGAGTCCCGAATCCCGCTCTAACAGGATCAGTGAGTTGACTGGACAGGACCGAGAGCCAACTTACACCATCACCCGGCGCCAATTGTAACGTTACGGAGGTCCCCCGGCTAGCTCTACCTATGGACCTCCGCACGTACAGTACCTTTCTGGGAGAGAGAGAGGGACTGGGAAGCTGTAATAAAATGATGTTAATTTGGTGATACTTTTAATACAGTATATAAAACAGTGCTGCTGAGGAAAAGATCTTCCGGGTAATGAAAATTGTCGATAGAGGGAAATGAGAACGTATACTTTGTCGATAGGCTTCTTCTGCCTGTCGAAGAGGGTAAATGAGAACGTAGTACTTTGTCCTTGTCGATAGGCTTCTTCTGCCTGTCGAAGAGGGTAAATGAGAACGTAGAACTTTGTCCTGGGTTTGTCCTTCTCCCAAGAAGCTGGAAGTTTGTCCTGGGTTTGTCCTTCTCCCAATCCAGGGGACGTTCAACGGCGGTGAGTGGGCCTTTGTTCGGGCCACCAACTTGTGATACCTCACAACAACGGAGCCACAAAAATAATATGGTTTTCCACCTTTAACAAATCGTGAGAGCACCTTTCTCTCTCCAAGCTCAAGTTCAAGTCCTGGTTTTCCTCTTTTTTCCGTTCTCTGTCAGTTTATCCAATTTTGAATTCTGTTTTCTTTTTCAAGGCAATAAAAGTAGGTCCATTAGATATAAATAAGAAATAGGTTTGATGAGTCATGGAAAATGAATGAAGATGATATGTAACACTACAAGTTGTTCAGTAAAAAAGGCACATGCCCGATAAAAAAAAATTGTAGTCATTTGAAGTGCTAGACAAAAAATTTAAATTTCCTAGTTTAAGTTAAAAATTGTATATTAAAAAAAAGCCTTTTCGAAGCTCATTCTAGTTACTTTATCCGGTCATTACTCTTACCGGCCGAAAAATACCAGCTATATCTGAAACCTTTACATAATTGAAACCCTAATGACAGCCGTAGAATCGTCCAGTGCCATTGACGTAGTTTCTAGCTACTTACTGTGTTCGAAGGGCATGCATTTGCACGTTGTGAGGTATTACCATATTATCATTAACTATTATTACGGTTAATCTTTACATATGTACTGCAGCCGTAGGTAGGTCTTTTATTAGATATCCAATTATCTATTCATATAATAAAAATCATAGAAACCAACAAATCTGTACATGGAAGATATTCGAAAAAAAATCAATCGATTTAAAATAAGTAACTAAACATACTATTATATAACTTAAAAACCACTGACGGGATTTTGATGGCGTTTCCACGAATATATTTAATTGAATCTTGATTCTAATAAGGGCTATTAAAATTTTGAAAAAATTACCTTTGGGGTTAAATGGGGATAAAGTTAGTATGGAAAAAGTTTCTCCTATAAGATTATCCTCCTAAAAAGGCTTTAGATCAGCGTTAAACTTTAGTCCACGCGAACGAAGTCCCGGGCAACAGCTAGTGATATAATAAAACGAATGAGATTACTTTATGAGACTTAATATATCTGATGTCTCGGGGTGATGAGCACAAAGCAGTGCTATAATAATAATAATAAATTCATTTATTTCAGGCAATAATAAAAAACACAGTAATCATATCAGAGGTCCATATCACAAATACCTTAAAGACTAAGATATATATAAAATTTACAAAATACTAATCACTGTTATTGAGCACGTAATACCGTCGCGCCGCTCTAGAGACTGGTGGTGTCTCGTAGCCTGCCTCTGAATTTTCTGTACAGTACACCCTTAGGCCAAAAGCCCTCCTTAGTGAAGGTTCCAAGGTCGTGTGTAGGAACTCGCACAGCAAACGATTTGAAATTGACGTTGTGGCGGGACTAGTGATGTTCATTTACAAAAAATATCGATATTTTTTCCGATATAATATATCTCTCGTCTCGTGCGCCACGGAACGCGGACGCGCCCATATCGTACTCGTATATCGGTGACTCATTTGTGTGGACAATGACGTCCGCAAGTACTGTGAAATGTGCGAACTGTAACGTCGTTATAAACGAGTTATTGGCTTTTATGCGAAATGTGATCGATTTCATGGACGAAGAAAGCATACACCAGCTATGTACTACTTCTTTCTCTGATGAAGAAATTGTGAAGGCTAAATCGTTATTATTTGAGTCGATTCCGTGTTCAAAAAAGATGCCATTGCGTCGAAAACAAGGAAAGAAAAAGATGTCGAGGGATTTGGACGATATTATCAGCTTGCTTATGTTATCGATTCTATAATTCGTTCCATCCCTAGTTAAAAATAACGGGCAACACTGCAGGTGACAGCACTAGACACAATCATGGCGGGCCTCTCGATGTAAAAATGAGTTGGTAATATGAGAATCATTGTATATTCGAGGAATTAGAGTTTGTTGTTAAACCATGATACAATATTTTAATGACCACCCTAACCCTGCATTCATCAAGTTAAAAGATCAGAAGTGCAAAACTTCGCCCACGCGAGAAAGGTAAAATCAACGAAAACCGGTAAGTGATTTGAAATTGTTCAATTTAACATCATAACTTAACATACAATGAGGTAAACGAATAAAATTTATCAGAAAATAACTAAGAACTTGATAATAAGTGTATGTATTCCCATTTACCTACTACACGGAAGCATGGCCTGACTATAGGTATGTACTTCCTCTCTTACCGACCAATGCTGCTGGATGATTTGTGCTCCGCATGGAGCGAGATTGACATAAGATGATGGGACCATCACACTTACCACAGGACATTGTTTCTTTGATTCAAACCCAGTATTTAGGTACTGACTACGAAGGACTAAGAAGACATCTTCGGACAAACCTGTAAGTCTTTTTTTTTTAATGGGTATGTAAGTGCGATTGAATAGAAAATACTTGATCTAATTTTGTTGGTCTATAGGAACTCCTGCTTTGGTGTCTGTTATGGTTTGCTTGATTTCATGTTCTACTAAACAATTTGTTATTATATACCTACTTATAAACTGGTACTCTGCCTTGCATGACTGTATGTTTAATCATATTGCTGTGGGAGCATGGTGGTACATGGTGATGTATTTGAATGTGCCAGAATTAGGTCAAAGTCAGTTGTGCTGAGAATGAAAAATTATGTTCAGTATGGTGAAACTATTGCTACAAACACAATGATTTTGCAGCGATGAATTAATATATCTAGTAACACTTAACTGATACAAACCTGAGTAAAAGGATATGACTGAAAACTTGAAATATACATACCTAATAGTAAAGTCTTACATACATGTCTACAGAAAGGTATGCTGTACATTTATGCAACGGCTTTTTAATTTTATTTAGATACAAATTTGGAATATATACAGCTAATCAAGATGGATTTAGTGCTTCCTACCTAAACATACCATCATAACTGAAAAGTTAGCTAATCAATTATAAAAATAGAAAAGTTCTATGACTCACTTTAATTAAAATATATAATAACAAGTTGAATAACATGTTTT
The DNA here is from genome assembly GCA_951640565.1 of Petrophora chlorosata. NCBI lineage: Eukaryota > Metazoa > Arthropoda > Insecta > Lepidoptera > Geometridae > Petrophora > Petrophora chlorosata. The sequence continues at coordinate 8,778,417 of OX621209.1, forward strand.
GGCACAGTTTTAATTAACTGAATTATATATCTACATTGTAAAATAAAGCAGCATTATCCAAAACTGTACCAGGTACCTATTTCAACTCATAATTATTACTACCTTGATTTATGAGTAAATTCATGTCAAGTATTAGGTACTTAATACTTATACAAGTTCTGAATGACGGAGGTGTCAATATCATGAAAGTAAGTACCTAGCAATTAAATGGAAATCTGTCAAAACACCATACTCTCTCTAATGGATGACCTGTGGGTGGTAAGAATCTAACAGTAATAGGTACTCTTACTATTTAGGGTAAAATACCCAAATCTTGGTCACTTATTATGTTGGCTAGGTACGTTGTTATGTAAAATGTGGAAGCAGATTTTGTGTCAAGTGATCTATCATTAGAGACATACAATGTCCATTTTATTTCTATTATTATTACCTAAATTATAAATTTCTAAATAGTGAGGACCTACTTTTAATTGTATTTTAGTTGCAAGTCCCCTGCGGTGCAAGTGTAGTTGTCTTATCGTTTAACAGTAGAGTGGAGGAACAACAGTCTACACTGGTCCCAGGTTGGTATAAGACATGGTTGGACTTGTTATTCTTTGCTATGGTGTACAATAAAGCATTTGTGTATTGTATTTTTGTATGGTATAATTTTATTAAAGTGCTAAAACATTGATAAAGACAACATATGCCTATGAAACCTCTGCTGAAACTTAAGCTTTTCTTAGAAGCATTTTACAGTTTTTATCTAGGCAATATGAATCTGATGACAAATGACAAAATTAACTGATCTGATGACAAAATTAACTAGTATTCACATTTTTCATGAATATTGAATTTAGAAGTTGTATTTCCTGAGTATAGGAAGTAAAATGACTAGTAAAATACCCAGGCCACCCATGTTACAATGAAAATGTCCATTTAGAGAATGTGGATATCAAATGAAAATGATATCTATTGCAATTATTTTAATTAAGTTAATATACAACTACATCATTTTCTATTAAGGAGTTGAAAGCTGGTGTCTTGTGGATAACAATTAAAAGGTTATAGCTTTGATTGGGTTGTTGAGTTATTGAAACTAACGCATTTAATGAATTTCATTAAGGCTATGTGTGTGCTATTGCTACCCTATTGAGGAGGTTAATATACAACTACATCATTTTCTATTAAGGAGTTGAAAGCTTGTGTCTTATGGATAACAATTAAATGTTAAGGTTATAGCTTTGATTGGGTTGTTGAGTTATTGAAACTAACGCATTTAATGAATTTTATTAAGGCTATGTGTGTGCTATTGCTACCCTATTAAGGAGTTTAATATACAACTACATCATTTTCTATTAAGGAGTTGAAAGCTTGTGTCTTGTGGATAACAATTTAATGTTAAGGTTATAGCTTTGATTGGGTTGTTGAGTTATTGAAACTAACGCATTTAATAAATTTTATTAAGGCTATGTGTGTGCTATTGCTACCCTATTAAGGAGTTTAATATACAACTACATCATTTTCTATTAAGGAGTTGAAAGCTTGTGTCTTGTGGATAACAATTAAATGCTAAGGTTGTAGCTTTGATTGGGTTGTTGAGTTATTGAAACTAACGCATTTAATGCATTTCATGCATTTCATTAAGGCTATATGTGGCTATTGCTGCCCTATTAAGGCGACGTCTGACGACAGCTTGTAGTCGTGTGGATGACAATTAAAGGTTATCGTTATAGCCTTAATTGTTTATGTTTGTTAGAATATTGAAACTAACACATTTAATCGATTTTGTTAAGGCTATATAATTAATTATGTGAAGTCTATAAAAGTGCTATTGCTATTATATTAAGGCGTGTTAATGAAGTTATTATCTCAGCTAAAGTACAAACACGTTCTAATTACGATATGGTTTTCAGATATAACGAACGTTGTCCTCAGTTTCCCTTTTCCTTGCTGTTTCCCATCCCTTCTGGCTCCATCTCTAACGAGGCACGACAATGCCATCTTCTAGAAAAGGTCGGAGATGAAAGCATCATGATAGTTTTCCCAGATCCAGTAGTAACGATGAGTGATCGAACACCACCGCCTAAGCGCAAAAGCCGTTCACATAGGCGCAGACATGAAGGAAAATTAAAAAAAAAACGTAGAAGTTCGACTTTAATTTAAGTGGTAGTTGTCATACCTCACCAGACCGCCGTTGTAAATTGAAAAGTCAATCTCGTAAAGAGAATAGCATGAACGATACTGTATTGGAAAAATTAGTCGAAATCTTGGGCAGACGCAATGGAACCGGGGCTCCTGGTTCTTCTAGATCAGGTATACAAGGATCTCAAAATACCGTTGATGGGTCACAGAATGTTATACCTGGGTTTAATCCGGATGCCAAGCCGCAAACTATGAAACACTGGCTAGCTAAGGTCGACGTATCAGCACAAGTATTTGGATGGACGGAGCAACAAGCTATATGTTATGCACTACCTAAGCTCGAAGGATTGGCAAAGAAAGGCTATTGCTTGAGTCACGGTATATTCGACTTCAACGTGAGGATTAATATTCAGGGCGCTGACTTGAAGACACCAGAAGAGGTGCTTAGGTACATTCGAAACATATCGGTCTTGACTCAATTAAATGATCAGTCCAGAAAACCTATAATGAGAACCGTGGAGAGTAGTAACCCGAGTTATACTAAAATGCTGCCAGAATCACAACAACAGGAATCACTCAAAATTGCCCGACAATGCTACAATTGAAAAAAAAATGGGACATAGTTATCGACTGCCCAAAACCGGTAATCAGATGCAAGAAATGTAGTCGAGTTGGTCATTTAGAACAGGAATGTAGGAATCTTAATAGAAGCGTCCCTGGAAACGAACTACGCCTAGCGTTAATGTCCAATATAACCAAGAATGTACGGAATATTACACAAAGCCAGTAAAGTGTGGATAAATATTACAAACAAGGAATGATTAACAACCGAACAATAAACGCATTTATTGATTTTGGAAGTCAGTGCATCTTGCCGAGGGAGGACATCGGGAAGATTTTTAAGAAGACAAGTCGGTTTACGCTGGGTTGTACCTAAAGATGCTAGATGGCAAATATGTGAGCAGTGCCACGACGATACTGGACATTTTTCGTTAAACAAAACTTTGGAAAATGTTATAAGAGATTATTGGTTCCCGAAAATGTTTCAGTTGACAAGAGATGTAAAGTCAAAGTGTATAAAGTTGGTGATCTAATAATCATGGTACAGAAGAGTACTAGGACCCCCTGTGAAAGTAACAAACTCGTTCTAGCGTTCAACGGCTTGTACAAGATCACTGCAGTATTTGATCATGACAGGTACGAGGTAAGCAGTGTGGGGGCTATTCGAAGAGAAAATAATCGGGCGTATTTCCGATAGACAAAATTAAACCGTGGATCAGATTTGACGAATCTGGATCTGAGAGCACATATGACAGCGATTGAGTTGAGTAACTTCTAACTAATCTATCCTACGTAATCCCTACCAAACCTACCCCCATTTGTCAGACCTTACCCTTTTCCAAACTGAGGATAACCAGAGGAGGATCGTAACACCCGGTGCGTGTAAGCGATGAATGGATCTAACCCCAGACAAGACTGAATCCAAGTGAGAAGAGACCAGATGTTGCCACAAGATACCCCCAGTTGCTCTCTGTGTGAGCTATCAGCCCTCGGTGTGGGCCAGTTGCTCTCGGTGTGAGCTGTCAGCCCTCGGTGTGGGCCAGTTGCTCTCGGTGTGAGCTATCAGCCCTCGGTGTGGGCCAGTTGCTCTCGGTGTGAGCTATCAGCCCTCGGTGTGGGCCAGTTGCTCTCGGTGTGAGCTATCAGCCCTCGGTGTGGGCCAGTTGCTCTCGGTGTGAGCTATTAGCCCTCGGTGTGGGCCAGTTGCTCTCGGTGTGAGCTATCAGCCCTCGGTGTGGGCCAGTTGCTCTCGGTGTGAGCTATTTGCCCTCGGTGTGGGCCAGTTGCTCTCGGTGTGAGCTATCAGCCCTCGGTGTGGGCCAGTTGCTCTCGGTGTGAGCTATTGGCCCTCGGTGTGGGCCAGTTGCTCTCGGTGTGAGCTATCAGCCCTTGGTGTGGGCTAGTTGCTCTCGGTGTGAGCTACCGCCCTCGGTGTGAGCTACCAGCCCTCAGTGTGGGCCAGCTGCTCTCGGTGTGAGCTACCCGCCCTCGGTGTGGGCCTGTGGCTCTCAATACGAGCTATTTACCCATGTGAGCAGCCTACGTGGACCTAGGAGCCCGGGGCGAGTAATCGCCTACGGCTACAACCGCATGTTCTGCGGCCACGCACTGGAGTGCGTACTGGCAGTACCAGAAAATGAAGTAACAGTGTGATTTGAAAGTGAAAAATAATGGCCTGTATTGTGTTGTGCAGTGATTAATAAAAGTGAATTCAGTCTCTCATTCAGTTTTTAGTTCAGGAATTGATGAACATAATTCTACGGACACTTAAGATTCATTTCAATAAGCTAATTCTCGTCTTACAGAAATAACTATCATACTATTATGCAAAATGTCTAATAATAAGATAATATCACATATACTAATTTATTGACCGGGAATGAGGACATTCTTTGTGTTTAGATGGCCGAAACGGAGATAAATTAAAAAAAAGCATTGTCATAATAGAACGTAAACTTTATACGTGGTATTCTAATTGTAATCTCAATTAACAAGCTGTAGGTGCAGCATGGATTTTTTATGGTATTGTGTAATGATCATATTCTTTCGAATACTCCTTGTAGCTTTATGCCAATTAACGAATGTATATCTAAAATGTTGGAAATAAAAGATTAAAACTAAGATTGGTAGACTAAATAATATGTGATCATATTTTTTTTTGTGAATTAGGTGATAAAATAAAAGCATTATAATGTTGCTGATATATCTTTGAATTAATGTCTACATAGTATCACATTTAATAAAGAAATGGTCTCGTTAAAAGTAAAAGTGGTGACTAAGATTTATGAACCAATAATGGGATCATCATTTATAAGTACCTAAGTTAATAATATAATCATATGTGTAAAATAATATTTAGTTAATTAGCAATAATAACGATGGTTGTGTCTGGGACAGACACTGATGTCAGGATCGCCGACTGTTATCGATTCTATAATTCGTTCCATCCCTAGTTAAAAATAACGGGCAACACTGCAGGTGACAGCACTAGACACAATCATGGCGGGCCTCTCGATGTAAAAATGAGTTGGTAATATGAGAATCATTGTATATTCGAGGAATTAGAGTTTGTTGTTAAACCATGATACAATATTTTAATGACCACCCTAACCCTGCATTCATCAAGTTAAAACTTAAAACTGCTGATCCTGAACATTTCCCGGTTTTTGTGGCTCAGGATCTACATAAGCTACCGCCGGTTACTTTTGACCATGTTGATGTGACGCGGCTATTAAGGGATATCTTGTGCCTAAAAAATCAACTATGTGTGCTGGAAGATAAAGCAGTAACGTCAGAAGAGTTTAATTTACTCAAAAAAGACGTTGAGTGTATGAAGAATGCATCTCTGGTTGGCGGGTTCTCGTCGAACGTAAACATAAACAATAGACGAGGGGCCTGCGTACAAAACAGCTTTATGCTTGATAGTGGACCCGTTGGTCTTCATTATGAACCACAGTATGTTTCTATAAAATCCCCACAGTTGTCAGCTGTTATGAAGGACAACGGGGTCAACGGCCGGTCTACATTTGAAAGACATTCGTCGCCTAGAGGAAGCGACAAAAATGAGTCTATCTCTTTTACTCGCATGCAAAACAAAGCGATGGATGCAACCCGACACGTGGAGGCGCAGGCGCAGTGTGCGGTGGTTTCGAACGGTGCTAATGAGAGCGGAGATCGATGCAGCGACAGCGCAGGAGTGAGCGGGACGGAGCAACATTCGGAGCGGGTGGAGGCCTCGGCGTGTACCGCGGTTTCGCAAGGACCGGTTGCATCGCTGCATGCGAGCGGCGCGTGCGCTCCGGACGGGCCTAATTACACTACTAGCAGTTTACGATCGTCGAATTTAAAATCGGCAGTGAAGTCAAACTCGATCGCTCCTCAGCCGGGTGTGAGCGGTAGGGCATCAAGCCCGCCTATGAGTGAGAAACGTGAACAAATAGTAGGGGACGGTAACTCGGAATGGAAACTTGTGAGACATAAATCTTCTAAGCCTTATAAACTTGTCGGTCAGAGAGGTTGTGCTTCTACCGAGCCTGATGTGAAATTCAGAGCGGCCGATGTTAAAGTGCCGCTTTTTATTTCGAACGTTAGTAAAGAAACGAGCGAAAATGATATTATTAGTTATATAAAAGGTAAAACCAACGAGATTGTTTCTCTTAAAAAGATAAACATGAGTCACATAAAAAAGTATAATGCCTATAAATTGTATGTTTCAAAAAGTAAGTTAGACTTATTTTTAAAGGATCAATTTTGGCCTAATGGAATAACTTTTAGGCGTTTTGTGCAATTCATGTACAAAACAAAACAGCAACATGTTATAGTTAGTTGATTAATTGTTTATGGATTTAAACACTAAGCAATATTTTACATTCATGAGCTTTAATTGTAAAGCGGTCAAGCGTTCTATCGAGAGTGTAAGGGATCTCTGCAAACTGTCTGATCTGGTTGCACTCCAGGAGACATGGCTGCTTCCCCATGACTTACCACTACTAGGGACTATCTCTGATAACTTTGAATATACAGGTAAGTCTGCTGTAGATACGTCTGCGGGCCTATTAACAGGAAGACCTTACGGGGGAGTAGCCATCCTCTGGAGAAAGGGTGTTTTCGGGAGTGTAACTGTTTTAGAGTGTAATAGCGTTCGCTTGACAGCTATTAGAGCAACCATTGGCCGGCGGTCTTTAATTGTATTTTCTGTGTACATGCCGACCGATTCACCTGAAAACTTGCCTATTCTAGCCGAGGTGCTGGGCGAAATAAGTGCAATAGTTGCTAGCGAAGATGTTGAGAGTGTATATATCTTAGGTGATTTTAACGCACACCCACACGAATTATTTTATAATGAATTGACAGGCTTTTGTGCGGATCAGTCTTGGACCTGCGCGGACGTAGAAAAACTAGGCTTACTATCTAACACCTACACCTATGTAAGCGACGCTCATGGGTGCAAGCGATGGTTGGATCACTGTGTAGTATCATTGTCAGCTTGGCAAACTGTTGCCGAGGTGGGTGTTATAGAGGATGTTTTTACATCAGATCATCTGCCTCTATTTATCAAATGTGACCTAAATGTCGTAAGGGCTAAACTGGTGAACTGCGGCTTGCAGCGTAGCTCAGTTATATGGGGCGAGAGAAACGATACTCAAATTGACCGGTACCGTGAGTTATGTAACAAGAGGTTTCGCGATATTGACTTCCCCTCTGAGTTCTCTGATTGCAGCCGTGGGTCTTGCAGTTCTGACGAACATAAACTTGTGCTGGATCGATTATACGCCAACATTGTGGATATCTTGTGTGACGCGGCTGCTGAGACCAGCGGCAAGCGCTGTAAAAACCGGAACAAGAGTAAGCATTTATGTGGCTGGAATAGGCACGTTCGCGAAGCGCATCGGGTGGCCAGGCTTAAGTTCAACACGTGGGTATTATGTAACCGACCAACAAAAGGAATAATATACAGTGAAATGTATGAGTCACGCAAAATTTTCAAAAGTAGATTAAAGTGGTGCCAAAACCATCAAGATCAACTGAAAATGGATATTTTGGCACAACATCGATCGGCTAAAAACTTTTGTAAATTCTGGAAGGCTACGGGAAAGCATGAGATTAGGCCTGGTCTCCCGGTGAGCGTTGGTGATAAAAGTGAGCCCGTGGATGTAGCTAATATGTTCATGGAACATTTTAAAGTGCATTCCCCGCTGGGCTCATCAGCCGCGTCGATTGACACTGAATCTGGAAGTCGAGAAGAGGAACCGCTGGTACTTTTCACTGCTAGCCAGGTAAGGACAGTTTTGAGAAGGATGACCGGCGGCAAATCTCCTGGACATGACGGGCTTAGTGTTGAGCACTTGAGGCACGCGGGGGTTCACTTGCCGGGGGTCCTGGCCATGTTTTTCTCAATGTGCATGACTCACTCTTATTTACCACATGATTTAATGAAGACCATCGTCGTGCCCATTGTGAAGAACAGGACCGGGGATATCTCAGACAAGGGGAACTACCGGCCTATATCATTAGCAACAACGATTGCCAAGATATTGGACAGTATGCTTGATTCTTATTTAGAAAAATATTTAGATCTACATGACGCTCAGTTCGGGTTTCGGCCCGGACTTTCGACTGAAAGCGCAATTGTTAGTCTCAAGCATACTGTTCAATATTATACTGATCGCAGGACACCGGTGTACGCCTGTTTCCTCGACCTCTCCAAAGCATTTGACCTTGTGTCATATGATGTGCTCTGGAGTAAGTTGAGAGACAGGGGTTTACCGGTGGAAGTGTTAAATGTTTTTAAATATTGGTATGCTCACCAAACCAATTTTGTAAGGTGGGCTAATACTCTCTCTGAAGCATATAGGTTGGAGAGCGGGGTGAGGCAGGGGGGGTTGACGTCTCCCAAGCTCTTTAACTTATATGTAAACGACCTCATCGTCGGGCTGAGCAGCATGCGCGTTGGTTGTCGTATAGATGGTGTAAGCATTAATAATATAAGCTACGCTGACGATATGGTGCTGCTGAGCCCGACGGTGGGGGGTCTCAGGGAGCTATTAAAAGTGTGTGAGGCCTATGTAGGGGCGCATGGCCTCTTATACAATGTTAAGAAAAGTGAATACATGGTCTTTAAGGCCGCCGGTAAATGCCCCGATATATTACACAACTTTACCCTAAATGGCTTGAACATTAACCGAGTTACGAAATTTAAATATCTGGGGCATTACATTACCGACGACCTTAGGGACGATGTAGACATTGAGAGGGAGCGTAGGGCTCTGGCGGTCAGAGGTAACATGCTGACCCGCAGATTTTCCCGTTGTAATAAAGAAGTCAAAGTGACGCTTTTTAAAGCGTACTGTCAAAGCTTTTACACGGGAAGTCTGTGGGTCAGTCACACCAAGAGGTCGCTAGACACCCTACGCGTCCAATACAATAACATCTTTAGGATGATGTTGGGGCTGCCCCGTTTCTGTAGTGCATCAGGGATGTTTGCGCAATTTCGCACTGATGGCTATCACGCCATCATCCGCAAGAAAACTGCATCCCTGATCCACAGAATTCGGGGCAGTACCAATAGCATCCTAAAGACGGTAGCAGATAGGTTCACCTCGCCGCTCTGGAAGTGTCTAGTTCGGCGGGGTTTACCTATATTTGTGTAATGATAATTATTTTTTACTTATTTTCAAACCTTTTAATTTAATTTGATTTATAATTTTAATTTGATTTTTAATTATTGATTTTAAATTGTGATTTTGATTTTGATTTATAATTTTTGATTTTAAGTTTTAATTTTAATATTTTATTGTAATTTATAACTATGGATGTGTATTATCTGAAATAAACAATTTTTTTTTTTTTTTTTTTTTTTTTTTTATTTTTATTTATTTTTTATTTATTATATCGAAATATTGTATCGATGTTTAACGATATATCAGTCAAAAACATCGATACTTTCGATATATCGTATTGTAGAACGGAAAAGACTATTAGGAGTAAATAAGTCAGCCCACCAAGGTTAAAAATCAATCAACTTATCATATATATAACCAGCCATCATATTCCAATCCACCATAGATAATACAATATTTTTTAATATTTTTACTGGCCCGGATACGATGTCCTTTAAGCCATGATAATACAATAATCAAAGTAGATCTGCAACTCGACCATGGTTCAAGCGGGGTGATACAAGCACAGTGCTGCCTTCTTGAGAGTATTTCGTGAATTCGAATCGGGTTGGCGAACTTGGACAACAAACTAGATAGATTGGATATTTTTTGTAGTTGAGTTTTTATTGAAAATTAACGATATGTGTAGCTGAAGTATACGTTTTGAACATGTTTGAAATGAATTAATTAATGATGAGTTTTCCTAAACATTCTAATTTCGTACGATATTTCATATATAAAATATATCGATATTATATATTGACTTCAATGATTTGATAATATTGAATTGATTCGATATATCAAATAAATATATCGATATTTTATCACATATCGATTCATATCGAGCACCCCTAGGCGGGACTGTAAGGGCACCACCCTCAACGTCAGTTTCGTCTACACTGAGATGAACTGCACCAGGTCTTGTTCCGTAGAGGTGTAGTGCAGCCGCGACACGAACAATGTCATCGGGGCGCAGCAGATGCTTAACGCATCAGTACTTTTATGGTATTAAAAGTTCTGGACGGCACTGCAATTGTTATGGGCACGCGTGGCGCTTACTATCAAACGACTTGCTCGTCTCATTATTCAATTCCATAAAATAAAAATAAAAAAACAATTGACGGAAAATAATACTTTTTAATCATGTTACCCCCAATAACATGTTAATGATGTTTCGTCCCAATAACAAACAAATGACATTTGGAGACAACAACATTTAAATGACAATATACACGAGGATATTTAAGGATTTCGTCCATCACAGAGATATGGCAAAAGCAAGCCTATAGACTTTGTTCATTACATAGATATGATAAAAATAGGTAATCTTATTGATTTTGTTAATGACCCCATATCACATTAATCCTACTTAATATTATAAACGCGAAAGTTTGTAAGACTGTATTTATTTATTTATTTATATTTATTATTAGATGATCAACAGCTTATACAAGAGATTCAGTTACAATCTTAAGTAATCATAATAGAGGCTAATGAAAGATCATCCTAATTATTACAACTATTATGCATTTTGCGCTCTCTAGCAGAGGATTCAAGTATGTATACAGGGTGTATATTCTTGAGTCTATGTAAGGGTGTGTGTGTGTGTGAGGGTGCGCGTATGCATGTAAAGTTGACTGTGTATAGAAGTTTGGTTATTTGTCTTGGAGAGTTTTGAAGACTTGGTATTTGAAAGAGGTTTTTAGACAGGTATAGGGGTCAATATCCATGAATAAATGATTGTACGTTTTTGATATGTATGGATGTGATTCTTGGATGTTACTCTTTCACGCAAAAACTATAGAACCGATTTTGATGAAATTTTGTATGTAGTTACTTTAGGACTTGGAATAGCACATAAGCTTTTTATCCCGGTAAACCGCGGGTGAAACCGCGGGGCGCAGCTAGTATATAATATGTAAAAAATTAATAAACCAGTACTTAGTTATTTACGAGTGTGCTCATTTATAAACTTGGTCCATCTCAAAAATATGACGAATCATTATAGGTATTCAGATTATGATAGATAAATACTGCATAATATATTATCTATATCTATGTATATTATATTTATACATATATTTATAATTTAATCTGCATTTGTTTCGAAAAACCACCGTCCTTCCTAACTATATTAGTCCTTTCTGATCAAAGGTGGAAGAGATCGCTTCGAGCGATAAGACCGCCTATTGTTATGCTGATTACTGTGAACTGTACTTGTTTTTCGTGTATCTATTTTAAGGATTTTAACAATAAAGTGTTTATCTATCTATATATAGTGAATTGGCGCATGTAAACTACGTATTGGATGTTGTTTCGAAATGGTTCTCTGCGAACAATTTGTTACTAAACGCGAAAAAGACGACATGTTTAAAGTTCTCTTTGCCTAATGTTACACATGTAGAGCCAAACGTAATGATTAATAGTAATAACCTAAATCCAGACAAAGCGACGTTATTCCTAGGTATAGGCATAGACTCTAAGTTGCAGTGGGGTCCTCATATTGATGCTCTATCTGGAAAACTTAGTTCTGCTGCATATGCGGTACGTAAAATTAGGCAATTAACGGATATAGCGACGGCTCGGTTAGTTTACTTTGCATACTTCCACAGCATAATGTCATATGGCATTTTGCTGTGGGGTTCTGCTGCGGATATAGATACTATTTTTGTATTACAAAAGCGTACGGTTCGCGCGATTTACGAGTTGGGTCCACGTGACTCGTTAAGGGATTTTTTTAAGCAAATTAATATATTAACTTTACCTTCTTTATATATTTATGAAAATATATCGCATCTCTTGTTTTACATTCTGTTAATTCTAATTTATACGTAATTGTGCTGAAATAAGACATCCCCGCAGAGTTTCTTGGTGCTATCTTCTCTAGCGGGCGTATTTCCGAAGCACTGGTAGAGTCAGTTTTCGCATTTCTTTTCAGCACTCAGACTTCAATTTGAGTATAGGAAAGAAATGGGTAAACATACTTACCTTTTTTTCAAAGTCATGTTACAATTTTTAACATTTTTTATTTGTATCATGTGTTTATAACCTTTAAAAGTGCACTTTTGTGCCTATTTAATAAATTATATTTGACTCTGACTTTGACTTAATAATGCACGTTCGCAAAAACTTCCAAAAATTCTAAGTAAATAGTGACCATCATAACATAAACACTAGAAATAAGGATAGGATTGTTGTACCTAGGTATAGACTGACTAAAACGAATAAGTCCTTTATGGGCAACTGCGTACGTTTTTATAATAAAATTCCAAAGTGTATAACGGAGTTCACAGAAAGTAAATTCAAATTATTCGTTAAGAATGTTCTAATGAGAAAAGCATACTACACTGTTCATAATTACATAGAAGACAAAGATGCTTGGAACATTCCACTTCTGCAAAGTAACCAACTGGTACATAAGAAACATAAAATTGTAAACCCCAAAAAATTGTAATAAAATCTCTAAAAAAATATGCCCCTCTGTTTCTTACCGTATCTTCTGAGTAGTGGTTCTTTTTCCGATACGGTGGTAGTCATTATTATAATTTGACGTTCATAAGTGCGTCTGTGATGCCAAAATGATTAAAGAGATTGTGATTTGATTTGATTTGTGAAAATGAAATAAATAATTATAATAAGAAAGTGATTGAATGATTGATAAACTCTTTATTGGACCTAATACTTACATGTATAATACATATTATTACATTTATTACGAGTTTACTTTAATTTCCATGGCGGGCGTTATAAGCACCATTATCATAAATTATCTGATCATTCTTAAACAAAGTGCTAAATAATAAATTATTTAACGAAATTTGGTTTCGATAAATGTTTGTACTAGCTTTGTGAATCCTACTACTAGCTTTGTCCTATTCTCTCTCCATACTGAGCACCATCTCCTTAATCTTCCTCCTGTTTAGTTTGGTAGATGCCGTGGTAGGAAGCTGGACCACGAACGCCACACCTCCTCTGAGATGCTTTGTTTCCGTTAGAGATTCTGGAACAGGGGTTTAAAATTGTGTATTTAGGTAGATTAAGCGTGAAAAGATATTGTATTGAAATATAAAATTGAAAAAAATAACTTCAAATAAGAAATCTTACGTTTGACCAAGTCCTTAATCTCCTGTGCGGTGACGTTGTGGCCATTTTTCCTCACGACACAAGCCACCGCCAAATCTCCGAACTCTTGGTCCGGGATTCCCGTCACCGCCACGTTTAGAACCCCTGTATGCTGAATGCTCTCCACTGGAGATATCTAAAATAAAATAAGTTCACTTATTTACGTCCATCTGGGCCAAACACATACTATGTAAAAAAGAATTCTAAAAAGTACGGATCTATGATAATATCATGTAGCAATACGCCTATAAGAATTTATATCTTTACAACTTTTTGTGTGTATGATGCAATTTTTTTACTTCGAAATAATGAATTCCCCGAAACTTTGCTCTCACCTGATAGTTCCTATATTTCAACAGCGATTTTATCCTTTCCACTAACTTCAATGGAAAGTACTTAATTCATCTATCATGACATTCGTGTATTATGAAATCTTGCTGTATTAGCCCCGTTGTAAATGCTATCACGGGTTGACTGAAAAAATCAAGTGTTTTGTCCTAGTCGCAGATTGGTCTATTTTTTTACGTTACGCAAAAGACTAGACCGATCTGCAAGCAAGTTCGGTCAAGAAATTGTTGGTATTTTACTCTATATTGAAAAGCGCCTATAGGTTTTCCACAGGCATGAGGTGGTGACGAGAAACCGTGGTTAAAAGCCGAGCAGGTCAGTTCGCTCATGCCGTAGGTACTGGTCACTTCAGTTGCTGGTGTCAACGTCTGTAACAAATTGTGTATAGGTTTGATTAACATTTTTAGGTAAATGGCAATAACTTATCCAGAGGAATAATTGGACTACCCGTTGGTTTATTTAGGAAACAGTGGTGATTACGAGTAATTTGTATTCTATTATTCTTTATTGTACACTGTTAGAACATTTACATCGTGGATTATAAATAATATATACAACGTGTAACATAAATGTGTAGTAATAATTAAACCACGCATATAGAAGCTTATTAATAATTCAAGTCCAAGTGAAAATCACCAGAAACTTTTTAAAATCACAAGATATGATAATTTAAACATTTCTGGTAATCAAGTTCATTTCAACCCTAACAATCAGCTGATAAAGAGCAATGAACTTGTGACAAAGAATATTAGTGCGCCGCGTGTACAGATCTGACAAACAAATTTTATCTTCAGTTAGCAAAGCCAGCTGTCCTACCAACCTTACTTTACAACTAACTTTCAAGCAAACTGCTTTTTACGCGACTCCCCAAAAAAGGAATATAATGTTTTCGGGGTTAATGTATGTGCGTTTTTTTATTACAAAATGCCTCAACAGATTTGGATGTATGGGGTATCCTCGGAATCCTTAAATCATCCCAAGTGATAATGTTTTTGGCAGGGTATTTTTTTATTTTTATTAATGCTTACTTATTAATTACAGCATTAAACATCATCGCTCCAATTAACATTCAGGAATAAGGATCTAATCAGTGTAAACGCCTAATAAGAGCGAGCATGGCTGATGTTCTTAAAAAATACGTGAGGTCACCAACCACCGTAGGAATAGGATGTAAAAAACATCATGCATGAATTTCAACAGTAGGAATGTAATAGGCTGATAATGATGATTAAGACATTTCCAACATTTGATTTCATTGCATAGTAAAAGAGTGTTCGTAAGTCAGTAATCAATAAAGCGTCTTTACTTAGTCAGTTTTCAGAAATAAACCTGTTTAATCTTTGACAAAACGCGGCAAACACTAAAGCTATCAAACATTCGCCGCCGCTTCATGATTCGCTAGCCTTGTTTCGTATTGCACCAATCATAAAGATGTAATCCTAATAAATAATAGCCGCTGCTCCTCATTGGTCGAGCGGCACAAACAAAGTTACCTTCTAACGCCGCCCCATAAAACTCCACCGAAGAGGACCGTTTTCGTTTCGGAAATTCTTTTTAGGTTATTTCTGAATATGAATTCTAAGACGTCAAGTTGGATAAAAATTTGAAACTAATCAAGGCAAGGCTGTCGGGTACGTTCGCGGAGATTTTTTTGTATACCGGTTCCGGAACATGCAAAAAAACTATGGTAAAAAAAACTTAAACCTATGTTTTTATTATGGTTTTAATGCATTCAAATCTGTCCAGGCAATAAGAAGTAATGGTGGAATAAATAAATACATACATACGTAAACCCTGAAATACTCCTTTTTGGGCAGTCGTGTAAAAATGTGGAAATACCCTTTTTTACGAGAGTTCCGGAACGGAAACGACCGAGTCCGAAGATCCGTTCAGTATGAAATTCCGGTATTTGAGACTCGAAATCAAGCCCTTGTAAAATGTTCGGCGTTTTCAAAGACAGAGCGCCTAGGCCACAAAACAGATAAATACAGAAGTTAATCTCATGTATGTACTTTTCATACATTTCATACCGGACGGCGCAGGAAGTTTTTGGGAGGAAAATTGATTGATTTAAAAATATAACTGTACACGATATCGACATAATTTTTTCGCAGTTACTATTATAACTGAATAAAGTTGTTTTGAAGACAAAACAAATGCGATTAGTTTACATTAACATCTTCCTCATTAGATTATTGAACACAAGGCTAACACAGCTTATACTACAATAAATATCTAATTTTAAATTGTAAAAATATGACAAGGCTAAAAACTTATGTTCGCTTGTTCGGCGCAGGGCTGGGGGCTGGGGCGCTTACCTACCTACCTAACTATTTTGTGTTACGTGAAAACAAACCATCAAAATACAAGCAAATACCTACTTACCTCTCTGAAACAACTGGTAGCTTAAAAAACGACAATTCACCGTTTAATGTTGAATTTAAATAACCGTCCACCAAACAGTTATAATAACCTATTTTTCGTTGCTCCATTTTTGCACAAAAAAGTTCACAGACGCGTGTCTCAAGCGGATGGCACTCGCATCCCAACTGTGCCCAGATATCGTGTCTGTGAGCGGTGTCTATGTGTGCGTTGCTCGAGCGCACTTTGTATGTATGTAGATTTCTGTACTAATCTGTTTTGTGCCTAGGCACAAAGTAGCTCGGTCAATGACCCGTACTACCGCGACTAGGCCACAGCTTGTTAGGATTGTCCAAAATAATTCAAATAAATAATTTTTAAACTTTGTATGGAAAATATAATAGTGTTTTTTTGGTTGTATATTCTGCCCAATGATTCATGACTAGATACCCATACACACCTTTCAGTATTACTACACATTAATGTTATTCCCTGTATATATTATATGTGTCATTTAGTCGTCCTTTTTTACTTTTTATTTACACCGCCGACCTCTCTCACTCCTTTAGTTCTTTCCATCCAAAGGTTGACTGGAAGAGATCGCTTTTAGCGATAAGTCCGCCCGTTGTACTATAGTTTGTAAGAATATTTCGTGTACCTTGTTTATTTCTTGTTTGGTGTACAATAAAGCATTAATTATTATTATTTATTATTATTATAAACTACATGTACACAGGCGAGTTGACCCTAAAAATAGTTTTCTTCCAGCAAACCCTTGAGAAAAGAGAACTGTTACTTGAGCAAATAGGTTTCAGTGTACGGTTACGGTTTGAATAAAAAATCAGCAACTATAATCATAAATCTCTAAATATCAATAACTAAATATATAAATACAAAAATAAGAGTTAAGATATTATAAAAGTGACTATTGGAGTTGAAATTCTTGATGGACCCTCTCGAAAGGTTGATATGGGCTCGAATTGCATCCGGTTAAAACTTGCTCCGATACACGGTGGTTCGACGTGACATATAAACATTGCCTTCTTCATCCTTGCTCAATATGTGCACAGGGTCAAAAATGTTGAATCAAATTTTACACGTAACGCATATTATTTGGTAGTTTATATTTAAAGGATCATGTTTAAGTTACCACTTTACAGTCAGGGAATGTATGTACTACAGCAGTGACCGCGCTCACTGTTCACATTACCTTTAGTTCTGAAATAAGGTCAGAGTACACAGCACTGCCGGCGAGGTAGATTTTCTTGAAGCAGGTGAAGTCGCAGTGCTCTCGTTCTCCAGGTTTCAACAGGGTCGTCATCAGTGGTGGACTAATTATTACGTATTCTGGCTGTAACGTGAAAACAATCTTTAGAACAAACTATCAAGAAAGATTCAATCAGAAATGGCTTAGTGTTCGGCTTTAACGCCACAAAACAACATATCATCTACACAACTGACCTACGGTATAAATAATTAAAAGAAATAGGGTGTTTGGTTGTCAGCTAGACACCCGCCTAGGCTTATAACACGATTTAAGGAATGAGCGACATTATTTTAGGTATGTAAGCATCATTTACACTTGGTTCAAAATTGAAACAGCCAGCCAACGGAAATAACGGGCCATGGCCAGGCCACAACCTTAACGGAGAGATGCTGGGAGTAAAAGTGCAATAAAATAATTCTATTGGAATGAAATTGTTTTATGGAACTCTGCCGTCTTCTCTATTTCCTGAAAACTATAATTTGGGCGTCTTCAACGCTAGAGTTAATAGGTATCTTCTAAATCTACGTGCTCCATCTTCGGCCACATCGTCGCTTAACTTCAGGCGAGATGGAGGTCAAATGTAGATTTATCACAAATAAAAAAAAGGGCTTGAAACATGGTAGGTACAAATATGATGTCACACTTATAATGCATTTCGGCATGTTTCAGCTGAAATTGGCATGCAAAATTTAAAAAAAATATTATTGAAACTCTACTTTATTGAACACCAAAACAGGAAACAAAAGTTTACATACATAATAATAGTAGTTGAACAATGGGCAGCCATATCGGTATGTGACATGTCTAACAGACAACCTTTAGTTGGACACGAATGAAAAGTAACATTGCGGACAGAGGTGTAATAGTAATAAAAATAGTTAATAAAAATTTACAAATATTTATAATCATTGATTTATTGATAGTTCATCAACTATATATGGCGCGTTTTCGACCGGAGGCACCGGTTGACCTGAAGTGATGCGGTGACTGCGCACTCTCCGCCCTCTATCTCGAAAACAGTTCACCGTATAAAAAATTTTTTTAAACAAAATTTGTAGAGAATTTTGTATTCTACAATATTGATAATAAATACAAATAGCAAAAAACCCATAGGAAATGAGATATTTAAAAAAAAAGCGCAAAAAACCGATTTTTGTGATCTTTGACCTTGAAATTTAATAGTTGCTTACACCCTACCATATGTAGGTTTTGAGACAACTTTTAGGGTGTCAATATACAACTATTTACAGACTTACAGCTGGGTATCTCGAATTCCGAGGTGAACTTACTATAATGACTGGACTACATGATGTTTTTCCTTCACCGTTTTTAGAGCGAATGTTAAATCCGCACATAACTTAAGAAAGTCAGTAGTGCGGAGCCAGCGGGATTTGAACTCGAGTGTAAGTACTCCCACTAAGCTTGTGTTTTATGTTTGTTTTTTATCTTTGTCTGATTGTTCGTGATGTCATGGGAAGGGTTCCGACTGAAAATCAGTGCTAAGGTACCTACTTAAGATACCTTAGCGTATGCTGAGTCAGAACCTTTTCCTGACATCGCGCAACATTTCACTGTGTTGTTTTTGTTTTGTCTTTATTTTAGTATGTATATATTCAGTGTAATGTTGTGTGATGTCCGGAATAAATGTATTATCTTTCTTTCTTTCTTTCTCTCGCTTATAATCCTAATCCTAATAATTCAGTAGTAAGAATGAAATGTTTTAGTTAGTAGTTTTTGTGACGCCACTTTGTGGTAGTGAGTGGCATTCAAGATGAAACAAGGCATGTACAAAACACATTTTGCTACAAAGGGACGGAGCCTCCTCCTACTGACCTTTACCATCATATAATAATATAAATCATATAATAATAATAATATAAATTCAATTCAGCTCGCGTAGCGCTGCATACCTACCAGTCATATTAACCTACAGAGCGCCTCTCTTTCTATCGCATAGCTCTTATCTCTTCTGACGCGGCACGTTTAACGACGCGCGACCCGCTGTCGGTGTCCGGCTATGTCCTTGTAGAGTTGTAGCTTCGTACCTACAGTGCGGAGTGCGCTAGGCCTGGTAAAACTGAGCTACAGAGCTACAGCTACAGTATTTTACTATTAGCTCTACTTTATGTTACCTTATGTACCTAATTATTTGGATTTAGACTTTTACTATTTTTTACTTGTGGTAAGGTCTCTCGTATGCGGCCGTCTGGGTAGGTACCACAGTTTTGCCAGTTATTCTGCCGCCAAGCAGTAGTGCGCAAGCATTACTGTGTTCCGGTTTGAAGGGCATTGTAGCCAGCGAAATTACTGGGGATATGAGACTTTATATTTGCTGTCTCGGGGTGATGAGCGCAATCCAGTGCTACGCAGTGCTTTTTATGGTATTAAAAGTTCTGGGTGACACTGCAATTTTTATGGGTAGGCGTGGCGCTTAACATCAGGCGAACGACTTGCTCGACTCATCGCTCAGTATAATAATAATAAAAACATCTTTGACGTTTTCAGTATTTCTCAGTTTTGAATTTGAACATCGGAACCTGTCTCATATCAACCTGTGCTCTAACGAATGTTACCTTACATCCAAATTATATTGAGTAGTTGCTTGAGAAACCGAGAAGTATAATAATAAACCTCAGTCTATTATTACGTAACTACTAGGTAATTTAATGATGTTTAGCAATTGTTAAATTTTTTACTACTTAATCATGCTGACATAGTAGTTGTTAGATTCAAATTGCGTGTGAAAAATCTAGAATACTATACAGTAAGTAATTACATAGAAGACAAAGATGCATGGGAACATTCAGCTTCTGCCAAGTAGCCAACTGACACATAAGAAACATAATATTGTCAAAAATAAACATAAAATGCCCCTCAGTTTGTTGCCGTATCTTATGAGTAGTGGTTCTTTTGCCGATACGGTGGTATAGTCATTGTAATAATTGACTATCATTAGATGAGAGCGTCTGTGATGCCAATATTGAATAAAGAATTTTTTATCCCCCCCATCCCCATTAAAGTAAATTTGAATTTAGAACATCGTGTGCTTTATGTTTGTGAATTCAAAACATCTTTAAGCCTATTTACTTCTACATCAATACTCCATGGTGCCGAATTCATCATACAACTTTTTTTAATTTGTTAAAAACTCAGACTCGGAACTTCCTTGGTGTACTTTGCGCGCACAATTTTCTTTTCACATCATTTTGTTAAAATCTTAGGTTAAAAACTCAGAGTAAGGTTAAAAATAAGAAACTTGAAAACAAGTGAAAAACCTAAAATGAGTGATTCTGGCGACGAAGAAGTTTATTTGACGCCAACAGAATTGACTGAAACTGTTAATTAATAATGCGCAAATGAGCTTTCTCCCTCAACAATCACGCGAGAAGTATATAAAACAGTACGATATGTTTAACACGTGGCGACTAGCTAAAGGAGCCAAAACTTTCTCAGAAAACGTTTTGCTGGCATATTTTATTGAATTATCCGAGACCAAGAAACCAAGTACTTATGGAGTACGTATTTAATGCTAAGAGCAACAATAAAGATGAAAAAAGACAAACATATCAACACCTATCCTAAATTAGTAGCATTTTCAAAAAGAGCCTCATCTGGTCATCAACCAAAAAAATCGAAGGTTTTTTTAGGTACTGTGGTACCTATCTGAAATTGAAAAGTTTCGTTACAAAGCACCTGATTCCGTATATTTGACTGCAAAAGTAAGTCAGTTGCACATTCTATCTACTAAAGTAATATTAATCAACTACTTAACATAATCTAATACGTACTTAGTAGATGTCGATAGACATAATTATGCATTCATATAAATTTTATTAATTTATCTACTACAATTCTCTTTACGATACAAAACGGAGCATGTCGAACTAATGAATGTATATAAATAAATGTTCGCACTAGCTTTGTGATTCGTTCTGAACTAACATCCAAACGTGTCAGACGTTCAGATTCTATTCTCTCTCCATACTGAGCACCATCTCCTTAATCTTCCTCCTGTGCAGTTTGGTAGATGCCGTGGTAGGAAGCTGGTCCATGAACACTACACCTCCTCGGAGATGCTTTGTTTCTGTTAGAGATTCTGGAACAACGATTGAATTATGTATTTATGTAGCTATAGCGCAAAATGATATTCAATTGAAATAAAAAAGAAAAAATAACTTCAAATAAGAAATCTTACGTTTGACCAAGTCCTTAATCTCCTGTGCGGTGACGTTGTGGCCGTTTCTCCTCACGACGCAAGCCACCGCCAAATCTCCACACTCTTGGTCCGGGATTCCCGTCACCGCCACGTCTAGAACCCCTGGATGCTGAATAATTACCTCTTCAAGCTCCACTGGCGATATCTAAAATAAATTAATAAGAATCAAACAGCTGTTAAGTTAAGATAATTCTAAAAAGTACGGTTTTATGACATTATTTAGCAATAAGTCTATGGGATTTAACATCTTTACGAATTTTTGTGTTTATGATTATACTGTTTTACTTTTATATCTTCGCTCTCACCTGATGGTTCCTATATTTCAATAGCAATTTCATCCGTTCCACGTAAAAGAAGTTCCAAGCTTCATCACGGTACATCAGGTCTCCAGTTTTGAACCAGCCGTCTTCAGCAAATACTTCTCTCGTTGCTTCTGGGTTGTTGTAGTATCCCTGAAAACAGCACGAATACTTTAAAAATAATGCGCATCCTTTAGTACACAGAACTAATTAGAAATCGATCCTTCGTTTATGTTCTTCCGATGTGGAGCGAGGAATATAGAACTAATAGACCTTCTGAAAATTAAACAAAAGCGAATCATCGGTTCTCGTGTTGGTTGAAGTTTTCTCGCTTTGGTTTGTAATATTTTAGGTACTGATATTAAGTGTTTTATGTGATCTGATATTATGGGCTTTATTTACCTTGAAAATGCCAGGACCCTTGAGCCACAGCTCTCCATTTTTATTCGGCTCATTGATATCTTTTCCGGTTTCAGGGTCCACCAACTGAAATAAGTTAAACTCCATGTTTAATAACGAATCTAGATAAATTCTGTCATTAAAGGATAAAATAAAATAGAAAATCTTTTTATTGTATACCAACTTAAAGAAATACACAATAACACAGTCCTTAACTATGGTAGTACAATGGGCGGTCTTATCGCTAGAAGCGATGTCTTCTAGACAACCTTTGGAGTTATAGTTAGTTACAACATTTAAAACGTCATAAATCATGTATGTAGATCATTTAATGTTGCCCAGGAGCTTTGAGTTTCAGCTGGACATGTCACCAAAAGCCATAATACAGCCATGCAAGCGCTCCGTTTATGATAACTATCAAAAACTCATTTTTTCTCAATCTTAGTTCTACTATTTATTATGTGGTCCATTATTAGTTTATTCTGTACTGAAGTCAATATTAGAAAATAATTATCTTATCTATTATGACATTCTTATGTTTTTATATCTCCATTTATCGTGTAAATGCTATCACAGGCTCACTAAAAAATTGTTGGTAACTTACCCTATATTGAAAAGCGCCTATAGGTTTCCCACAGGCGTGAGGTGGTGACGAGAAACCATGACTGAAAGCTAAGGATGTCAGTTCGCTCATACCATAGACATTAGTTACTTCAGTTTCTGGCGTCAGCGCCTGTAACATATCTGTATTTATAATAAAACTGTTACGAGGTAGTTTCTGTACATTAAAGATATTTTCATAAAACAATTTTTTTAGTAGGGTTCCGGTGTCGGTAACGGGATATAATGGGGATAGAAGCGGGACGGTAATGGTGTAGGAAAATGATGTAATCTGGATAGGAGCGGGACCTAAGCAGGAGCTTCCGCTTCTGCTTTGGAGTGGAGCGGGAGCAGGAGCGAGATTAGGGTGATGTGGAAAATTGTCGAGAGCAGGTTAGATTACTTCACTATGCATACGAAGTCGCAGGCAACAGCTAGTTGTTAATAGGTTTGATTAAGATCTTTGCATACATGGTAATAACTTGTCCAGTGAAATATTTGTGGCAACCTTGGAACCATATATGGTGATAAGACCTTGGAA
Organism: Petrophora chlorosata; assembly: GCA_951640565.1. Lineage (NCBI taxonomy): Eukaryota > Metazoa > Arthropoda > Insecta > Lepidoptera > Geometridae > Petrophora > Petrophora chlorosata. The sequence continues at coordinate 8,801,914 of OX621209.1, forward strand.
CCATATCGAGAGCCAAGATATTATAAAAAATCAAAGGTCGTTACTTATCTTCTCAGTGTACATGCCTACTGATTGTATCGATAATTCAGTGGAATTCACAGAGCGTCTTAGTGAAATCAGTGCCATTATTGAGAGTGTGGATGCGGAATCGGTTTACATGCTAGGGGACTTTAATGCCCAGCCGGGAGAAAGCTTTGGTAAGCAACTTTTGGATTTTTGTGGTGACCAAGATTGGATATGTGCGGACTATGAGAGACTGGGCCCGGCATCTGATACTTATACGTATGTAAGTGATGCGCATGGTAGTAGGCGCTGGCTAGACCATTGTGTAGTAACTCAGGCGGCGTGGGAAACGGTCACAGATATTTGTGTTTATCATGACGCATACTGGTCAGATCATTTTCCACTTGTAGTTCACTGCAATATTGATTTAATTAAACCTAAATATACAACAAGTAGTAGTTTTTGTGATAAAGTTGTTTGGGGGCATAGAGAAAGTTGTCAAATAGATAAATATACTTATACATGTAACACATTACTTAGGGATATAGATTTCCCTGTCGAATTTAGGGAATGTTGTGGGAAAATGTGTAGTGATGTCGAGCATAAAACTATTATAAATGATATGTATAATGATATTGTTCGCATTTTAAAACATGCTGCAGTATTAAATTTTGATGAGAGGAAGGCAAAGAGGCGAGCCCACGTGGTAGGGTGGAAAAGGCACGTCAAACAGGCTCACGGGCAGGCACGCCTTGCATTTCAAGCTTGGGTACAATACGGAAGGCCCACTTGTGGGCCTTATTATCGAAACGTGCTAGAGACACGAAAAGTTTTTAAGAGAAAGTTAAAGTGTTGCCAGAACAATCAACAACAAATCAAAATGGACATTTTAGCTACACATCATACCTCGAAAGTAGCTTTTGGAAGCATACAAAAAAGCTTAGTGCCGTGAATAGCATGTCCGTCAGCATGAATGGCGTGTGTGACCCACAGAATATTGCCAATATATTTAGGGAGCATTTTCAGGTTAAACCCATACCAACTCAGCATGTGCAGGTGCCCTGTATTGAAACCCAACTTCCCGATTTACATGAAATTTTCTATGCCAAGGATGTTGCAAGGGTCATCAAAACTATGAAGAGGGGAAAATCACCCGGGCATGATGGGCTCAATATAGAGCACCTGCAACATGCCGGAGTTCACCTTCCTGCAGTTTTAGCTATGTTTTTCAGCTTCTGCATCGGCCATTCATATTTACCAGAAGATCTGATGAAAGCTATTGTAGTGCCTGTTATCAAAAATAGGACAGGCGATGCCTCTGACAAGTCTAACTACAGGCCTATAACTTTAGCTACGGTGGTTGCGAAGATATTGGACAGTCTGTTGGACAAGCACTTGAGCAAACATTTGGATATACAAGATGCGCAGTTTGGATTTCAGCCCGGTCTATCTACTGAAGCTGCGATCTTGTGCCTCAAGCATACTGTTCAATACTACACTAGCAGGAAGACACCGGTCTACGCCTGTTTCTTGGATTTGTCAAAGGCATTCGACCTTGTTTCCTATGACGTTTTACGGCATAAGCTTATGACTGATACCAGAATGCCCAAAGACCTGGTTAATGTGTTTAAATTCTGGTATGAAAATCAGAAAAGTGTTGTAAGATGGGCGGGCAGATTTTTCGGAATTGATGATTTGATTCGGAAGAATACAGATTGAGGTGCGGGGTGAGACAAGGGGGGATTCCTCACCCAAGCTTTTCAATCTGTTTATCAATAGATTGATCGTTGAGCTCAGCAGAACCAATGTTGGATGCTCTATCAATGGTCACAGCATCAATAACATAAGCTACGCGGACGACATGGTTCTGCAGAGTCCATCGATCAATGCGTTGAGACGACTGTTGAGCATTTGTGAAACATACGCGACATCCCACGGGCTCAGGTATAACGTTAAAAAGAGCGAGTTAATGCTTTTCAAAGCGGGAAATAAAAGCTACACTACCCCACCGGTGAAGCTCTATGGAACTCCTCTTCAGTGCGTAAACAAATTTAAGTACCTGGGCCACTGGGTTACTGATAATTAAGGCGATGATGTTGACATTGAAATGGAACGTAGGGCGTTGTCGGTTAGATGTAATATGCTGGCCCGCAGATTTGCACGTTGTACTACGCCAGTGAAAATCACACTGTTCAAGGCGTATTGTACCTCGTTCTACACGTGCAGTCTGTGGGTTAAGTATACGCAAAAATCCTACAGCGCCCTACGGGTCCAGTACAACAACGGATTCAGGATGCTGTTGGGGCTGCCACACTTCTGCAGCGCATCAGGGATGTTTGCAGACGCGCGCACTGATGATTTCTTTGCGATCCTGCGAAAGAGAACTGCATCCTTGGTAAGCCGCTTGCGCGGGAGCACCAACAGCCTTCTGACCGATGTTGCAACAAACATCTTTTCGTCCATCATGAGACACTGGCTAGCTATACTAAGGCCTGGCGCTATGCTGGTGTCTCAATAATTTTATTATGTGAGTTTTTGTCTTTTTGTGTTTATTTTATATATAATTTTGTGTACTAACATAGTTTTTAAGAATGTGTGCTGTGTTTACTAACATTTTTATGGATTTATAATCTGAAATAAAGAATTTAATAATAATAATAATAATAAAGGTGCCTATTGAAGGAGTTGAAATTCTTGATGGACCCTCTCGAAAGTTTGTGGGCTCGAATTTATCCATTCGAAACTTTCTGGTCCGATACACGTGGATTCGACGTAATATATCAACATTTTCCTGCCCAAAATGTTCACAAGGTCGAAAAATGTAGAGCCAAATTTTATACACAACGCATATTATTTTGTTGCTCTCATATCAAAAGAATCATGTTTGAGTGAGTCTGGGAATGTATGTAGTACAGCAGTGACCGCACTGATGAGATTACCTTTAGCTCTGAAATGAGCTCGGAGTACACAGCACTGCCGCCGACGCAGATCTGCTTGAAGCAAGTGAAGTCGCAGCGGTCTCGTTCTCCAGGTTTCAACAGAGTCGTCATCATTGTTGGACTAATTATAACGTATTCTGGCTGTAACGTGAAGACAATCTTGAGAACAAACTATTAAGACAGGTTCAACCAGAAATGGAATGGCTTAGGGCTCAAGCTTCAGTGCCACAAAAAAACATACCACCTACACGGTCCCTTTTTTAAGGATTTTTAAGGCATGAGTAACTTCTTTGTCTTAGGTATGGCTCCGTTCGTTCATATTGGGATCAAAATTAAAAGTGCCAGCCACCTAAAAATGAGCCATGTCAAGGTATATGGGTAGATTAGATGATGAGAGCGAGTGTGGCTCAGTGAGAGCGAGTGTGGCTCAGTGGAAGAACGTGCGACTTTCGATCCGACGCACCCGAGTTCGAATCTCGCTGGCCCCGCACCACTGACTTTCTAAAGTTATGTGCGGATTGCGAGTGTTAACTCGCTCTAAAAACGGTGAAGGAAAACATCGTGAGGAAACCGGCATGTCCAAGAATTTATCACAAAAATTCAAGGACATGTGACATCCACCAACCCGCACTGGGCCAGCGTGGTGGATTATGGCCCATACTCTCTCTATGAGAGAAGGCCCGTGTCCCAGCAGTTGGAACGTGATGGGCTGATGATGATGAGATGATGACGTAGGTACCTTATACGTGTTGATGAGGTGATAAAGATGCTCCTGTGTCGACGGCAATGAAGATTGTATTCGGGTGAACTTCATGTACGGAGAACAGTTGTAGTTTACAATAGCCGATAGCCACTGCAGCGGAGATGCCACTAGGGAACGCTTTATATAAGGAATTTCAGCTACCCTCGACCTGGTAACAAAACAGCTAGACATTATAAAGTTTTATGAAAAATAGATATTTATTATACAGGTAGAGCTTGGCTCCATGGACGACCCAATCCAAATTTTTATTTTACATACCTCTTCCTGGGTCAGCGTTTGACCACGATTTAACCTGATGGGAAGCGACAATATGGTCGAAGATGTAGAACGTTTACCCAGTAAGTACTTGTTCACTCTTGATTTGAACACACCCTGATTGTATTTATGTGGAAACACAGACGACGGCAAGGCGTTCCACTCCTTCGACGTTGGCACCAATAAATTATTTTTCAAAAAAAACTAAACCGACTTCAAAACCACAAATGGCACTCAAAAGTAAAAAATAAATTAATATAATTATCATAAGCGCTACCCACTCATATATTTGAAGTCGGTGCCAGCCAAGTCTAATAGGTAGTAGATAAATACTATGTATATAGTAAGTACTACTTGTAGGTAGTATTTATCTACTACCTTTTAGACTTGGCTGGCACCGACTTCAAATATATGAGTGGGTAGCGCTTATGATAATTATATTAATTTATTTTTTACTTTTGAGTGCCATTTGTGGTTTTGAAGTCGGTTTAGTTTTTTTTGAAAAATAATTTATTTTAATCTTTTTAGTGAAAAACAAGTTTTAATTAAATTAATTCAAATAGTTTTTAAAGACAAGCTTTTATGATCTAGAAGCCACATCATGACGAAGTTTAAAACGGGCTATCACAATTAAATGCATGTGCAAAAAAATTTCATGTCTGTCCTATTCTCTGTTGAGGAGTTCCCTCGCCGGAAGTCAATCCTGGGTGTATCTGCCATGTCATGATGGAATTTAGAACAGGCTATTATAGTTAAATCCATTTACGAAATGTTGTGTCTGTACTATTCACCGTTGAGGAGTTCCCTCACCGGAAGTCAACCCTGGGTGAAGCAGGTGAAGCAGTCGAATATAAACCTCCACCTTTAGAAAGTTGGTTACGAAAAAAACAAGAACCGACTTGAAGATTAAACTTATATATTTTTGTTTTTGCTAATTTTTTCAAAAACTACTGAATGAATTTCAATAAAATTTATATGGGACCACCTTTGAAGTATTACCTACCAATCAAAAAAAGAATCATCGAAATCAATGCATAATTGGCGGAGTAATCGCGTAACAAACACACAAAAAAAAAAAAATAAAAAAAAACATACCGTCGAATTGTAAACCTCCTCCTTTTTGAAGTCGGTTAAAAAGGATGAATCGAAACGTTTAGTACGGACAGGGGGAACGTCCATCATGTAAGGGTGAAGTTGTGCCGAACGTCTGGTTGTCTGATGGTAAAATGGTGATGAGGGATGGTGATCAGATTGTGCAGTTATTGAACACATTCTTCTAGTAGTTCTAGAATACCATACTTAGAGTTTTCTAGAGTCAGTCACGTAGTAGGTACTATTATTTATTCTTAGGCAAAACCCAAAGCTATTAGAGTTTCAGTCGATTTAAAAGTTTACTTTTTATCGATAATGCAGATCTGGAAATGGGCTCTATCTAGTCAGCGTACGCTTAATTGCTCACCAAATATAGGGTCCCATTATGACAAAGGTCTTATGCGTAACGGCAGCAGATTTTGGCAGCCCCGTCGTTCCACTTGTTGGTATGAACATTGCCAATGTCTCAGCTGGATCGATGTTTGCCGCTCTAAAATTATAAAAGAGCTACATATTTATAACTATTTATTTCAACTAGAAATGGTAATTCTAAAGTTTTCTCGATAGTTAATAGCTACTTAATAAGAAGCCAGGTACTAGTTTTTTTTGTTAATAAGTATTTTAATTCTGATTAGCAGATCCTACCTATAATTTTGTATTTCTTTCTCATCGTTTCCCAGTTCGAGCAGTGTAGTGAATGTGTCGCCTTGGGTTCTTTCATCAAAGCTGATGATTTTCGCATGCAGCTGCACTTCATTCAGAGCTTTCTGAATGTCTTTTGCTTTCTCACTTTGACAAAATATGACTTTGGGTTTGTTGGTTTCGACTGCGCTTTTCAGCTCAGCTGAAAAAGAATTCTTAAAATATGTAATTTTGTTGCAAAAACGTCAATACGAATATCGCAGCCACTGCTTAGGATATGATTATGCAAATTTCAAAATGCCAGCATGAAAGCAAGCCTTCTGGCCTGCCTCTTATTTTGGATGATCTTCACATGGTTTAGCCAAATTAAGGAAGGGTGACGTTTAGAAAGATACAATTCTATACAAAAAGATGGCGAAGATAACTGCACCTATCCGCTTTTGTGCAAATATCACATTGCTACTGGCATTTGACGCGGTAGTCGTATTGTTGTACGTGATAGGACATTGCTATCCCGGGTCATTATCATTTAGTCTGTGCTCGAGTTATCATTTTCTTAAAATTATTTAATTGTCACTGATTTAATTGTATTTTTTGCCGCCTTATCAGCGCTGAAAACCAAGTTTAATTACACAGCTTAAGGAAAAACCAGACAAAAAAAACAAGCTGCCAGATTACCATACTTACCAATTCCCAACTCCTTATCCACCGGTGCTCCAATAAGACCTTCAAAATAAGCCGCGTATATAGGCACGGTGAGGTCTAAGTGATTAGGAGCCATAAGAAAAATAACGTCACCGAGCCGCAGTCCAAGTCTCCTAAAGCTGATCGCACATTGTATGGACCTTCTTAGAACGGAAGCGTTCGTTTCTGATTTGCCAGTTGCTCCATCGATCTGGAAGTACCAAATGCATTGGTAGTTATTTTACAAAATAATTTAAAGAGAACAAAAAGAAGATTTGAGTAGAAAATTCGCAGTTAAATAAAATAATATAAAATAAAATGCGTTTATTTAAAGAACTCAAGTCTCACAAATAAAAATAGTAAAATAACAAAGAAAAACCTGAAAATGAGTAAATATATACTAAAACTTACGAGCTAATTGGTCACTGCTGACACTGGTCTTACAGTCATGCCATAACAAACCTATGGTTATATGTATATTACGTTAGCAAAATGTAAGGCCAAGAAAACTTCAGAAACCATAAATTCTGATAACAAGCCATGTCAAAATTAATTGAGCCAAGCGACCAAGATTAATCATAATCATAATCATAATCATAATTTTATTTCATAAAAAATAATACAATTTACATGTCAATATTCAGATTATTAATTATAATATCTACACATTAATTAAAAAGTAAATAATAAGATGTCACATGTATAAATTGTAAAATAAAAATAAATACAATTATAGTATGCATTAACTCTTATACATTAAGAAGTCTTCGTAACTGTAGAACGTCTGGTGGACAAGCCAGCGTTTCAGACGGGACTTAAGACTGCACACTACCTCAAAACTGCTTTACCGTTCGCGTTTGAAGTTGCATATCAATAATAGTATTGAATCAATCGTGTTGAAAAAAATATATAGTATAGTTGAGGATATACTCTGATGTCCATACGTTGTAAAAACACGATTACTAAAAAAAGTCTCGATACAAAAAATTCACAAACTTCCCACTTAAATTTTGTAAATAAAAAGCAGTATACAGTTAATACTTGACCTATTATAATGAAACTTTTTACACAAATCTGAACTAATATAATACGTGTATCTTATGTATTCAATTTAAAATAATGTTATTTTTTATTTTGTTAGAAATTTAATACCGAAATATTGCGTGGAAAACTACACGTCCGCGACAGCCGCTGTGTTGGTTCAGACGCGCTCCGGCACTCGCTCCCGCTCGGCCGCGCAACGTACCTACTAGGTGCGAGCGAGATAGTTGCGACTGTAGCTACGAGTTGACGGGCCGTCGCGTGGGAGAATTTTGATTTGAGCTGGGGTAGTGTGGGCTCTTAAAGCAGGGCAAACTTGTGGCGGCGACGACACTATCTGGCAATTTGTTGTATACAGTCGGTCCCATGATATGCGTGAGTTTGGAAGACTTCGTCAGTTTTCGATCAATTCCTACGAGTTTACCTGCATTGCGTGTACAGTAAGAATGTCCGTCACAGTGCCTTACGTAGGAATTTAAATTGGTTCTCACGTATACCGCAACCTGGTATATGACTATACAAGGCAGTGTAAGAATTCCTAGCTTCTTAAAGTGGGGTCGGGCAGTTTCGTCGCTTGGTATACCTACTATTGATCGAATAGCTCGCTTTTGCATCCTGAAGGCACGCAGCCAGTCTGCCGCGCGCCCCCATAGCTCAGCTCCGTATTGCAATAGTGAGTGCACTGTTGAGAAGTAGCATGTCAGAGCTACTTGCACAGATACTACCCGCACCACTCGTCGCAGCGCATGGCACGCACTACCAATTTTGCCACATAGCTTGTGGATGTGATTTTCCCATTTCAGGCTGCTATCCACATCAAAGCCGAGAAAGGTAGTATTCTCCGTTTGTTCCAATGCTATGTTATTAACAAGTACTTTTAGAGGTCTAGGCTTACGACCAGATAGGTTGAAGTAGACAAAGTGGGTCTTGTTCAAATTAAGTGCAAGCCCATTGACTCGAAACCAGGTTGCTAGTTGGCAGCTTGTGTCGTTTAGACTTAGTTCGAGCTGGTCTATGGAAGATGCGGTAACGAGCGCAGCTACGTCGTCGGCATACATTAAAATATCCGCTGCGGTTACTGCCTCAGGCACTGGATTACACTCGCTAGTAAGGTTCTAAAGGGTTCGTCGTAGAAGCGGGAGGGTTTATTATAACTATGTCAAAAGCTCTTCTTACCTGGGCCACGAAGTCAGGGCTATCTTTCAAGTTCTGCAGTATGATCTTCCCCAGGTGGAACCGGTCGCTTGGGTTCCCAGACTCGGCAATGATGCGTGACGTGATTTCGTTCATGTGCCAGTGCACTGCATCGTGTTGGTGTCTCTTGTCGTACATGGCGTCGTGTCTGGAGGAACTATTGACAGTCACGTAAGCAGAATGCAATGGTCAAAAAACGAGGGTAGGTACACGTTTTTTTGTATCATACGGCTTCGCGCGTTATGTTCATACAATCGGTTTGTAACACATTAAAAATGTCCTATTTGCATGGATTTTCTGAGATAACTTGAAAAGTTGCTATTTTGTTTTACGAAGTAGGTAGGTACCTACGTTTTAATGCACACATTAACATGCCTGAACGTATTAAAGTACTATCTCACAATTGAAGAAACACAAGTTTTGGGAAATATTTTTTTTTCTCAAATTTCACTTTTCTGCCCGCAAAAAAATTTCAATAAAAATATTATTAATTATATTAAAAGATAATAAAAATATTATCCTAGCACCTTTATTGAAATTCTGTGTCAACACTAAAAAGCAATTTGTAGGAGCTTCTATCGATCGATTAATACATTTTTAAATTATTAATTTATTATATGTACTACCAGAGTTATCTACCTCCTACGTCGACTTTGTACCAAATGCTATAAAAGACGAAGCTGTTCTTTATTATTTAACTCCCACTACAGATAACATAACTAATAATTTGTAATAGGTACTTATGTGGTGGGTTCCCAACGAGTCACACCCAATCGAGTCACAGTGTAACTGGATGGGAATATTTTTCCCATCGAGTCACACTGTTACACTAGGTGTGACTCGTTGGGAACTCACAAAAAAAAATAGTTGCAATGAGTAACAGTGTGACTCAAAGGGAAAAAAAATCCCATCCAGTAACACTGGCACGATTCTCTGCTACTACAGAGCGTTAACTTCTAGAAATCGATCTTTCAAAACAATAAGTAAGGTATATATTTCTCGACTACCCCAATATTTCACGTGTATATATAACGATTACTCCTAGAAATTTATGATCGCCTGGTACCTTAACATGTGTTTACTCCGGAGATCGCTTGGAATGTACATTTCTACAAATTTATGATCGTCTGTTAATAAGTATAGTAAGTATATTCCTGAAAATAGAAGGGCGTTTGATGATTGTATACTCCTATAAGTTTATGATCGCCTGGTACTTAGTAGTAGTCAAATGATGAGCGCTTTTGTTTGATGATTGTATACCTCTACAAGTGTATGATTGCCTGGTACCAATTATTATCTATCACATTTACTCCTAGCAATTTATGATCGCCTGGTACCAAGTATGATAGGTCAAATAATGGCTTTGGGTTACATTATTACAACTTTCTTAAGGATCTCTTTTATTTATTTTTTAAATAAATTGTAGCCTAATAATTTAGCATTCTATTGGTGAAAAAAATGGTTAAAATCGGTCTAGTAGTTTCGGAACCTTTTCGGTACAAACAAACAAACAAAAAAATATTTTATCTTTATAATATTGTTATAGAGTATTCACCTATTGTGATATTTTTAAAGTTAGTTTGTAACAGTTGTGCTATATACATTTTTATAAGTTTTTTAAACAATTTTTTGTATATTTACTCACGAATATACCTATAATAGTTCTAGGTGAAATAAAGTAGGTTATCAATTTTCACTTAGATAAAAATAAGGTGTGACAGGTTGGGAGAGGAAAAAGTTTTCTTCCCAACGAGCCACACTGTTACACTCGGTGTGACTCGTTAGGAACACATTTGTAGAAATAAGTTGCAACTAGTAACAGTGTAACAGGATGGGAAAAAAAATTCCCATCCAGTAACACTGTGACTGGATTGGGTGTGACTCGTTGGGAACCCACCAATCATTTGACAAAATATTATAACTACTTCCAGTGTTACCACAGAATAATTGATAGTCCATATTACCTGTGATCGGAATAGGCTGAATATAATTTACCTAAACTTCGAGAACAGAGACAAAGATTAGAGTGGAGACTTCCTTATGACAACATTTTTTTGCGGGACATCTTCCGGGACGTCACTTAACTAACAGTACACTTAGAGTAACATAACTATGTATATACTTACTTTTTCAATATTTTTATTTTTTAATAATTCATTCCGCTTAACAGATAATATCCATTTTTCGCAGTGATGGCCGAGCTGTAATAGATATGGACTGCCGAAGTCCATGGTTCAAAGCGCACCGCCGGCGCGAGCCGGGCCTGAGCTTCAAGCATGTACCAACGTTCTTGGTACCAGCTCCGACAAGTTATTTCACACTTGTCAGTGTTAGAAGTCATTTCTATTGTTGGTAGAATCTTTTTTCACTCTTTTAAGTGATGTATCGACGTACAATATCAACTGTGCCACTTACTAATAATAACACGTCATATTCTCGTGCAAACTCTTGGCGAATAACTTGTCATACACATAGCCGAACACAATTTCAGTTAATTGGTGTAACTCAAAAACTACTAGACCAAAATTATTCAATATTTTGAGTTTTACCCCTCAAGTATAACCTAACAATAAAAAAAAATCAAAATCACTTCATAATTTGCGGAGTAATCGCGTCACCATACATGTAGGTATACAAAAATAACATACAGTCGAATTGAGAACCTCCTCCTTCTTTGACGTCAGATAAAACAAAGGCTTAATTCATTTTTTTACTGTACTGCTTTAATTTTTAATATCCTTAAGTAATGTTCCGGAAGCTATCCTGCAAATATATGTTGTCATAGTCTCCACTTTTAGCCTCTATTCCTCGAAGTTTAGGTTAATATATTCAGCCTATTCCGATCACTGATTATTACTTTATCTTATCATAATGGTTTCTAACGTGTGTTTTTTTATTAAGTAATCATGCTAGCATAGCTATACTTACGCTACTTACCACATTATCATTATCTAACCCGCTAACGCGCTTTGGAGTGGTAGGCTCTGGCCGTGGTTGTAATACCACCCACCGAACAAAGCCATGCCGTCAAGCGGCCTAGTCGTGTTTCGGGATGATGTTCGGTGAACCATCGGGGAGACGGGTCTGAGCAGCCGCTCAACTGCCGTCTCTCTCTAGATCTATGTGCTCCACCTTAGGCCACATCATCGCTTCACATCAGGTGAGATAGTGGCCAAACATAGATCTATTAAGCGTAAAAAAAAACTATTATTATGGTTAATCTTTAGATATCTACTGCTTAGATAGGTAATTATTACCCAAGCCATAGTCTAGTCATAACCAATTAACGCCCGCCTAACCTAGATCATATAAATTAAAATGACATAAATAGGTACTACTTCACTGATTAAAAAAAAGATTATTTGCGACAATAAGTAATTTCTTTTAAAATTTAAAAATAATAAGTGGGCGTAAATCTGCATTTGTGAGTTCAGGCGGGAAGGATTTAATGTACCAATAATAGTTACGTTTTAATATATATTATTTGTTTAAATTAGTTGCTCAAACTCAGTACGAGTATGATAAGATATTATCATAACATAATTATGCAATTTTTACGTTGGTATAAGCAAAATAATTAATATGATGATTATAATTCCTTACTAATTGAATTGTTAATTAATTTCATATTTAAAATATGTTTTGTATATAACAGGACCTGCCCCCCTACCCATATGTTCCTCAAGCGCCAATCGTATATCGTGTTGAGTTCAGTTTAGGGTATAGATTCACTGCGACAATATTTTATGATGCCATTTATTGTCCCATTACGTTTATCTCAATATTTAGTTTTCATATTTTGGTATAAATGAATAAGATTAATTCGATTTCTTGCCTGAATCAATAATAATTAGTCGGTATATCATTAGTCGCAGTGAAGCTATACCTTAATTTGAGCTCAACACGATATACGATTGGCGCTTGAGGGACATATGGGTAGGGGGGCTGAAACGAGCAAGGTCGACAAGGATGGCTTCACCTTTGTGGAGAGAAAACGTCGACCCCGACCCGCCCGAGCGCACCGCGGCCCCGCACGCGTGACAGCAGTTTTTTTGTACAGAAAGCATTACCTACGGACTTTGTCCATCACAAAGATATGACAAAAATAAATCTATAGACCTTGCGGTTTATTTAGATATGACAAAAAAGTAATCATACTGATTTTGTTAATCACCTTATATATTATGACAAAAGTAGGTAAAATAGTACTAGGTATTATTTATGTTGTGCTTCTGAACCTTGTTCATCTCAAAAATATGAAAGATTATTATTGAAATTCTAACCTCACAAAAATTTTGACAAATATTATACTACCATAATTATTATACATATTTTAACTAAATGACATAAATAACTATAATTACGAAGTAATTAATTGATTGATAAACTCTTGTAAGTGTATTACATATTATTATGAGTTTTCGATGTTTCTATGGCGGGCGTTACAAGCACCATTACACGAATAAAATTATCTGATTATTCGGGAACATAGTGCATAATATAGTCTATATATACTACCTACTATCATAAAATGTTATTATTAGTAGGTAAGCAGAAGAGGGATGCCACACCCAAGACAAACCTGTTTAAGGTTTAAAAGGTGCTACGTAGTTATTCCTGAGACGCCTAATTTTTTGTGTCACAGCCTTAATTTGTGTATAACAATTCATATTTTAATTTGAAATCAACTGATATGGGATGAATAGGATAGGGTAGATCGGATCAAATTTTTGGAGAGTAAGAAAATGATACTAAAGTGTAATAAATGTAACTTTTATTGAGGAAATAGCATTCAGTAACAAACCAGCTAAGCAATAAACATTTCAAAATTTAAATTACTTGTAAATTCTCGTAAAAGTGACTAAAAACTTCAAAAACAAAAATATCCGATTCGCCCCATTTTGGGGGCGAATCGGATATTTTTATTTTTATATATTTTTGTTTTTCCGTGTCAACGTGATATTCAAAATATTAAAGGATTTCTTATTTTGATCCGATTCGCCTCGGTCTACCCTATCAGTCTATCGAGGCATGATGGTTACAAAGATAAAATTAGTAACTTAATTAGAAAAAATAGCATTTGAAACAAGGAAACTGGGCGATATGAACGCGGTTGGTCAAATTATTGCGCACACTTTCTTGTTCTTAGAAAATTATAAATGAATTTACACAAATATAAATACAGGTTAAACGTCTGTATTAAATCACGTAGGTATTTTTTATTTTAATTCGACTGGTAGTTTTTGATTAGGCGTCTGAAAATTTGTCACGCGGCTAACATACTTTCGGCCGCAACTCGAAATGGTGCCATTATCATTGGAGAAATAGAGACAAAACCATGGTGACTGGTTCCTCAGATGCGCCAGTGCTGTAGTTACTTACAGACGGAGTGGCAGTATTGCTCGTTCTCGCACTCATAATAAAACGAGCAAGTTTTCATATTTTTTTAAGTTTGTTTCTCCTGTGGAGGTAATTTCTGTGTCTCGTTTTTCTATGTTAACGCATAAGATTTCCAAAAGTCTACTGCAAGGATATATATATATATATATATAAAAATATATAAATAAACAAAAAAAATGAGATTTGTTTTATCCTATATTACTGAAAACAACTCTACACTCTACTTACTAAAACTAAACTAACTACTTACAAGGAGAAGCAATTGGACAACCCACAGACTATTTAAGGCCTATTTATAATAGATAGCCCAAATGCTCCCACCCACTATCAGTTGGCAGCGTACCCAAGATGCTGGCATGAGGAAATTCGATTTTAATGAATAATTCTATAAATGTTTGTAAGTACTAGCTTTGTGACTAGTTCTGAACTAACATCCAACCGTGTCAGTTCTATTCTCTCTTCATACTGAGCACCATCTCTTTAATCTTCCTCCTGTGGAGTTTGGTAGATGCCGTGGTTGGAAGCTGGTCCATGAACACCACACCTCCTCGGAGATGCTTTGTTTCTGTTAGAGATTCTGGAACAAAGATTGAAAATTGTGTATTCAGGTAACTATAGTGCAAAAAGATTTCGAAATGAAATGAAATGAAAAAAATAACTTCAAATATGGTATCTTACCTCTGACCAAGTCCTTAATCTCCTGTGCTGTGACGTTGTGGCCGCTTCTCCTCACGACGCAAGCCACCGCCAAATCTCCACACTCTTGGTCCGGGATTCCCGTCACCGCCACGTCTAGGACCCCTGGATGCTGAATAATTATCCCTTCTAGCTCCACTGGCGATATCTAAAATAAATGAAGAAGCTTCAAACAGATGTTAAGTAAAAATGATTCGAAAAAGTACGCTATTAGGTATGACATTATTTAGCAATAAGTCTATGGGATTTAACGTACTCGTATTTACGATTTTTTGTGTTTATGATTATACTGTTTTACTTTTATATCTTCGCTCTCACCTGATGGTTCCTATATTTCAATAGCAATTTAATCCTTTCCACGTAAAAGAAGTTCCAAGCTTCATCACGGTACATCAGGTCTCCAGTTTTGAACCAGCCGTCTTCAGCAAATACTTCTCTCGTTGCTTCTGGGTTGTTGTAGTATCCCTGAAAACAGCACGAATACTTTAAAAATAATGCGCATCCTTTAGTACACAGAACTAATTAGAAATCGATCCTTCGTTTATGTTCTTCCGATGTGGAGCGAGGAATATAGAACTAAATAGACCTTCTGAAAATTAAACAAAAGCGAATCATCGGTTCTCGTGTTGGTTGAAGCTTCCTCGCTTTGGTTTGTAATATTTTACTGATAATTTGTGTTTTTATCAGTTTTATTTACCTTAAAAATGCCAGGACCCTTGAGCCACAGCTCTCCATTTTGATTCGGCTCATTAATATCTTTTCCGGTTTCAGGGTCCACCAACTGAAATAAGTTAAACTCCATGTTTAATAACGAATCTAGATAAAATCTGTCATTGTAGTTAGTTGCAACCTTTATAACGTCATCAATCATCTATGTAGATCATTTAATTTTGCCTTGGTGCTTTTATTTTCAGCCGGGCATGTCACTAAACCCATAATCTCTAATGCAAGCGCTTCGTTCATGATACTCTAACAACTCCTTTTTTTGTGTCCAATCCTGGTACTTCTATTAATTTGTTCTGTGGTTCAATGCTAGTTAGTATAATGCTATTACTAATATTATCTAGTCTGTGGCTGTAGTAGTGCCAAAGAAAACTAAATATTACTAGTAGTGCCGTGCTAATGCTAAAGTCAATATTAGAAAACAATTATCTTATCTATCATGACATTGTCATGTTTTGATATCTCGCTATATCAGCCGCGTTGTAAATGCTATCCTAGGCTCACTGGAAAATTGTTTGTAACTTACTCTATATTGTAAAGCGCCTATAGGTTTCCCACAGGCTTGAGGTGGTGACGAGAAACCATGACTGAAAGCTGGGCCGGTCAATTCACTCATGCCGAACATATTGATCACTTCAGTTTCTGGCGTCAACGCCTGCAACAAATTGTGAATAGGTTTGATTAAGATAAATGGGAATAACGTGGTGATTACAAGTAGTTTCTACATAGTTTGCCAGATTGAGAGCCAAGATATAATAAAGGTGCCTTTATTGGATTCGAAATTCTCGATGGACCCAAAATTTTGCTCTTGAAATTTCGTGGGCTCCAATTTAATCCACTAAAAACTTGCTGGTGTGATACACGTGGGTTCGACGTGACGTATTTATATTTCCTTCCTCAAAATGTACACAGGGTCGAAAAATGTAGAGCCATATTTTATACACAACGCATATTATTTTATCGCTTTCAAATCAAAAGGATCATGTTTGAGTGACGACTTTACAGTTGGATAATGTATGTACTACAGCAGTGACCGCGCTGATGAGATTACCTTTAGCTGTGAAATGAGCTCGGAGTATACCGCACTACCACCGACGCAGATTTGCTTGAAGCAGGTAAAATCGCAGCGCTCTCGTTCTCCAGGTTTCAACAGGGTCGTCATCATTGTTGGACTAATTATTACGTATTCTGGCTGTAACGTGAAGACAATCGTGAGAACAAACTATCAAGACAGATTCAACCAGAAATGGAATGGCATAGGGCTCAGCTTCAGCTTCATTGCCACAAAAGAACATACTACCTAGACACTGTGTACTGGTCTACTGCAGAAATTATTGAAAGAAATAGGGTTTTTGGTTTTTTGTAAACTAGACACCCGCCTGAGCTTAAGGATATATTAAGATTTGTAAGGGATGAGTAACTTTGTTAAAACGAATGAATATGAGCAAACACCTTTAGGTGTGGCTTCGTTTGTTATTATATTATTATATATTTCTTTAATTCCGATTCAAGATCCATAGCACATCACATATAAAATAACAAGTAAAATACAAAATAAATAAAATGTATTGTACAAATATTGTATCGATTTTATTTTACAAAAATAAAATAAAATCGATACAATATTTGTACAAGTACACCTACGCATTAAGTTGCGATTTGTAACTACCGTCTATAAATAGCTGTCCAAAAAGCTCTTTCTGACAAACTTCTTATAATAGAGTTTTTACACTTGAAAACTCTGGACATGAATCTCGCTATTTAGTTTTGTTGCATGGCATTGAAGGTATTAACGCGCGCTTCTTAGAACATATCAGAGGCACTACAGTAACGCTTAAGCCCCATTAGTTGACTAAAGATATTATTATAGGCAACTCGAATGCCATCAAACGATTTTTTAGAGTAATTTGTCCAGAGTTGGCAAGTATAAAAAGACTGACATAAAGATCTAAATAACGTAACTTTTACGTCCGGAGAAGAATTGCCAAAATTTCTAGAAATCATATTGCGAACAACACATAGGGCTCTACGCTGTCGTTCTATATCTTTGTCGTATTTTAAGTTTGAGGCAACGACATGGGTACTTGAAACTTGAATGGTACTTGAAACTGTCTACAATGTTGACAGGCTTTCCGTTGAGGTGGACACTGGGAACATTATCGGGTCCCTTTCAAGATCTAAATATAACCATCTCAGTATTTTAGAAAGAAATTATGACGTAGGTACCTTATACGTGTTGATGAGGTGATAAAGATGCTCCTGTGTCGACGGCAATGAAGATTGTATTCGGGTGAACTTCATGTACGGAGAACAGTTGTAGTTTATTATAGCCGATAGCCACTGCAGGGGAGATGCCATTAGGGAAACCTTTATATAAGGAATTTCAGCTACCCTCGACCTGGTAACGAAACATCTAGACATTATAAAGTTTTATAAAAATTAGATATTTATTATGCAGGTTGAGCATGACTCCATGGACAACCCAATTCATACTTAGTTTTTTAGAGTCAGTTACATGTAAGTAGTACTATTATTTATTCTGAGGCAATACCCAAAGTTATCCAAGTGTCAGTCGATTTAAAACTTTATTTTTTTATCCAAAATGCAGATTCACTATTCAGCGCGAAATATGTCCTTTGATTGGCCGAGTCAGTATATGCTCAATTGCTCACCAAATAGAGGGTCCTGTTATGACAAAGTTCTTATGCGTAACGGCAGCAGATTTTGGCAGCCCCGTCGTTCCACTTGTTGTTACGATCATTGCCAACGTCTCAGCTGGATCTATATCTACAGGTCTGAAAAATAATAAATGAGGTATTTTTGTATCTAAATTTTTTATAACTTTTCATTATTAGTAGTGGTAATTTTAAAATATTTTCTCTACAGTTAATAGCTACTTAGTAAGAAGCCAGGTACTAGTAGTTTTTGTTAATAAGTATTTTAATTCTGATTAGCAGATTTTCTCCTACCTATAACTTTGTATTTCTTTCTCATCGTTTCCCATTTCGAGCAGTGTAGTGAATGTGTCGCCTTGGGTTCTTTCATCAAAGCTGATGATTTTCGCATACAGCTGCACTTCATTCAGAGCTTTCTGAATGTCTTTTGCTTTCTCACTTTGACAAAATATGACTTTGGGTTTGTTGGTTTCGACTGCGCTTTTCAGCTCAGCTGAAAAAGAATTCTTTAAATATGTAAATCTTTTTGTTGCAAAAACGTCAATACGAATATCGCAGCCACTGCTTAGGATATGATTATGCAAATTTCAAAATGTCAGCATGAAAGCAAGCTTTCTGGTCTGCCTCTTATTTTGGATGATCTTCACATAGTTTAGCCAAATTAAGGAAGAGTGACGTTTAGAAAGATACAATTCTATACAAAAAGATGGCGAAGATAACTGCACCTATCCGCTTTTGTGCAAATATCACATTGCTACTGGCATTTGACGCGGTAGTCGTATTGTTGTACGTGATAGGACATTGCTGTCCCGGGTCATTATCATTTAGTCTGTGCCCGGGTTATCATTTTCTTAAAATAATTTAATTGTCACTGATTTAATTGTATTTTTTGCCGCCTTATCAGCGCTGAAAACCAAGTTCAATTACACAGCTTAAGGAAAAACCAGACAAAAAAAACAAGCTGTCAGATTACCATACTTACCAATTCCCAACTCCTTATCCACCGGTGCTCCAATAAGACCTTCAAAATAAGCCGCGTATATAGGCACGGTGAGGTCTAAGTGATTAGGAGCCATAAGAAAAATAACGTCACCTAGCCGCAGCCCAAGTCTCCTAAAGCTGATCGCACATTGTATGGACCTTCCTAGAACTGAAGCGTTCGTTTCTGATTTTCCAGTTGCTCCATCGATCTGGAAGTAACAAATGCATTGGTTGTTATTTTACAAAAGAATTTGTAGAGAACAAAGTAAATATTTAAGTACAAACTTTGCAGACTTTAAACAAGATAATATAAAATAAAATGTGTTTATTTAAGAACTCAAGTCTCATAAATAAACATAGTAAACAATATTAGAAGACTTTAAGTATTTTGAGTAAATATAATTCTAAAACTTACTCGCTAATTGGGCACTGCTGACACTGATGTTACAGCCATGCCATAACAAACCTATGTGTATATGTATATTACTATGAAAGGTTTACGCTAAGAAAATTTCAGTATCCATAAATTTTGGTAACAAGTCTTGTCAAAATTAATTCGGTCAAGCGACCAAGTTTACACTTGCCAGTAAGGTTCTAAAGGGTTCTTCGTAGTACAAGCGGAAGGCTTTCTTATATCTATGTCATATAATGCATACTATGCGCATAATAATAATAATATAATGTATATTATGCGCATAGCGATAAGGCCGCCCATTGTACGTGATGTTTATTAACTTTGTTAACTATTGTTTTTCCTGTGTGTTTGGTATTCAATAAAGCATTATTGTATTGTATTTTATTGTATGTCAAACGCTCTTACCTGTGCCACTAAGTCAGGGTTGTCTTTCAAGCTCTGCAGTATGATCTTCCCCAAGTGGAACCGGTCGCTTGGGTTCCCGGACTCAGCGATGATGCGTGACGTGATTTCGTTCATGTGCCAGTGCACTGCATCGTGTTGGTGTCTCTTGTCGGACATGGCGTCGTGTCTGGGGGAATATTTCTATTGACAGTTACGAAAGCAAAATGGTCAAACAACGAGGGTAGGTACTCGTTTTTTTGTATCATACGGCTTCGCGAGTTTTGTTCATGTCGTCCGTTTGTAACACATTAAAAATGTCCTATATGCATGGACATTTTGAAAAAAAATGAAAAGCATTATTGCTATTTTGTTTTACGACGTATGTATGCATCTAATTCATTGTTAGAGAGTGCATTAATACCTCTGGGTATAAGTATATGTGCCTAAACGAATTTATACACTATCTCACAAATAAAGAAACACAAGTTAAATTTCACAATTTTTTCTGCCCCCAAAAAATTCAATATTCTTTTCAATAATATGTTTTTTATATCGTAGCACCTTTATTGAAATTATGTGTCAACACTCGACAGCTATTTGTAGGAGCTTTTATCGATCGACTAATATATTTCAATTTTTTTTATTTATTATGTTGTACTACGAGAGTTATCCTGCTACGTCGAGTTTGTACCAAATGATATAAAAGACGAAGCTGTACTTTATTATTTAACTCCCACTACAGATAACATAAAAATAATTTGTAATACCTCCTTTTGTTATCTGAACATAAGTATCTAATCATATATAAATTGATTGTAATTATTTTGTTATCTAAGTGGAAATTCGAATCATTCGGTCAAAAAATTATAACTACTTCCAGTGTTACCACAGAATAGTTAATAGTCCATATATTATTACCTTTGTCTTATCATTATGCTGTTGGCTTTCTAAATAGATATTTTGGTAATTTTTTTATTACCTCATCATGTAGGCATACTAACATTACTTACCACATTATCATTATCTGTTATAGTATTGTCTTTGTCTCGCTCGATTATCTGAGCTCAACCCTACAATTAATGCGCACACACACAAAACGTGCGCGGACAGGCCGATTCAGAAATCGGTTCACTTGTGTGAGTGTCGGGATGTGGATTAACCGTTATACGTAAGCAACATAAATGATTTTCTTTCTAAAATACTTTGCATTGTGTATATTTTTAATGAATTAATTGTTTAGTAATTTAATAATATTGTTTCAAAATTCAAAATTCATTTATTTGCATAAACATAGGCATAGTAGTAAAAATACAATTTTATTATAGGTTCCGTCAGGTGTGCATATTTTTATCACAATATATTATAATAAATTAAATATAAATGTGAATTTGTGACTCGTTCTGAACTAACATTCAACCATGTTAGTTCTATTCTCTCTCCATACTGAGCACCATCTCCTTAATCTTCCTCCTGTGGAGTTTGGTAGACGCCGTGGTAGGAAGCTGGTCCATGAACACCACACCTCCTCGGAGATGCTTTGTTTCTGTTAGAGATTCTGAAACAACGATTGAATTTTTATTTAGGAAGCTATAGTGTAAGCGATTTTGAATTGAAAGATAAAAATGAATAAAAAACTTCAAATATGAAACCTTACCTCTGACCAAATCCTTAATCTCCTGTGCGGTGACGTCGTGGCCGCTTCTCCTCACGACGCAAGCCACCGCCAAATCTCCACACTCTTGGTCCGGGATTCCCGTCACCGCTACGTCTAGAACCCCTGGATGCTGAATAATTACCCCTTCTAGTTCCACTGGAGATATCTAAAATAAATTAATAAGAATCAAACAGCTGTAAGGTTAAAATAATTCTAAAAAGTACGGTATTTGACATCACTTAGCAAGAAGCCTATGGGAATTTACATCTTTACGAGTTTTTGTGTTTATGATTAAATTGTTTTACTTTTATATCACCGCTCTCACCTGATGGTTCCGATATTTCAACAGCAATTTCATCCTTTCCACATAAAAGAAGTTCCAAGCTTCATCGCGGTACATCAAGTCTCCAGTTTTGAACCAGCCGTCTTCAGCAAATACTTCTCTCGTTACTTCTGGGTTGTTGTAGTATCCCTGAAAACAGCACGAATACTTTGAAAATAATGCGCATCCTTTAGTACATAGAACTAATTAGAAATCGATTCTTCGTTTATGGTCTACCGATGTGGAGTAAGGAATATTGAACTAATAGACTTACTGAAAATTAAACAAAAGCGAATCATCGGTTCTCGTGTTGGTTGAAGCTTTGGTTTGTAATATTTTTCTGATATTATGTGTTTTCTTTCTTTATTTACCTTGAAAATGCCAGGACCCTTGAGCCACAGCTCTCCATTTTTATTCGGCTCATTGATATCTTTTCGGGTTTCAGGATCCACCAACTGAAATAAGTTAAACTCCATGTTTAATAACGAATTTATTTACGGACTTATTTTTTAGAATTGTATCACCTTTACCTATGTGCATGTGTATGTAATTCTTGCAATAAATGTTTTGATTGATTGATTGAATCTAGATAAAATCTGTCATTATAGAATAGAATAGAATAGAAAAACTCTTTATTGTATACCAATTTAAATAAATAGACAATAACACAGTCCTTAACTAAGGTAGTACAATGGGTGGTCTTATCGCTTGAAGCGATCTCTTCCGGACAACCTTTGGAGTTATAACAATAATAATAATAATTAATGCTTTATTGTACACCAAACAAGAAATTAACAAGGTACACGAAATATTCTTACACACTATAGTACAACGGGCGAGCGGTTATAGTTAGTTACAACATTTAAAACGTCATAAATCATCTATGTAGATAATTTAATGTTGTCCAGGTGCTTTGAGTTTCAGCTGGACATGTCACCAAAAGCCATAAAACAGCAATGCAGGCGCTCCGTTTATGTAACTATCAAAAACTTATTTTTTGAGGCCAATCTTAGTTTTACTATTTATTATGTGGTCCATTATTAGTTTATTCTGTACTGAAATCAATATTAGAAAATAATTATCTTATCTATTATGACATTCTTATGTTTTGATATCTCCCTATATCGCGTAAATGCTATCACAGGCTCACTGAAAAATTGTTGGTAACTTACCCTATATTGAAAAGCGCCTATAGGTTTCCCACAGGCATGAGGTGGTGAGGAGAAACCATGACTGAAAGCTAAGGAGGTCAGTTCGCTCATACCATAGATATTGGTTACTTCAGTTTCTGGCGTCAGCGACTGTAACATATGTATACTTATAATAAAACTGTAACAAGGTGGTTACTGTACATTAAAGATATTTATTTTAAATAATTTTTTTAGTAGGGTTCCGGTGTCTTTAACGGGATATAATGGGGATAGAAGCGGGACGGTAATGGTATAGGAAAATGACGTAATCTGGATAGGAGCGGGACGAAAGCAGGAGCTTTCGCTTCTACTTTGGAGTGGAGCGGGAGCAAGAGCGAGTTTAGGGTGGTATGGAAAATTGTCGAGAGCAGGTTAGATTACTTTACTATGCATACGAAGTCTCAGTTCAAGTTCAAGTTTGATTAAGATCTTTACATACATGGTAATAACTTGTCCAGTGGAATATTTGTGGCAATCTTGGAACCATATATGGTGATTTCAAGAAGTTCCCAAATAGTTCCCCATATCGAGAGCCAAGATATTATAAAGGTGCCTATTGAAGGAGTTGAAATTCTCGAAAGTTTGTGGGCTCGAATTTATCCATTCGAAACTTTCTGGTCCGATACACGTGGATTCGACGTAATATGTCAACATTTTCTTGCCCAAAATGTTCACAGGGTCGAAAAATGTAGAGCCAAATTTGATACACAACGCATATTATTTTGTTGCTCTCATATCAAAAGAATCATATTTGAGTGAGTCTGGGAATGTATGTACTACAGCAGTGACCGCACTGATGAGATTACCTTTAGCTCTGAAATGAGCTCGGAGTACACAGCACTGCCGCCGACGCAGATCTGCTTGAAGCAGGTGAAGTCGCAGCGCTCTCGTTCTCCAGGTTTCAACAGAGTCGTCATCATTGTTGGACTAATTATTACGTATTCTGGCTGTAACGTGAAGACAATCTTGAGAACAAACTATCAAGAAAGATTCAACCAGAAATGGAATGGCATAGGGCTCAGCTTCAGTGCCACAAAAAAACATACCACCTACACAGTACCTTTTTTAAGGGATGAGTAACTTTGTTATAGGTTCGTTTCGTTCGTTCATATTGGGATCAAAATTAAAAGAATTAAAAGTGCCAGCCACCGGAAAAATGGGCCAAGGTATATGGGTAGATTAGATACCTTAATAGAGTAACCATAACAAAGAGATCACTAAACGAATCTATTATAAAAAAATGATGACGTAGGTACCTTATACGTGTTGATGAGGTGATAGAGATGCTCTTGTGTTGACGGCAATGAAGATTGTATTCGGGTGAACTTCATGTATGGAGAACAGTTGTAGTTTACTATAGCCGATAGCCACTGCAGGGGAGATGCCACTAGGGAACGCTTTATATAAGGAATTTCAGCTACCCTCGACCTGGTAACGAAACATCTAGACATTATAAAGTTTTATGAAAATCAGATATTTATTATGCAGGTTGAGCTTGACTCCATGGTCGACCCAATCCATACTTAGTTTTTTAGAGTCAGTTACATGTACGTAGTACTATTATTTATATTGAGGCAATACCCAAAGTTAAGTTACCCAATTATTGAGAAAATGTCCTTTGATTGGCCGAGTCAGCGTATGCTCACCACGTATAGGGTCCTATTATTACAAAGTTCTTATGCGTAACGGCAGCAGATTTTGGCAGCCCCGTTGTTCCACTCGTTGTTATGAGCATTGCCAACGTCTCAGCTGGATCGATATCTACAGCTCTGAAAAAAAATACAATGAGGTAATTTATGTACATTTTTATAACTATTCATTATGAGTACCTATATAATTTTAAAATATTTTCTCGGCAGTTTATACCTACTTAGTTTAGAAGCTAGGTAGATTTTGTTTTTTTTTTCATATTTTAATTTTGTTTAGCAGATCTCTTACCTATAATTTTTTATTTCCTTCTCATCGTTTCCTAGTTCGAGCAGTTTAGTGAATGTGTCGCCTTGGGTTCTTTCATCAAAGCTGACGATCTTCGCATTCAGCTGCGCTTTGTTCAGGGCTTTCTGAACGTCTTCTGCTTTCTCACTTTGACAAAATATGATTTTGGGTTTGTTAGTTTCGAATGCGCATTTCAGCTCGGCTGAAAAATGAATTCTTATAATATGTAAATAATTTAGTATCCTTTTGTCGTAAAAACGTCAATACGTACATCGCAGCCTGTGATTACGCGAATTTCAATTTCATAATAATACCATGACAGCAGGCCAGAAATATTAGATGGTATTTACATGTGGCTAAGCAAAATAGTTATGGGACGAAGGGCAATCTGGGCAAGTTCCCTGATTTAATTTAATTTTTTGCCCTATCAGCTATCTCTGCGCCGAAAACCAAGTTCACTAGCACAGCGTGAAGTAAAAGCAGACAAATAAAGCTCTCGGACAACCATACTTACCGATTCCCAACTCCTTATCCACCGGTGCTCCAATAACGCCTTCAAAATAAGCCGCGTATATAGGCACGGTAAGGTCTAGGTGGTTAGGAGCCATAATAACGATAACATCACCTAGCCGCAGCCCAAGTCTCCTAAAGCTGATCGCACATTGTATGGACCTTTTTAGAACTGAACCGTTCGTTTCTGATTTGCCAGTAGCTCCATCAATCTGGAAGTAACAAAATGCCTTGATGGTTATTTATAAGGTAAGATTTAGGTACCAACTTCGCAGACCATAATAAACCTATCGGTATATGTATACGAGTAATTGAAGGCCAAGAAAACTTCAGAATCCGTAGATTCTGATAACAAGTCTTGCCAAAATTAAATGGGCCAAGTTCACTCTTGCCAGTAAGGTTCTAAAGGGTTATTCGTAGTAAAAGCGCTTAAACTTTACTATAACTATGTCAAAAGCTCTTACCTGTGCCACGAATTCAGGGTTATCTTTCAAGCTCTGTAGTATGATCTTCCCCAGGTGAAACCGGTCGCTTGGGTTTCCGGACTCGGCGATGATGCGTGACGTGATTTCGTTGATGTGCCAGTGCACTGCATCGTGTTGGTGTCTCTTGTCGGACATGGCGTCGTAGGTATCTGGAGGGAATGTTTATATTGACAGTCACTTAAGCACAATAGTCAAAAAACGAGGGTAGGTACACTTTTTTTTGTATCATACGGCTTCGCGCGTTTAAATAGTCTATTGAGTCCGTGTCTAGTAAAATAATAAATATGATATTTTAACACACTCAAAACATCATATTCTCCTATATTCTATTGTGTTCTACATTTCGGTAGGTACCTATATACCTACGCACGGATTTATGGACACATACCTAAACGTAATATTACTACACTGTCTTACAATTGGAGAAACACAAGTTATGGGAAATATTTTTATTTCTGAAATTTCACTTGCACTTCACACAAGAAATGCAATTTTTTTTAGTAATATAATAATATTTTTTATTATCTTTGCGCCATATTGCAATTGTGAGATTAAACTCGACAGCAATCTGTAGGTACTTTTAGCGATCGACTAACAAGTTTAATTTAACTACTACTATTGGACTACTACGAGAGTTTTTTACCTCGACTTCGTATAAACTGCTATAAAAGACGAAGGTGTTTTTTAATAAGTATTTAAAGATAAATCTCCAGTTAAAAGAAATAATAATGTGTAATATTTACTTACGTTATCTGAACATAAGTATTAATTGTAATACTTTTGTTATCTGAAGTGGTAGTACCAAACCATTCGGTTAAATTTACATTGTAACTACCTCCACTGTTGCCAAGGTGAAAGTTGTAATTTTTTAAGAAAATAACGTTTTGCTACTAAAACACGTAGGTATAAAATATTTTTAATGAGTGGTATTCATATCTTAGAAACGTGACCTTTTACGATACTTCAGCGATGTTACTTAACATTTAATTTAATTTTTGTGAAGTAAATTTGCTCTCTCTATGATATAAATTATTTTTCAAAAAAAACTAAACCGACTTCAAAACCACAAATAGGCACTCAAAAGTGAAAAATAAATTAATATAATTATCATAAGCGCTACCCACTCATATATTTGAAGTCGGTGCTAGCCAAGTCGACCGTCGAATTGGTTCGGTGGAATCTGTTAAAAAAGGCTTTGTCCCAACAGTGATGATGATGAAATTTTCTTTTTTATAGTTGGGTAGATAGTTTGTCGGCATTCTGCATATTCTTACAGCCCGGTTACTTCTACTTTTTTTTTCGGAGAGAGGCCGGGTAATGCAAGCCCTGACGGCTGATTTGCCGCCTTCTAGAAAAAAAAAACAAGATTTTAGTATTGATCGAACTTTCTAATGCTCATATTTTGTAAGAATAATTATGTAAATCATATTTTAACATCTGGCAACCCTGGATAAACCATCTCATTATATAATTATAAGGTCACGAAATGTGTACGATTATATATTCTGTACATTACGCACTTTTCTACTGGTACCTATAAGTTATCTCTAATCTGTAAACCTGTTATCAGCCGTAAGCAACGCGTCTAGTAGCGTAGATCTTTTAGAATTATGTTCTTAATATACAGTACCAATTATTTGTTTAAAAATATCCTGTGCAAGTTTCAAAAACCTCACATAATTAACTCATGAAATGATGAATCAACTCCAGTGTAGTACTCCAGTTGATCAACTCGGTCACTACGGTCTCTCATGTTCAAGAAGTGCCGGTCGGATTTCGGGTCGCGCCAGCCTTAACGATATCATCCACCTGGTTTTTACCAGCGCCAATGTTGCAGCCATTCTCAAACCGAATGGTCTAATCCGTGACGATAGTGAAAAAGGTCGGCAAGACCCTGATCCCTTGGAAGTTGGGGTGGCGTCTGCTGTGGGACGCTACTTGCGTCGATACTATGGCACCGTCACATCTTCCGGAGATCCAGAATAGGCCTGGCGAGGCGGCTAATTCAGCCGAGCAGCTCAAACGGTGCATATATGCTAACCTCTGTAGCGGTTACATATTTGAGCCGTTTGGTGTGGAGACTTTGGGTCTGTGGGGCCGGGAGCTAATCGTTTCGAAAAAAAGTCTGTCATAGCGCCTGGTCGATGCGACGCCTGACCGAAATGCTGGGACTTATTTATTTCCATTCAACGTATTAGAATCTACTTATTGCAATTCAACGGGGCAATAGGTAATTAATGGTCAATAGGTTGTCCAAACACTCAAACGTAGTTTGTAGTAAATCTTTGATTGACTACACCTATAATGTATGTATTTTTTACTGACTGTTGCATAAACCGTGTTATTATCTTAAATTAGCATGAAATTGCAAAAAATTGCATGTTATTTGTAAATTTGTATATTCTCGATGTCATTGTCAAATAAACGATTGTAAATGTTCAGCTACAAATGTGTATGTATGTGTATATGACGAGGAAGAAATCATCGTATCGTAACAAAGTAAGTATGCACCTAATCCTTCGACGTTTAGCATTTTTATAATAATTACTTATGAAATTTACATTTCCCTCATGAAGGGAATTCTCCCTAGGTCCCTTAAGCACAGACTCATGGACATGTGCATTCTTCCCATCCTCACTTACGGTGCGCAAACTGGGTCTTTGACAAATCATCAGAGGTCCGACCTTGAGGTCTGCCAGCGAGCTATGGAGCGCAGTATTCTTGGCGTAAAGCGAACTGACCGTATAAGAAACACCATAATGGGACTGGGCTGGACATGTCTGCCGCATGTCGGATGATCTCTGGGCCAAAACCACTACTCAGTGGACCCCACACGATTGCAAACGACTTCGCGGCAGACCAAAAAGGAGATGGCGCGATGAGCTAGACTCACACCTTAAAGATTGTTCTATCGTGGCAATGGATAGAGATAAATGGAGGGAGGGTAGGGAGGCCTTTGCCCTGCAGTGGGACAAAACAGGCTCCTAATAATAATAACTTATGAAATATATTGTTTTGCCTACAGATTCAAAGGTGTGGTAGACTGCAATATGACGGGAGCATTCTACCTACAAAAGAAAAAAGAAGTCCAAATGGCTATAAGAAAGCAATACTAAGGCGCAACTGGGTCAAGAGATGCAGATATACCTACCTAACCTTAATACCTGTTTAACCTAATTATTGAAATAAAACAACATACTCATTACTATTATAAAACGATTTATTTACGTAGTACCTACATACTCCCATTAAATAACACAGGAAATACATAGGGAGTACTTGCTAATGATTTGCGATATAACTTTCTATATAATAGTGCTGATCTCACAGTATTTTGGGCCTGGGGTAAAGGTTGAACTTCATTTAGGTACTTCAATAAGTACAACGTTTTAGCAATATGATCATCAAAATCAAGGGCCATATTATGATGTACCACGCATCACCTTTGACACCCTGTCTAATTTTAGCTGCTAATCTCCGGAGAACTCCAAAACATCTCTCTACAGTGTTTCTGGTTGATATCTGGGCTCTAATATTATAGGCTTCTTGTGCTGGAGTAGCAGGATTTAGAAATAGTGTCATGAGATACCTAAGACCATGGGTATTGTTGTCACTAGACATTGTACAAAACAATAAACCCGAAGACCGCGGACACAAAAGCTAGTAGGTTATTCACAAAAAGTTTGTGTATTTTTAATAAAATAAACAAATCACAAGGTTCAGTAAGGTTTGAGTAGCCGAACGCCTTTACTTAAATGTATGTTACTCAATTATGCTTTGAGACTAGTTTGAGCACTGTCAACGAGTTCTGAAACGCAATTATGGCGCTGATCATAAGATGAGCATGAACTTAAGATCCGAACTGTCAAATATGAGCAAATCTCAAACTCAAATGCTCAAACTATACTTAACATCTAATCAGAAACAGAAAATGCCTTAAGTAGTAGTTAAGCAGCCTTTAAGAAAAACTCAACTTCGAATTCTCAATTCAGAAACCGGCCGACTGTATTCTGAGAGTAGGCATTAATCAAAAATTGACTTTGAAGTTCTTAAATAACTTCAAGCACAGTTTTACAATTCAAGGTCAACTTTTTTGCTTGTTTATTATATAAATTGTTTTAATTTATTTACTTTACTATAATTTAGACAAAAAAAATAATTATGCTTATCGTTTTTGAGTAATGACTTGCATATTTTTTTGTGTATTTTTAAATTGGTTAGTAGGTACTTCCGTCCATTTATCTGAAATTCCCATTGAGCTAACATCAACAAAAAAATGTTTTTGTTTACTTCATGTAAGTACTTACCTATGTTTATGTAAAGGGAAAATTATGTATGAGCCCAGTGTGGTTAAATCGTCATTGGGCCCAATACTACAAACATTTACATTTATGATAATATCTCGCATAATTATTTAATTTGTTGCCACATAACAAATAAATCAATGATAATTTAATAATAATAGCTTGCCTTAACTGGCCGTCCGGGTGTGGAGATGCAAGAGCTAACAACTAAGCTCCAAGGGTGGAAGTGTTAAAGGGCATAACGCTGGGAGAGGCGTTTAAGTGAAACTGCAGCACACTTCTCGACACCCTATAGCCACCCACACCAATGTTTCCCCTATCGTCGCTAATGAACGGCGGCCCTTATAGGGGGCCCGTTTAGTGGGTGGCGAGTCACCACCTGCCAAAATACTTTTTTATGAGACGGAACTGGCAGTTGCCGAGGTCTCATATCATAGACCGGCTCACATCCATTAAAAATTTACCTCAATAGCCCAATCATAAGGTATTTTCATATCTTCAATAATAGTCCTCGCACTTATCGGGGGCTGTCTTTGATTGTATCTTCTAATGATGCACTTAGAGACAGTCCCCGATAAGTGTTGCCCATTACATATCTAAGTTAAATGCTCTAAGAGGCCTCTACGTGTTGGACTGATGTCCCCGTGCAAGCCTTCTAAAGGACCGGGTGTAAAACCCGTGAGAAAGAGCGACATAATAATAATAATTAATACTAATCTATGACATCACCATCATCACCATCGTCATCATAATCTAGGTCGAACCATCTTCTTTCCTCTATTTCGCGTATTAGAGGCCCGACGGCATGACGTTAATTCCTTGGAGTCGTGGAAGACCGTTGGTGTGGGACGCCACTTGTGCCGATACACTAGGGCCATCCCACCTCAACGGTACTTCAAGGGTGGCAGGAGCGGCGGCAGAAGCAGCAGAGAGTCTTAAGCGGAGGAAATATGCATCTCTCGGCAAGGGATACATATTTCTTGCATTTGGGGTCGAAACTTTGGGGCCCTGGGGGGCGAACGCGCAGCTTCTGTTTAAAGAGCTGGCCAGACGCCTCATTAAAACAACAGGAGACCAAAGAGCTGGCGCTTACCTCGGCCAACGAATTAGTCTGGCCATGCAACGAGGTAACGTCACCAGCTTTTTGGGCACCTTGTCTGCGGACAGTGACCTAAATTCTGCTTTGTATCTTTAAATTCATTTTTTAATTTTGTTGTGGGTTAGTTTAGTTTCTATATGTATTTGTACATTATTGTAAGTAAATATACTCAGTCAATGTCATTTTTAAATCTCGACGTTAACGGAAGGGTGCGGGAGTTATAAATTTAACGTGCGTAAATCTGTGTATCTGTGATATCGTAACTCCCAAACGGATTAATCGATTTTTTTATGATGAAAAAGGCTGACGTTTTACAACAACCACCTGACGGTAAGCATAGTTGCGGTCTAAGGTGGAGAACGTTTGCCCATGAGGTGCCTATTTACTCTTGTCTTAAATAGACTTATGTTGTAATTGGAAGAAAACAAGGATTCCGATGGACAATTCCACTCCTTAGCGGTAAAGCCAGCGAAGCGCTTTGTGCGAACTGGTAGTATGAGCACAACGTAAGGGTGGAGTGACTCTCCTCCCCTGGTGGTACTAAGATGAAATGAGAATGAAGGAATCAGCAGGCAGGTCTTGTGCACACTCCCCAAAGTGTATGCTAGCCACTTGTCTTCTTTGCTAAAAGCTTTGTAACTTCTTCCCATCTAGAGCCTGATCACCACTTAATTTAAGGGCGCGTCGTTCAATCGAGTCCAGAGCTGCAAGCTGATATTTAGCTCAACCATATGGCTTCAGTACTCCACGCATGCTCTAACTTGTGCATTGTACAAATTAAGCAGTTTAATTTTTTGTTTGAAAGGTGACTGGATCGACAGTGTTCACTATGATTCAAAAAACTTTGTTCAGCCGTTTGAAGATCATCAGCTCTTCTCTAGTTGATGACGGGGTGGAACTTCCACAGGCCTGATCGATTTGAAATTTGGTACCCAGTTACTACAATATTGACCTGGTGCCGCAGCATCATATGCAGCGCAGATACCCAACTCCTTACCGACTTACAGCAGTGGTATAGTATTTGGGCTCATTGGAATGGTCTCAATAAATAGGTTATAGATAGATGGTAATCAGGGTCTGATGATGGAGCAGGAAATTAAAGTCGGGGGTTTATTAAAGCACCTATTTGTATACACTTAAAAAAAAAGTTACATCATCGGATGTAACTTTTTTTTTTACATTCCTATATTTTAAGAGTTTGTTACTGGAATAAAAAGACATTTTCTTTAATTTACCTATGTACAAACTGATGAACACACGTCCTCATGAGGGCTTGAAAATAGTTAAGTAATTAAAACCAATTCGATCTGCTTTCAAAGACAAATTTTATTACAACCGTAAACTCTAACCTAATGTTCCGCGATCTAGAAAACGCAGCTCGTTTGTTATCGCCATCTAGTTAAAACTTTAGGAACTAACAACGCACATCAACACCGTTTATGGTTTGAATATGAAACAAACTAACAAAAACTAACTTCTACAACCTATTTGTAAAATGTAAGTGGTAAAATACACACACATCGATCGATATTCTATCTAATCTCTTGCAGATCATTGTAGTTTTATATCTCGAACCATTTCTTTGAGTTTTCTTCGGTCGATCTTGGTGGATCCGGTGACAGGAAAAACGTTCATGAAGATCACACCTCCTCTTAGCTGCTTGGCGTCGGACAGTTTTACTGTAAACAAATTAAAATTTATTTCAATAACCAGCAACCCGCCCCGTCACGGGTTATCATAAATAAACCTTTCAATTCTCTAAATAGGGGATCGGACAGTAATCGAAAAAAATCTAAAATGTAGTTAGAATGAATGTTCGTCAAACCAGAAAGATCATTCAATCAATATGTTTGTGAAATAACAATGATTTATATTTTTAAATCCATAAATAATTCTGACATTTTTAATCTGTTCTTCATCTCAAACGAAACAACAATCACAGCGCATGACGTCATTTGTAGGCAAATGCCGTGAGTCAAGCTTGAGTTTATTTACGTTTTTGCTTTTCATAAAATATATTTTTGCTAATATGATGATAATTTTTCGTTCCATTACTACAATATAGTCCCCAAACTTCACAAAACGTATTAGAATCTCTTTGCAAGTTTTATTTCGAAGACTTTGTCGTCTTCTACCTACATATGACGTCACAAGTTTTGAGGTGACCTTTTTCGCGGCAATATTTGAAACATATTATTTAAATAAAGTTTAAGATACTTTAAGAGCGTTATTTAATGAAAATACTATTTTCCTTAGCTATATATATTCATTGTAGTTAATTTAAAACACTTTCTGAAAAGTTGTCCGATCCCGTATTATAGTGATCCCCCATCAAAATCCGTTACGTAGTTTAGAAAAACTAAGTGCGTGCTCTTTGTAATTTATATTATAATAACTACAAATTAAAAATTTAATAAACCCCCGACACAATAAAACATGTCTAAGAACCACCGCTAGAAAACATGCATTCAAATTTTAAAAAACCGGAGCCAAATCTGTTCATCCGTTTAAGAGCTACAATGTCACAGACAGACACACATAGTTTTCAAACTTATAGCACCCTCCTTTTTGCGTCGGGGGTTAAAAACTTATTTTATTATTTTATTTTGTTTGGGGGCTAACAGCTTTTGTTACAAAAGAGTTTGACAAACTAATATAAGAAAAGCCAATTAAAAACCTCCGCAAATAACAATTAAATATAAATTAAGAATTTGAACTTTATGAGCTGTTGGCCACAAGTCTTACAGATATCCAAAAAGCCCCAGCCCAGTGGTGACCGAATGTTTCTAAACCTGACAGGACTGACCTGGCGATACATTACGAGCGCTACTCATAGATTGATAACAATAGGTACTATGAACTGCCGGGTTCATAGCCCCGGAAAATAAACGCTCCATCCAACATCACCAAAGTAACCCAACATGCCTTTTCACCTTTTACCAAATTCTTGATCTCCAGCGCAGTTGGATTATGTCCTGGCCTGGGGATGACGCAGGCGACCGGCAGATCCCCAGTCTCTGGATCAGCGATGCTGGTCACAGCCACATCCAGAATTCCTGGATGTTCGCGGATCACTCCTTCAATTTCAGCAGGTGATATCTGAAAGGGAGTAAATAGAATAAGATAGACCCATTGTATGGACTGTGATAGACCATATTATAAGCAGTAAGTACAGAATAATGAATAGGTATTTTGCTGATAGGTGCCTACATAATACATACTACTTAATATTCCTATGGGACCTTTTGTAAATAATTATACCTACATAATGAAAGACCATCATAATGATATGATGGTTTTGTGCCGACATAATGCCATTACAATAAAAGAAGTACCATACTACGTTACAAAAAATAACTACTTTACTGAATACATGTTATTGCATGTCACCAATTAATGTACTAAATGGAATGACTTTGAAAAATAATAAAAAATATGTTTCCGTGGAAAATGGAACATACTAACATAAACAACAGAATACTAAATAAACTCAAAAACACGTACGTACTTATATTGTTTATGCAATATCGGTTTCAATCAAATTCTCGGTCACCTTGCCACTGCACCCTGTATCAAATAGGCGCGCGCTTGATACGTAAGGACCAGTTTCGTGTGGCAACAGCTCGCCGCGCTGCCGCGACTCCACGAGGCGCCGACGCAGCATAACGTTTCCTCTTTCATTTTTACGATTGTTTCCCCCGGACTTCGGTTTCTCACATCGAACCGTCGCCACATATTTTAGATAGTAGGAATAATTTTGTATTTTTTTAATTATTATATAAAAGTGAATCTAATTATATGATCTAAACCTGCTTTTGGGTTTTATATTGCATCCTCCTACCTGTAGCCTACATTCGCTAGTCCTTTGTTCTTCATAATATTTGTACTTTACTTACTTGATAATTTTTATACTTCAGCATCAGCTTTATCCGTTCCACGAAGAAGTAGTTCCAGTGTTCATCTCTATAGAACATATCTCCGGTTTTCAACCATCTGTCTTCTGCGAACGCCTCCTTTGTACCATCTGGGTTGTTGTAGTATTCCTAAAATATATCTTGGATTAACCCTGCATATTATTTTTATTAACTGACTTTTTTATTAACTATTCGATTGTATGTTTTTTGAATTTTTTTTGTTTGTTTCCTCAGAACTCCGTTATTTATGAACTGATTTGGAAAATTATTTTTGCGTTAGGTTCAGTATAGCTACGAAGTGGTCCCGTTGGACTTCGAAGTGGTCCCGTTGGACTTCGAAGATACAATGAAGTCGGTTTTTTTATGATGATAAATGTATACTTGTTCATTATGAGGTTATCCGTCAGAGAACCAAAGTAAGCAACATAGCCCATAGGATTAGCAAGCTGATGTGGCAATGGGCTGGTCACATGTCTCGAAGGTCGTTCAACCGCTGGAGTAGACATGTCCTTGAGTGGAGACCGCAAATTATATAGGCTAGATGGAACGACGACCTGCGAAAGGCGGCTGGAAGAAACTGGATGAGAAGAACCGAAGACCGGACTCAGTGGCGTTCATTAGGAGATGCATATGTCCAGCAACGGCTACAACTACAGGCTACCGATGATTGTTATTTTTATATCAAGGTAATATCTGTCTATTTCTATGACTAAAGTAAAAGAATGGTTAGAGTTATAACCTACTGACCTTAAACATGCCAGGACCTTTGATCCACAGTTCTCCATTGACGTTTGGCTCTTTGATATCCTTTTGTGTGTTAATATCAATAAGCTGAAAAGGAGAAGTTTTAATCATATTCTAAAACTGTATAATTACCTGGGTACGCTAGGACATAATCAAACTTTGGACATTTAAACGTAACAGTATGAAAGTTCAGCAGTAGGTAAACTTGACCTGCTAAATTATTTAGTCTTTTAGTCAGAATTAGAAAATGAAGGTGTATATACTAGGTGATGTAGGAGCGAGTGTGGCTCAGTGGTAACATGTGCGACTTTCGATCCGACGCACCCGAGTTCGAATCCCGCTGGCCCCACACCACTGACTTTGTTAAGTTATGTGCGGATTAACGCTCGCTCTAAAAACGGTGAAGGAAAACATCGTGAGGAAACCGGCATGTCCACGAATTAATCATAAAAATTCAAGGACATGTGACATCCACCAACCCGCACTGGGCCAGCGTGATGGATTATGGCCCAGACTCTCTCTATGAGAGAAGGCCCGTGCCCCAGCAGTGGGAACGTGTTGGGCTGGATGACGATGATAATGACTATTCCTACTAAATAATGTGCGTATACGCATTGATCAAAGTAATATATTACACATACATACCCTGTATTGGTAAATCGGGGAAGGTTTTCCACATGAACCTATCGGAGCATCTCCTTGGAAGCCCAGAGAGGCTAGCTCGGTCATTCCGTAGGCATTGACCACTGAGGTACAAGGAGAACCATTCTGGAAAAATGAACAAAGCAAGAGTTAACTGTGGGTTTTTACAAATTGAATACAAGTATGAAGAAAAAAATCGTTCATCTCACGATTGCGTCCGATATTGTAACACAAGGGACTGAAATCATACTCATATATTATCATTATAAATGCGAATGTTATGAAGATGGGTGGATAGATGGATAAATAGATGTGACAAGTTTTATAATATATATCTGTTACTATTAGATATCCTATCCTATTATTTTATAATATTATAAATGCAAAAGTTTCTTAGTATAGATGTATGGATGTTTGTTACTCAATCACGCATTAACTACTGAACGGAGACTGATGAAATTTGGTATATAGGTACTTTTCTACTACTTTCTACATTAGATTCATCTGGTGGAACAACGCTAAATTTAGGTCCACAATCTTTCATAACCTTCATTTTATTATCCCTGGAATTTAATCAAAATCTTGATCTTTCTGAAGAATAGTTTTGCAACTAAATCAAGCTATTATTCAAAGAATGAGACTATGGTAAGCCTAGTATGGTATAATAGGTACCTTGATTTCTTGAATAATTTCCTTGTGGACTGCACTGCCGCCAATCATGATGGTATCAAAACAAGTTAGGTCACATGTTCCTTCATCTCCTGGCTTCAGTAATTGCGCCATCATCGTAGAACTCAAAGCAGTATACATTGGCTGAAAGTATTTTTTTTAAACATGAGTAATCCAAATTAATTTCATTCCAATCCCAAAGGGAAATTACGAAAAGCCTGCATAGGTATTTATAGATGAGACATTGATGCTCATATACTATATGATTGAAACACAATGATGTAAAGGAAAGAGCGCAGTAAAAGTTGAGGGGAATCCTATCATTTGCAAACGACACAATACTAGCAGTATTGCTCGTCCTAAACTACCAATACCAACTCTATAAGTCTTGATTAAGTATCGCGTATGTTCCTCAGTCACGCTCTTCGAAGTCTGCAGTCGGGTGTACTTCATGAAAGGCGATATGACGAAGTGGATGATGGCTGTTAACCATTGCACCGGAGACAGGATCAGCCATTTACTTGCGGGCAAAGGGAATTTTGTGAACCTTAACCTGTGAAGACGATTAAACGACGATCAATAATGACAAAAACCGTTAAATTAAAAAATCAGACTAAAGAGAAAACTAAGAATTTCCAAACATTTACTTTCAAAGAGAATAACTGGATTTCGAGAACAATAACTTACCATATGTGAGGTCCTGTGATCACCCAAGCTTTGTGAGTAATGGATGCACCTTTCGGAAGCCCCGTCGAACCACTGGTGGGTGCGATACTTGCGATACTATCTTCTGCATTGAAATCTTCAGCCCTGAAAACATACTCTTCGTTTTTCTGAGATCTACCTACACTATATGCTTATTTAGTCTTTCATCCCAATCATTCAATAGTTCTGGTGTGAGGGAGTATCAAATTAAAAAAAATCGGATTTTTAGGGTTGGGTTTAGGAATATTATTGTGTATGGTAGGTATTTACTCGAAACAATCAACAGCTTTATCGTCAGCCACCAGTAGATCAGCCAGAGTAGATTCGCGACTTTCTCCATCAAATGTAAATACCTTCGCGTTGGACTGTAACGTCTTCAGAGCTGTTTTCACAGCCGATAGCTTCTCGTTTTGGCAGAATACAATTGACGGCTTGTATGTGGTGAAAGTGTATTCTAGCTCATCTGTAATTGTATTAAAGTTCACATTTATCTTAACTTTTGGTATTTTAACACCAGAGTGACACCGCAGTAACATCTAACAATCCAGCGTCCCACGTGAAGATTTATTGCCCGTACGTTTTCTCTCTGACAGAAAAAAGGGCTGATGATGGTGATGAACATCTAGCAGTCAGCTTAGAACTTAGCGTTGATACACCGTTCACTGAACGAATGCTTCGTAGACTTCATCGTTCGTCTGTAGTCTGTGATTGCGTAGTAATATACCCACTTACTTTACGGATAGAACGTTAGCGTTTACGCTGAAACCTCTCATCTTCGATGGATCGGTCTACTAAACATTCTTTTGATGGTCAGATCAGTCATCAGACAGTGTGTTCCAGTGCTGCCGTCACCATTCCTCATTCTTTAGGTAACTATTCTATATTATTTTTCAGATCATTACTTACTAACTGTCGCAGTCCTGTCAACAGGTGCGACAATAATTCCAAGGTACAGAGCAGCGCTAAACGGTACAGCCAAGTCCAAGTGGTTAGGAGCAATGAGGACCATGACATCTCCGTGCTTCAGACCCATCTTCTTAAAGCTTATGGCACATTGGATGGATCTCTTTAGAATTGACCCATTGGTTTCTTGTTCACCTGTTCCTCCGTCAATCTGAAAATAACGTTTGTACTCCATCAACTATTGGCCTTGAAATTGCTGCACTCAAAGGCCATAAGACTCATAAGGAACACATAATGTTTGAAAGAATTAATCAATCAATTAATAAAGAGCGTCGATTCTACTGCCTTTCTTTTCTTACTTCTTAAACGCCCTTCTTCCTTTCTCTGTCTTTTTTCATTTTTTCGTTCTCTTCAGTGAGCAGATTGGTGTAGAGACCCTTAACTCTTCAAGTCGAGTGTACAAGGTGATCAACCAGTAAACAACCAACGGTATTTCTGGTTCTTACCTGACATACAAACTCCGGGTCATCCCTGTAGCTCTGCAGCGTGATCTTGCCTATGTGGAACCTGTCTCCCGGGATCCCAGACTTGGCCACGACGCGTGACGTCAGCTCATTCACATACCAATGAACGGCATCGCTTAGATGGGGTTGACTCATGATCTCTTATCTTCAGATAAACACACTAAAGTAATAAATAAACTTGTAGTATGAAGTACCTATAAATTGTTTATCTTTATTTATTTTAGGACTTTGTCGCTGTGCGACCATATCGTCCAGTAAAGAAAATAATTAAAAATTAATTCTTTTCACTCCTGAATCTACTAATATATACAAATGTTGAGGTAGATCTGATAATGGGCAAGCTAAAATTGAATTGCAGAATCCGACATTAAAATTTATGATGTATTGACCAAAACCTATAAATTGATATGGGTATGTAAGCAGTACGCCAGCGTACTGCTTACCATCAGGCAAACGACTAGCTCGTCTCGTCATTCAGTTACATAAAAAAAGGTAATTAGTATAGACAGAAAGGGCAGGTCAGCTCATACCATACCACGGATGTTCTACATTCATAACATCCGGCATATATAATCGTATTAATTGTATAATATGTTGCGAGTAGAAAATAAATTATTTTTCAAAAAAAACTAAACCGACTTCAAAACCACAAATGGCACTCAAAAGTAAAAAATAAATTAATATAATTATCATAAGCGCTACCCACTCATATATTTGAAGTCGGTGCCAGCCAAGTCTAATAGGTAGCAGATAAATACTATGTATATAGTAAGTACTACTTGTAGGTAGTATCTATCTACTACCTTTTAGACTAATAGGTAGCAGATAAATACTATGTATATAGTAAGTACTACTTGTAGGTAGTATCTATCTACTACCTTTTAGACTTGGCTGGCACCGACTTCAAATACATGAGTGGGTAGCGCTTATGATAATTATATTAATTTATTTTTTACTTTTGAGTGCCATTTGTGGTTTTGAAGTCGGTTTAGTTTTTTTTGAAAAATAATTTTTTTACCCATTTTAGTGAAAAACAAGTTTTAATTAAATTAATTCAAAAAGTTTTTAAAGACAAGCTTTTATGATCTAGAAGCCACATCATGACAAAGTTTAAAATGGGCTATCACAATTAAATGCATGTACAAAAAAAATTCATGTCTGTCCTATTTTCTATTGAGGAGTTCCCTCGCCGGAAGTCAATCCTGGGTGTATCTGCCATGTCATGATGGAATTTAGAACAGGCTATTATGGTTAAATCCATTTACGAAATGTTGTGTCTGTACTATTCACCGTTGAGGAGTTCCCTCACCCGGAGTCAACCCTGGGTGAAGCAGGTGAAGCAGTCGAATACAAACCTCCACCTTAAGAAAGTTGGTTACGAAAAAAGCAAGAACCGACTTGAAGATTAAACTTATATTTTTTGTTTTTGCTATTTTTTTCTAAAACTACTGAATGAATTTCGATAAAATGGATATGGGACCACCTTTGAAGTATTACCTACCAATCAAAAAAATAATCATCGAAATCAATGCATAATTGGCGGAGTAATCGCGTAACAAAGACACAAAAAAAAAAAAACATACCGTCGTATTGTAAACCTCCTCCTTTTTGAAGTCGGTTAATAAGCGCAAGCATTTGTTTCGTATCTGAGCCCAAAGTCCTAGTAGTTCCTGGGTATTTTCTTTATTCAATGAGATTAGTCGCTGGGATTTCTAAAAATAGATCTAAGTATGAGGCCAGGATCTATAACAATTATTTACGCGGTTGCTTTTTTTTTTGGCATTATACCTACCTATAAAATTAATTAAAATAACATAATAAAGAAGATTACGTCGGAACAGAATACGTATATTGAGGGATAAAATAAGAGCAGTTTACAATCAAGGTACTAAGTATCAAGTAGGTATCATAGATTTAATTATTTCTAAAATTTACCTTGGCTTATAATCAACAAGCGGAAGCACATATAAACTGATAACCACTTCACTCGAACACTTCTGTCGACTGCTAATAACGCGTAGCTTCCACTGAGACAATGTATTGCGTTGAGACCAAACGACAGGGCTGGATTAAGGCTTCTTGATGCCCCTAGCAAACGTAAACTATGACAGGTTTGAAAACAAATATGTAACAATGTTGGGGTAAAAGTAATTGGAACAAGCTGTACAGCAGACGAGCAGCGGAAAAGTTCAAGAGATAACTAACCTTTTTAAGTAACCGATTTCAAATGAGGTGTAGGTTCTCATATACAAGTTTACTGTTAAATCACTATCTTGACACATTATTATATTACCATTGAGTAATGTTGTCGATGTAAAATAAGGCTTAGTCCACAACGGCCGATCAACGTCCGTTCTGACATACGCGGCAGAATTACGACGAAAGTGAAGTGAGAGTTTAATTCAAACGACAAGAGAGATGTACTATACTTCTACGTCGGTAGTAACTAGTAAGTAATCTGTACAAACTAAACTAAGCAAGCGAATTCATCGATCGTGGATCGGAATGTAGATCGGCCGGTGTGGATCCGGTTACCTAACGCTATTACTTCACCTTGCTTCTCAGCTTTTCCAAATCCAACCCTGGTGTTAAGGCCTGCAGTGTAGTTATTAGAGCGTACCTACATATATTATTATACCTAACTACCTGTATAATTCAAGGATTTCCTGACCGAACTGAAATGATAAAAAATTGGTCTTGTGTCTTTGTTCTGTCGATGATTTTATAAAATATGTAGTTAATGTTTAATTGTCATATATAATTAACAATGTAATCAATAATGTGTTCAATAATGCTTTGTATTTTAGTGTGAAAAACTATTTATTTCGTTAATTTTTATTTGACAATATGTAACATCTTATACCATCTGCATAATTTATTTTAATTATGATCAAATTATAATCATTAATGGCATGTGTAGTTTTTTCCTCTGTGTATCATCCGTTCCGCTTAAATAATATTTATTCTCTATGCATAGTAAGCACCATTTCATTTAGCTTCTTCCTATGTAGCTTAGTGGAAGCTGTCATCGGCAGCTCGCTCATGAAGATCACACCCCCACGGAGCTGCTTGGAGTCTGTGAGAGAATCTGGAAAAAGGCAAAACAGAAATAGCAGCTGAGCGGCAATAGACTGGTTATATTTGCCGCAGAACCGACAACCGCTGCGGTAGACGTGTTCTAAAGTGGAGACCACGGGTTGGCAATCGCAGCGCCGAACGCCCTGCGACTAGATGGATCGACGATATACGCAGCGTTGCTAGTAGTGACTGGAGAAAAGAAGCCGAGGATCGGGCTCAGTGGCGTTTTATGGGCTACGCCTATGTCCAGCCCAGACTGTTAGAGGCTGATAATGAAGCCAGAAATTAATAGAAATATCGAGCTAGCACCTGCGCCGTTCAAAACTAAAGGCACAGTGTAATACATACAATCCTCGGATCCAGATCCTAAGGACTGTGCTTAAGCCTCGGTCAAACGTGACGTGTACCTAGCGCGCGTCAAGACATACTTAATATTAATATAAAAATATTTCATTGATTGACTTAATCATTTTCATCGTCAACATTTCAGCCCATGTCCACCCACTGCTGGGTATAGGTTCCTTTTCCTTCATGCCATTTGTTCCGGGCTTTGCATTCCGAATCAGCAGTTTTTGATTTTGAATGTTTATGGACAGAAAAAAAGTGCAAGTATTTGTTTCGTGTCTGGGTGTTGTCGGACTGGTCCTCCTAGTTCCTGGTTTCCTAGATACAGAGAATTCTAGTTAGGGCCCAGGATCTATGTATGTGATGGTTGGGCGTTAATTATTATTATTATTATTTATTTATAATTATTTCATTATTTTATTCATCTATCATCGGACCATCTGGCTGGTGGTCTGCCTAGTGCCTAATAGTCTACGCCTGTCTCTCGGCTACCATTCTGTAACAGCCTTGGTTCATCTACCTCACTCTCTTCTAGACAGATGTTCTGTCCATCTTTAGCCTCGCCTTCCATATTTTTCCCTTTAGCCTCGCTATTTCGTATACCCACATCTTCAACCTTCGAACGTCGTCGAATTTCTATGTTGGGTATGCCATCTACAAGAGTTATGCCATGTCATGTCTTACTTTTCACTAAATCCTTGATCTCCTGCGCCTTAAGGCTCTGTCCAGGTTTGGGCACGACGCACGCGACGGCCAAGTCTCCGCACTCAGGATCCGGGATCCCTATCACTGCCACGTCCAGCACTCCTGGATGCTGACGGATCACCGCCTCAACTTCTACTGGAGAAATCTAAAATTTATTAGGAGGTGTGTGAAACTTGAAAGTGTGTAAATGTTAGACGGGTGACACGTTTTTAAGAAGCTTGCGCTGTAATTTTTTATGTAACAGTGGTAAAATTGAATGTAAAAGTCGTCTCCTTATTCTACTGTGCATTACGATAGTAAATTTTTTGTGCTGCCCCGTTTTTTACAAAAGTATTTACGTAAGTCTCTCGTATGCAAGAGGCCATCTGGATACGTTGGTACCACCGTTCTGCCAGTTATTCAGCCGCCAAGCAGTTGACTAAATATCTAACATCTCGGGGTGATGAGCACAGTGCTTACTTACGTGCAGTACTTTGTATGATAGAAAAAGTTCTGGGTCATGCGTGGCGCTCACCACCAGCCGAACGATTTGCTCATTTCATCGGTCAGTTGCATAAAAAGGAGGTCTCCCACTTCTAAAAGGTTGAATTAACTCATTATAAATAAATAAATAAATAACGCCCAACAATCACATACATAGATCTTGACCCCTAAACAGGATTCCCTGTATCTAGGGAACCAGGAACTATGAGGACCACGGTCCCCAAACATTCAGACACGAAACAAATGCTTACGCTGTTTTTTTTCTGTGCAAACATTTGTCCCGTCGCGGGAATCGAACCCGCAACTTCAGTGGTGTATGAGATTTGAGCCAACCTGCTCAGCCACTACACCACAGAGGCTGTCATAGACTTATAATAAGAAAAGATGATGAAAACCAACTTGATGACTCTTATATTTCAACAGCAGCTTGAGACGGTCGACGAAGTAGAAAAAGTAATACTCGTCTCTGTAGAAAATGTCGCCAGTTCTCAGCCAACCGCCTTCTTCAAACGCTTCCTTTGTTGCTTCAGGGTTGTTGTAGTAACCCTGGAAATCAAGGAAATACAGAGGTTTTTTAGGTATACATAGAGCGTAGTACATTTTTTAATTAACATTAAATCCATTAATTAAAAAAAAAACCGACTTCAATGTATCTTCGAAGTCCAAGGTCACATATCGATGTAATTTATATGGGACCACTTCGAAGCTATACTGAACCCGACGCAAAAAGAATTTTTCAAATCGGTTCATAAATGACGGAGTTCTGAGG
This sequence comes from Petrophora chlorosata, assembly GCA_951640565.1. Classification (NCBI taxonomy): domain Eukaryota; kingdom Metazoa; phylum Arthropoda; class Insecta; order Lepidoptera; family Geometridae; genus Petrophora; species Petrophora chlorosata. The sequence continues at coordinate 8,846,781 of OX621209.1, forward strand.
TAACAAAAATAAAAAAAATAAAAATAAAAAAAAAATACAATCGAACAGAGAACCTCCTCCTTTTTGAACTCGGTTAAAAGTCGCGCGAACCAAACGCACGGTGGGTGTGGACGACACACCGTGCTTTTGGATCGCGCAGATTGGAGCGGCTGTGGATGGCCCGTTGTGGACCCAGCTTTTTGGATCTCGACCGATCCAAACAAAAAAAGGGACCTTACTTATTAACTAGTAAGTAAACTGTGACGACAAACCAAATGGAGCAAATGTTCGATCGCGGATCTGAACGTGGATCGGCCGGTGTGGACCCGCCTAATAATTCAGTTCGCACCTTTCGATGTGTCTATTTTATAAACTCGCTCTCAAGACTGATTAAAAATAATAGTTAGATTTATTATCCGATTTCATTCCTATTGTTGACACTTGAACTTCCTTACAAGGGTAGGTATACTCTATACCTAATACTGTTATCTACACCCTTAAGCAGAGATACAAACACACCCTCTCCCACACAAGACACTGACATTGCCACAAATCCACCACGCTCGACTCTTACATCCTTCCACTCTATTTGACCACTCTATGTTGGAGTGTTCTAGTGGTCCTTGAACGGGCTCACGATCTCCTTTCATTTCCATCAATGTACGTACACACACATAATATAATGTAGGTACCTAACAATTGGTACTATTAAGTCTTCTGTGCTAACACTTACCTTACAAATACATGGTCCTCTCAGCCATAGCTCACCATTGACATGAGGTTCGGTGATATCTTCTTTAGTCTCGGTATGGACAAGCTGAGAACATGGAAAGAAAGATGTATTTTCCTTTTATCATTGAATAGGACTTACTTACTTGACTATTTGTACTGTTAATTATTCTGTGGCAGCAGCTATGTAAGCTCCATAAAGAGGTGAGTGTGGTTTACTTTGCATCTGATGTTTTCAAGTTCGAACCCATCCATTCATCGTCATTTCCGCACATCCATCCCTTTAAATTGCCAAGAGTCTCATCGATCCCCACGAAAGCTTTTTCCGTTTGTCACTAAACGGATTTTGGGGTGATATAATATACCTCTTAATTTAGGTAGCCCGAAACTCTCGTCAAAATTCATTCAGTGGTTTTGAGTTTTGAGGTAACAAACGATACAAACATCAAAAATGTACAATACAGTTTCATTTTCATTCATTCATTCATTCAGTAGTTTTTGCGTAATCGAGTAACAAACACCCATCTTCACAAACTTCTGCATTTATAATATTAAGTAGGATAGATAGTTTTTTACATTTACTTACCCTATAGTCAAATATTCCGATAGGTCGTCCCAAAGAACCCGGCGCGGGGTGATCGTCGTGAAACCCCAAGCCTCCAATCTCGCTCATCCCGTACACCCCCTGCAGATGCGTCGACGGGGATATTTTCTGTAATGAAGTTGACAAATATTACAATACCTGTCTATCTTCTGTAAAAGTTCAAAGTTCAAAAGTTCTTTTTTCAATTTTGGCATCGCAGACGCACTTATCAACGTCAATTGTTACATACAATAATTGTCTTGTTACGGTTCCGTACCCAAAGGGTAAAACGGGACGCTATTACCAAAGAAAACTAACTATTACTTACGTACTACGACTCTGACGGACAGCAGAGTCTATTACTAAGACTCTGCTGTCCGTCCGTCTGTCTGCCTGGCCATTTGTCACCAGGCTGTATCTCATGAACCGTGATAGTTAGACAGTTGAATTTTTCACAGATGATGTATTTATGTTGCCGCTTTAACAACAAATAGGTACTAAGAAACAGAATAAAACAAATATTTATGGGGAGCTTCCATACAACAAATGTTTTTGCCGTTTTTATAGATAATGGTACGGAACCGTTCGTACGCGATTCCGACTCGCACTAGGCTGGTTTACTTTTACGAACCTGTACTGTCCTACTGTAGAATCGTCCCCGTAAGACTGGTAGATAATGCTAAATAGCATTAAGTCATTCCTTGTACGATTTTGTGCAAAACTATTAAATAAATAAATAAATAAGACGATATAATAAGAATAGAGAAGAGTTTGGTTGTTCGAGCAGTTGGCTCGGAGTGATTAAGGCGTCGGGCTGCCCGAGCAATAAAATTTTTCTTCTTCCTAATTATTTAAAGTCTTGAGAAAAAGAGATTAAGAAGTTGGGTAGGGGAAGAGAAAAGGAGGCCGTTACTTACACGAACTTTGTCAATGAGGTCTTGCGGCACCGCGGATCCTCCGATGAGGATGGTGTCGAAGCAAGTAATGTCGACCTTCTTTCCATTTCCTGGCTTGATGAGCGACGTCAGCAGTGTGGGACTTACTGTAGTGTACGTCGGCTGAAAGGTTGGTAGGTAATTGTAGGTTACAAAAGGGATTACTGTATGCCTCATAACAACGATTACCCGAAACCAACTTCTCCGAACACGCTTCATATAGTCATCACTTAATCGATTGTTTTTTGTAACTGAATGACGAGACGAGCTGGTCGTTTGCCTGATGGTAAGCAATACGCCAGCCCGCAACAATAACAGCACCACCTAGAACTTTTTTTTGCAAAATACGCGGCGCTGCACTGCGCTCGTCCCCTTTTAGCTGTCTAGCTGTTAAGTCTCATAATGCCCAATAATTTCGCTGGCTACAATGCCCTTCAAACCGGAACACAGTAATGCCTGCTGCCCGGCGGCTGAATAACTGGCAAAGCGCCGGTACCCACCCAGACGGCCTCTCGCATACGAGAAACCTACCACCAGTGAATATTAAAATCTCGTAACTTTTAATAACAAAAATACTATTTTGTCTTGTCCCAGAATGTGAAGTCTCACTTTTAAGTTATTGTCATTTCTTTCTAGCCGTTTAATTTTAACAAAATGTAACTATTTTATTTTCCTACAATTTTTTTCATACATATTTTTTTCTGTTTTCATATATATTTTTTTTACTAAAACTACTTCAATTATTGATACTTGTCACATACTCTATTATAATAACCCGCTGGTGGTTCTTGAATACTTAGATCAATATTAACCCTGGTTATTAATTAAAGAAAGTAGTCCTAGTGTGGACCTAGTATAGGTTCCTAATTAAGCGCTATTCACACATTTCCGGGTCAGGGCCTTTCAAGATCTGGGCCCTCCAGGCTCAGGGTCCTATCAGGAACATGGCATCAGTGACCCATGTTCACATATATCAGGGTAATCCATTCAGTGTATTTCGGGGACTTACTGTGCACAGATCGCGATGCTATCGTTGAATACAAAAGAATTGGTAAGTAATTATTGCAATTTACATCTGATAAATCGTAAAGAATTTTATTCTGTAGCACAAGTTCTATCAATGTTTCCGTATCCATGTTGCGCGTGGCGTCAAAAATCGAACAGCAATGACAAAGCGTGCGTTCGTCTATTCATGTTTTGGGATACTGACAGCCCGGAAGTACCTGACACGGAACAGTGTGAACTTGTTAATATAAAATGTATTAAAACAGTTCTTCCCGTCCCTGACGGAACACTGACAGGACCCTGACCCGGAAATGTGTACAGCGCTTTAATATACACATACCTGAAAAACGTTGACGAGCTCCATAAAGTGGTCCTGAGTCAATGGCACCGAGGTCTGCAGGCGCGTGTACCTTAGCACAGGAGAGAACAGGTAGTGGATGCTGGCAGTCACCCAGTGCAGTGGCGAGGAGACCAGGGCCATCCTTGTCGGAGTTGGAAATTTGGAGAACCCTATCCTGGACACATGAACAACATGAAATTTTGTTGTAGGTAGGGCTGTGAGGTGTATGTATGTTTTAAAACTAGTGCAGAATAGAAGTTTGTAAGGGATCTATTTATCTTATCATTTCGAAGACCTTTCTAGTTCCTATTGCCTTGCGTAGGTACTTTGATAATCACTATTCGCTATTAACATTCTCACCATATTGTAGCGCTCGTAGCGTAGTTCGCCTCAGATCTGCTAGGTGGGTTGAGGTTGGATGAATGGTGTGGTCTTTACATCTGAACGCTAACGTGCTACGGAGGACATGTAAGGCCGTTCTTCCCTGTTGTCTTAGGACAACAATCGTTGACCTTGTCGGAGGCCTTCAGGCGGTCTATGATCTACGGGAAAGAAAGACTTACCACAAACAAGGCACAGATATTACTATGTTCTTATGCGTGAGAGAGGCAGACTTCGGCAGGCCTGTCGTTCCGCTCGTAGAGACTAGCAGTGCTATAGTATCTGCTGGATCGATGTCTGCTGCTCTGGAATCATCAGCATAATTCATCAACATATATTCCATTACACTAGTTAGAGAAAATGTATGCCTTGCAGTTAGTTTCTTCTCTGCGGAGGTCATATGCATGCGGCCACATGGAAGTAGCCCTATAAGCGCAAAGACCGGTTTTAATCAAATAATTAATTTTAATAGTACCGCCTTTATAAGTACCTTTTACTATAGGTATTCAGTAGGTTCAAATGTATTATGTAGATAATAGGTTTTTAATTATTCAAGGTAAGTTCATCGACTCGTCGAATAACTTCTTATGAATGTTTTGAGGAATTGATGAACTATTCGATTAGGGTCAACTAGAAATACTAGCTGATAATACGGTGTACGCTTTGGCATGTAGCATGTAGGTACATTAAATGACTCAGTAGCAAAATAGTCTCAAAATAAATCGAACGATGATATAACTTTGGGTTTGGACTGTAGTTAATAATAATAACGTCCATCGACCACATACATTGATTCCAGGACCCCTGTGCCCTAACTAGGATTCCCTATTGGATTGTATCTAGGGAACCAGGACCTACGAGGATCTTGGTCCCACAACAGACACGAAACAATTACTTGCGCTTTTATTTTTCTGTGCACAAACACCTGTCCTGTCACGCGAATTGAACTCACAACCTCGGTGATGTATAAGATTTGAGCCAACCTGCTCAACCACTACACCAAAGAGGCTGTTAGTTGGCTGCAAGTTGAACTTACATATTTATTGTGCATTTATTTGTAGTTCGGAATAAAATTCGGAAAATTTGGAAAATAGAAAAAAGTAGGCAATGAACCTACCTGAAGTTTTCAACATCAGCCTCCTCTCCATATTTCTTCATAAAATGTTTGAAAGTAATACAATCGTTGCTCTCATTGAAAGTGATGACTGTACTGTTCAGTTTACTATTGTGCAATGCCTTTTTGATGATCGGAGCCCTCTCGTTTTGGCAGAAGACCAGCTTGGATTGGTTAATATTGAACATCGCCTCCAGTTCCACTGTAAAGAAATTATTTTTACGTAAGTAAGTTGCGAGACAAGCAGGTTGATCACCTGAAAGTAAGCGACACGCCTACTCAAACATAGCACTTACAGGGCCACTGCGTTTTGCAAAATCTTGCGCAGCACAGCGTTCGTCATCATGAGACAATGACTCAATCTCATAATGCCCAGTAATTTCACTTAAAACCGACCTTTAAACCGGAACACAGTAATGTTTGTACACTACTGCCACAGATTTACATGGATTGTAAAACTATGCAACTACTTAGCGGTTGAATATCTGGTAAAGGTGTAATACTTCCATGAGCAAACTCTTGCAGAAGAGACTTATTACCACTACAAAACTAGTTAAGTACTAGTTTTTCTGCTAAATTGTCATTACCATAAATTATTGTGGGCCATAGTTCAAAGTCATATTCATTATAATTTCCGCGGGTAAAAGTGAAGAGCGTTTACAACTTACGGACTTCCAAGTTGGCATCCAAGGCCGCAATCGGTATCCCAAGGCATAAAGCTGCGTAGAACGGGATGGCCAGGTCTACATGAGGCGGAGCCATTAGCGTGATGGTGTCTCCAGGGTTGAGGCCAAAGTTTCTGAAGCAGGTAGCGCATTTCACTGTTCTTTCAATGACGGACCTGAAAGTCTCCGACTGGCCTGTGCCAGCGTCGATCTGTTGACAGAAACAGGTTAAGGTATCTGACTAAAGTTTTATATATAGGTACCTATTCGCAATAAACACCCCTAGGAATACGAAAAAAGGCCTGCCTAATATGCCTCGTCTTCACGTACTCGTACTTATTCAAATCTCAACTGAGAAATTGTCAAGTCATCTACAAGCACTTTTTACTGATGGTTATTGTATTTTTATTTTATTAGAACAAGTACCTAGTAAGCAGTCTGAGACTTCCATGTGAAAGCTATAGCACAAAACAGATTATAGCCACACCCGTCCAAAGAAACAAGGAATTTCCATAAAATAATATTCTTACTTTTTCACTCGGAGTTGCTGCGTTCCATTGCTCTTTGACAAACCTAGCTTAGACTTTTGTACCTCGATCAGTAATCAACTTTGAGCACCGTAGGTTAGAACGGCGGCGGCGTGACGATCTCTACGTACCGACCGAATTGGTGGAAATTACGAAAAAGAATGTTTGGAAGGAGATGGGGAAGAACTTTGTCCAGCAGTGGGACACAATAGGTTAATAAAAAAGTATTCTTACCTGCATAACAAAATCCGGTGCATCCTTCAAGCTCTGCAGTATAAGTTTTCCAAGATGATACATGTCACTGGGGACTCCTGTCCCTGCGACTACGCGTGAAGCCAACTCGTTCAAGAACCAATGTACCGAATCGCTCGCCCTTTTTAGCGGCTCCATAATTATTGGTACTTATTTGACTTGACAGTAAAATCTACAAAGGCAAAGGTAAAGGACGTATAGAACGTATACGTATAGGTTATTGACGATCACGTACCCACCTACATAGGTTTCAGGACCTCCATGCAGGTCCTGAAACCTATGTAGGTCCTATGTAGGTCATACAACACGACATGGGCCATACATTCGAAATTCTGCAAGGGAGTCTAACTAGAACACTGATCCCTAACGCTTTTCTCTCGTGATCGGTATTTGTCTGTGGAATTTTCTAACTTTTCACTCAAAGTCCGCGTCGCAAACTCTATCGCAGTTTCAATGCCTTCCTTTTTTTTACATGCTACTGGGTCAGCCTTTGACCACAATCTCACCTGGGCCCTAATTCACTATGACAACTTGGCGATTCCTTGCTTCAAGGAAACGTCGATTCCTTCATTAATAAACGACATCTGCGAAATTTGTATTCTCTATGACGCGTCATTATATACGAATATATGAATGCGTCATAGAGATGCCGTTTATTAATGAAGGAATCGACGTGATTTCGAAGCAAGGAATCGACGTGATTTCGTCAAGTTGTCATAGTGAATTGGGGACCTGATGGGAAGTGACGATGCGGTCGAAGATGTAGCACGCTTACCCAGTGAACCCTTTTTAATTGAAAGCGATCGGGATCGGTTTTCGAGTTACACAATTCCTTTTGCTGCTCTTTCGAGATTTTGATGCATCGCGTCTACAAGCACAACTTTCGATCTTATGAATTGTATACTAGCAAGTAAGCGTGTTCGAGTTTGTGATTGAAGTTGTGATTTTCGATCAAATGGCATTCGATTTCGAGTAGTGGTAAACTGAATGAGTCAGGAGTAATATACGCAAATACTTGCTTTTTTCTTTTTTTGTTAAACTGAGTAACGTGAGGAGCAAGTCGTAAATGTTTTCCGGAATTGAACCCACTACAGCTTTCCTAACCACCACACACGGCTTGCGGCGGGGCTATACTCGTGGTAGGTCTTGTATGCACGAGGCCGTCTGGGTAGGTGCCACAACTTAGTGCACGCATTACTGTGTTCCGGTTTGAAGAGCATTGTAGCCAGAAAAATTACTGGGCCTATATGAGACTTAATGTCTGACGTCTCTGGGTCATGAGCGTAATGCAGTAATACGCAGTTCTTTTTATGGTATTAAAAGTTCTAGGTGGCATTGCAATTGTTATGGACAGGCGTGGCGCTCACCATCAGGCGAACGACATCATCGTATCATCACTCAGTTCCATAAAAAAAACCACTTACCTGCCGCTTGAATAGTGGTTTTCTTTTTGGGATTAAATGTATAATTTGGTTAAAATGGTAAAATTTTAAACTTTGGTCATTTTTTGGTTGGATACCTTCAAAATTAATAGCTAATCAAATGAGTTTTACCACCTCTATAATGGTGAATGTTATGAAGAGATACCCCACATCTTACAAAACTGTGGACTTTCCACACCACACGCTTCACTCGTACTTGTAAAATGTGGAACGATCTACCTTCGTTGATATTTCCTTTGAGCTACAACATGGAGTCTTTTAAAAGAGGTAATAATAGAGTCCTTAAAGGTCGGCACTGCATCAGCAATGCCTCTGGTGCTGCAGATGTCCATAGGCGACAGTAACCGCTAACTATCAGGCGGGCCGTTTGCTTGCCGACATTTTAAATTAAAGAAATATATAATGAAACGACTAGCTTTCTATTTAAAAAAAGTTACTTACGTTTTTAAAATTTCTGGACCTTGGTTTGGAGCACACCCGATGTTCTTTGACAGTACGAGTTAACGCAGAGATATCGCGGCGGCCACTGGTCGCCATTTAAACTCTTACATATTTTATACGTCATTGTACCTACTTGAACACGTTGTTAATATATCTGCTACTGTTATCTTTTACAGTGCCTTCTTCAAATTAGGAGTAACAATATTGACATTTAGACAACTCGTTAACATACGAGCTTCTTTATATGCAGGTCAACATATATACATATATTTAATGCAGTTCTTGTTAATAATATTATGGTAGTCTGTAAGGTATATATTCTATGGGTCTCTGTTAATTGTACTTTGTTGTATTATAATTTCGCCTGAAAGTTTGTGAGGATGGATGGATGTTTGTTACTCAATCACGCAAAAACTACTGATCGGATTTTGATGAAATTTGGTATGTACGTACGGACATAGGCTACTTTTTATCCCAGGAAACGCGGGTGAAACCGTGGGGCGCAACTAGTAAATAAATAAATAAGGATTGAAAATCTCTAGATGGGTTTCTAACAATTTTTTTTTATCTCTAACGGTTAGGATAAGTGCTATAGGGATCGGGGGCGAGATGGTGAATGCTAGCGCAGCCCCATCTTGCCCCACCTCAGCAGAGGTCTGCTCACGGGGATTTTTAGTGGGTTCAAGGCCCACATATCCCCTTATACTACCCCTGTGGCAGAAGGGCAGTGCGACGGAAATTTCCCCCTACAAAAAAAGGTCCCATAGGGATCCGGGGCGAGATAATGAATGCTAGCGCGATCCCATCTTGCTCCACCTGGGCAGAGGACTGCACATGGAGGGGTTTTAGTGGGTTCGAGCCCCACACACCCGCTTCTGCCACCCTCGTGGCAGAAGGAGGCATGTGGGGCCGTGCGACAGAATTCCCCCCCAAAAAAGGTGCCAAAGGATTTCTTTTTTACAAGAGATAGATCTACGTTTGACCACCATCTCACCTGATGTTAAGCGACGATGTGGCCGAAGATGGAGCACGTAGATCTAGAAGATACCTATTCAAAGTCAAAGTCAAATATCATTTAAATAAGCACAAAAGTGCACCTTTAAAGGTCATAAACACAAATAAAATATGTTAAAAAATTTAACTTATGTTAACATGACTTTGAAAAAAGGTAAGTATGTTTACCCATTTTTTTCCTATACTCAAATTGAAGTCTGGTGCTGAAAAGAAATACGAAAACTGACTCTACCAGTGCTTCGGAAATACGCCCGTTAGAGAAGATACTTTCTTCACTCTGGCCTTGAACATACCCAGATTCTAGTTATCAGGAAACAGAGAAGACGGCAATGAGTTCCATTCCTTATTCCATTAGATCCGGATGCCTGTTCAAAAACTCACCTGTATAGCCAACTCATCGCTGCATAAGGACTTTTTTTATTTTATACAACTGAATGACGAGATGGTGAGCTTAACCACTGCTCATGAAAGTTGCAACGTGTTTTACAACTTTATGATAGGTGCCATAGGCATCTGGGGCGAGATGGTGAATGCTACCGCGACCCCATCTCGCCCCACCTCGGCAGAGGACTGTTCACGGGGGGGGGTTTAGTTAGGTTCGAGCCCCACACAACCCCTTGCAAATGCGAAATCTTGTTAGGCCCATTTATACGGTGCTAGTTTCTTGCCGGTACCATAATGGTAAAGCAATAATTTACTTGCATCGTCTAAGTGGGCTTTCAAGTATTTTAAAATATGTAGGTGGGACATTTACATTAATATAAGTGTTTATTTGTATATGTAGGTAAATATCTATGCATAACATATTACATTTAAAGTCAACGACTAAATGATAAGAATAACAGCGGCAGTCAGTACTTACAGATAAATATAGATGCACTTATACAGGGTGAGTTGCTTTGATTCCCACTAAGGGTCGCAGCAACTAAAGGTCAAGCGGCAATCGTATTGTTGAGCTCAGTTTAAGGTATAGCTGCGATCGCTCTAAAAAAGGTAGTCATCGTGAGGAAACCGGCATGTTCAAGAATTTATCACAAAAATTCAAGGACTTGTGATATCGACTGACCCGGACTGGGCCACCGTGGTGGATTATTGCCGATACTCTCTCTACGAGGCAAGGCCCGAGTCCCAGCAGTGGGAACGTAATGATGATGATGAATATGAATATTTATTATAATTATTTATTTATAACTTAAAATAATTACTATATATAAATTCATATTTCCTTCTTGTTTATTGTTTAGGAATATGCTTATTGAAATTTCTCACGATAAAAATAAGTACCTACTGGATGTCGATGCACCGTTATCTAGGAGTATGAGTAAGTCATTACTTCTATGTTATCTATAACCTTGGAGTCTTTGGACGCTTCATATAATACATAATTAGGTGCCTACTATTATAAAAGGTTGTGTCCAAAATACATATTAGTACCTGGATGACCGAGCTTTGTTCGGTATTTTTGAGATGGCTTAGTGTTGCTTAATAACGTCAACTATTGTCAAATAGCTTTAGTGTTGCTGAGTCGGTAAAGCAGTTTCGTTGTTGTTTAAGCTGATGGCCCTAGATGCCAATGCTTTAAAAAAATGGTGTTACCTAGGGGGCGTCCATAAATTACGTGAGATGTTTAAGGGGGGGAGGGGTCGAGTCAAATCTCATCTAATCTTACGTTGGAGAGAGGGGAGGTCTCGGCAAATATCACGCTAATATTTTTTTCTGATTTAAACAAAAAAAATAATACTATTTTGGTCCATTTAATCCAGATTATGTTAAGCGTAATCGTTTATTACATTATAAATAAACTCTCAGCAATATTGATTACTAGTCTTAACTAGTCGTAAATAAAAGCACGAAGCAATTTTTTTTTTCTTTTTACAATAACGATCCGACGCGTTTACGTAACCCACATTTTGAAAAATCTCACGTGAGATTGGGGGATGGGGGAGGGGGTTGAATAAAATCTCACGACATCTCACCAGGGGTGGAGGGAGGGACAGAACATTTAAAAAAACACCTCACGTAATTTATGGACGCCCCCCTACTACTCGCCAATAGATGATTCCGAGATTCAGATACGACGATAATCTAAACTAATATTATAAAGAGGAAAGATTTGATTGTTTGTTTGCATTGAATAGGCTCCGAAACTACTAAAACGATTTGAAAAATTCTTTCAGTTGGGAAGGTACTCTATCCCCGGGTGACATAGGCTATATTTTCAAAAAAATTAGGGACCCTCACTAAAACTCCAATAATGTAACCCAAGGTGTAAAAAAAACCTAATATATTATTTACATCGCGTGCGCTGCGAAAACTATTGATGATAGAATAAAATAATGTACCTACTACGACTTTGCAGAACACATCAACAAGTGTCGCGACAGCATAAAATATGTCTAACTATTATAGTTATGCCACAATAAGTGTTCTTTTAATTTAAAAAAATAATTGAAATGCCGCCGCTAGGAAAGGCTCTTTATTTGTAGCTTGGTATTATTTCTTATCAAAATAAATTACTTTATATTTAAGACTGATTTAATACCTTTATATAACTTTTTGAATTATTCAATTCGGATATTCCATTCGAAAGGTATCATGAGTTTAAAAAGGTAAGTATTAGAAAAAAGTTGCGTGGTACCGCTCACCCTGCTCGGCTAGCTAGGCAGCACCTTATGCAATGTAGGCGTCATTGGGGTACGGGCCGTACGGGAGGGGAAATGCGTGTGTATTATATTATTTATTTTTTTATTAAATACCCGTGCGAAGCCGGGGCGGGCCGCTAGTATAGAATAAGGTAATAAATAGATAGTAATAGATAATATATAATAAGGTATTATATAGATAGATTACAAGTTTTTATTTAATTTGCAATGTTTGCTTCATTGAGGTCTCACACGTTTGCTTGTTTGGGTCAAATCAAGTTAAATCACAACCACTTCCTCTTGTCCTACAGAGTTGAGGTTTTGCATACATGTCAAAGTCCGATGACAATGCAATATTATGGTGACCTCAGAGGAAGAGAGATGGTAACATATAATGAGACGGAAGGTGGGCAATGGAACTCCTTGACGGAGTGTTTGGGCTTATTTTAATCTGCTCGCGGTTCCGATTACGAATTTGTTAAAAGTTTATCTTGAAAAATACATTTTACAACAATAAACTTGTTATTATTCGAATCTAAAGTAGTGGAGATAAGTAGAAAAGTATCGTGACAGAATTAAAATTTTGTTTCAAGCACTAGTGTAGTGGGTGGACGGGGAAATAGAAATTGCACCCACCAGTGGCTGATAGTAGTGGGTGCACGGGTCGTGAGGTCGTGACCCCATACTACGCGCGTTTAGATAAAAATCTCATCTTCCTTATGTAGTCTGTAGTTTAAAAAAATCCTTACGTCGGTTTACTTTGTTTAGTTTTATCTTATCTCATTTTTTTTAATTTACATAGTGTCACTATTAATTAAAATTATTTATAAAATAAGTAATATAAGTGCCTACAATTACATTACATTACAACCTAAAAAAATATAGATAATATAAGGTACAATATAATATAATATAAGTAATATATGTATCAGATAAAGTGGCTGTCTACTTCGAGTAGACAGCCAGTTTATCTGAGTTGAGCTAGTGTGTCGTTGGCTGAATGGAAAAACCTTTGCGATTAAAAAAAGAAAGAAAAAATGAAGGTGACATGGCGGGAAGAGTAAATGGCGAAAATTAAAAAAATATTAATATAGTAAAATATGATTACATACATATGTTTTGAGGGGAATCGATGCATATTTGTAATGATAAAATAGTTTAATATATTGTTATACTGATTTGGAAATAATAAATTGCCCCTGACCATTCAGATGCAGTTTTCCTTAAAATAGGTTTGTCCTGGGTGTCGCATTTATCTTATGGTTACTTAAATAAAAAATACCTACCAATAACTACGTAGGTCTGTATATATAGTACCAACTATTATTTTATGTAGGGTAAGTCTGTAGTGTGATAAAAAATTCTTCATAAATTTATGAACCATTTCTCATATTTATTTTCAGTTGGAATTATCAATTACCTACTCTACCTTCGACTAAGTAGTATTGTGCATAACTTATAGCTTGGTTCAGATAACAGTTTAATTTTAATTTATTTACGAATAGGTACACTAGATTTAAACTACTCTCTTGCCATGGTTAGCGCCATTTCTTTGAGTTGTCGTCTATGCACTTTTGTGGAAGCCGTCATCGGAAGCGCCTTTAAGAAAATGACGCCACCTCGAAGTTGCTTGGGGTCTGACAATGAATCTGGAAAGTACATAAAACATAGCATAATTTTCTTGCCTACAATCTATACATATAATAAAATCGTAGAACTAAAAAATCTGTACATTGAAAATATTCGAAAAAAAATCAACCAGGGCGAATTAAAATGAGTAACTGAACATATTTAAACAGTTTTTAAAATTTTTGTTTGTTTGTCTGTTTGTTTGTTTGAAAGCGTTAAACTTAAAAACTACTAAACGGATTTTGATAAAATTTCCAGGAATTTGTTTAATTAAATCCTGATTCTAATATAGGCTATCGAAATTTTGAAAAATCTACTTATGGGGGGGTTAAATGGGGGGTGAAGTTAGTATGGAAAAAAGTTATTTGATTGTCCTAGAATCTTAAAACTCAGACTGAATACTTATAATTACAAATTAATAAAGACGGGTTCGAGCATTTTTCAAAATTTTGCTTTAAGCAATGACGACAGAAAATAGATAAAATTAGTCTGACTTTCAAACGCTGTGTAGACTACGAAAATGAATGAAATACATAGGTGTAAATTTATAATTACATAAAAAAATATCATGGTAGAAATATAATTTCAGTGTTTTCAGGAAATCTTACAAAATAACTTGGAATCTTTACACGAAAGAAACTATAAATATTTCAACACTTGAAAATTAGTTTATGCAATAGAAAGTAGATGGCGTTAAAATTATAATAACATAAAAAATATCATGGTAGAAAAATAATTTCAGCGTTTTTTTTCAACACTTGAAAATTAGTTTATGCAATAGAAAGTAGATGGCGGTAAAATTAAAACTCGCAACCATAAAATTACTTTATGGAATGCACCAGATCGGTGAATAATGTTAAAATATTTTTCTTTTCCAATTCGCTTAGGTCGACGTTACCTGATTTATGATTGGTATATCAGTAGGTACCTCTGAAGCGGTGTGGCGAATTTTGGCTTCAACCGTCCGGCTTAAACCGGCTCAAACCGTCCAAAAGCCTTGACTGTGGTCTGTAGTATGTGTGTCAGAAATGTGCTTCTGGCGTTTTTAAAGTTTTGCCAAGAGGATAATTCTGCAGAAACTTTAATGTACGACGAAGTACCTTTGTTCAACGAAAAACAAATTGATCTATCTAACAGATGACGACGCGATATGGTGGGAGCAACAAGTGTCTTTAAGAAGCATGCTTTAGGCAGGACAATATACACTGTCCTGTCAATACCAGTAACAAAGCATGCTACTATTTACAGCTCCTAATACACGATTTCTGTCAGCGGCGCTACCTCATTTGCGTTCCTCAGAACAGTCGATAGTATTGAATGCCGTACATTCCATGCAGCCTGCAGATTAAGGCGCCTCCTGAATGACGACCAAATTTGGGATGAAACTCTAGCAAATGCAGTCGTGATACTTCACGACGTATGCGCCATTTGTTTGCTGGGTGTTGGTATTTTATGGGCTTTCGAGCTTCGTGCAACTGGAGACGTGTCTACACCATCTTGCCGAAGATATCCCGCCTATATGCTTTGAAGAACTTTGAACAGGACGTGGACGTATCAGACGAGAGGGAGATAAATTGTTGTCTTACTATGCTACAAAATGTTGTCATTGCTGTCGGTGGCGATTCATTAGACCGCGTGAATCCCGTAAAAATTGGCGCATCGACAACAATTGCAGGTTAAATTACGCTTCTTTAAAATTGGGCCACTCCGAAATTGTGTAACGTAACTCGGCTAAAGGAAGTGTCCCTACAAAGGAACCTGCTTGAGCGTTAAACTACAAATACGATCCTGCATGGAGTACTGTAACCATCTATGGGGTGGGTCAGCCGAATACCAACTGCGGCAGCTCGGGAATCATTAGAACGTTGCCCAATTAATTTTATAAACAACAATGTGCTGGTGGAGAAGAAACTGACAAGTCTTAAACACGGACGGAAACTTGGGTGTCTGTCGCTCTTCTATCGACAGCACTTCGGTAAGAATTGCACTAACCGATCCCTTCTTCTCATTTCCACTTAAGGGACTCGCAGGCGAGGAGAGTCGTTTCCCCGGACGTACTTAATGTCCCACCGATCGATACGAAGCGTTTTGCAGAATCTTTCATCATGCGGACTCCTTAAAGAGTAGAAAACGCTATATCAGCTTTTTTTCCAAATAGCTACAAAGTCTAGAGTGAATAGGCATCTCATCTCATGGGCAACCATGTTCCATCTTCGCTTTTCATCAGGCGAGATGTCATCAAACAAGTGCCCATTTACCAATTTTAAAAAATATAAGTAGTCGACGCGAACGAAGTAGGGACATTTCTCTCTCCAAAAAAAGACTCTACATCAGCGTTAAACTATAATCCACGTGAACGAAGTCGCGGGCAACAGCTAGTCCTTAATAATTATAGTCCTTTATTTTGGTTTGAAGGTCACTTTCAACCAAAATTACTGGGCTATATAAAACTTAAGAACTCATAGCAGGATGTACCTAGTACTGTGCAGCGCAGGATTTGTAAATCAAGGTTCTGGGTGGCGCTTTACTGTTAAAGGCGTGTTGCTTACCATCAGGCGAACGACCTGCTCCTTTCGCCATTTAGTTACATAAACAAGAATCAGTAATAGATTTTAAAAATATATCTTAAAACCACGTTTGCATTTAGAATGTATTGTCATCGATTTATGAGCTACCCTGAAAGTTTCAGCCGGATAGCTAATTGCTCGAAATTTGAGTTGCAAGATTTCAGCCGGAACGATAGACAGACAGACACAAAGACAAACAAGTAAATGACCAAATAAAAACGAGGTAAAAAGAGTAAGAGTTGAGAAAATACGAAACTGCTAGGCAAATCGTTTTTTACTTTTAACCAAGTCCTTAATCTCCTGAGCAGAGACATTGTGTCCAGTTCTCGGCACGACGCAGGCCACTGGAAGGTCATTCAGCTCCTCGTCTTGGACACCTGTCACCGCCACGTCCAGTACACCTGGATGCCGGCGGATCACCGTCTCTAACTCTAGTGGGGATACCTGAAATTTATTTCACAGGAAAACATCGTGAGGAAACCCGCATGTCCAAGAGTTCATCACAAATAAGATTTTTGTAGAAAAATATTTTTTTAGACAAGTTTTTAACAAATTGGCAATCGGAACCGCGAGCAGATTTAAATGAGCCCAAACACTAGTAGTTTACGATTATCCGTCAAGGAGTACCATTGCCCACTTTCCATCTCCATCATCAGATAAGCTGGCTGTCACCATAATATTGCATTGTCATCGGACTTGACAAGTATCAAAATTTCAACTTCGTAGGATACGAGAAACGAGGCTGATTCATCTTGCAAGATTTATCCAAACATTGCAAGTTAAATCAAAGCTTGTAAAAATCATGTAGGTAGGTACATGTGACATCCACCAACCCGCACTAGGCCAGCGTGGCGGATTATGGCCCAAACTCTCTCTAAGAGAGAAGGCGTGTCCCAGCAGTAGGAGCGTAATGGACTGATGATGATGATGATGCTAGTATTTATATTATGGTTCCTAATGGTGAAAAGTCGAAAGGGAGATTAGGAAAACCGACCTGATGATTCTTATATTTCAGCAGGAGCTTGAGACGTTCTACAAAGTAGAAGTAGTTATGCTCGTCTCTGTAGAAGATGTCCCCGGTCTTCAACCAGCCGTCGTCTTCGAAGGATTCCTTTGTCATTTCGGGATTGTTGTAATATCCCTGATAACGGAAGTAAATATACCAAAGATGTTAAAGCTGACCACCGTAGTTCAATAGGGCAAAGCTGAGGGAAAATTGCGATGCGGGTTTAAGTCCCAAGTGGTCGTATTTTTCTTTCAAAAAAAACTTATTTATAATACAGCAATCCAAAACGGATGATTTCTGTCATGACGTGATTTTATTTAAGTCAAAAAGAAGGACGTCTTTCACCCGATAGAAAGTCACAACTAGGCAGGCAGGCAGGTGTGGCGCTTACGAATCATTACTCAGTTCCATAAAAAACTACAATGAAAACTGTTGCTGTTACATTTGTTTAGTTCCAGCTAGGTTATGTTCATATATAGTATGTGTTATCTATATTAAAATTGTTACTACCTTGCAAATACTTGGTCCTCTCAACCACAGCTCTCCTTTGGCATGAGGTTCCAAGATGTCTTCTTTTGTATCGGAGCTCACCAACTAGAGACAGAAAAGAAGAAGCTGTTAAGTATAGAGTAAGTAAATATCACCCAGGTTTTAATGTATAGAATGCAGTGACGACGTGGCTGGCTGTTATGGTACCACGGTCACCAT
Organism: Petrophora chlorosata; assembly: GCA_951640565.1. Taxonomy (NCBI): domain Eukaryota; kingdom Metazoa; phylum Arthropoda; class Insecta; order Lepidoptera; family Geometridae; genus Petrophora; species Petrophora chlorosata. The sequence continues at coordinate 8,864,740 of OX621209.1, forward strand.
ATTTTTCGGTTTCCTAGATACAGGGAATCTTAGTACGGAGCCAGGATCTATTATGTATGTAACGCTGTTGCTCGTTTCGTTAATCAGTTACAAAAAAATAAATAAGAAAGTATGTGATCTTTGTAAAAAGTAGAAGAACGTCTTTGGCCTTACCCTAAAGTTAAAAAGACCAATAAGTCTTCCATCCGACCCAAGTGGAGGATTAATCTCAATAATCACCATCCCTCCTGCTTCACTTAGGCCGTAAAACCCTTGTAAATGGGTGTTTGGAGATATTTTCTGAAAATGTAAAGAGAAACATCAAAATTACACCTTGAAACATACTGATGATGAAGACGACTCTGATGATGCGAGATGTTCCTTACTTGGAAATACTGTATGAGCTCCTGTGGCGCTACACTGCCTCCGAGCAGGATGCATTCGAAGCAGGATATGTCACACTTAGCAACGTTCTCAGGCTTGGTGAACATCGTCAGCAGCGGTGGGCTTATTGTCGTGTAACTTGGCTGTGATATTAATAAAGAGAAACACAATTGAATATAAATAACGATCATTTGGGCAGTTGGACATTTACATGAAGTATTTTGTCGCCTATTCCACAAAGCCTAAAGACTTTTCGATTAGTGCGTCCTACCTATTATGACCTACGCCGCCGAGAAGTGGACACTAACGGTACGGCTGGTTCATTAATTCAAAGTCATTTTTCGGCGTATGGAAACGAGGATGTATGTATTGTGAAGGATTGTATACAGAGATGGTGATCCGATAGGAAACCAATCACCGACATAACCCGCACCCAGCTGTGGCAGTGGGCAGGCCATATTAGCAGCAGAATTGATAACAGTTAAGATTGATGTGTTCTTGAGTGAAGACTACTATTAAGTATTCTGTAGCGAAGACCACGGATTGGCATGTAGTGTAGAGCCTCCTCAGGTCAGGTGGAACGACAATCTTTGCTGCATTGCTGGCAGCAGCTAGATGAAATTGTGCTCAGTGGCATTCAGTTAGAGAGGCCTATGTCTGGCAGGGAACTGCAATAGGCTGCTTATGATGATGATGATGAATCAGTATAAGAATGATCAGTATTACCTTGTACTTGTTAACTAAATCCACAAAAGCTTCTGATGTGAAGGTAGCCGAGTTCTGCAGCCGGGTGAACCTCAGAATGGGGGAAAACAAAAAATGGAAGCCTGCTGACAGCCACTGCAGGGGAGAAGACACCAACGCTAGTCGTGTCGGTGTGGGGAACTTGGAATGGCCAGTCCTGTGAGCAAAACACTACTTAAAACTTATACATAATATTATAATAGTACACAAAGCCTAGGTAAGCAAAGGTAACAATCCCAACAATTTCTCCCATTCGATTATGTTCATAAATGAGTTAGACTAGACATTTCATCGATAGCTGAAATAGGCGCCTACCAAAATCTCATGGCAAATAAGCAGTTCAAAATTTTAGGTAAACATCACAACAAATAGGTAGTATGTGTAATTGGATTAAACAATCTTATATCATATGTATCTTGGGGTAATAAAAAAGGCATCTAAAACGCTTCGGGTTGACACATTCTATCACATCGACGTTGCAACGTTCATATCAAGAGGAAATCATTGACTGATGGGGTGTCCCTCTAAACTTCTACAGTTCTTTATTTCGACACGAAGTTACTTCGAAAAAATATAGTTCGACAAGTCATTGTTACGATTGAACATAATTCGACAAGTATTAGTTGGACAGAAAAACTGAAGTGTCGTGTCGAAATAAAGAATTGTCGAAGTTCAGAATGACACCGTGATTGATGTCGATGACTTCGTCTTTTCATATAACTAAAGCTTAGAGTATACGTAGTTATGTATACTCTAAGAACTGAAGTTAATAGGTAATGATTAAGAAGCTAAATATGTTTTTATTTTTACTCACCACAGGTAAGGTATAGATAAAATTATATTTTTGTGCGTCAGAGAGCAAGCTTTCGGCAGATTTGTCGTGCCGCTTGTGGAGACGAGCATTGCTATCGTGTCGGCTGGATCTAGATCTGTTGCTCTGAATAAAACAATATGATAACTTAGGTAGGTAGGATACCTCTTGCTAAACTTTATGGGTGCTAACGGGGCGCACTACGTGACTATCGCGGTAGCAAAAATGGACACAAAATTATATACAGCGCAGGTCTTTATCGACCGGTCAAAGGCCATAAAGCTTGGTGCGATTTATACTAATTCAAAATAAAGATACATTAGTTTAATTAATACATCACGACGACGGGTGACGAGCGCAGTGCAGCGCCGCGCAGGATTGTGCAAAACAAAGTTCTGGGTGGTGCTGTTATTGTTATGGGCTGGCGTATTGCTTACCATCAAGTAAACAACCGGCTTGTCGCGTCAACCGGTGACAAAAAAAATCAGCAAATTGTATAATCATTTTTCATTCAATAAGGTTGTTAAATATTTTGAATATCTGTAAGCAGTGACGTATTTAAAGATTTGGCATCCTGCGCCTATGAGGTTTGCGGCCCCATAGAAAAAAACAGTTGAAAATCTTTTATAAAAAGAACAAGCGGTATAAAGAATAATCACTGAAAAATAAGCTGTGCGTAGAATAAGCGAGCGTAGTGAGCGGGATATTTGTTTTATCGCAAACCCATTGCTTTCAAAAAGACGATTAGGTATAGAATGTAGAAAGATTGTAAGTATTGAGTAAGGATGCGTGAGCGAAGCGAGAGTGACTTTTTTACTAAAACACATTGCTTTCTAGAAAGTCATGAGTGGGCAAGGTTTGGGACTTAGGATCTTAGGATCGCAACGCACTTAGTATATTTCTTTCGATCTGTCGCGCCATGGCCCCAATGGCCCTAGGGTAAATACGCCCCTGCCTATAAGGTACTACGAAAGTGATGTCGAAAGGGATTATCTTACCTGAATTTCTCAATGTCAGCATCACTTCCGTACTTCTCTAAAAAGTTAGAGAACGTAATACAATCATCGCTGTCATTAAAGGTAACGATGGTGGCATCCAGCTGTAGGTTCTTTAAAGCTTCTTTGACCAATGGTACCCTCTCATTTTGACAGAACACCATCTTGGCTTCGTTCATCTTGAACATAGCCTCGAGTTCCACTGTAAAGTAAGTACAAGAGTACAGAACATTATACTAAATATATATTAAATAGGTCGTCAACATACTTAGAAACCTCCACACCACGAGTATGCCACACTATTAGCAAATGATACTAAGTTGCTATTAGCATGGACTATACTTAGAAACCTCCACACCACGAGTATGCCACACTATTAGCAAATGATACTAAGTTGCTATTAGCATGGACTATGCTATTAGTATGACGGTATGGCATTCAGGTTAGAATGTTAATGAAGTACCCTAAACTTTGTTACTTGTTTTTTTTTTTATGTTACAGAATGACGAGACGAGCTGGTCGTTCGCCTGATGGTAAGCAATACGCCAGCCCATAACAATAACAGCACCACCCAGAACTTTGTTTTGCAAAATCCTGCGCGGCGCTGCGCTGCGCTCGTCACCCAGAGACAATTAGCTGTTGAGTCTCATAATGCCTAGTAATTTCACTGGCTACAATGCCCTTCAAGCCGGAACACAGTAATGCTTGCGCACTACTGCTTGGTGGTTATAGGATAAGGTATAATTTATGGTAATCATATAAGTAGGTAGCAAAAAATAATACAAAATCGTATACTGCGCAGGTCACGTGGTGCGCCAGTGCGCCAGCGGCCATAAAATATGGCGCGAGGTATACGTATGTACCTATATGATAAGCATGGCTATCGTCGTATTTAGATTAGCGTCCTTATCATATCGGTTGTAATAAAACTGGATTATGCATGTACCCATCATAAAATCCCCTAACGATCTAGCCAAGCCCGATCTGAGTCTACAGGTCTTGTGGCTTGTAGGTACATGTTATTATAGGTAAAAAGTAAATTGCTCACACCCCTAATGCTAGTTAGCAAAAACGCAAAGCGCCACTCTCTCCGCATAACTCCGCAACGCTTCCTAAAGAACTTCCCCTAAGGTTTTACTGATTTTATCCATCAACAGACATCGCGAGTGCGAATTCTTTGCGATAACGCACAGAATTCAATAGGTTAATGGATATCTATGGAAGCAAGAGATGACTTTTCCAATAACGTAATTAACTTACCTACTGTCAAAAATGCGTCCAGAGGCGCGATTTGTACCCCAATATAGAAGGCAGCATAAAAAGGGATGGTCAGGTCCAAATGGTTTGGAGCCATCAGGACCACGGTGTCTCCTTCCTTCAAGCCCAGCTTGTTGAAGCTTTCTGCGCATCGCACAGACCTCTCCAGCACTGATCTGAAGGTTTCTGACTTGCCGGTTGCAGCATCAATCTATATAATCATCAATAGTGATGACGTCAATAATAGTTTGGTTTCAATGCATTAGCCCTTTATTCATAACAGGTGGATAAGAGTTTTACAATATAAATACAATATACATTCATTTGAATATTGTATTTATAGTGGCTTCTAGGTTCAAGAGTTTAACCATTATAGCAATGGCTGTTTTTCATTGGAGACATAAAAACTCAGTCGATTCAGTCTCAACTCACCTATACCGAATGAAAGAGACTGACACAGGATATATCCTAGTGTGAGATTCAGAATTCAAATAATTGATTGTACTACACGATTTGTATTTGCAATAAAATTATTGATTGATTGAAATCATTGATTATTTTATTTACGGCTATACGCCGTAAACACTGGAGGGTTTATTCTTCTTGATAAACTAGCTTTTTCAATGTCGAAAGAAAAATACAAACTCCTTGGCTTTCTTATACTTATGGCGCTACGCAGGATTGCGTAGTGTAACTGCGTAGTTTGCGTAGCTGCGTAGCAACGAGCCGCTTCGAGCACGACAAGGGCGCGACGCACGTAAACGTTCTTTTGTTTTTATGAAAACAAACTCTATTCGATCTTTTTGAAATGCAAAAAAAGAAACATTGAAAAACCATTTCAATTTATCGACACACATTTTTTTAATAATGTATCTCAAAATGATAATTAACATTACAATCTAACCTAATAAGTAAAACTAAGAATATGTCCAACATATTCTCTATTAAAGCGAAGACACGTTCTTGTGTTCTTCACGGGTAGCACTAACTTTACTACGACACACTGTCATTGCACTAAATTAACTAAAAAGGTTTTGTCCTTTTTAGACACACAGACATAATTTCAAATATTTATAAAGTAACATAACAGCCGAAGCCTAATCTTAAAAAAGGTATTAAAAAATTGTTTACAGTGATAGTGCCGAAAGGGTTCAGCTCAGCATAAAATGTCGAGAGTCAACTAGGCTCGAACAAATCTAATAACAAAAAGGTTATTAAATAGAAAACTTACCTGCATAACGAAATCCGGCGCATCTCTCAAGCTCTGCAGCACTATTTTACCTAAATGGTACATGTCACTAGGGATTCCCGATTCCGCGACTAACCGGGCCCCCAAATCTCTCATGAACCAATGCACTGCATCATACGTTTGTTTTAGAGCCGCCATGATTGTTTCAAGCACAAAACACACACAATAAAATATTTTGGAACAAACAATACAAACTATTTTACATAACTATTTCAAAGGTGCTACTAATTTACTATATTTGGCTCATCATTATTTGCTCAAATAGACTTAGCATATTTTAGAAATTAAATATACCTATTTGTAAATATTTAGATAAATACCTATAATACTTTTTTTTGTTTAATATTATTTTAAATAAAATAAACTTAATATCTCAGTAAAAAGTCAGTCCACCACTTAATTAGTACTTAATCAAAATGACTGCAATTGTAATTTGGTGTATTTATACGATGTCCCATCCTATGTCATAACCCGATATCATAACCTTAGGTACCTATAAAATTAACACACTAGCGGTTTGCAAACGTGTTCCCAACTTTAATATGCGGCGAACTCACGGTGTGCGCGATTTCGCAGCGAGTTCGCCGCGGTACCGCGACGTTGACGCTGCGATCCTTCAATCCCTATTGTATACTCGCACTCTCACGTCGCTAGCAATGCCTGATATTCCGTTTTGATGAAGTATTGCAATATGGCTAATTAATGGTATTATTGAGAGCGAGTGTGGCTCGGCGGGAACTTGTGCGCCTTTCGATCCGACGCACCTGGGTTCGAATCCTGACTCGGCCCTGCACCAATGTCTTATAGTTAAGCGCAGATTTTGCATGCTCGCTCTAAAACGGTGAAGGAAAACATCGTGATGAAACCCACTTACGCGCTTTGGAGTGGTAGGCTTTGGCCGTGGTTGTAATACCACCCACCGAACAAAAAGCCATGCCGTTAAGTGACTTAGTCGTGTTTCAGGATGATGTTCGGTGAACCATCAGGGAGACGCGTCTGAACAGCCGCTCAACTGCCGGCTCTCTCTAGATCTGCGTGCTCTATCTTAGGCCACATCATCGCTTCACATCAGGCGAGATAGTGGCCAAATATAGATCTAAGCGTAAAGAAACCTAAATTATTAGAATAATTTTTGATCCCTTTGTAGAAAAGCGTAAGTAGTCACTCTCTGTAGTATGGGAGCCAAGAATGGCCAAGAATGGCCAAGAATGGCTCCCATACTAACTCGTTGTTGTTTTCGTTTCCTCTTTATTAATTAAGCTAATAGCAGTGTTACCTCATTGACAAATAATACTCATACACTGTTAGACTGTTCAAAAGACGCCGCGAATTTATGAGGTGTTCGTCGCGAGTGCGCAGCGAAATCGCCGCGAGAACGCTGGTAACACGCAACTCGCTAAAGATAAAGCTCTAAGTAATAAATACGTACTAATAACAATATTTTATATTTGGGCGTGTTTCATGTTTTATCAAAATTATCTTAATATCGTGTCAGACGTGCATTGTGCAATTATGCATTTATAGTACCTACCTACTTCTGTAGGTACTTGTAAACTTGTGTTCTGTAGGTATTGGTAAATGGTTCTTATTATTCTGTGATTTTTGTCGAGGTTGATTGCTCAGTAGAGCTCACTTTTTAACCGACTTCAAAAAGGAGGAGGTTTACAATTCGACGGTATGTTTTTTTTTTTGTGTGTTTGTTACGCGATTACTCCGCCAGTTATGCATTGATTTCGATGATTCTTTTTTTGATTGGTAGGTAATACTTCAAAGGTGGTCCCATATAATTGGTAGTACATAGATACTACCTACAAGTAGTACTTACTATATACATAGTATTTATCTGCCACCTATTAGACTTGGCTGGCACCGACTTCAAATATATGAGTGGGTAGCGCTTATGTTAATTATATTAATTTATTTTTTACTTTTGAGTGCCATTTGTGGTTTTGAAGTCGGTTTAGTTTTTTTTGAAAAATAATTTATATTAATTACTGATTGGTGTGAGGACCTGCAAATTCAATATTTTTCTCTAGAGCGCAGACGAAGCCGCGGAAAAAAGCTATTTTATAATGTATTGCAGCTAATTACAACATAATAACCATGTTTACTTTACCTTTGTCTTATTGCCTGTTATTAGGAGTGAATTCTAAATATTATCAAGAGTTTATTATTATTCTTTCTTTTTCTCTCTGTGTTTTCAATAAAAATTTACTACTGACTATTCGGTTATCTGTAGGAAAGGAAAGTCAACTATCGTATATCATTACAGCTTGTTAAGAGCCGGCATCGTTTCCAGCTACAATTTAAGTGTCTTTAAGACAAGAATGAACAGGTTTCTTCTAGGCGAGCGTGCTATATCTTTCACTTAACAGCAAGAGAGATATGAGTTCTTGTTATATTTATATGAAACAAGGTTTTTCGGAAAGAAAAAATACGACCACCGGCTGGGACTCGAACCCGCAACCCAATCTTCCCTCATCGCGGGACGCTCTACCAATTGAGCTACGGTGGACACCAACCCGAGTGTCGAATTTCTTCTTCCGTTATTTAACCGCCTTAAGGGTGACGTGTACGCCATCTATTGAGATTGGAGTGAACCTTTTTCCTTTTTTTGCCGGTGGTCGATTTTTTTCTTTCCGAAAAACCTTGTAAGAGAAATATGAGTCAAACGCAAACAATAAATAAATTAAACATTGCAATGTACTTGTTTATAAAATGCATAAAAAAGCAATTAGGTTAAGACTTAGAAAAACACACACAAGTTGAGATAAACTTTCATGGGACAATATATAGCATCACAAGACATTGTCGCAATGAATCTACACCTTAATCTGAGCCCAACACAATATACGATTGGTGCTTGAGGGACCAGTGGGTCCAGTGGGACCACGGGGGCAGATAGAAAAATTTGTTGTCACAAATCTATCTATAGGTTTTTAAAATTAGTAAAACAACATTTCTGAGTTTTTGAAAATTTTATATTTCTACCTTATTTTCTATATTATATCGGCAAAGCTACAACCATCATCACCAATATGCGCAGTTATTGCAATTTGATTTATAACAGACTAGTTGAGTCTCCAGAGGTTTCCCAGGATAAAAAGTAGCCTATGTTCTTTTTCAGGACCTAAAGCACTACATACCAAATTTCATCAAAATCCGTTTAGCAGTTTTTGCTGGATCGAGTAACAAATATCCTCCCATAAATCAATCCATCCATCCATCCATCCTCACAAACTTTCGCATTTAAAATATAAGTAGCCTCTTGTAGGTAAGCTACTATCTTTTGAACGTAACTACATCGGGGAGACGGGTCTGAGCAGCCGCTCAACTGTCGTCTCTCTCTAGATCTATGTGCTCCATCTTAGGCGACATCATCGCTTCACATCAGGCGAGATAGTGGACAAACATAGATCTATTAGGCGTAAAAAAAATAAGGCTTTGTGGCTCATCCAGAACCCATTAATTATATATAATTTGTATTTCATATATATCATTCTGTGCCCGAACTAATATCCAACCGAGTCAGGTACTATTCTCTCTCCATACTAAGCACCATTTCTTTAATCTTCCTCCTGTGAAGTTTGGTAGATGCCGTGGTAGGAAGCTGGTCCATGAACACCACACCTCCTCGGAGTTGCTTTGTTTCTTTCAGTGACTCTGGAACAGCAATCGAAGCATGTATTTAGTTATACCTATACCCAGTGGCGTAGCGTGGGCTTCTGCCGACTTTGCCGCCCTCTGCTTAGCCCGATTTTGCCGCCCCTAAAATGTGCCGCCCGGGACCATGGCTCCCCCCCCCCCCACGCCACGCCACTGCCTATAGCGCCAAAAAAATTCAAACTTCAGCCGTGTTCATTTAGATTTTGTCGCATTATGCCTAGATACCTCAATTTTTACTTTATATACTGTCGTCAGTCGTCGTGTGGGACTGTCGTCAGGGAAGGTTTTCCCTTACAGTGAGGAAGTTTTGATCTTCGGAAACATCAGCCAATCCAAATATGCAGGTATTTTTTTTCTAAAGGTCACTTTAGAAAAGAAATACCTGCATATTTGGATTTCTGGAAAAATTGCAGTCGAGATCAAAAATGTAATTTATAAAAAAAATGAAGAAAAACATGTTGAGCTCTTCGATCCAATTTTCCATCAGGAATGTTTTCCTAAAGTAACCCAATCGTAAGTTTTTGAGAAAAGTCAAAAAAACTTTTTCCCTAGAGGTCTTAAAATTGTGCCATACCCTGTATAAGCTAGTCTCTAAGGTCTATATTTTATGGATCTCTGGTACGTTTAGTTTGTTAACTGTATATTATTTAACCCAGAAAGTTTTCTTACGTTTGACCAAGTCCTTAATCTCCTGTGCGGTGACGTTGTGGCCGTTTCTCCTCACGACGCAAGCCACCGCCAAATCTCCACACTCTTGGTCCGGGATTCCCGTCACCGCCACGTCTAGAACCCCTGGATGCTGAATAATTACCTCTTCTAGCTCGACTGGAGATATCTAAAAAAATTTTGTTTTTCTAATAAAATAGATTAAAAATGTTCGCTTCCGAGGTCGGTTACCAGACACAGCGCCGCGTCACATGTCGCCGATTTTAATATGTATGTTACTATGTTAGATCATAAGGTATAATTATGGTATCTATAGGTCATATAGTGTAAAGTAGTAGAGTAAATAGTATATTATATAGAACGGTCCCAATAGAGCAATGCACGACCATTCTCGAGAAATGGCGCTTATAGTACGACACCTCAGACTCGACAAGGCCGTATTCATTGTTATTATTATATAATTATAAAAAAAAAAAAAAAAAAAAGCGACTTCAATGTATCTTCGAAGTCCAAGGTCAAATATCGATGATGAATTTATATGGGACCACTTCGTAGCTATACTGAACCCAACGCAAAAAGAATTTTCCAAATCGGTTCATAAATGACGGAGTTCTGAGGTAACAAACATAAAAAAAAAATATTTAAGAAAATACAATTGAACAGAGTTCCTTTACCTTTTTTGAAGTCGGTCAAAAAGACTCTTTGTTGAACTACCTATAAGACGTATAGGTATCTCATTAATAGTACATTGTACACCGAGGGGAGAAAACGATCTGTTCTCGAGTTTCCTTTAAGCCCTCCGCTGCGCGTCGGGCTTAAACATACTCTCAAACAGAAATAGAACTTTCTCCCGAGTGATACATAGTGCTTTATACTACACCTACGAGGAAAATAAAATTATTTAGAAAATTAAAAGCTAGGTACTGTTAAATTATCAATTTAGTTAAAACAAAATTTAACGCAACGAAATAAATTGCCGCGCTTTTTTTTTCGTATTGCAGAATAAGGTTGCCATCCTCATTTCATTAAAAATAGAAAACAAAAAAAAACCGCCTCTTTTCTCTAATTATTTGATATAAAACCTTTTTGAGATTTGAGGCTTGTATATTTCCCGCCTCTTTTTTCTAATTATTTCATACAAGACCTTTTTGAGGTTTGACGTTTGTGTTTTATTTTTTATGTTCGCTGCTAAAAAACAAAAGAAAGCTAGCCGGGCAGTAATGGATTTTCATACAACATTCCTGCCCTGCTTCGGAGGGCAGTAATGAAATTCCATATAACTTTTCCCGCCGCACATTTTTAAGGGAGAAATTACGAACTTTGTAACCCGTTTATGAACGAGTAATAAGACACTTTCCGAGTGGTTGTGGTTTAAAATAATTTACTTTGAAGAGAATAACAACAACGGAACAGTCTCCGTAACGTCAATATCACCTTATTGCTCCTATATTTCAACAGCAATTTGATCCTTTCCACGTAAAAGAAGTTCCAAGCCTCATCACGGTACATCAAATCTCCAGTTTTGAACCAGCCGTTTTCAGCAAATACTTCTCTCGTTGCTTCTGGGTTGTTGTAGTAACCCTGAGAATAAAAAACGATTATTTTAAAATGGAACATTCAATATTATTTGATCCTCTAAAATGTAATTGATCTATAAAAAAAATATTGATAACACCGTCCATATATATTTTTGCCTACATTCCTCCACGTGTGGGTTGTATGGAAGAGATCGCTTTGAGAAGACCGCCCATTGTGACACTAGTATTAAGTCAATTGTTATTTTAGTTTTAATTGTTTCTGTATCATGGTTTTATAATAAAGAGTTATTCTATTCTATAAATAATATTTGATCCTCTTTGTATTAGTTCGACAAAAAATACTTCGACAACACAAACGGCATCAAAGACTAGATTTGGTTATGTTAGAGCCAAAGAAAAATATTTTATCTTTGGTTAGAGCAGTGACCACACATCGCGCGAGCCGAGCGAGCGAAGCGAGCGTGTCGCGGGGGCGGGCGGCCAGCGAAGTGCCAGAATATAAATTGAGAATATCGATTGATTTGATTTATTTTGTCTCAGAGAAAGAGGTTCAAGAAAAGAGAAAAGAGGAGAATGTGCTCAAGAACTGCACAATCTGATCCCCCCATCACCAGTCTATAATCGGACAACTAGACGGTCGGCGCAGCGGCACCCCTACATGGTAGAAGTTCCGCCTGTTCGTACTAAACGTTTTGGGTCATCCTTTTTAGTGCGAACGTCAAAAGAGTGGAATGCCTTGCCGTCGTCTGTGTTTCCACATAAATACAATTTGGGTGTTTTAAATCTAGAGTGAACAAGTATCTACTGGGTAAGCGTGCTATATCTTCGACCGTATCGTCACTTCCCATCAGGTGAGATTGTGGTCAAACGCAGACCCAGTCTGTTGTAAAAAAAAAAGGGTTCAATCATTAAAAAAGTTGACGGTTTAGATTTTTTTGCTTGCTGATTTATTTCTTGTGATTGTTTTGCAAAATAAAACAATCATTTAAATACATGCCTTTTAAAAATAATGCACTTACTTTAGAACACAGAACAAATTTGGAATCGATCTTTATGCTGTACAGAGCGAGATAAATTTAACCAACAGAATTGATAAACAAACTTTTTAGGCATGCAAAATATGTCTCCGTAGCGAGGTTTGAACTCGGAAAAGTGTGCAAGTATTTCAACTACCGAGGTACGCGCCGTGGTGGCTTAGTTGGTTAAGAGCATTTCCCGTGCTGAAGAAGAAAGTCTCGACTTCAAATCTCGGCTGCAGCGAAATATTTTGCATAACTACCTAAAAAGTTTCTTAAACTATAGCCAAGCATGTGTTATCGCCTTCGAGTAGACAGCTAGGTTATCGCTTAGAAACAAAATCTAGAATAGGGGATCGGACAACTTTTCAGAAAGTGTTTTATATTAACTACAATTTATATATATAGCCATGAAAAATACTATTTTAATTAAATAAACCTCTAAAAGTACCTAAAACTACGTTTAAATATTATGTTTCAAATATTGCCGCGTAAAAGGTCACCTCAAAACTTGTGACGTCATATGTAGGTAGAAAACGACAAACTCTTCGAAATAAAACTTTAGATTTCAATACGTTTTGTGAAGTTTGGGGACGATATTGTAGTAATGGAACGAAAAAATTTGCAAAAGTACATTTTAAAAAGCAAAAACGTAAAATAAACACTAGCTCGACTCACGGCATTTGCCTACAAATGACGTCATGCACTGTGATTGCTGTATCGTTTGAGATGAAGAACAGATTAAAAATGTCAGAATTATTAGATTGTATTTATTGATTTAAAAATATAAATGTTTATTATTTCACAAAAATATTGATTGAATGATCTTTCTGGTTCGACGAACATTCGTTCTAATTACATTTTATTAGATTTTTTCTCGATTACTGTCCGATCCCCTATTGCTCAAAATGCTTCGATTTAAAAATAATAACAAACTACGGTTCTTGTATTGGTAGAAACTTTCCCGTTTTGAACTGCACTATATTAGGTATATTATGTGCTTTCAGTTTTATTTACCTTGAAAATGCCAGGACCCTTGAGCCACAGCTCTCCATTTTTATTCGGCTCATTGATATCTTTTCCGGTTTCAGGATCCACCAACTGAAATAAGTTAAGCTCCATGTTACCGTGTAATAATGTATAGTATTGTTGTAATAATGTGTGAGAGCGAGTGTGGCTCAACTGGAACTCTTGCGACTTACAATCCGACGCGACGCACTGGAATTCGAATCCCGCTGGCCTCGCATCACTGACTTTCTTAAGTTACCTGCGTGCGGATTTAACACTCGCTCTAAAAACGGTGAAAGAAAACATCGTGAGGAATCCGGCATGTCCAAAAATTTATTACAATAATTACAGGACATGTAACATCCACCAATCGCACTGGGCCAGCGTGGCGGATCATGGCCCATACTAATTGTTAGTATTCTTTGCCCATACTCTCTCTAAGAGAGAAGGCCCTAGTAGTGGGAACGTGATGGGCTGATGATGATGATGAATGTGTAGTATTTACTTATTTGAATCCAAATAAAATCTGTCACTATGGTTAGTTGTTACATGAATCGATTAACTTAGGTGATTTGATCGGGTATATCAAAAAGCCAATTGCAAAGAGATTCGCTCCAGTTTAAATACGTATTAGTAAAAACTCTAGTTTTATTTTACATCTGATTAGATAGCTGTCTAATGCTTAATGGTACACTCATTATCATCATCATCATCATCACCAGCCCACATCTGTCCACTGCTGGACATAGGCCTCTCCCATAGCACGCCACGCAACGTAGTGTAGGACGCCCTGCGACAAGATGGAGCGACGATATACGTAGGGTTGCTGGTAGCGACTGGAGAAGGAAAGCCGAAGATCGGGCTCAGTGGCGTGCTATGGTACACTCATTTGGTTCGAAAATTGGTGGTTACCTGGACTTTTTCCCGGGAGTTTGGACAATTGGTAATATTATAGATTTTGATGTGCTCTTTCCGAATTCAACACTTTTTTTCTTATCAACACGCGCGTTTGAGTACACTTTGCGGCGCTCGTACGCCAAAACTGTTGACTTTATGAAAAAAGGTAGATCCATAAATTGTAGATAATTGTCTTTAGTTTCATTTTGTATATAACTTTTTATCGTAAAATAAGTCGGAAAAGAGGTACTGCCAAAAAACTGCTTTAAGGCGTCGTTTTTCCAATATGGCCGCGCGAGCGACAAAAATACGAGGTGGCAGAGTTGAAATTCAGAAAGAGCACAACAAAATCTATAAAATTACCCATTTTCAAAACTCATGGAAAACTTTCCAGGTAAAACTACAAAATGAATGGACTATAAGTCTATATTAGAAATGAATATCTTATCTATGTATGATGAAATTGGTATGTTTTAAAATCTTAATATTATGGCTCCGTGACAAATGCCATCACGGGCCCAACGCAAAAATTGACTGTGGGGGCGATTTCTAAAGCCAGATCGGTCTACTCTTTCATTCAGTCCAATAATGTTCGGCTAAGATGATGGTAACTTACTCTATACTGAAGAACGCCTAAAGGTTTCCCAAAAGCGTGAGGTGGTGACGAAAAACAATGTCCAAAAGCCGTGGAAGTAATTTCACTCATGCCGAAGGCGTTGATAACTTCAGTTTCTGGTGTCAACGCCTGCATCAAATAAATAGGTTTGATTAGGATCTTTAGAACTATGTAAGTAACGTGTCCGGGTTAAGTTTGTGGTTATTGGTTTGTTCCTGGAACGATGGCGCTTGTAGTTCCTAGTTCTCTGGAATGAGCCCTCTGAGGGAGCCCACCCTTGTTGGAAGGCAAGACTAATGCACTTTTAAACGTCATAAACAAATAATACAAAACAAATTTAAAATATGTTAAAAATTGTAACTTACGTTATCATGACTTTGAAATAAAAGGTAGTGGTAAAGGCATGTTTTTTTTTTCCATACTCAAGTTGAAGTCCGGGCCAAGAAAAGAAATGCGAACTGACTAATGCTTCGGAAATACACCCTATAGAGAAGATAGCACCAAGAAACTCTGCGGGGATGTCTATTTTTCAAATCTTCCTCAGACATTTTTAATTCAACTCTTTCTTAAGACATTTAGACGTTAAGGATGCCTATTCGGGTAGATAGCCTCGATGGAACCACTCGAAAGTTTATTCAAATTTTACCTACTTAATACTCGCTGGTTAAAGTAGGTAGATAAGATATATATACTAAATTAAAAAAATACGAATAATCACAGAGTCGAAAAACTTAAAACCAAAATTTTACATAAATTGAGTTATATACTCAATTTATGTAAAATTTTGGTTCGAGTGTATATAAATATTTTTTCCAAAAGTCCGTTTATGGTTGCCGAATGTACTGCAGCCAAATGTGCTGTCGACTGCGCTGATGGATTACCTTTACTTCTGAAATGAGCTCGGGGTACACAGCACTGCCACCGATAATGATTTGCTTGAAGCAGCTGAAGTCGCAGCGCTCTCGTGCTCCAGGTTTCAACAGGGTCGTCATCATTGTTGGACTAAATCCTACAAATTCTGGCTGAAATATGAATAATAACTTCAGAAAAAGCTACAAGAAGTCAAAGAGTGCTGTCATGCAAGTTTCAGTTTGAGTGTCACAGAAGATACATTTCTGCAGAAAACATTATCAGCCTACCAATGACACATCACCTAACTTCATCAATACTAGCTGTGCCCTGCGGTTTCACCTGTGGTTACCCGGGATAAATAGCCTATGTGTTTAATCCTGGGTATAATCCTGGTGGTGGTCACTTGCTCCAACGTAAGATCAAGGTTACCCCATAGAACGCGTTGTAATTCTATGAGTTAACCTTATTGTGTCATAATTTATCAACATTTTAATCTATTAGAAAGAAGAGATTACTAACCTTATACGCGTTGATGAGGTGATAGAGATGCTCCTGTGTCGACGGCAATGAAGACTGTATTCGGGTGGACTTCATGTATGGAGAAGAGTTAAATAACATTATAGTTGAGAGCCAATGCAGAGGAGATGCCGCAAGGGAACGGGTGATATAGGGAATCTCAGTTGTTCTTAACCTGGTAACAGATTACCTAGATGTGATTTTTTACAAGCTTGTATTTACCTTGCAATGCTTGGTTCAATCTTGCAAGTTTTATCAGAGCCACTTCCTCTTATCCTACGGAGTTGACATTTTTTATACTTGTCAAAGTCCGATGGCAATGCAATATTATGATGATAGTCAGCTGATCTAATGATGGAGATGGAAGGTGGGCAATCGAACTCCTTGACGGATAATCGTAGAGTACCTACTTGTGTTTGGGCTCATTTTATTCTGCTCGCGGTTCTGATTAAGAATTTGTTAAAAGCTTGTCTTAAAATTATATTCAATAGAAATGTTATTAACGATTGATTGACGACAGGTGCCTGTCATTCACCTGACAGTAAGCACGCCCGTCTATAACAGTTGCAGCGCCTCTCAGAATCTGGTTTTGCCACATCTTGAACGGCATTGCTCTCGTCGACCGGAGACAATAACCCAAAGTCAAGTAATTACAACAGCTCTTGTCTCAGGGTGACGAGCCCAGTGCAGCGCCGCAGGATTTTGCAAAGCAAAGTTCTGGGCAGTGCTGTTATTGTAATGGGCTGGCGTATTGCTTACTATCAGGCAAACGATCAGCTAGTCTCGTCATTCGGTTACATAAAAAAAAAACAGAGCTTTCAGGAATTCAGACATCAGGTCTGGAGACAGAGCAGTCACTCAACCGTCTTTCTTTAGATGCTCATGTTCTCAGCTCAGTGCTCAAAATTTGAGGTGGGTACATTAACCAATGACGAAATAGATAGTCGTTAATTATCTTTTCAGAAGTCGAGCTACTACCGCTAGTTTTTATTCGTGAATTTGATGATTTCCAAATACAGTTCATTTTGTTCAAATCTTCCAAGGGACTTTCGATGCTAGCGCGCACCCGCGCGACACCTCATTTTGAATGCTCACTCCCGCGGTCTATGAAGTTATCTCAGGAGTTGGAGGGAGAGTCAAGCATATATTTGTGTAGTTTTTAAACTTTTGCGACTTGTAGGTACTCATGTTTTATAATATTATCGGGTCTTTTCGCGCACAATTTTTAAATCAAAATAACATTTTGACTGACCTCGAAGTTTCGATCAAGTTGCATTAATCGTGGTCACTAGAAGACTGGATAAGCGGGTATCAGCGTCAGGATATATTTTTGTGTTTTCACAACGATATAACTTTATTTATTTATTTATTTAATAGTTTTGCACAAAAAATGGTACAAGGAATGACTTAATGCTATTTAGCATTATCTACCAGTCTTCCAGGTCGTGAAAGAAATATAGTGGGTGTGCAGCTACGTTTGAGCAAAAGTACGTTGATATATACTAAATAAATGACATCAAAATAAATATAATAAATTGTATAACAATAGAAAAATATATACAACATCACATCACAACATCGCAACTTTCTACTTTCTTTTTTTTACGTTCTTTATGTTTGTTATTTTTTATTTTCTGTGGTGTTATGTATAGTATTTTGATGATAAATTAATCAATAAATTACGCGTAAGTGCTCACCAGATACTTGGTCCCGAAATGGCAAAGTTCTTTTGCGTAACAGCAACAAATTTTGGCAGTCCCGTGGTCCCACTTGTTGCTACTAGCATTGCCAACGTCTCAGCTGGATCGAAATCTACAGCCCTGAAAATATTAATATCCACATTTATTATATTTCAGCTTTAGTATATTGAGGTAGTAGTGGGTAAAGCGAGTGTAGCTTAGTAGTGGCAGAACCTACGTACGACTTTCTATCCGACGCACCCGAGTTCGAATCCCGCTGACCCCGCACCACTCACTTTCTTAAGCTATGTGCGGATTTAACACTCGCTCTAAAACGGTGAAGGAAAACATCGTGAGGAAACCGGCATGTCCAAGAATTTTTCACAAAAAGTCAAGGACATGTGACATCCACCAACCAACCCGCACTGGGCCAGCGTGGTGGATTATGGCCCATTATCTCTCTATGAGAGAAGGCCCGTGTCCTAGCAGTGGGAACGTGATGGACTGATGATGATGGTGATGATTTTAAAGTAGTGATTATGATCATTATGGAATATTCTCGTCAGTCTTGTTTAGCAGATCTTTTCTCTTACCTGTAGTTATGGATCTCCTTCTCATCGTTTCCAAGCTCAAGCAGTTTAGTGAAAGTGTCGCCTTGGGTTCTTTCATCAAAGCTGATGATCTTCGCATTCAGCTGCGCTTTGTTCAGAGCTTCCTGAATGTCGTCTGCTTTCTCACTTTGACAAAATATTACTTTGGGCTTGTTAATTTCGAATAAGCTATTCAGCTCAGCTGAAAAATGTAATTCCTTTATTTTTATTTGGAGAATAAAGGAAGGACATGACGTGCAGAAATATAAAATTTTGGAAAATCTGAAACGCAATGAAAATGTCTTGTGTTATTTGAGATGAATTGAGATTTCATACTCGTATACTCTCAGATTCTCCAGATCGTTCTTGCCGCACACTCGCAGGATATGGAATGGACTACCGGCCGAGATTTTCCCGCGGAGCTTTTATATGGGGCTCTTTAAAAGAAGGGTGAAAAGGGTCCTTAAAGGTAGGCAAAGCATCAGTAATGCCCAGTGTTGCAGATATCCATAGGCGACGGTAACCGCTTACCATCAAGGCGGGCAGTCTGCTTGTTTGTCTATTAATTATATAAATAAAATGAATTCAGATTTGGGATGAATTTCCGCACCTCACGCCTGAATCCATTACATTAAAATAGTGGAAAGAAAGATTAGGGTGCAAAATATATCACATTGCTAATACATTTAAGTAGGCGCTCGTTTAAATGCCACAAGAATCTATCCCGTATCTTCAATTTTCTCAAAATGAAATATCCTCTGCCGCTTCTCCAGTTCCCTCTGTCCCAAAACCAAATCGTTTACTTAGCTACAATATAACTATAACAAACGGCAGACAAACAAACTCTCGGACTTACCGATTCCGAAATCCTTATCTATGGGAGAAATAATAAGGCCTTCAAAATAAGCCGCGTATAAAGGCACGGTGAGGTCTAAGTGGTTAGAAGACATCAGAATGAGAACGTCACCTTGCCGCAGCCCCAACCTTCTAAGGCTGATAGCACATTGTATGGACCTTCTAAGAACTGAAGCGTTCGTTTCTGATTCGCCAGTTGCTCCATCAATCTGGAAGTAATAAAATACATCAACAATGTCTCGAGGTGATGAGCGCAATGCAATGATACGCAGTGCTTTTAAGGTATTCAAAGTGGCACTGCAATTGTTATGGGCAAGCGTGGCGCTTACCATCAGGCAAACGACACGCACGTCTCATCACTCACAAACAAAAAAAAAATATTACACATGAATTTGAAGAGTACGTAACTACGTACCTACATACAAAAACCGGCCAAGTGCGAATCGGACTCGCGCACGAAGGGTTCCGTACCATTTTATCTTAAAAACATAAAAAAAAAAACATGTCTGTTGTATGGGAGTCCCCTTAAATAACTATTTTATTCTGTTTTTTAGTATTTGTTGTTATAGCGCCAACAGAAATACATCATCTATGAAAATTTCAACTGTTTAACTATCACGGTTCATGAGATAAAGCCTGGTGACAGACGGACAAACAGACAGACGGACGGACAGCGGAGTCTTAGTAATAGGGTCCTGTTTTACCCTTTGGGTACGGAACCCGAAAAACCTGAGTATTTGACACGTGACCGCTGAAGGCTTGTGCTGTCGTGCTCAGTGTATATATGTGAATGTATGATAATAATTATTTTTTACCAAAACACGAAAACCGACTTCAATGTATTTCGAAGCCCAAGGTCAAATATCGATGAAATTTATATGGGACCACTTTGTAGCTATACAGAACCCAACGCAAAAAGAATTTTCCAAATCGGTTCATAAATGACGGAGTTCTAAGGTAACAAACATAAAAAAACACAATGGATCTGTTACATTGTTTTTTTTCCTTTTTTGAACCTTCTCCTTTTTTAGGTCGGTTAAAAAGTGACCAGGCGCGGACCCGTGTGGTTAGGTTTCCAGCTAATTTACCTGAGGCCTCTTTGAAAGATCGTAATTTCTTTTCTTTCATGTCAAAACAAAGGCCATGTTGCATAATTAACACGGACTATGCATGTTTTAGACTGAGAGCTATAATACTTATATATACTTGGGTCGAACGGACGGACGGACGGACGTCATTGAATAAGAATTGGTTTCTCAAGCTTTCCAGTAAAGTGTTACGCAGGGACTTTTACTCGGTCGAGGATTCTTCGTAATAGCACAGAATACTAAAGGACAGAAGCATCACTCCGCAAAGAAATTTAAACAAATAGCGACTCTTGGTATGACGCAATAAAATTCAATTCAGCTCGCGTAGCGCTGTATACCCACCAGTCATATTAATCTACACAGCGCCTCTCTTTCTATAACACAGCTCTTATCTCTTCTGACGCAGCACGTGTAACGACGCGCGACCCGCCGTCGGTGTCCGGCTATGTACTTGTAGCTTCGTACCTACAGTGCGGAGTGCGCTAGGCCCGCTAATAGGCTGAAGGCTTTACATTTTCATTATATAAAAAGCTCTTACTTGTGCTACAATTTCAGGGTTGTCTTTCAAACTCTGTAGTATGATCTTCCCCAGGTGGAACCGGTCGCTTGGGTTCCTGGACTCGGCGATGATGCGAGACGTGATTTCGTTCATGTGCCAGTGCACTGCATCGTGTTGATGTCTCTTGTCTGACATGTTGAATCTGAACTTCTAACTCAATAGATAACGTACACGGCACCCCTCAAGACGATAGAATAAAGAAAGAAAAAATTCGTCACTCGACTTGGTGGCCACCGTAACTCAATTGGGCAGAGCCCTTCCCGCGCTGAGGGTAGATTGTGATGGGAATTAAAGTCTCAGCCGGTGGTCGTTATTTTTTTTTTCGGAAAAATGTTTGAGTTTTTACTCTTTCTGAAAGAGAAGGCCCGAATAAGGTAGTTTCTCTGTGAGAGAAGGGCAGAAGGCCCTGTTCCCGCATTGGGAAAGTAATAGGCTAATGGAATTCATGGAATGTTGCACTATCGTTAATATCTTATACACACAATCCAAACACACAATGTCTTAAGAAATCAATACCTAAATTATTTAAAACAAATGGTTGATTTTTGATCGTTATACATAACAATTGAATTAACTATTAGGTACTTAGGTACCTATATAGATAGATATAGATAGTTAGATAAACACTTTATTATTCACCTTAAAGATAGAAATTAAGTAGGTACAAGTTGAATGTTTACAATGGTGTAACAATGGGCGGTCCTATCGTTTAAAGCGATCAACACACATGTACCTACAATACCAACATGAATTAACTAATAAAAAATACCTACTAGGTGTAAGATGATTTGGCTACCTCGAATTTGTACCAAATGCTTAATGTGTACGGTGTTCGTTATATTTAAGCTCCTACTCTATAGATAACATGAGGTATTTATTATAGCCTTTTATAGCATTAACTACAGCATGGTTAAATTTACATTTCGTGTGTCGCCAAGGCGAAAGTTACGAATCTACGATTTTCACGCTATAGTTACCCTTACTGCATGTAATAGTGGAGTTTCTGAGACCTATGACCACGTTCCGGCTCCATCATCAGAACCTGGTCAACAGTTACATACCTGGGCCTCAATTCACTATGACAACTTGGCGATTCCTTGCTT
This sequence comes from Petrophora chlorosata, assembly GCA_951640565.1. Lineage (NCBI taxonomy): Eukaryota > Metazoa > Arthropoda > Insecta > Lepidoptera > Geometridae > Petrophora > Petrophora chlorosata. The sequence goes on from OX621209.1 coordinate 8,886,808, forward strand.
CGAAATCACGTCGATTCCATCTCTATTCTCCATCTCTATGACGCATTCATATGTTTATATATATGATTCTCTATGACGCATAAACATGTCGCAGATGTCGTTTATTAATGAAGGAATCGACGTGACCTCGAAGCAAGGAATCGCCAAGTTGTCATAGTGAATTAGGGCCCTGCTCATCGAAGCAAACCTGCCAACGAGCCCATACTCGATAGGTTCCTTTACTGTAGGTACCTGTGTAGGTACTTGGAGTTCCTATAGCCACCCTAAAACTTCATCATCGGATCAGCTCTTATTAGTACTCTTACTAGGCACTTTTACATTGTATTGTCTTTGGAAACTTAAAAGAAAAGTTATTTTCTTAAGAAAAAACTAATTAATTCAAGAAGATAAGTTCATTTGTGTACTCGTTACGTAGGAAATCCAACAAATAGCCCTGCGCCTCTGCTGGCGGCACCCTAGGTTTAGGTTTTTTATAATATTTTAGAATACTTTTAAAGAATTATTGTAAAATCTTAAATTTTAGAATGAAAACATATAATAATAATAGTACGCACTATATTTCCGTAGAAAAAGTATGAAAAGCCTTGGCAACACTGGAAATAGTTTCAATAAAAAAATTAAAATAGTCAAATGACAGTGTAGGATTAGTATGGTTATGAAACCATACTAATGTAGTGTTTAATCATAGATAAAATAGTAATTCTATGTTAGCACAGTGTACTTATTTTATTTATGTTATCTGCGAAGTGGGAGTTTAAATACAAATCTTAACCCTCCGACTTTTAAACATTTTAAGCCGAGGTAGAGAGCCGTTCTTACGCAATATTATGTAGGACTTTTTGGCGGTAAGTGAAAAGTGACGCAGTTCGATTTTGTTTTATTTTCCAAACAAGTGTTATTTCAAATGATCATGTGTAATATGGGTGGAATATTAACCATTGTGTTCGTAAACATGCATGAGTGTAGGTAAATGAAACAAAATAGAGAAAAGCATTACTTTTCATGTTTTCCCAAAAAGTCCATGGAAACCTTGAATAAAGTTCCACCACTTTATTAAAGCACTAGGAATAACATTCTTTTGTCTACAATACGAAAAAAATCATTGAATATTTTAAAATTATTATAACACCTGTTAATTTAAACCGCGCGCGTAAACATAACCAAGCAACGTCGCCGCCGTTTTCTCGTCCCAAATGTATGGACAGTAGCGCCACTCCAGCGACTAGCGGGAAACGAGGGAACCGAGAGAGACGCACGCTTGAGCGCTAAAGCCTGCCTAGAGAATAAAGCCTGCCCAAATGGGATAATAAAAAAAGCAATATTATGTAATGCAATGGAATCAGGCGTGACGTTGCGGAAATTCATCTCAAAACTGAAACGCAATGAAAATATATAGTGTAATCCCGCTGAATATTATGTAGGTTGTTGTTAGAATAATATAATATGTATGTATGTATGTATGTATGGGGGTTGATGGTAAATGTAAAATGAATTTAAATTAAAATGTATATATTAATAATCCCTCCACATTTTTTTTAATATAGGTATATACAGGGTGGGGCAAATTTTGGGCCCCTTAAATGTCATTTTTTGGGCAAACCGTACTTATTTTCAAAAATCTAAATATGGCAATATTTTTTTCTTCAAAATAAAACAGAAAGTTCCTAAGAACAAAACCTTCTTACTACATAAGAAAAGGTAGCTCCCAGCTCTCCCAAGGGTAACCCTTAAGGAGCCAAAAATGTGCCCCACCCTGTATCATCATCAGCCCATCACGTTCCCACTGCTGGGATACGGGCCTTCTCTCATAGAGAGATAATGGGCCATAATCCACCACGCTGGCCCAGTGCGGGTTGGTGGATGTCACATGTCCTTGACTTTTTGTGAAAAATTCTTGGACATGCCGGTTTCCTCACGATGTTTTCCTTCACCGTTTTAGAGCGAGTGTTAAATCCGCACATAGCTTAAGAAAGTCAGTGTTGCGGGGTCAACGGGATTCGAACTCGGGTGCGTCGGATCGAAAGTCACACTGAGCCACACTTAATTTGTAACAAAAACATTTATTACTTTTTTCTAAAATTGAGTTACGGACAAAGCGCAAATCTGTAAAAAAAAAAAGAAAGTGTACCACATAATAGTTAATAGTTAATAGTACTAAACTACGTGTACCTACCTTCCCTCGCCCTTTATCACAATCTGGTTACATGACTGTCAATAGAACAGCTATTAAATTCCCTCCAGGTACACCATGTCAGACAAGAGAAACCCCCACGATGCAGTGCATTGGCACATGAACGAAATCACGTCACGCATCATCGCTGAGTCCGGGAACCCAAGCGACCGGTTCCACCTGGGGAAGATCATACTGCAGAGCTTGAAAGATAACCCTGACTTCGTGGCACAGGTAAGAGCTTTCAACATAGCTGTGGTTTTATTAAGGCCTTCCGCCTCTACTACGAAGAATCCTGGACCGAGTAAATGTCCTTGGATATCAGTTTACTGGCATGCGTGAACTTGATAGAACCCAATAGACAACATTTTTAATAATAGGGGATCGAACAGTAATCGAGAAAAAATCTAAAATGTAGTTAGAACGAATGTTCGTCGAACCAGAAAGATCATTCAATCAATATTTTTGTGAAATAATAATGATTTATATTTTTTAATCAATATTATTAAATATTTTTTAATAAAATCTAATAATTCTGACATTTTTAATCTGTTCTTCATCTCAAACGAAACAACAATCATAGCGCATGATGTTGTAGGCAAATGCCGTGAGTCAAGCTTGTGTTTATTTAACGTTTTTGCTTTTCATAAAATGTATTTTGCTAATTTTTTCGTTCCCTTACTACAATATCGTCCCCAAACTTCACAAATCGTATTTAAATCTCTTTGCAAGTTTTATTTCGAAGAGTTTATCGTTTTCTACCTTCAATTTTATCTCTCTGTGTAGTTCACTGCTGCCTTTATATGTATCTATTTATAATTTCGCTTATGATTTATATATATATATATAATATATATATATATATGTGTATAAATATATAATATATATAAGAATATATAAGAAAAAATATATAACTTTTTGTTATTATCTTATATATTTTGTATATTATATTATTATGTATGTTTATAATTGGTATATATTATTGTATATTTAATATAGATAATAGTATTTATGTTATTATAGTTTGTACTCTTTGGACATACATTTGTTTATTATGTCATTTATGTTGACACCCCCGTCTCTTATTGTTTCTTTAAGTCCTCTCCATCCAAAGGTTGCCTGGAAGAGATCGCTTTAAGCGATAAGACCGCCCATTGTAACACCATAGTTTTTAAGTTTGTTATTGTACTTTTTATTATTATGTTTTCTGGTGGTGAAACAATAAAGAGTTATCTAATCTATGACGTCACAAGTTTTGAGGTGACCTTTTGCGCGGCAATATTTGAAACACATTATTTAAACATTGTTTTAGGTACTTTTAGAGCGTTAGTTAATTAAAATAGTATTTTTCATGGCTATATATATTCATTGTACATAATATAAAACACTTTCTGAAAAGTTGACCGATCCCCTATTCTGAATTTTTCGTGCCTTGAAGTTTTTCACACATTCCATCACTACAACCATTTTGTATTAATTTTATATGATCTCGTACCCAAACCTTTTTCTGTGTTCTCTTTAAATGATTGTGCAAAAATAGCCGCCAATTGCAATGCAGTTAGTTACTTCCAGATCGATGGAGCAACTGGCAAATCAGAAACGAACTCTTCAGTTCTAAGAAGGTCCATACAATGTGCGATCAGCTTGAGAAGACTTGGGCTGCGGCTAGGTGACGTTATTATTCTAATGGCTCCTAACCACTTAGACCTCACCGTACCAATATACGCGGCTTATTTTGAAGGCCTTATTATTGCACCCGTGGATAAAGAGTTGCGAATCGGTAAGTAGGGGAGAGTTTGATAATACCGAGCCCCTAAGGACTTGGACCTATAATTAGGAAACTGTTTGATATTAAAAAAAACAAAATTGAGTAATTAGTAGGGCATTTATTCAGGTACGCATATCGTATAACAAAAACTTCCAAATTTAAACAAAATGTAAATTATTGTCAATTTACAAACAAAAACAAAGGCGCGGTATTGTCAAACTGGTCCGATAATATCGTGCCCAGGTTTGACAAAATCGTGCCCACATTAATTGCACACAAATGGGTAAGTTACAAATGTAATAATAAAAAAAATGAATACCATTCTAAGTAATTTTCTTGCGTGAAGATGGGGAGACCCAAATCTTTTTTTTTAGAAATTAAATCAATTATAAACTATCAAGAAATAAGTATTAACAAAAACTTGAATACTTTATGAGAACAAAACATAAATATTTTTTATAACTTGTAAGTCTTAGTAAATCTTTGAATTATACTCGTATAGGTATGGATTAGTCAGTCTCAAAGCGCCCCCGGCGCGGAATTATCAAACTTGATAATTTTATTTTCTAACCTCAAAATTATATGAAAATATTTTAGTACGTAAAAACGTATTCTGTCATTAATTCTACAGTATACAAGCATTAAAAATGTATAGTACGAAAGTATTACAATATAAATACAGTATTACCTACCTCTTTCCGAAAGTATACGAAAAATTATAAGGATTGACGATAAAAACCGTTAGAGCACGTACTATCTCCGTCGTCGCGCGGACCGGAATGGCAGTGCGCGGGGGAGGGTATAGGCATGTACCGCTTCGATGTATACGCGCTGTATCGCAGAACTAGTGGATAGTTTTTGAATTACGCTGACGCGCGGAATTATCAACCGCGCGGTATTATCAAACTCTCCCCTATCTTTTCGAGAGTTTATCTATTTTTCTACTATGGCTTCATGCTATGACAGTGTTTTTGCCCAGTTAGGCGGAGTAGGATATAGTTGTAACTAGGGAACATTATTTCATTTTAATGGATAAATGGGATAGCTATTTTTCGACGCGTACCTACAACTATCAAATGTGACTAGGATTGTGATATTTGCACAGTCAAACTCGCGGTAATCTTCGTTGTTTCTTTACACAATTGTATTCCTTCAAACGGTACTCTTCTATTCTCTTCCTTAAATTTGGCTAAGCAACATGCAAATAATTTATTTACAGGTGAACTGAAAGGCGCATTCGAAGTTATCAAGCCCAAAGTAATATTCTGTCAAAGTGAGAAGACAGAAGACATTCAAAAAGCCCTGAATAAAATACCACTTGATGCGAAGGTCATCAGCTTTGATGAGAGAACCCAAGGCGATACCTTCACTCAACTGCTGAAAATAGGAAATGATGCGATGGAAATGCAAAATTATAGGTATGAAAAGATCCGCTAACACAGCTAACAGAACAGACATCCTAGACCGATCTACTAAAGCCAAATCATAAAAAAGAATTATAATAAAAGTGAGTCTAAATTTTCCAGAGCTGTAGATATCGATCCAGCGGAGACGTTGGCAACGCTCATAGCAACGAGTGGGACGACAGGTCTGCCAAAATCTGCTGCCGTTACGCACAAAAACTTTGTTATAACGGGACCCTATTTCTGGTGAGCATAGGGCCTTCTCAGGACTAAATATAGAATCTGCATTAGATATCGATACAAAAAGAAAGAAATATTTAGATTGACTAATATTCTGAATAGGTACTCTCTTTTGTGCCTCTAAAAAGCTCAGAATCTAGATTATTATAATGTCCCTACATGGAGCAAAGTTTAACCAGCATATCAATTGCCGGTTTATATCAAAAAGCTAACATCTGGGTTTTATTATCAGGTCGCGAATAACTGAGGTCCCCTATATCAAGCGTTCTTTAGTGGCATCTCCCCTGCAATGGCTTACAACCATAATAAATTACAATTGTTCGTCGTACATGAAGTTCACCCGAATACAGTCTTCGTTGACGTCGACACAAGAACACCTTTATCACCTCATTAACACGTACAAGGTAGGGTACGTGATCTTTTCTTTCAAAGTACCAAAGTTATGCAGTTTAGTTCGTTTCGTATACCTTTGATTCAGGCTTCTTGATGATACCTTTTAGTCCTGGTGTAATAAATACAACTATTATGGTGTCCCTCAGGGAGGCGTTTTAATCCCTTCACTTTAGGCAAAATTTATAAACTCAATTTTTTACCACCTCTATGCAGATGACCTACATATAAAAATACACGCCGACACCTTTATACCACCTACACACAGCCTCTGAAAATGTAAACGATGACTTATATTTTAAAGTTTAACTCAACCTGAAGTGTCTAAATCATATGGCTTTAGTGTTAATTCCTTGAAGACTGACTCAAGATATTCAGGATTGATTCCAACTTTCTCTTCGACAGTACTAGAATAGAGTTTAGCGGTACTGTGAGACTTGGGCCTTCTCTAATCTTTTAAATCGTCAACTATCTTGGGGGGGGAGGGGGGGGCTACAATAGGGGATCGGACAAATTTTCAGAAAGTGTTTTAAATTAACTACATTGAAAAATACAAAAAAAATAGCCATGAAAAATACTATTTTAATTAAATAACGCTCTTAAAGTACCTAAAACTTTGCTTAAATATTATGTTTCAAATATTGCCGCGCAAAAGGTCACCTCAAAACTTGTGACGTCATAGGTAGGTAGAAGAAGACAAACTCTTCGAAATAAAACTTGCAAAGAGATTCTAATACGTTTTGTGAAGTTTGGGGACTATATTGTAGTAATAGAACGAAAAATTAGCAAAAATATATTTTATGAAAAGCAAAAACGTTAAATAAACACAAGCTTGACTCACGGCATTTGCCTACAAATGACGTCATGCGCTGTGATTGTTGATTCGTTTGAGGTGGAGAACAGATTAAAAATGTCAGAATTATTTATTGATTTAAAAATATAAATCATTATTATTTCACAAAAATATTGATTGAATGATCTTTCTGGTTCGACGAACATTCGTTCTAACTACATTTTAGATTTTTTCTCGATTACTGTCCGATTGACTATGATCAATAACCCATTTCTACTTCTTTCAATATTTTTTGTGTAGAAGTACCTATGCATCTTCTTGTGAGGCATTAAACCTGAACCTTGTGGCATTCCATAACTCTAAGATACATATTTCTCAAGATTATCACATATTTCAGCCAGAATTCGTGGGGTGTAGTCCAACAATGATGAAGACCCTGCTGAAACCTATAGAACGAGAGCATTGTGACTTTACCTGCTTCAAGGAGATCATTATGGGAGGTAGTGCTGTGTACCCCGAGCTCATTTCAGAACTAAAGGTAATATCATCACTGGTCACTGCTGCAGTACATTCGGCGACTATAAAGGCTTCATCTTGTCACTCTATACTATGTTTCATGGCTATATACATAGGTACATTATGGTAAATTTTAAACACTTTTTGAAAAGTTGTCCGATCCCCTATTACACGAATGTATCCCAATTTTTTGAAGGCATTGACACCAGAAACTGAAGTGGTCAACGCCTTCGGCATGACGGAACTCACCACTATGGCTTTCGGACATATTTTTTCTTCACCACCTCACGCCGTCGGGAAACCTATAGCCGCTTTTCAATATAGGGTAAGTTACAAAAAAGACCAGCAAATTTTTTCTGTGAGCCCGTGATTGCATTTTCATCGGAGCTGATGTACCGGGAGTACAAAACTTAAGAATCATGATAAATTATATAATTCATTTCTAATGGTGTAGTGGTCGGGCAGGTCAGCACATATCACAAGCGCCACGTAGGTCGCGGGTTCGATTCCCGCTACGATGTTGGAGAATCATGACTGATAATTTGTGTGATGCTGTTTCGAACGTTGCAAGTAACCATAATGACATGTATCTGGTTACGTTACTGAACATTTTTACTTATTTCAGTTGGTGAACCCTGAAACCGGAAAAGATGTCAATGAGCCAAATAAAAATGGAGAGCTGTGGCTCAGGGGTCCTGGCATTTTCAAGGTAAGTTGGAACTTAAATATTACTACTAAACTCATAATAACTAAGTGCGGACCAAAGCAAGAAAAAATGAACCAATACGAGAACCGTAGATTCACTTTTGTTTTAAAATCGAAGGATCTTGAGCAATTCTGTTGGTTTAATTTTCCTCGCCCCGCACAGATTGGGCAAGCATAGTATAGCCATTTATATGTATTTATTGAAGTGATCGTATGGTATAGCTATAGATGATTTTTTTTTACGCTTAATAGATCTATGTTTGGCCACTATCTCGCCTGATGTGAAGGGATGATGTGGCCTAAGATGGAGCACATAGATCTAGAGAGAGACGGCAGTTGAGCGGCTGCTCAGACCCGTCTCCCCGATGGTTCACCGAACATCATCCCGATTCTGAGTTTGTTCTGTTCTAAATTTGCGGATGCGCGTTATTAACAAAATCGTTTTGATTTTCAGGGATACTACAACAACCCAGAAGCAACGAGAGAAGTATTTGCTGAAGACGGCTGGTTCAAAACTGGAGACTTGATGTACCGTGATGAGGCTTGGAACTTCTTTTACGTGGAACGGATGAAACTGCTGTTAAAATACAGGAACCATCATGTGAGACCGTAGTTTCGGGGATTTTAAGTCATCCAAACTACAAAAATTACATCATTCACACTAAAAACGTCAAGATGTATAGACGTGTACCGTTCTTTTTATAGTTTCAATGATTGGACATGTTTTTTAGATTTGACTCTTTGCATTGGAGAAGTAAATGCTTAATTTTCTTTTCAGATATCTCCAGTCGAGCTAGAAGAGGTAATTATTCAGCATCCAGGGGTTCTAGACGTGGCGGTGACGGGAATCCCGGACCAAGAGTGTGGAGATTTGGTGGTGGCTTGCGTCCGTCGTGAGGAGAAACGGCCACAACGTCACCGCACAGGAGATTAAGGACTTGTTCAAACGTAAGATTTCTAATTTTTTTCATTTTCAATGTTTCCTAGAAATCCCAAGCACAGCTCTCTCGATTTATTTGCGAGATACGATCCGTAATTCGGAAATCCGCAAAAGAACGAAGGTTACCGACATAGCTCTCAAAATTAGCAAGTTGAAGTGACAATGGGCTGGCCATATAGCTCGTAAAACCGATAACCGTTGGGGTAAAAATGTTCTCGAGTGGCGACCACGGACTAGAAGGCCGAGCGTAGGACGGCCCCCCACAAGGTGGACCGACGACCTGGGAGCCGCTGGATGCATATAGCGAGCAACCGCTCGTTGCGGCGATCTATCGGAGAGGACTATGTTCAGCAGTGGACGTCTTTCGGCTGATGATAAATGTTTCCTAGATTGTGAATTACATTTTTTTCGCCTACCTAAAAACCCGTCTCGACCGTTATTTCAGAATCTCTAACAGAAACAAAGCATCTTCGAGGAGGTGTGCTATTCATGGACCAGCTTCCTACCACGGCATCTACCAAACTTCACAGGAGGAAGATTATGGAGATGGTTCTCAGTATGGAGAGAGAATAGAACCTAACACGGTTGGATGTTAGTTTATGATGAGCCACTAAGCTAAAACAATCAATTAATTGCAATATTAAAAAAAACTGATATGTAATAATAAACTAACAATATCATTAGATTTAGCCTATTAATCAAAAAATAAACACTAGAAATAATAATAGAATTGCATGCATTACCTAAGTTTAGACTGAATAAAATTAATAACTCCTTCATGGACAATTGCGTACGTTTTTACAATCAAATTCCGAAATATATAACGGATCTCATTGAAAGTATATTTAAATTGTGCGTGAAAAATATTCTAATGAAAAAAGCATACTATACAGTTAGTAATTACATAGAAGACAAAGATGCATGGAACATTCCGCTTTTGCCAAGTAGCTAACTGGCACATAAGAAACATAATATTGTCAATAACAAACACAAAATATTGTAATAGTTCTAAAAAAAGGCCCCTCAGTTTGTTGCCGTATCTTCTGAGTAGTGGTTCTTTTTTCGATACGGTGGTGGTGGTGCGTCTGTGATGCGAAAAGTGAATTAAGAACTTTTGAACTTTGAACTTTGAATGGCGTTTCGATTCCTGATCAAACAGACACTTCATTTGCGTGTATAGCCTTCAGTGTATAACCTTCCTAAATATCCGGAGTATTTTTGCAGGGGGGGCTCTGACTGGCCTTAACCACAGAATACTAAGCGACAGAAGCATCACTCCGCAAAGAAATTTAAACAAATAGTGACTCTTTCTATGACGTAATAAAATTAAATTCAGCTCGCGTAGCGCTGCATACCTACCAGTCATATTAACCTACAGAGCGCCTCTTTTTCTATCGCATAGCTCTTACCTCTTTTGACGCAGCACGTGTAACGACGCGCGACCCGCCGTCGGTGTCCGGCTAAGTACTTGTAGCTTCGTACCTACTAGTGCGGAGTGCGCTAGGCCTGCCATAACTTTAAAGCTCTCCCGGACTGATGAATGTAGTGCAGTGCCACACAGGGATTGCAAGATCTGGGTGCCGCTTTCCATGAGGCACGAATCCTGAATAATATGGGTCGCACTGCCACTGTTTTGGACAGGTCTGGCACTTACTCTGAGACATCTTGGATAAGCCAGGTCTTGCAAATTGCAATGACCTTGTTCCCAAACAGCTACAACTTGTGTCTCTTTAAGTCTAAAGTGAATAGGCATCTTATGGGCAAGCGTGTTCCATCATAGGCCGCATCTTCGCTTTCCATCAGGCGAGATGTCGTCAAACGTATGCCCATTTACCAATAAAAAAAATGTATTAAAAACCAACAACTTTTGCAAAATATAAAATATATTTCAAATAGTCAATAAAACATGAGGTAAAATAACCCTCGTAATAAAACAAAATGGATTTAACAATAAATCCACAACAAATTACATTAATGAACACAATAAATTTGTTTTGGTGTTTTAACACACTTTCTGTCGTTTTAATAAAATTATTTATGTTACTTACACACCATGCTTTTTTTCAAATTTTTGTGATGGACAAGGTCCATAGGTGGTGATGGATTCAAAATGTTGTTATATCATATTTTAGTAATTGTAAATGTTTGTAGATGCAGTTTATGTCAAATCTTTATGACTGTGCTGTAATTTGAGAGATTCACGGAGCCGCGAAGCGTTTTCTTTTGGAGATTCTGAAAAATATTGTTTGTTTTACTATTTATATAATTATAATTTTGTTTGAATAAAATAGAATATACTTTTTTTGTAAGAATTATTATATTTTATTACCTACATCATAGTTAATAACTTCTAATTTTGTGGGTTAAATCCTACTTACAAAAATAATTTCTACTAAATTGGCGTCGAAAATCTTATTATTTTAAATACTCATCCACTTACCTTTTTAAACATATTGGCCATCAATAAATTGGTTTTCTTTATATTTTCCTTCTTTTTTTCCTCCTTCTTCTGTACTACTTCAGGTAAAGACTTGTAAATTTTCTCAGAATGTTTCTTCATTTCACGTTCGCTTATGAATTTTGGAGCAGCTGAAAATTAATGAAACTCATATAATAGTAATAGTACCTGGATGACCGAGCATTGTTCGGTATTGTTGAGATGGCTTTGTGTTGCTTAACAACGCCATCTATAGTCAAGTAGCTTTAGTGTTGCTGTGTCGGTAAAGCAGTTTAGTTGTTTAAGCTGATGGCCCTAAGTAGTTGCCAAAGCTTTAATAATTAATTTTTAGAAAAAAACAAAAACCGACTTCAATGTATCTTCGAAGTCCAAAGTCACATATCGATGAAATTTATATGGGACCACTTCGTAGCTATACTGAACCCAACGCAAAAAGAATTTTCCAAATCGGTTCACAAATGACGGAGTTCTGAGGTAACAAACATAAAAAAAAAGACGTGTGGCACTCGGAGACTGCCGCGGTAAAGCTATTGCATAGCATTCGGAGTGGGGGGTGTTAGGTTATTTTCTTTACGGAATTTCTGGATTCAGTCTCCACGCTCAAGGCCCGCGATAGAAGCTACGCAATAACTTAAAAAAAAAAATACAACCGAATAGAGAACCTCCTCCTTTTTTGAAGTCGGTTAAAAAAATAGTATTACTACTCGCCAATAGGCGTCAGAAAGAGTCATATTTTTCAGTTTATGTTAAAAAAAAACAGATAAAACGACGTTTTCTAAAAATGAAACCTAGCTAGAACGATTTATCGCCCCCGAATCCCCCTGCATACTAAATCGTTGGAGCCGTTTCCAAGATTCAGATTATATTATACATATATACAAGAATTTAAAGGTATTAGATAGATTATTCGGAAAATTCTACGCGGGTATCGGCTAGTAGGTATATATTAGTAGCTGATACCCGCGTGTTACAATTCTGTAACAATGTAGTTATCGGCAGCCGTGTTGATCACGATCGCAATGTTTGTCTCGCCAGTTAGTTACGACCTCAACTCTAATGTATCTTCGAAGTTCAAGGACGAGTATCGATGAAATTTATATTGGACCACATTGTAGATATCTTGAACCCAACGCAAAAGAAAGAATAAAAAGTAAAGAATTTTCCAAAACAGTTTATAAATGATGGAGTTTTGAGGTAACAAACATAAAAAGGAAATAGAAAATACAATCTAATTGAGAACATCATCTTTTTTTTATTTGGTTAAAATATAACCTTCTATCCTACTTCCTATCTTACTAATAATAATCAAATAAAAAAAATATATTATAAATGCAAAAGTTTGTGTAGATGGATTGACGGATGGGGAGGTTTATTCCAAATATCCCCACCAAGAAATCCCCACTGGTGGGGATTCTTATTTTTTTTCCAGAAATCCCCACCAAGGTATACATTTGTTCTTTTAAGTCATTTGTTAAGCTACCGAAAACACGTATCTTAAATGAGTTTTGAGTTTGATTTTTTAAAACATCTTTAAAAATTCAAATTACAAAATTTAAATTACTGAACATTATGAGACTCAACAGCTAATTGTGTCAGGGTGACGAGCGCAGTGCAGCGCTGCGATGATTTTGCAAAACAAAGTCCTGGGTGGCTCTTATTGTTATGGGCAAGCGTATTGCTTACCATCAGGCAAACGACCAGTTCGTCTCGCCACACAGTTACATAAAAAAAAACAATTTATTTATTATTATTCGAACGGAGAACCAATTGGGAGTAACTAGTACATAATTATTATACTCACGTTGCTTGTGCCGCATATGCCGGCCCAGCTCTTTAGCTAGACGGCGCAGCTCGTCCGAGTCGAGATCAGTCACATCTGGTAGTTGTGCCAAGTGCATCGAGAGCAGGTCGCGTTTGACGGCACGCTCGTTGGCTCTAGAATAGTTCAGAACGATGAAGGAAAATAAGAAACAATTTATTTTTGACAAAACTGCACACAACAATCAATAGTACATACACTAGTGTAGGAGAACAAAATAAGACAAATGAATAAGACCAAGAAAAACAATAGGAAATATGCATGTATTTTTTTTAATGCATGAATCAACTAATAATTGAAAAGAATTAATAAAAAAAAATTAAAAAATTTACGGTGTCTCAAAATTTAAAATTACAGTAAAATGTAGATGATATTGATTAAAAAGTAATAATCAGTGCTACAATAGACTATTTCCTTCAGGTTTTGCGATTGACATACACCTAGACTGGGTTCCAGAGGCAGGACAAAGTATGACCAAGAAGTTCCCCTGTGCTTCGAGTTACATTTGCACGAATATCATATAATCCAGAAGGGTTTCAAAATGATTTACATTTTGAAACCCTTCTGGATTCAGCATAAGACTTGTATTGAAGTGGCAAACATCAGAGTAAATGGAGTCATAAAGAAGCTTTAGCTAAAGTGGCTAAGGATGAACAAGTGAATGATAATAAATGCTTGATGTATCGAATAGTATCGATCAAATACTTTGTACGATGATAATTAGTTGTTCGATAATCACCACAAAACTCACCAATCCTTACAACTCCAGTTTGCATGGTCGGTACGTGCTGTTCAAAACACTGATTGCTCATACTCATGCATGTCATTGGGACATTTGGGACACCTACAACAGGGTCTGGTTTTATACCACACTTTCTCTATTACAAAACTTACAGGCCTACAAAATTCAAATTGAAGAAAAGCGCAATGTTTTTTCTATTATTATCGAATAGGCTAGCATTTGACCGCAGTCTCACCTGATGCAAACTGACGAAAGGGTCGACGATGGATCATGCTTGCCTAGAAGATACGAATTCACTCGAGACTTGAAGGCACTTAGATTATAAGAATCGGGAAACAAAGACTCTGGTAAGGTGTTCCATTCCTTAGCTGTTCGCATTATAAAGGTTGATTTGTCTGCAATTGTACGGATAGGGTTCGAAGTTGACCAACTGAGCTACCAAACGGCTCGAGTAACCAAATTCCTTTCCTATCATTTCGTCTTACGAAGCGATACGCCAAGCATGTATTCAATATCAAATTACGTACTGCTTGAATAATTCCATAATTTAAAAAGTAAGACATAATTATATAGGGGAAATAATGGGGTCTATAGACTATTTGGATTTCGAATTGGGGGTTTTTGAAAGAATACGAATCGTACGTTGCTTTGAAATGTCGGAAGCTCAATTATGTATCATTGTATTTATAGGATGGAATGGACAACCAACCCTTGTCTGATTTGATGATGTCAAATACTGATTTAGAATCTGAGGTTCCTCTCATCATACACATGTATGGTTACAGAAATCCTACTAATATTATAAATTCAAGAGTTTGTGACCAGTGGTGTGAGCATGTATGGATGGAGGTATGGATATTTGTTAGATACTCAAACACACAAAAACACTGAACGGATTTTTGATAGGATTTGATATATGTGTACTTTAGGTCTTGAAATACAGAATACTTTTTATGCCGGAAAACTACGAGTGAAACAGCGAGGTGCAGCTAGTTAGACCTTAAAATACTGGCCTAGTCTTTGTGGTTTGGACTCACCAAGATATAATTTGATTATACGAGGACATTATAATAGCAAGTTTATAAGAAAACTAGTATTTCGCCGCGTGCGCGAGCTGCTAAAGCAGCTCGCGTGGGGGGGTTTGCGTTTTTTTATAAAAGCTCCCTATCGATTACGGTTCTAAAGTTATTTAAGTTCAGTTGTTCTGAAAAAAAGACTTTTGTATGGCGGCCATCATGAAAAATGGCGGAATCCAAGTGATTTTGTGGCGTGCGCGAGCTGCTAAAGCAGCTCGCGTGGGGGGGTGTTGCTTTTTTGTTATAGACGCTTCCTATCGACTACGGTTCAAAAGTTTTGTTTGGCTTATTTTTCCGGAAAAAAAATGGCGGAATCCAAATTATTTTTTCATAATCGTAATCTTCGACCCAGAAAACCCCTCGATGCAAAATTTCAGTCGGATCGGAGCAACTTTCAAAATGGCCGCCATTTTTTTTTCTTTTTTTTTAATTTTTCCAACTTTTCCAAATTTCCCCCGTCGTCCTCTATGACATTTGGTCGAGTACTCTATATCTATCTCTTACCGTTTAAAAGTTATTTACATTTTTATTTTGTATGGCGGCCATGTTTTTTTGTATGGCGGCCATCTTTTTTTTCAAATTTTCAAAAATGGCCCAGGTTTTGGGGCATATTTAGTTCAAGCGGTACCCCCATCCGATTTATAGTTTCCGAGATCCCTTGAGCAGTTCCATCTCGGAGACACCTTTCCATGGATTTCGGATTTTTCTGGTTGGTTTCAAAACACCCTCTATCCAATGGTACCAAACACTCCCCCCCACCATATCGGCAAGTACCACTTCTATTTCTGTCAATTATATGTCAGTCAGTCAGTCAGTGGTCTTTCAGTTTTATATAATAGAACTAGTATTTCGCCGCGTGCGCGAGCTGCTAAAGCAGCTCGCGTGGTGGTGGTGTTATTTTTTTTTATAGAAACTTCCTATCGATTACGGTTCTAAGGTTATCTAAGCCTTTATGTTCTAAAAACAAACTTTTGTATGGCGGCCATATTGGAAAATGGCGCAATCCAAGTGATTTTGTGGCGTGCGCGAGCTGCTAAAGCAGCTCGCGTGGGGTGGTGTTGTTTTTTTTTAATAGAAGCTCCCTATCGATTACGGTTTTAAAGTTATTTCATTTTGTTCGGAAAAAAGCTTTTGTATGGCGGCCATCTTGAAAAATGGCGGAATCCAAATGATTTTTTCATAATCGTAATCTACGACCCCAAAAACCCCCCGATGCAAAATTTCAGTCGGATCGGAGCAACTTTCAAAATGGCCGCCTTTTCTTTTTCTTTTTTTTTTAATTTTTTAAACTTTTCCAAATTTTCCTCATGGTCCTCTATGATATTTGGTCGAGCACCCTATACCTATCTCTAACCGTTCAAAAGTTATTTGCATATTATTTTCACCTATTTTGTCATGAAAAAAAACGTTTGTATGGCAGCCATCTTGAAAAATGGCGGAATCCAAATTTTTTTTCATAATCGTAATCTACGACCCAGAAAACCCCCCTACGCAAAATTTCAGTCGGATCGGAGCAACTTTCAAAATGGCCGCCATTTTTTTTTCTTTTTTTTTAATTTTTCCAACTTTTTCAAATTTCCCCCATCGCCCTCTATGACATTTGGTCGAGCACCCTATACCTATCTCTAACCATTCAAAAGTTATTTACATTTTTATTTTGTATGGCGGCCATGTTTTTTTGTATGGCGGCCATCTTTTTTTTCAAATTTTCAAAATCGGCCCAAGGTTTGGGGCATATTTAGTTCAAGCGGTACCCCCATCCGATTTATAGTTTCCGAGATCCCCTGAGCAGTTCCATCACGGAAACCACTTTCTGGTGATTTCGGATTTTTCTGGTTGGTTTCAAAACACCCTCTATACAACCGTACCAAACACTCCCCCCCACCATAACGGCAAGTCGGAGATCAATTCTGTCAATATGTCAGTCAGTCAGTCAGTCAGTCAGTCAGTCAGTCAGTCAGTGGTCTTTCACTTTTATATAATATAACTAGTATTTCGCCGCGTGCGCGAGCTGCTAAAGCAGCTCGCGTGGTGGTGGTGTTATTTTTTTTTTATAGAAGCTTCCTATCGATTACGGTTCTAAAGTTATCTAAGCCTTTATGTTCTAAAAACAAACTTTTGTATGGCGGCCATATTGGAAAATGGCGCAATCCAAGTGATTTTGTGGCGTGCGCGAGCTGCTAAAGCAGCTCGCGTGGGGTGGTGTTGTTTTTTTTTTATAAAAGCTCCCTATCGATTACGGTTTTAAAGTTATTCTCTTTGTTCGGAAAAAAAACTTTAGTATGGCGGCCATCTTGAAAAATGGCGGAATCCAAATTATTTTTTCAAAATCGTAATCTACGACCCCAAAAACCCCCCGATGCAAAATTTTAGTCGAATCGGAGCATTTTTCAAAATGGCCGCCATATTTTTTTTCTTTTTTTTTTAATTTTTCCAACTTTTCCAAATTTCCCCTATGGTCCTCTATGATATTTGGTCGAGCACCCTATACCTATCTGTAACCGATTAAAAGTTATTTGCATATTATTTTCACCTAATTTGTCATGAAAAAAAACATTTGTATGGCAGCCATCTTGAAAAATGGCGGAATCCAAATTATTTTTCCATAATCGTAATCTACGACCTAAAAAACCCCCCGATGCAAAATTTCAGTCGAATCGGAGCATTTTTCAAAATGGCCGCCATTTTTCTTTCTTTTTTTTTAATTTTTCCAACTTTTCCAAATTTCCCCTATGGTCCTCTATGATATTTGGTCGAGCACCGTATACCTATCTGTAACCGTTTAAAAGTTATTTGCATATTATTTTCACCTATTTTGTCATGAAAAAAAACATTTGTATGGCAGCCATCTTGAAAAATGGCGAAATCTAAATTTTTTTTTCATAATCGTAATCTACGCCCCAGAAAACCTCCCTATGCAAAATTTTAGTCGGATCGGAGCAACTTTCAAAATGGCCGCCATTTTTTTTTCTTTTTTTTTAATTTTTCCAACTTTTTCAAATTTCCCCCGTCGCCCTCTATGACATTTGGTCGAGCACCCTATACCTATCTCTAACCATTCAAAAGTTATTTAAATTTTTATTTTGTATGGCGGCCATGTTTTTTTGTATGGCGGCCATCTTTTTTTTCAAATTTTCAAAATTGGCCCAAGGTTTGAGGCATATTTAGTTCAAGCGGTACCCCCATCCGATTTATAGTTTCCGAGATCCCCTGAGCAGTTCCATCAAGGAAACCACTTTCTGGTGATTTCGGATTTTTCTGGTTGGTTTCAAAACACCCTCTATACAACCGTACCGAACACTCCCCCCCACCATAACGGCAAGTCGGAGATCAATTCTGTCAATATGTCAGTCAGTCAGTCAGTCAGTCAGTCAGTCAGTCAGTCAGTCAGTGATGGTCTTCCAGTTTTATATTATATTAACTAGTATTTCGCCGCGTGCGCGAGCTGCTAAAGCAGCTCGCGTGGGGGGGTGGCTGCTGTTTTTTTTTTAAAAGCTTTCTATCGATTACGGTTCTAAAGTTTTGTTTACCCTTTTTGTTTTGAAATCAAACTTTTGTATGGCGGCCATCTTGAAAAAAAGCTGGATTTCAAGTGATTGTGTGGCGTGCGCGAGCTGCTAAAGCAGCTCGCGTGGGAGAGTTTTGCTTTTTTTTATAAAAACTCCCTATCGATTATGGTTCTAAAGTTATTTAAGTTCAGTTGTTCTGAAAAAAAGACTTTTGTATGGCGGCCATCTTGAAAAATGGCGGAATCCAAGTGATTTTGTGGCGTGCGCGAGCTGTTAAAGCAGCTCGCGTGGGGAAGTGTTGCTTTTTTTTTATAGACGCTTCCTATCGACTACGGTTCAAAAGTTTTGTTTGGCTTATTTTTCCGGAAAAAAAACTTTTGTATGGCAGCCATCTTGAAAAATGGCGGAATCCAAAATTTGTTTTCATAATCGTAATCTACGACCCAGAAAACCCCCCGATGCAAAATTTCAGTCGGATCGGAGCAACTTTCAAAATGGCCGCCATTTTTTTTTCTTTTTTTTTAATTTTTCCAACTTTTACAAATTTTCTCCATCGCCCTCTATGACATTTGGTCGAGCACTCTATACCTATCTCTAACCGTTTAAAAGTTATGTGCATATTTTTTTCACCTATTTTGTCCTGAAAAAAAAACTTTGTATGGCAGCCATCTTGAAAAATGGTGGAATCAATTTTTTTTTTCATAATCGTAATCTACGTCCCAGAAAACCCCCCGATGCAAATTTTCAGTCGGATCGGAGCAACTTTCAAAATGGCCGCCATTTTTTTTTCTTTTGTTTTTAATTTTTCCAACTTTTCCAAATTTCCCCCGTCGTCCTCTATGATATTTGTTCGAGCTCTCTAACCCTATCTCTAACCGTTTAAAAGTTATTTCTATATTATTTTTACCTATTTTGTCCTGAAAAAAAACCTTTGTATGGCAGCCATCTTGAAAAATGGCGAAATCAATTTTTTTTTTTCATAATCGTAATCTACGACCCAGAAAACCCCCCGATGCAAATTTTCAGTCGGATCGGAGCAACTTTCAAAATGGCCGCCAAATTTTTTTTTTTTTTTTTTTAATTTTTAAATTTTTCCAAATTTCCCTCATGGTCCTCTATGATATTTGGTCGAGCACCCTATACTTATCTCTAACGGTTTGAAAGTTATTTGCATATTATTTTCACCTATTTTGTCATGAAAATAAACGTTTGTATGGCAGCCATCTTGAAAAATGGCGGAATATAATTTTTTTTTTCATAATCGTAATCTACGGCCCAGAAAACCCCCCTATGCAAAATTTCAGTCGGATCGGAGCAACTTTCAAAATGGCCGCCATTTTTTTTTCTTTTTTTTTAATTTTTCCAACTTTTTCAAATTTCCCCCATCGCCCTCTATGACATTTGGTCGAGCACCCTATACCTATCTCTAACCATTCAAAAGTTATTAACATTTTTATTTTGTATGGCGGCCATGTTTTTTTGTATGGGGGCCATCTTTTTTTTCAAATTTTCAAAATTGGCCCAAGGTTTGGGGCATATTTAGTTCAAGCGGTACCCCCATCCGATTTATAGTTTCCGAGATCCCCTGAGCAGTTCCATCACGGAAACCACTTTCTGGTGATTTCGGATTTTTCTGGTTGGTTTCAAAACATCCTCTATCCAACCATACCAAACACTCCCCCCCACCATAACGGCAAGTGGGAGATCAATTCTGTCAATATGTCAGTCAGTCAGTCAGTCAGTCAGTCAGTCAGTGATGGTCTTCCAGTTTTATATTATATTAAAACTAGTATTTCGCCGCGTGCGCGAGCTGCTAAAGCAGCTCGCGTGGTGGTGGTGTTTTTTTTTTTTTATAGAAACTTCCTATCGATTACGGTTCTAAAGTTATCTAAGCCTTTATGTTCTAAAAACAAACTTTTGTAAGGCGGCCATATTGGAAAATGGCGCAATCCAAGTGATGTTGTGGCGTGCGCGAGCTGCTAAAGCAGCTCGCGTGGGGTGGTTTTGTTTTTTTTTTATAGAAGCTCCCTATCGATTACGGTTTTAAAGTTATTCTCTTTGTTCGGAAAAAAATCTTTTGTATGGCGGCCATCTTGAAAAATGGCGGAATCCAAATTATTTTTTCATAATCGTAATCTACGCCCCAGAAAACCTCCCTATGCAAAATTTCAGTCGGATCGGAGCAACTTTCAAAATGGCCGCCATTTTTTTTTCTTTTTTTTTAATTTTTGTAACTTTTTCAAATTTCCCCCATCGCCCTCTATGACATTTGGTCGAGCACCCTATACCTATCTCTAACCATTCAAAAGTTATTAACATTTTCATTTTGTATGGCGGCCATGTTTTTTTGTATGGCGGCCATCTTTTTTTTCAAATTTTCAAAATTGGCCCAAGATTTGGGGTATATTTAGTTTAAGCGGTACCCCCATCCGATTTATAGTTTCCGTGATCCCCTGAGCAGTTCCATCATGGAAACCACATTTTCAGAGTTTCGAATAAGATTTAAACTTCGCGTATATATTTCTATACACATATGGAGTTTTCTTCAAAGAATTTCAATTGAATGTAAAATTGCAAAATGTTCGAAAAGAAACTTTTGTATAGCAGCCATCTTGAAAAATGGCAGAATCCAAATTTTTTTTTCATAATCCTAATGTCCGACCCAGAAAACACCCCGATGCAAAATTTCAGTCGGATCGGAGCAACTTTCAAAATGGCCGCCATTTTTTTTATTTTTTTTTTTTATTTTCCAACTTTTCCAAATTTCCCCCGTCGTCCTCTATGATATTTGTTCGAGCTCTCTATCCCTATCTCTAACCGATTACAAGTTATTTCTATATTATTTTTACGTATTTTGTCCTGAAAAAAAACCTTTGTATGGCAGCCATCTTGAAAAATGACAGAATCCAATTTTTTTTTTAATAATCATAATGTCCGACCCAGAAAACACCCCGATGCAAAATTTCAGTCGGATCGGAGCAACTTTCAAAATGGCCGCCATTTTTTTTTCTTTTTTTTTAATTTTTCTAACTTTTCCAAATTTCCCCCATCGCCCTCTATGACATTTGGTCGAGCACCCTATACCTATCTCTAACCATTCAAAAGTTATTAACATTTTCATTTTGTATGGCGGCCATGTTTTTTTGTATGGCGGCCATCTTTTTTTTTTATTTTTCAAAATTGGCCCAAGGTTTGGGGCATATTTAGTTCAAGCGGTACCCCCATCCGATTTATAGTTTCCGAGATCCCCTGAGCAGTTCCATCACGGAAACCACTTTCTGGTGATTTCGGATTTTTCTGGTTGGTTTCAAAACACCCTCTATCCAACCATACCAAACACTCCCCCCCACCATAACGGCAAGTGGGAGATCAATTCTGTCAATATGTCAGTCAGTCAGTCAGTCAGTCAGTCAGTCAGTGATGGTCTTTCACTTTTATATAATATAACTAGTATTTCGCCGCGTGCGCGAGCTGCTAAAGCAGCTCGCGTGGGGGGGTGGCTGCTGTTTTTTTTTAAAGCTTCCTATCGATTACGGTTCTAAAGTTTTGTTTACCCTTTTTGTTTTGAAATCAAACTTTTGTATGGCGGCCATATTGTAAAAAAGCTGGATTTCAAGTGATTGTGTGGCGTGCGCGAGCTGCTAAAGCAGCTCGCGTGGGGGGGTTTTGCTTTTTTTTATAAAATCTCCCTATCGATTACGGTTCTAAAGTTATTTAAGTTCAGTTGTTCTGAAAAAAAGACTTTTGTATGGCGGCCATCTTGAAAAATGGCGGAATCCAAGTGATTTTGTGGCGTGCGCGAGCTGCTAAAGCAGCTCGCGTGGGGGGGGTGTTGCTTTTTTTTTATAGACGCTTCCTATCGACTACGGTTCAAAAGTTTTGTTTGGCTTATTTTTCCGGAAAAAAAACTTTTGTATGGCAGCCATCTTGAAAAATGGCGGAATCCAAAATTTTTTTTCATAATTGTAATCTTCGACCCAGAAAACCCCCCGATGCAAAATTTCAGTCGGATCGGAGCAACTTTCAAAATGGCCGCCATTTTTTTTTATTTTTTTTAAATTTTTCCAACTTTTCCAAATTTCCCCCATCGTCCTCTATGACATTTGGTCGAGCACTCTATATCTATCTCTTACCGTTTAAAAGTTATTTGCATTTTTATTTTGTATGGCGGCCATGTTTTTTTGTATGGCGGCCATCTTTCTTTTCAAATTTTCAAAAATGGCCCAGGTTTTTGGGCATATTTAGTTCAAGCGGTACCCCCATCCGATTTATAGTTTCCGAGATCCCTTGAGCAGTTCCATCTCGGAGACACCTTTCCATGGATTTCGGATTTTTCTGGTTGGTTTCAAAACATTCTCTATCCAACGGTACCAAACACTCCCCCCCACCATAACGGCAAGTCGGAGATCAATTCTGTCAATATGTCAGTCAGTCAGTCAGTCAGTCAGTCAGTGGTCTTCCAGTTTTATATATATAGAATTAAAATACCCAAACAAAAACATCAATTATTATCATAGTTTGTACTTTTTTCCGTATAATCAGGCCTAGCGCACTCCGCGCGGTACGAAGCTACAAGTACATAGCCGTCACGGATGGCGGGTCGCGCGTCCTTACTCGTGCCGCGTCAGAAGAGATAAGAGCTATGCGATAGAAAGAGGCGCTCTGTAGGTTAATATGACTGGTAGGTATGCAGCGCTACGCGAGCTGAATTGAATTTTATTGCGTCATAGCAAGAGTCGCTATTTGTTTAAATTTCTTTGCGGAGTGATGCTTCTGTCCCTTATTATTCTGTGGTATAATGTAAAATTATATTTAGAAGGTACCTCCATTATATGTATTGCATGATCCCGAACAATTTGGAGCATGAACAACGACCATTTTCAAATTAGGAGAAGTGCGCGAGTCGTCACATCTGAAGTAAGAAAAATTGGTGAGTTTTTTTTAATGGGTCTTTTTTATCTTTATCCAGAAAATAGCAAAAAATAACTGTATGAGTAGACATATCCGTGCCGCACAAAACCACAGAACCACTGAGACATACATAGTCAGTGATATATCTTCTTGATCCTAGAGGTCTTGGACTATGACTACTTACAGAGCACAAGTTCTCCAATTAGACTAGCTTCTTAAAACTAGTAATATTTTTTTCTTACCTAGACTCGCTGATGTATTTCAAACAGGTCTGCCGTTGAGAGCATCTCTCGACGAAATCCGGCCGATTCTTCTCTAAATATTCCCTTACTGTAGCACCTTGCGACTTTCTTATAATCTCATCCATGCTTGTAATCTCACTTTCATTAGGCAAACTTCTAGACCTACACGACCTCGTGTCTTTACTCGAACAGGGAATGCCACAAGGCATGTTCCTTTCGAATTTAGCCGCCATTTCTTTGAACGGCATACACAAAATCGGTTTTTTCTTGGGAACTTTGACTATTATATTTTGCAATTGACGATTTTTTTCACAAACTGTGCCTTCACTCATCACGCTTTCTGAAGTCTGAAGTATCAAGTTATAAGCCACGGGGCTTTTTGATGTCTTCTCATTTGATTTCTTGAGACCTTTACATTTGTGGTTTCTGCATGAACAGTGATGTATGCGCTTACATTGATCACAACTCACAGATGTACTGCTATTTCCGTCGCATTTCTTCCCGCCGTGAATCTTGCAGCGTTTCTGGTGGTATCTCTCGCATTCTTTTTTTATTTTATTCAACACTTTACAAGTGGCCGTATCAGATGACGTGCCAGGGATATCAGTAGATATTGGTAGGTCCGAGGAATCAGTGATGCAAGTACCAGCTTTAGACTTCTTGGAAGACTGTTGTACGCCTTTGTCCTTCTTCTCTGAGGATTTTTTATCAGATATCTTTTTGCCAATGCCACCGTTTGTGTTTTTTTCTAGTGCATTATTGACACTAGCATCAGTTTCGTCAGCGGTTGTAGTGGTATCATATAAATTTCGTCGATCTTCACTCCTATCAGTAGGATCATCTGTTTCCAGAAGGTAGTTTAATACTGCCATTATCTCTTTAAAGCATTTCTTTCTTTTGCTTTTCTCGATTTCTTTCTTCGTGTATTTTTTAGTGATGTTCTGAATCATGTTTAATATGGGGTCAGAATCTGTTTGTTCCGTTTCACTTGTTGATTTTTGACTTTTATCTATGTTTCTAATATTTGTTTGTTCTCCGCGACTATTTACTTTTGGTAATGGTTTTTTAAATATTTCGTCATCGTCAGTATCTCGTGTTTCAGCAGTACGTAAAATGTATGTAGGATCAGCATCCCTGTTATCGGCATTTTTAATACCTGGACGTTTTTGATTTTGACGTCTACCAGAGTTTTTTGGCGATTCGTCCTCTTTGAGATCTTTTTGAGTTCCTATTTCTTTTTTATGTCTCTTCTTACGTTCAATGCAGTCTTTTTTACAATCATCTATTGTACCATCACATCCACATGGACAATTGTCGCCATCGTCTAAAAAAAATTGCCCAGTATTCACTTGTTTATCCACCGACTGTTTTTTACATGGCTCTCTTGGATTTTCTTTGAGTTCTATGCAATCTTCTTTGCAAGAATCTTTCGTTCCTTCACATCCACAAGGGCACTCATCGCTTTCCTTATCTAGAAAGTCCCTTTGAGTTGATATTTCTTTATCAATTGATTGTTTTCCACATTGTCCCAGTGACGGTTTTCTATAGTTTTCCCTTAGTTTTTTGAGCTCAATGCAGTCTTCATTGCAATTATCTTTTGTGCCTTCACACCCACAAGGACATTTATCAGTTTGCTTATCTGGAAGGTTTTTTTGGGTTGATATGGATTGCTT
Source organism: Petrophora chlorosata (assembly GCA_951640565.1). Lineage (NCBI taxonomy): Eukaryota > Metazoa > Arthropoda > Insecta > Lepidoptera > Geometridae > Petrophora > Petrophora chlorosata. The sequence continues at coordinate 8,912,163 of OX621209.1, forward strand.
TCTACATTGCTCTAGTGACTGTCTTCTATTCTGCCCCATCATTGTTTTGAGCGCAATGCAATCTTTATTGCAATTATCTTTTGTACCATCACAGCCACAAGAGCATTTATCAGATTGCTTCTCCGAAAGGTCTTTTTGGGTTGATATTCCTTTATCCATTGACTGTGTTTTACAATGCTCCAAAGATAGTTTTCTGTACTGTTCCCTAAGAGTATTGAGTTCGACGCAGTCTTCTTCGCATTTATCTTTCGTTCCGCCACATCCACATGGGCATTTCTCGCTGTGATCATCTGAAATACCTCGTTGACCACATAATTGTTTATCTATGTGGGTTTCCTTTTCTTTCACATGAGATGGTTTTCGACCTTGCTCTTTTGGTATGCATTTGAGTTCACTGCAATCTTTTATGCATTGATCTTTGGTGAAATTACAGCCACAAGAGCATTTTTCGCTTTGCTTATCCGGCAAGTCTTTTTTTCGACATAATTTTTCGCTGTGATCATCCAAAGTACCTCGTTGACCACATAATTGTTTATCTATGTGTGTTTCCTTTTCTACAAGTGATGGTTTTCGACTTTGTTCTTTTGGCGCGCATGTGAATTCACTGCAATCTTTTTTGCAATTGCCTTTAGTAAAATTACAGCCACAAGAGCATTTTTCGCTTTGCTTATCTTGCAAATCTTTCTTTCGACATAATTGTTTATCCAACGAAAGGTTTAACATTTCTCTTGGTGTTACTTTTAGTTCAGTGCAGTCTTCTTTGCAATGATCTTTAGTGTCACCGCATCCACAAGGACATTTCTCATTTTGTTTATATAAGATATTCCTTTCCTCTAGCAAGGATTTATTGAACGATGGTTTTCTATCGGATCTTGGTGTTGATTTGCGTTCAATACAGTCTTCTTTACAAGTATCTTTATCGCCTTCACATCCACACAAGCATTTGTCTTGCTTATCTGTAATATATTCAATACCATCATTGGCCAATATATTCTTGTGACATTTATTAGGTGAATCATCTTTAGTATTGTAACTAGAAGGTTCAGACGTAGCATTTTGATGATAAATACATCTGTCTGCGTCAGTGTTAGCCCGTCGAAATGGCTTTCGATCATTGACTGGACTTGTTTTAGGATATGTACCAAATTTATAGTCATCTGTAGTCAAATATGTGTTAACTGTACTTGGATTATTGATAGTTTCTGTCGTTTTACCCTTTTTTTGATAATCATGGTCAATTTTGTTACTGTTGTGATCAATTGAATCATCAAGATGCTTGTCAAATTGCACGCCATTAGAGCATTCCTCTGTCAAGCAAGTGGCTTGTTCAGTGACATTAGCTTTATCAGTTCCTATACCTTGAGTAACTGTTTCTTCAGGTTTCTTTACATTATAAGCCTTGCGTTCAGAACCTATTTTCACCATGAGTGTCATGTTTGTACCTTGAATTGGTATTGTGAAATTTTCAGAATGTTCAATATTCATTCCGAGGTTTTCAGGATTTTTCTTTGCTGCATATTGTAATTCGTTATCTACATTTTTAGATGTTCTAGAAGGTTTATAAGAACCGCTTTTAGCAGATTCCGCGCTAGGAAAAGCCTCTTGGCGGTTATATACTTCTGTAAGAGTAGGCTTCGGAATCTCTTTATAATTTTTACTGATAACTTTTGCGCAATCGTCATCATTCACAATTTGAATATCAGACAAGGTAGGCTCAGATATTTTGGGATTTATACTTATTTCGGTTTGAATGCATCTTGTAGCTTCATATACTGCACTTATGTTTCTCAATTTTTTCACATCATCGACATTCATTGGGTCACTCTTTAAAATGCGCTTCTTTTCATCAGAAAATGGTAAACTCACATCACTAGATTTTTGATTTAACATTTTAATCAACATGTTCGTTTGAGAAGATTTATTATTAATAGGACATTTGGAAGTAGAAGGAACATCTTGTTTGTTTCTTTTGCTACAAGTGTCATTATTGCATTGAAAATAAGCTTCATTAGAAGCCTGTGAAGAAGTTTCCTCTAAGTGAACACCTCTGTTAGTCAATCTTGAACATTTGTAAATCAAAAAGTTTTCAGGAGCATCTTGAATGATCTTATTACTGCAAAGACATACATATTTAAGGTCTCCCGTAACATCATCAGGAACTACCCTTGCTAAGTTTCTTGGAGAAACTGCTTGTTGCCCTTCTCCTGGAGAGACATTGACTGGATGTTTTTGCTTTACAGGGCAAGACTCATCACTACAAGGATTTTTTATATTAACTTGTACAGAACTATCTGTTACACCAACTTTTGAATTCCCTGAATGGTGTGGACAGCAACAATAGTGGCTATCTTTACTTGGCCCTGGTTTTGCTAAATCTTTAAGGTCACATTGAAGTCTCTTCTTCAAATTAGGCTTTTTGTTATGACAATCAGAATTTCCTGAAGAGAGTGTAAAAACGGAGTGACTTCTTTGATTTCTGTTTGGCAGATATCTATCAAAGTCCCTATTAGAGCCTGGACCTCCCTCTAATTTACTTGCATCACCTGATCCATCATCATAGTTGTTCCTAGTCAAATCATTGATCAAATTCTTGAGTCTGTTATTCGGTTTTACTTCAACTCTAATTGGTACTTTTAAAGCATTATCAGAACTGACTAGCTTCTGTTTCAAAAACGTTTCTTTATCTTTTAAATGTTTTTTGTAAGCCTCCTCTCGTTTTAAGGCTTGAAGGTATTTCTGATATAGTTCTTCAGATGAAGTTTTAGCAAAGACATTATCAGATGATGATTTTTCTTTACTAGACATATCACTATCAGTGTTAGATATAGTCAAATTCTTAGCAAGATTAGAAGAGACAAGTTTTTCACTTTTCGATGCAACAGGGAGATTCGGTACACTTTGTGAAGTAGATGCAATAGATCCAGGATTGAACTTGTCTGATCTCAGTATTGATTTACTGGGTCTTTTAGGTATTCCAGTTGAGTTATTAGCATCAGAAGTACTAGTTGTTGTATTATCCCTTTCACCCAGCCCTAATTTTTTGCTACTAAAGCTCAGCCCTGATAAGAAATCGGTAGTGCTATCATCATCTCTGTATTTAGACTTGAGAAGTCTTTGACAAACCTGTTTGATAAGTTGTTTTCTTAAATTAGAATCATCACAGCGTTGCTGCAAAGCTGCTTTGAGTATATCAATACTTTTCTCTAAGTCCTTCGAAAATGAATGCTTAGAACCTTTACTGGAGTCTGTGGTAAGAACTCCACTTGATTCTAAGCTAGATTTATTATCTGTAACATTTGTAGGCCTTTCATTGGCAGTCATTTGATTCTGATTGTAAATATGCCCAGGCATGTATTCAAAGCTTTCTGCCTCAGACAGTTGTTCTCCATTTTTATCTTGAACCGGAATGTTTTCCTTGTCAGCTTTTTTCTTATGTTTTATTTTACGTCTAGCCATTCTCAATTTCTTTCTTCTAACTCTTTTCCTCAAAGTGTTCAAATTTATCAGTATGGGGACCTTTTGTGTGAGTGACTGAGTTTGCATGTTTTCAGGAATGCTGGAAAGATTTGATTCCTTAGCTTTTGTCAAAGATGTCTGAATTTCTTTATCCATTCTCACTTTTGGTGATACTTCAGATCCAACTGAACCCTTTTCGGGTGACACACTGATATCTTTTTGCATGTTTTCTACAGTGACTTTACCATCTTTTTCAACATTGAAAGATATGTGCTTAGTCAAGTTGACGTTGATAGATTGTGCAGGATTCATATTAGAAGAATGAGGGACATTTACTTCAACGAAATCAACATCTTTCTTGTACATTTTAGTTGACTTTTTGCCTACTCCTTTCTTACTCTTCAACTTAGACTCATTTTCATCTAAAGGCGTTGAATGAGCTGTAGGTAGTCCCAAATTACTGTTTTGTTGTGTATCATTGTTAGAATACTGTTGCTTTAAAGCCAGTCTCTCTAAAGTGCTAAGACTGGACGCAGAAGTTTTTCTATCACTTGCATTGCCATATCCAACATCTGCAAGAGAGTCCCATTCAAGTTTGCGCTGAGAAGTGATACTGCTTGATGGAGAATGAGGTTTGTTCATGGATGTGTCTAAAAGCACATCATAAGCTGAAAACGAAATTATCTCTATTCAATTATGATGATGATTGAGAATTGTACTAGGTATAATGAATTATTACTCAAGCTTGCATTACTTTTTGTGTAATGTATGAGTAATATACTCGTGCATTACACAAAATAGTTGATTGCATTTATGTGGGTCTGATTTTTTTTTAAATGCATAATGTTATTTATAACTTTTTGATTTCACGGTCTTTAATAATAGTAGGTATATAATATTATAGTTTTTGATGTAACTCTTTATGTAAAGTGAAAAATCTTACACTTTTGCGAGTTGTTGTCATCAGATTTTGTTCCTTCATCTTCGGAGTTTTGTTTAGACTCCAGTACTTCTTCAATGATTATAGGAGGAGATTCAGACTCTGTCTTAGTTTTGGAGTCTTCTTCCTGAAATTATTTAGTAAAGTTTTAGTTAGAAAGGTCTAGACCGAACATTGATGTGATGTGCTTCTAGATTAATCACAATCTATTTAAATACAAATTAATGTTTGTATGTTGGCCTCTATGTGTGCCTAAACCTTTGATCAGATTGTGATGAAAATTTCGTGGGATCTTCTGTACAGGGAGGGTTCCTGGTCCAAAAAATATGGCATTGCATCACGTGCCTGGTACAGCTAGTAGCTTATAATCGGTAGAGGTCTTATGATCAGAAATCGACATTTAAGTGGAGAGTTGTAACCAAACAATATGCTGAGTTAGGCACTTATTATAATACATAGATTTAGGGGTTTCTTTGAATCTAAGTATGAGGTAATACATATGATGAACATCTTTATGATTGCTGAACAGCATAATTTATTCTATTAATATTCTATCAATTCTATATATTCATATGCTGATATGGCAGTTCTTTAAATGTGTATAGATTTTTTGTATTCAGTTCAAAGTTCTTTATTCAAGTTTGGCATCACAGACGCACTTATGAACATCAATTATTACAATGACTCTACCACCGTATCGGAAAAAGAACCACTACTCAGAAGATATGGCAAGAAACTGAGGGGCATTTTTGTTTTAGAATTTTTTTACAATCATCATCCCATTTCATCTGACATCAGGGCTGGCTACACTTCATCCAACAAAGAGGAAGGAAAAATAAATAAAATCAGCCCATTACATTACCACTGCTGGTATCTTCTTGTTAATGTTCTAGACTCTTATCCATGATGTACATGCTGTTTTAGGGCTTCAGTGTGTAATAAAGAGCTGTTTGAGTGTATTATTACTTATGAATGAAATTAGAACTGGTAAAAATAAGGTATAAGTTTAAGTTACTTATGTAACAACAAAGCAAAGGGAGAAGTCACGCATGCGTAATAACAATACCTGTGAGGTGTATTGGTCTGACGCGGGAAATCTGATGGAGATTCTGCAAAGTTCTTGCGAAGACTCACTCTTTTTTTCACTTCTTTCACCAGAATCTGAAGACTCTGCTTCGGTCTTTAGCCTCGACCAAAACACACTCGACGGGTCCCTAATATCACTCTGGGCTGTTGATAAAGAAAAATACTGCTCTAAATCCCGCTTCCGTCCAAACTTTTTGTAATAATCCAAAATTAAAGAATTCACAGCACTACGAGATTCTTCATCTCCAGGAGCGGGTGGAACACCTGAATTATCTTCTTCGTCACAATCCATTTTCTAAAATAGTAGATAAATAGTTATTTCTTCAAAATATCGCTAGAACATCGCAATTTTATAAAGTAAACGGTTGGGTACAATTTCTTTCAATTCAAAAAATTGTTTGACGTCTTGTAAACAAAAAACAAAGACAATATTTTTACATGGGTACTTGCAGGGTTTCGGCACTATTTTAATCTTGGACGCCTCAGTGTGAAAGGTAGTTTGAATTTTGCAGTCAATGTCAAGTTTAAGGCTGTTTATTTATCATTGTCATTGTCAAATTGACCAAATTGTCAATGTCATTATGAATCGTAGGATTCGTAGGGGAGGTACAACTAATAATCTATTAGAAATTTGCTAAACAATTATAATTCATTTATTTATTGTACTTTCTTATTGATTCTAAAAGAAAAATTTAATTCAAAATGTCTAGACAAACTTCCAGACTCGATGCCAAAAAAGTAGTAAGTAAAATACCAGTCGTAAAATGTTCGTTACCAACTATTACAAACTCGATCTTGTTTTACCAATTTTATTGTGTTTCTTACAGAATTCGGAGCTTCTAACGCTTACTTACGGTGCATTAGTGTCGCAAATGCTCAAAGAGGTTGAAAATCCAGAGGATGTGAATAAGCAATTGGAGCGCATCGGATATAATATGGGGGTCAGGCTTATTGAAGATTTCCTGGCTAGAACCACATCTACCCGCTGTTTGGAGATGAGAGAGACTGCGGATAAGCTTCAGCAAGCATTCAGGTAATTATTTAAGTTATAAATTTTCACATGTTTTAGCAATTACAAACATTTTATTCGATTTGAATCCATGATTACAGCATGTTGTATTACAAAAATACTACTTCTTAAGCACATTTTTCCAAATTGAATATGCTCTTGTACAGAGTTGGGCTATTTAACTCACTCTATAAACTCAGGTGCCATATGTCGTAGGTTTTATCGCAATCCCTTGGGAATTACGTGTTCAATTGGGATGAAAATTATCCTATGTCCTGCTCTGGGCAATAGGCTACATCTGTGCCAAACTTTATCAAGATCTGTTCAGCCATTTAGTTGTGAAAAGGTATACTGAGAGAACAGAAGAGAACAGCTAAGGAATGGAACACCTTACCAGCATCTATTTTCCGATTCTTATAATCTAGGTGACTTCAAGTCCAAAGTAAATCTGTATCTTTTAGGCAAGCATGATCCATCATTGACCACATCATCACTTTCAAGCAAGTGAGATTGATTGTGGTAAAATGCTTGCCTATCAGGTAATAAAAAGAGTAATTTTCTCATTTATAATATTATTGTAAAAGTGTAAATATTAGGCACAACTAGATATGTGACTTAAACACAGCTATGAACATGATTTCATTCTCAATTCCAGATTATACCTCAACATGCAACCGACTGTCACCAGTTGGAGTAGTTCCGGAGACGAGTTTTCTCTCATCTGGGACCAGTGTCCACTCTCCGAGTGGGTGGAGATGCCAAACAGCAACGGTCTCAAGTACTGCGCCCTGATACCAGGCGCTATCAGAGGGGCGTTGCAGATGGTACAGTTGGATGTGCAGTGTTGGTTTGTGCAGGTAAACAATAGGGAAGAAACAACGATTCCGGTAGTAAATTCCATTCTTTAGCAGTTTGTATAATAAAATAGTCAGGGAAGTGCTTGTGCTTATGCGGATTAGAAATATCTGGATAACGAAAGGACAGAATGTCTCTCCTCGAATTGTGGTCGGGAGATGGAATGACCAACATCAATTTCATCAAACCTTTATGGTGTTATGAAATCAATATCAGTTTGTTTGCTACTACAACTAATAAATTTCTACTTATACATGCAAATAAAAGTTCCTATTTTACATCAAACACCTCTATGCACCTAGTTTTTCTCATGCCAATATTTATTACCCTCTATTAACCCATTGAAATCTGCACCATATGGGTTATCTTAAAGGATTCACAATCATAATGCCGATGGGTTAAGAAACTGAAGAATTACAATAAAGAACAAATTCAAGACATGGTAAATAGTACAACTTTCCATACAATTTTTTGGACTGCCAATAAAACAAATGTGTATATAGATGAAATTATTATTGTAATGGTTTGTAATTAATAAAGATTGATAAATATTTAGTTCCTAAACTTGATTCTAATTGATTATTAATATAAATATTTGGTTTATGAACTTAATTCACAATAATGATCATGACAGGAGGTTAGAACTAGGAAGTAACAGCATTCTGGCTGAGCTTCTCTCGAACGCAGCAAGAATACTCTAAAAATTAGGTATGAGATGTAAGATTTAATCTAACATATAAATAGAAAACATTAATTAATTTATTAATGCCACAAAGAATGCATATTCGTTGCAACAAAAATCCCAACAATTACAAATAAAAAATATCGCAACATTTACTACATGCATTAACTATCTTAAATTGAGTAAATAATTGCAATAGATCAACAAGAATACAGCCCCATACCCATGTCCCTAAAGTGCCAATCGTATATCGTGTTGAGCTCTAATTAAGGTATAGCTTCACTGCAACTAATGAGATGCGGTCCAATTATTGTCAATTCAGGCAGGAAATCGAATTAATCTCATTAATTTACACCAAAACTACAAGTTGAGATAAACTTAATGGGACAATATATCGCACCTTCGGTAAGACAAGGGCATAAAGACATTGTCGCAGTGATTTTACACCCTAATCTGAGCTCAACACTATATACAATTGTCGCTTGAGGGAGATATGGGTACGAGTGCTGTATAAATATCTGTTTCAGGATCAACTGAAAGGTGATTCAACGACTGAGCTACGTGTGAAGTATATCAAGAGATTAGAAGATGCGGTGCCTGCAGGAGAAGACTAGTTGTTCAAAATTTTTAAGTCTTATGTCTTTTTTATGAAAGAGAATTCATCAATGAGGAATGTTATCTAAACTATATGATACCTGGCACAAGACTCGAAGTCTAAGGTCCTTGGTAGTCCTTGCAATGTTAATTAATTTTTTTATGTAACTGAGCAACAAGCTGCGCGAGTTATTCATCATCAGGCTCAGCATTACATCAGTAAAGTGCCACACCTGCCTATAACAATAGGGGATCGGACAGTACGAGAAAAAATCTAAAATGTTGTTGAATGTTTGTCGAACCAGAAAAATCATCCAATCAATATTTTTGTTAAATAATAATGATTTATATTTTTAAATCAATAAATAAAATCTAATAATTCTGATATTTTCTTCATCTCAAACGAAACAACAATCACAGCGCATGACGTCATTTGAAGGCAAATGACGTGAGTCAAGCTTGTGTTTATTTTACGTTGTTGCTTTTCATAAAATGTATTTTTGCTAATTATTTCGTTTCATTACTACAATATAGTCCTCAAACTTCACAAAACGTATTTAAATCTCGGCAAGTTTTATTTCGAAGAGGTTGTCGTTTTCTACTTTCATATGACGTCACAACTTTTAAGGTGACCTTTTGCGCGGCAATATTTGAAACATAATATTTAAACATAGTTTTAGGTACTTTTAGAGCGTTATTTAATTAAATTAGTATTATTCATCATATATATATTCATTATAGTTAATTTAAAACACTTTCTGAAAAGTTGTCCGATCCCCTGTGCCACCCAGAACGTTGCTATGCAAAATAATGCTAGTGCACTACTGCTGGGTGGTAGAATAACTGGCAGTGATGGTATGAACCCAGACGGCCTCTCACATACAAGAGACCTACCACCTAGTAAAAAAAAACAAAATGTCTCTCACAGGCCTGGTTTCAGCATAAAAACATAGTATATTGTATAAGTAATGAAATTATAGGCTTTCAACTTTTGATGCAAAATCTCCAGCCGTAGTTTGATCTCGATACCTCTTCCAGTACAGGTAACATTCTTTCATTACAGGAAGCACTCAAACCTTGGCTGGAGCGAAATATATTGCCTACCCATTCGCCAATTATGCATTATTGCAATGCTTACAAAATACAATATAAATATATTCTAAACTTAGACCCCTTTACAATATTATTTATATTGTATTTGGTTTGATCTAAAAATCCGACATCTGTACGAGATTTTTGGAGTTTAATACTTCGCCGACCATCTGATAGATGGCGCTGAACAAAATTTTTTTAACTCTCCATTTTTGTCGATAAAACAGTGTGATGCAGAATTTAAGTAAAATGGAACGTAGTGAGCGTATTTTTACTATCTCGTTAATGTAAATGAGTGTAGCAGTGTATTCTCTTTGGCAAGCAAGCTACCTATTGATTACTATAAGAAGCAAAATATACCTATAGCTATAACCTATGTATTGTTTTTTTTTATGTAACTGAATGAGGAGACGAGCTGGTCGTTTGCCTGATGGTAAGCAATACGCCAGCCCATAACAATAACAGCACCACCCAGAACTTTGTTTTGCTAGTCCTGCCTGGATGTAATCATAGTGAATTAAGAATTTCTGGAGGGCTACAACAGAAGCAATGAATTTTAGAACACCTCCTAATGTAACCTTGTTGGTTTAATATTCATCAACTTGATGAAAATGTATTATATTCTATTGTAATAAACTATTTATAAATACATTATAGAATGTTTCAAATAAGTCACCTAATCAGGTATTATAATGACTAACCCCCGAACATAAGTAACTTTAGGTATACAAAATATTTCGCCGCAGTACCGGAAACGCTTTCAACCAACTGAAGCTCATCAGTACTTTGCATATAGTAGGGCAGAGGCACCAAGCTGCTGAGCGATTAGTGATTATTACTTATTCTGTGCCATGGGGAAGGCGCTCGTGAACAATGAGCAAGTGTGACCGAGCGGCAATAACGAATATGCATGTACTTTTTTAATGCATGAATCGATTTATTATTTAATAAGATTATTAAAAAAAAAAAAAATTATGACATCATTCGTCAATAAAATAATTGAAAATTTGAACCATTTTAAATCAACTTAAACGCGCCATTTCCGTGTGACGTCAAAATGTTATGTGGGGTGGCCCTTGGGCCACCCCAACGCCGCGAACATCTATGTTAGATACGAATATATAATGAAGTAGAATATTTTCTATCGCTTCGATAGATTATAATCTACAGAAAAATAATGCGACGGTTCACAATCTTTCGACAGTTTACGATCTCGCGTAGGATACATCTAAGTTTAACTACATGCCTAAGCATTAGCCAGCCAGTTTATTAAATGTTGTCATAGACGTTATGGCTGAATATCATTGAGGCCGCTAGTTGAATGGCGGCGTTTAGTTAAGAGGCTAGGCTGTTAATTGAACGGCGAATTAAGCTAGTTGGCTGCGACATATACCTATATGACTCGTATATCGTAAAATCTTAAATCGTAATGTAGGTATGAAAGTATGTCGTTATGCATAACGAGCGCTATTATCTGGGGAACAATGGTCGATTATAAAGCATTCGATGCCTGATACCTATGTACCCGGTACGCGGTTTGAATTCCCATATCACACCGTATTGTTACCCAATTTTTTTTTTTACGCTTATTAGATCTATGTTTGGCCATTATCTCGCCTGATGTGAAGCGATGATGTGGCCTAAGATGGAGCACATAAATCTAGAGAGAGACGGCGAGAGCGGCTACTCAGACCCGTCTCCCCGATGGTTCACTGAACATCATCCCGAAACACGACTAGGTCGCTTGACGGCATGGCTTTGTTCGGTGCGTGGTATTACAACCACGGCCAGAGCCTACCACTCCAAAGCGCGTAAGAGGGTTTCATCACGATGTTTTCCTTCACCGTTTTAGAGCGAGCGTGCAAAATCTGCACTTAACTATAAGTCATTGGTGCAGGGCCGAGTCGGGATTCGAACCCAGGTGCGTCTGATCGAAAGGCGCATGAGTTCCTGCTGAGCCACACTCGCTCTAGTTCCTGCTGAGCCACACTCGCTCTATCTAATGTAAGTTGGATGTTCTTTTGTTTAACACCTTCATCCCATATTCAAGCAATAAAGAATTGTATCATTTAACTATAGTAGTTCGCTCAGAAGACCTCGCGATTTTTGTATTTTGAACTTAAGATATATCTTGAGATAATCTAAAGCTCAAAATACGATGAAAGAGACTGAATCTTACAACACAGGATTTACCCTAGTGTGAGATTCAGAGCTCATAGAATTGATTGTACTACACGATTTGTATAAATATGCAATACAATTATTGATTGATTGATCCTCAAAATCTCACCAACCACCGGTCCGGTACTAGGTGGTAGGACTCTTCTATGTCGAAGGCTTCGACCGTCTAGGTATGTACCACCACTTTGCGAGTTATTCTGCCGCCAAGCAGTAATACGCAAGCATTTCTGTGTTCCAGTTTAAAGGAAATTGTAGCATTTGTAGCTAGGAGACTAATATCGAGGAGCGCAATACTAATTTAGATGTCGATGTCGTTTACAAATTGAATTTAAAAAAATGGTAGATATATCAAACGCGTGACGTATTAGTATTCTGTGCTATTTTTGTTAATGTAACTGAATGACGAGACGAGCTGGTCGTTTGCCTGATGGTAAGCAATACGCCAGCCCATAACAATAACAGCACCACCCAGAACTTTGTTTTGCAAAATCCTGCGGCGCTGTACTGCGCTCGTCACTCTGAGACAATTAGGTAGCTGTTGAGTCTCATAATGCCCAGTAATTTCGCTGGCTACAATGCCCTTTAAGCCGGAACACAGTAATGCTTGCGCACTACTGCTTGGGGGCTGAATAACTGGCAAAGCGGTGGTACCCACCCAGACGGCCTTTCGCTATTTTTGACTAACATTTTTCCGATATAAAATATTGGGTTCTGACAGGCTTAGCAAATGCGATAGAAAGAGAGGCGCTCTGTAGGTTAATATGACTGGTAAGTATGCAGCGCTACGCGAGCTGAATTGAATTTTATTGCGTCATGGCAAGAGTCCCTATTTGTTTAAATTTCTTTGCGGAGTGATGCTTCTGTCCCTTAGTATTCTGTGGTTCTGATTAAAAATTATACCTACCTACTTACTTTCATCATCATCATCATGCAGGCTTTTTGTGATCCATTCTTGGATATAGGCCTCTTCGGTTTTCTCCCACTCTTGGCGATCTTGTGCCCGATTCATCCAATCATGGCCTCCGTGTCGTCTAATATCGTCTAGCCAGCGTTGCGGTGGTCTGCCTCGTCCTCGGGTGTCGGCTCTGGGTCTCCACTCCAGGATTCTACTGGTCCAACGGCTTGCGTCATTATTTTAGTAGTGCATTATTTTAGCAATGTGTCCTGCCCATGTCCACATTTTCCGTGCTATAATGGTCATCACCGTCATGATCCATTCGTTCCGCTTACGGTCGCACAGAGTGATCCCTCGCATTACTCTCTCCATTCCTCTCTTGCGCAGAAATTTCAATTTCAAATAAGTATTTTTGTTGCAATACATATTTTTCAAGACAAGCTTTTTACAAATTCGTAATTGAAACCGCGAGCAGATTAAAATGAGCCCAAACACTAGTAGTTTACGATTATCCGTCAAGGAGTTCGATTGCCCACCTTCCGTATCCATCATCAGATTCTGGCTGTTACCATAATATTGCATTGTTATCGGACTTTGACAACTATGCAAAATTTCAACTTCGTAAGACAAGAGGAAGTGGTTCTGATGCAGTTTGCAACATTCCACCCGAGCAAACATAGTTACATACAAATAAAAGCTTGTAAAATTCTACTATAAGTCGTTAAAATTTTTATTCATTTTAGAGGGTTCGGATTCGCGGCCTTCCCAGGGTTAATTAGGGTTTTTATAGATACCATTCGGTGTGAGAGCAGCACTAGGTGCTTATTCGATGAAGGTTTGTTTTTTCTAATTAGAGACAACGATCGAACTGGGAACCGGGAACAATAGTGAAGAGCCATCGAACGTACCTACTGAATCGATTTGATTTGTTCTGTGTAAAGATTCAATTTGTTTGCAGATGGATGCTTCTCTATTGTACCTAAGTACTATTTATATATATATATATATATATATATATATATACTAATATTTCTACCATTAGTTTCTCAAACTGTAACGGACCTAACTCGTGTTAGGACTCTCGTATGCGGGAAGCCGTCTGGGTAAGCACCATTACTTTGCCAGTTGTTCCGGTTTGAAGGGCATTATAGCCAGCGAAATTAATGGACATATGAGACTTAATATCTATATAATGTCTCGGGGTGATGAGCGCAATGCAGTAGTATGCAGTACTTTTTACAGTATTAAAAAATATGAGCGGCACTGCAATTGTTAAGGGCAGGCGTGGCGCTTACCATCAGGCAAACGACTTGATCGTGTCAATACTCAGATTCATAAAGAAAACGAAGAAGAGAGCGTCCACGATGAACGGCGAGTTCGATAACTCTTACCAGGAGCTATATAGATACTAGATACCTGCACGAATTAGCAGAATTAAGTATACCTAAGTAGATATAGATAAGCTACAGATAGCAAAAAAAAAATACAGTTATGTGTAGGCATAACTCCCTATTTCAAAGTACGTTCACAACAGAAGTACCTATGGGCACAGACAATGAGTTCGTTAGTGGAAACCAGAGCACCCTTGTAAAGAGTGTCACTCTACAAGTTTGCTGTACCAACTACAGCATTAACTGTGACATAGGCGCTATTGGAGAAACAAGTGCAGTAGAACTTTATATCCATGCATTATGGTTCGGAATAGGATGAAAATTTTAGTCTTTACGATGGCATTCCTTTCCAACCAAACAACCCGTGTGTCAAAGGATTAAGATTGAGATTTGTGTGGAGAAGTCGGTTTTACGCTAGGAATACGCCCAAAATATACTTAGGTACATTATTGTGCAGGTTACTCTGGTATGAGGATGGTATAATTGCTCTGTCGACGCTTAAGAGTAAAGAAAACCTAGGTACTGTTATATTTGTTATTCTTATATTATTCTTGAGGTTCTTCATATGGAGGAGTAATAAAATATTCGTACTACGAAGATTAGATTATTAACTTTTTTTAGCACGACGAAACGACACTATTTTTAGAGAAAAAGATGGCGTTCACAGTGTTATAGATTTAAAGTCAGTGTTGCCTATATTCAAATAAAATAATAAATTATATATACGCCCAAGGCGCACATACATGATCCTGGCACCTAACTAGGATTTCCTGTATCTAGGGAACCAGGAACTATGAGGACCATGGTCTCACAATTAAACACCCAGGCATGAAATAAATGCATGCGCTTTTTTCTGTGCACAAACATTTGTCCCGTCGCGCGAATCGAACCCGCAACCTAAGTGGTGTATGAGATTTGAGCCAACCTGCCCAACGCCTACCCTGCCACACCACAGAGGCTGACAATATTAAAAAGAAAATATTAAAAAGCTTTTGTTAAAAAATATTTTTTTGCTTGCGGTTCTGATTGTAAATTTGTTAAGCTTTTAACCGCAAACAACCGCAACCTCATTAACCACCTTCCGTCTCCATCATCAGATCAGCTGGCTGTCACCATAATATTGCATTGTCATCGGACTTTTGACAAGTATGCAAAATTAAACTCCGTAGGACAAGAGGAAGTGGTTCTAATTCAGCTTGCAAGATTCCACCCGGACAAACATACATACATTGCAAGTTAAATAAGAGCTTGTAATAAAAAGAAACTCTATGGACTCTAGAATTAAATCTAACACCTACCTACCTACCTCAAGCTTATTTCTTTTTTTAAGTTTGCCCGTTAGGGCAGGCTAAAGTCTCTAGGATCATACCGCCACGTCCTACGTAGTTTTTATTTGATAGTTGAATATTCCATTTATTATACTTTTGTTGAGAATGAGGGTCAACAGCAACAAGCCGGACCCTCTCCTAGTGCTTCAATAAAGTGGTGGAACTTTATTCAAGCTTATCATGGTCTTTTTGGGAGAACATGAAAAGCAATGTTTTCTCTACTTTGTTTCATTTGCCTACACTCGTGCACGTTTACGAACACATAATGGTTAATATTCCACCGATATTACACATGATCACTCGAAATAACACTTGTTTGGAAAATAAAACAAAATCGAACAGTATCACTTTTCACTTCCCGCCAAAAAGTCTCTCAAACTTATGTTTATTCACTAGTGATGTGTTTTTGAAAAGCATTATTTATTTCTAACCATAAAGATTTAATTCAAAATTCGAGGAAATATTAATGACGAATGACGATACATCACTTTATTATTATAAGTGAGTGAACGTCACAAACTATTGATTCAATTAGGTTCAAAGTCAAAGTCAAAGATCATGTATTAAATAGGCACAAAACTAGGAAGTGCAGTTGCCTTTCCGAAGTCGGTTAAAAAAAGGTGAGCATGTATAACCCATATCTTTCTCATACTCAAATTGAAGTCCGTGTCCAGAAAAGAAATACGAAAAGTGACTACCAGTGGTTCGGAAATACTGGAAATATGGTAACAGGCAAGTATTTAGGTTATTTTACTTATAGCTGTGCTTATAGGTTAACAAAGTAGTAGGTGTATGGTGTAATAAAACCCATGTATAATATACAGTTAGCACAGAACAAAATAAAAGATATACTAGGTGGAATACTACATACTACTTAACTCTTTACTTACTACTGACCTGACTGACCTACAATAATAATAATAATAATTAATGATTTATTGTACACCAAACAAGAAATAAACTAGGTACACGAAATATTCTTACAGACTATAGTACAACGGGCGGACTTATCGCTAAAAGCGATCTCTTCCAGTCTACCTTTGGATGGAAAGAACAACAACACAATATACTGACTTTAATAAAACATAAATCAATATAAATTAAAATGACTAAATGTACTCTCGTACTGACTTGCAAACGCCCTTACAGGGCTCATGTACCAACATAAGATGTAATTTAAGACCTACATGATAAATAAATGTACATGAATGCAATGAATAAATGAATTATGAATTATATTTATTTATTTCATTTTTATAAGAACTTCGGTCATTACGTTATCATTAGCATGACGTTATTACCTACGTACATAATTTATGCGTAGTAATATTTGTAAGTAATATGAGCCTAAAATAAGTAAAATTGTAGATACGTATGCATAGGTAATCACTTTTCATTCATATTAATCTAATCGAACTAAATAACAACAGCAAGTTACGCGTAAGTATATAATGAGTAATAATGACGTAGATAATTATTGCGAATGTAGTAATTATTGCTAAATTTTAATGTTTTGACAATAACATGTTATTAACTATTTAACAGAAAAACAGGAAAACGATAACCTAAACACATATGTAGGTCCGTTTAACATTTTGCCTCTTTCTAACATATACGTTTTAACGTAAGTTGAACAGTGACAAAACATGTTAAACTCTTATCTACAATTTAGATATTAATAAGAGCAATAGTTTAATTAATTTAATTAAATTAATTCTATAGTATTATTTCTTTGTATACTGACATTACTAAGGGGTACATGATTGTACAAATTTTAAATTTATTAATTCTTATTTATTATTTTTGACCTGCTATTTTTATTATGAATAAATATTTATTGACTATTTACTATAGTTATTTAATACGCAGAACAATCAAAATTTTCTATAAAGCTCTTCCACTGCATGTAAAAAAGACTTCGAGCTTGATTTTTCTTTACCTCGTCCAGAGCACTATACGTCAAAGAGTTTAAAGCTAAAGTCTTCAACAGGCGTAGATCAGAAAGTCTGCTTGATGCTCCAAGAAACGCTACGTAAAAGTCGTCCGACAAAGGCTCCGCTTCCCACGCACCAGGATCATCACTTGATAAGACCACAGGCAGGCCATTTGCCAGAAAAACGTTTAAGGGATGGTTCCTCATATCCCGGACCAGTGACAAGACTGCATTCGATATGACATTGACCTCCAAACCGATATTTCTCTGAAAAACTTCTTTCATCAGTAACGGATGTTTGGCCAGTGCGTAACCGTGGCCGATTCTTTTCGCTCCGAGTAAAATGGCATCGAGCAAGTTATCGTCAGTCTGAGTTCCATACCAGTCCGTCTCTCCAGCGTGGAAGAAGAATGTCAAGTCTTTAGCGTTCAGCAATTGCGGTGCGAATTCTATAAGAGGCATTCCCAAGTCCTCTTGACCTACCAAGTCGAATCCAGCGAGCGTCTCCGGCATCTCAGACTTAATTCTTCTAGCTAGTTGAATGTAGCTGTCGACGGTCTTTCTATCCACCTGCCTCGATGGGCCGAATATTATCTTAGCTCCAATGAAGTCTGGGTAATCTGCCTCGAAGCGTCTTATCGCTTTCCTATAAGATTTAGCCGTTATTATTGGATCATTTACAGTCCCATCTAGTTCGTAAAGCGGCGGCATCACAGTCCTCACTTCTAAATACATGATGTTGTCGCTTCTGTATTTCTTTAGGGCATCGTAAAAGTACTGCTCCCAAATAGGTCTGTACGTTAGTAATTGCGAAACTGTAGCGAAATATTTCATGAATGTAGTCCAAGTGTCTTTGATGCTCTTGTACACCTCATCAGGGTTGTCGACGAACATCGTGAAGTGCTTCCGAAGTTCCTTATCGAATTTCGTGACATCCTTAGTCGAGCGTCTCAATTCGCTCATCAGTTGCCAATCGTTGCAGTCTTGCGTAGGTTTTCGATCCGAGAACTTGAAGCGAGGCATGTCTTTATCAAAACAAACGTATAAATTATCCATATAAGTTATATTCATGACGTAATCAGCTCCAAGTAATGCCATATCGTGTAAATGCAGCGCGGCTCCTTTGGGCATGCTCTGTATTATCTTATAAACTTTTGACTTCTTTATCCTATCTTTGTAAACAAAGAAGTGATGTGACATGTTGAAGTATTGCGGGTTATCGAACGCGTAGTCGAGTTCCTTGAATTTGAGATTCATCAGGCAGTTGTTTACTGTCGTTTCTTTATCGATAAGCCATGTGTTCCCACCGAGGGTATTGAAAATCTCCGTCCTTTTTAGAAGGTTCCTTTTTGAGTAGTAATCGGAGTCGCACGTAGCGTAGACGAGTAGGAATGAGATGATGAGTAACTTCATTTTGTTACGTCACTGGGTCGTATACACGTGTTACGCGCGTCGTCGCTGACTCGGTACTGACTGAGATTAGAGGGGCGCTGACCTTTGTCAGTATGCTACGGTCAATGGCAATATCAAGTTTTGTATAGTCATCTATTTAGTGTAAGCTAATAGAGCAAGAGCCCGTGAACCCCAGACCTTCGTTATTTTATAAAAGCTGAAAGTTTGTCAGCGATGCTCCCAACACAGGTAAGAACGATGGACCATTATGAAGTTTGGGCGACGGTGGCTTTGGCAGGTAAACGGTACTAAAGGTGTGTAAAATACCGATCTAAATTCGTCAAATAATAAAGTGCAATTTTTTTGGTATTACCTTCAGAATATTATTATAATCACATCATTAATTGCCAGACACTTAACATGGTGGCAACCCCTTGCCAGACACCCTTAAAGGTCATGAAATTATAAGTAATTCTACTTACGTTATAGTATAATAGCTGATTTTTATATATACCTAATACTTAGGTAATTATTAGATTATGTTTCTTTTTGATTATGTTTATTATTAGATTATGTTTTTTTGATAGTTCCAACCCCTTGCCTATTAGCTTTTATACTATAACGAAAGTAGAATTACTTATAATTTCATTAACTTTAAGGGTGTCTGGCAAGAGGTTGCCACCATGTTAAGTGTCTGGCAATGAATGACGTGATTTTTAGTAATATTCTGAAGGTAATACCAAAAAATCACACTTTATTATTTGACGAAATTAGATCGGTATTTTACACACCTTTAGTACCGTTTACCTGCCAAAGTCACCGTCGCCCAAACTTCATAATGGTCCACCGTTCTTACCTGTGTGTTGGGAGCATCGCTGACAAACTTTCAGCTTTTATAAAATAACGAAGGTCTGGGGTTCACGGGCTCTTAGACTGTAAGGAAATATCCACAAGTTATAGCAATAGACATAGGTGGAGGAGTTAACTCAATGTCAATTGTCAACTTAATGTGTATAAAGAAGTACATAGGTACATAAATATTTCATGCAATCTCTTCACTCCCACAAACCTGGTTTATTTTTGGGACATCCTATTTGTACCTACTTA
Organism: Petrophora chlorosata; assembly: GCA_951640565.1. Lineage (NCBI taxonomy): Eukaryota > Metazoa > Arthropoda > Insecta > Lepidoptera > Geometridae > Petrophora > Petrophora chlorosata. Next base: position 8,932,104 of record OX621209.1, read on the forward strand.
CTTTGTAGTAAGTAAGTAGATAAACTTACCGAAACCGCGAATGAGGTCAGAAACTTGTAGTCATTAGTGAGATAATGTTTTGTTTGTCTGTTTATTATTTACGGTTTGTAATAAATTAATAATAATTGCATTATTATTTGCAATAATAATAACTGGGTTAATTATTATTTAATGCAAACCTAGCTAACTTTTAATATTGAACAGGTAGGTGCTTACCTTGTTGGCAGACTTGACAAGGCGTACATTACATATACATTTTTTATATAATAATAAATCATTTATTTCAGGCTTTAATACATATAAAAAATAGAATATAATAGAATAACTCTTTATTATAACACCATGATACAGAAACAATTAACACTAAAATAACAATTAACTTAATACTAGCGTCACAATGGGCGGTCTTATCGCTCAAAGCGATCTCTTCCAGACAACCCACAAGTGGAGGAGTGTAGACAAAAAATATATATAGACGGCGTTATCGACATTTTTTATTATATATATACTTTACAGACAAACATACATACAATGATAAAACACAAACTGAGGATAAGGGATTATTTTTGTTCGGTTTTGCCCTGTGGCGCCGCCGCCACACTTCCTTTGGACCAAAACTCGAGAGCCAGGAACGTCTCCTTATATTTTTCTGGAAGCCGGAGCACGAAGGACTTGAAATTTGAAGTCCTCGTTGACTCCAAACTTACAATATAAATGACATGATACTACATTTAGATTTAGCAAGCATTATTGTGTTCCGGTTTGAAAGACATTGTAGCCAGTTAAATTACTGGGCATATGACACTTAATATCTGATGTCTCGGGGTGACGAGCGCAATGCAGTGCTTCTCAGTGCTTTTTATGGTATTAAAAGTAATTGGTTGCCCTGCAATTGTTATGGGCAGACGTGGCTCTTACCATCAGGTGAACGACTTCCTCGTCTCATCACACAATTCCATAAAAAAATTAAAAACCATTAACTCGCTGCTAAAATATACCATCTAAAGCTTAAGGGACAAAACCACTGATTGTGTAGCTAATTATTGCAAGCCAAAGAGACTAAAAGAAACTTGGTAAAGAACAACTTAGTGCCACTATGTTCGCATGTTCTCTAGGGATTGAAAAGAACTCTTTTAAATCATAATCATTTCAAAGTCCCACGACCATAACATTTACTCGAAATTGGGCGTATTTAGGGCACATCCGAGGGGGTATATCAAAATAACTAAGTTTCTTTAAGAGAAACTCACAGTAACCTGAAAAAAAAGAAAAGGTACCTGAGAGGGACCTGGTTGACTGATAGATAATGCTAAATAGCATTAAGTCATTCCTTGTTGGCACCATCTTTGTGCAAAATTATTAAAAAAAGTAAGGAACCTACAAATAAGTAGGTAACCTAATTATAGTCTTTTTTCCAACTAAGTAATACCTACTCACGTAACAGCATTTAATTATTTAATTCTTATTTATTATTTAAGTAGGTTCTAATGATAAAAAAACGTACTCAAAAACTCAAAATACAAAGCATAATGTTATGGGTCCGTGGATAATGTCCCCGGTTCTTTTTGGTCCCGGGCTTATTGCCACCGATTCCAATAACTTTGATACAACTTTTTTGTCAATTTGTGACCATATGCAGTTAGCTACAGATATGTTTAAATAATTGTTTATTATTGACTGTGAAATTCAGAAATCTAAACTGCTAAATAATAAGGAATATGCGCGCGTACGTCATGTCACTAAAACCACGTAATACCAGGCCTGGCGCACTCCGCACTCTAGGTACGAAGCTACCAGTACATCGACCGGGCCCGGCCGTCCGGGCCCATAGTGGTCCGGATTTCAAATTTAGAGGACATTCGACCTGTTGAAATTTTGAACAACACAAATTTCTATCGAGTGTTTTCAATGCTGATCAACATTTGTTTTATCAAATTTTTCATAAAATATAACTTAAAAAATGTTCCAGAATAAAAATGATGGAATAATATCTATTTTATCAAAAAAAAAACCTTACGCAATCGTCATTACAATATCCTACTTAATGTAAGTAATTGAAAATGCTATCGAAGCAATTTTTTTGTTAGACATTTCAATTTAAGGTCGAATTTCCACTTAATTAATATCAATTTTGCGTAAATAACCACCCGTAAATAATTCACCATAAATACACCATAAATTTAAGCATTTCTACTATTCAGTGAACAAGTTAATAATGGCTGAATTTTGTATGAAAAACGAACCACCTTAAATTGTGTTGTACATGGTAGGTATAGTTCTTTACATTCCAAAAGTATGTACGCCTTATCGCAATATAATTGTTGTTATTAATAATAAGGAAACAATCGCAGTTATTCGCCATGCTTATTATATATTATTGATATAATAGTAAAGCGTCGAATAGTTTGTGTATGACCATGCACTATCAGAATCAGAGTTTTATTGGCCATATAACAAAGTAGGTAGGTACTTACGTTGCACAAGGCAAGTAAAAAGTACAGTTCAAATATTATTATAAAAAATACAGTACAGAGAACATGCAAACATAATAAGTATTTACATTTTTATAAAAATTAATTCAATTTAATTCTATATTGCATTCTATAATAGACATATATATATATATATATATATATATATATATATATATATATATATATATATATTTATATATATATATATATATATATATATTTTACGCTTAATAGATCTATGTTTGGCCACTATCTGGCCTGATGTGAAGCGATGATGTGGCCTAAGATGTAGCACATAGATCTAGAGAGAGACGGCAGTTGAGCGGCTGCTCAGACTCGTCTCCCCGATGGTTCACCAAACATCATCCCGAAACATGACTAGGTCGCTTGACGGTATGGCTTTCTTCGGTGGCTGGTATTACAACCACGACCAGAGCCTACCTACTCCAAAGCGCGTAAGCGGGTTTCATCACGATGTTTTCCTTCACGGTTTTAGAGCGAGCGTGCAAAATCTGCACTTAACTATAAGTCATTGATGCAGGGCCGAGTCGGGATTCGAACCCAGGTGCGTCGGATGGAAAGGCGCACGAGTTCCCGCTGAGCCACACTCGCTCAAAAAATAATTATATTAGGTAGATATTTATCAAAAGTTAAAACAGTTAGTTTTAGATCATGCTGGGCAGTGAATAGGAGAGAGGCAGACAATGCATTTTTAACCGATTTTGAAAAAAGGAAGAGGTTCTCAATTCGATTGTTACCCCAGAACTCCGTCATTTATAAACTGATTTGGAAAATTCTAAATTTTTCGTAGGGTTCAGTAGCTACAAGATGGTCCCATATAAATGTCATCGATGGACTTCGAAGATACATCAGAATTTGATATCGGTTTTTTTAGTTATAAACTGAATTATTTAATAATATTTTTAACCGACATCAGATAATTAATTTTTAGAAAAAAAAAACCGATTGCAATGTATCCTCGAAGTCCAAGGTCACATATTGATGAAATTTATATGGGACCACTTCGTAGCTATATTGAACCCAACGCAAAAAGAATTTTCCAAATCGGTTCATAAATGACGGAGTTCTGAGGTAACAAACATAAAAAAAAGAAATACAATCGAACAGAGAACCTCCTCCTTTTTATAAGTCAGTTAATAAAAAAAGTACAATCGAACAGAGAACCTCCTCCTTTTTTGAAGTCGGTTAAAAAGGAGAAGGTTCTCTATTTGATTGATATTTTTTTATGTTTGTTACCTCAGAACTCCGTCATTCAGGAACCGATTTGGATTCTTTTTGTGTTTGGTGCAGTACATCCACGAAGTGGTCCCATATTTTCATCGATATTTGGTCTTGGACTTCGAAGATACATTGAAGTCGGTTTTTTTGTTTGGTACAACATATACTTGTTATCTTACCCAAATATAAGAATATATATAGAACATAGTAAAATGAATAGTTTTTAAATGAATTAATCAATAATAATTATATACCAAATACATAATCTAGTCTGATAGTACGAGATCACTATGAGGTTGACAATGTAGCATGCTTGCGATGATAGTAGGTATGCGTATTCACTCATTATTTGAATATCTACAAGATTGTATAACTATCGGGAAAGGCCGACTCCGGCGGGGAGTTCCACTCGTTGGCGGCTCGCATATATCTAATTCCACAGAATACTAAGGGACAGAAGCATCACTGCGCAAAGAAATTTAAACAAATAGCGACTCTTGCTATGACGCAATAAAATTCAATTCAGCTGGCGTCGCGTCACCTACTAGTCATATTAACCTACAGAGCGCCTCTCTTTCTATCGCATAGCTCTTATCTCTTCTGACGCGCCACGTGTATCGACGCGCAACCCGCCGTCGGTGTCCGGCTATGTACTTGTAGCTTCGTACCTACAGTGCGGAGTGCGCTATCGCTAGGCCTGCTAATACCGGAAACACAAAATAGATAAGTACAGAAGTCAATCTACATACAAAGTGCGCTTGAGCAACGCACACATAGACACCGCTCACGGACACGATATCTCGGATCAGTTGGGATCAGTGCGAGCGCGAGTGCCATCCGCTTGAGACACGCGTCTGTGAACTTTTTTGTGCAAAAATGGAGCAACAGAAAAAGAGTTATTATAACTGTTCAGTGGACGGTTGTTTAAATTCAACATTAAATTGTCGTTTTTTAACCTACCAGTTGTTTCAGAGAGGTAAAACGAACCATTGAAATACAAGCAAATACCTCCTGTATTTGCTTGTATTTCGATGGTTCGTTTTAACGTAACACAGAACAGTTAGGTTAGGTAAGCGCCCCGGCCCCCGGCCCCGCGCCTAACAAGCGAGCATAACTTTGTGGCCTTGTCATATTTTTACAATTTATATTAGATATTTTTTTATTGTAGTATAAACTGTGTTAGCCTTGTATTCAATAATCTAATGAGGAAGATGTAAATGTAAACTAATCGCATTTTTTTGTTTTTTTTTTTAAGTTTATTCAATTATAATAATAACTGCGAAAAAAATATGTCGATATCTTGAAAAGTTATTTTTTTTAAATCAATCAATTTTGGACTTCCCAAAAACTTTCTGCGCCGTCCGAGTAACCATCGTGGCGTCACACCGCCGCGCCGCACCGGGTCGCAGGCAGCGGGCGCGCCCATTCAATTTAACAACCCTAGCGCGACCGCCGAGCGTAGGTATGAAAAGTGAAATACATACATGAGATTGACTTCTGTACTTATCTGTTTTGTGCCGGAAACGAAGCACTTGTGGGGAATGTCCATGACGGCGGTGCGTGACCTTATGCGTCTATTTGTCCGATAGGAGGATGGGGGAATTGGTTGCCATTGCGACGCACACTCCGAAATGACGTTCTGACCTTTTTTAGAAAACGTCAAATTCGTCAACCCCCTTAAAACCCTGCATACGCCCATGCTTGAAACCGAACTTGGTGTAAATTACAGACGCTATCAAAAGGGGTTTCGTTTTCAAAGCATTGCTCCAGAGCTAGAAAAAAATGAAAGGAAATATAAAGGCCGCGTTATCCGCCATGCTGATTTTATGCGGAGGGTAGGGGAGGCTTAAGTGGCACTTTGCCGTACCGCCCCGTGCATTGCGAGAAAAAAGTAAAATGCGTGGCTTTGTATGGCACATGTATGAGATTTTGGGAAGATAGAAGCGACGGCAGGAGTGGGGCCAACTTGTCACCTCTCCCTTTAATCTTCTGATTGTGACTCCCTTAGTTTGAGGGTAGCTCTGTTGAGAGAGTATTTTTTTATAATGGAACACTCCAGTTACGAAGGCTTTTAGGCGTCTCTGTTGATGAGAGCGTGTCTGTGATTTGCTGTATCTAGCATAAATAATACGTAGGTATACCGTGTATAGTAAAATTTAATACCTAAATTTACACTCGTAACACCAATGGAACAAAATGTCAAGACGATGGAAAAAATCTAAAATGGATCGGAGGGTAGATTGCTTTTGGGCTTGCAACGGGTCAGGTGAGGAAAAAGGGAAAGTGTGGTAGAATTCATTGGATTTGTGCAATAAACGCATTGAAAAGGTAAATCTTGTCTTTCTTCAGTTTTGTTCTCAATCCTTGCATGGGCCGATAGGTAGATTGTACTACAGTATACTGTATGTAATGTAATTTTTTTTACGCTATATTTGGCCACCATCTCGCCTGATGTGGCAGTTGAGCGGCTGCTCAGACCCGTCTCCCCGATGGTTCACCGAACATCATCCCTAAACACGACTAAATCGCTTGACGGCATGGCTTTGTTCGGTGGGTGGTATTACAACCACGGCCAAAGCCTACCACTCCAAAGCGCGTAAGCGGGTTTCATCACGATGTTTTCCTTCACCGTTTTAGAGCGAGCGTGCAAAATCTGCACTTAACTTTCGGAGAGTGTGCGACGGAATTACATGAACTTATTTCGCCATCTCCATTTTATCACCGGACGACCAGGCGTACGGCAAGCCGTCATCAATTTATGGTTGACATCCCTCCTGCTCGCACCAAGCGCTTTGCTTCGACCTTCATAATGCGAACGGCCAAGGAGTGGAACTCTCTGCCGGCATCTGTGTTTCCGGATAGCTATAATCTGGGTGTCTTTAAGACAAGAGTGAACAGGTTTCTTCTAGGCGAGCGTGCTACATCTTCGACCGCATCGTCGCTTAACAACAGGTGAGATAGCGATCAAACGCAAGCTTATAAATAATAAAAAAAAACTATAAGTCATTGGTGCAGGGCCGAGTCGGGATTCGAACCCAGGTGCGTCAAATCGAAAGGCGCACGAGTTCCCGCTGAGCCACACTCGCTCTTAAAATTTATATGATTGTATTCATAATGACTTGAGACACAAACATATTTATTTTGAGGTAGGTAGGAACTTAATATAGCACTTACCTACGTATAGTTATGTACCTACCTATACTCACTGAAATTCTGTAAGTATTTAATTTTTATTAAAAAAGACGTGTGGCACTCGGAGACTGCCGCGGTAAAGCTATTGCATAGCATTCGGAGTGGGGGGTGTTAGGTTATTTTCGTTACGGAATTTCTGGATTCGGTCTCCACGCTCAAGGCCCGCGATAGAAGCTATGCAATAGCTTAAAAATCTGTATTTATTTGTTAGTAGGTAGGTAAGTCTTTAAAAAGTAACGTTCCGGCTAGATAGTAACAAGAAAAAGTGCAAGCTGAGGAAAAAAGCATAAAATGAAGTAGGAACCTATTTGACTGCAAATTAAAAACTATTTCCTATTATAGTATGTTTTGATCAAACATTATTAATGAAAGTCAGATATTAAATAAGTTATTTTTGATCTAAATATATGCAATTTGTGATCCCAGATTCAGATTAGATATGAGTGGGGATAGGGATCTATTGTTACCATTCGTAACTTATCCTTATCGATGAATTTAATTTATCAACTAATGTATTCTTATCTACCACGTTTGAGCGATAGGTTCTTTCAATAACGATAATTAATATAGTAGTTGTGCCAATACTTAATGAAATAGGTAATAATAAATTATAATTGTATCACAAGCATTTTGTATAGGGCAGTCCAGTATAAAAAAATATTAAAGTTCAACGTTCAAGTTCTTAGACGAATTCAAACGCACTTATGAACGTCAATTATTACAATGACTACCATCGTATTGGAATAAGAACCAGCCCCCCTACCCATATGTCCCTCAATCGCCAATCGTATATCGTGTTGAGGTCGAATTAAGGTATAGCTTCACTGCGACTAATAAGATACGGTCTAATTATTGTCGATTCAGGCAAGAAATCGAATTAATCTCATTAATTTATACCAAAATACGATGACTAAGAGTTGAGATGAACTTAATGGGACAATAAATGGCAATATAAGAAATTGTCGCAGTGAATCTACACCTTAATCCGAGCTCAATACGATTGGCGCTTGAGGGACATATGGGTAGGGGGGCAGTTCCCAGAAGATATGACAAGAACTGAGGGGCCATTTTTTTAGAATTTTTGATACAATTTGTATTCATCATCATCATCATCAACAGCCCATATTAGTCCACTGCTGGACATAGGCCTCTCCCAATGCACGCCACTGAGCCCGATCTTCGGCTCTCCTCATGTAATTGCTGCCAGCTACTTTGCGCAGGTCGTCGCTCCATCTAGCCGGAGGGCGTCCTACACTGCGTTTGCCTAAGCGTGGTCTCCACTCTAGAACCCGTTTACCCCATCGGTTATCAGTTCTTCGACAAATGTGGCCGGCCCATTGCTACTTCAGCTTACTTATTCTTTGAGCTATGTCGGTCACTCTGGTTCTTTGCCGAATCACTTCGTTTCGAATCCGATCCTTTATCCAATTTCTATTGTATATAAGTAAATAAAAAAAATATGTGTCATACTTGCCAGTTGGCTACTTGGCAGAAGCGGAATGTTCCATGCATCTTTGTCTTCTATGTAATTACTGGCGGTATATTAAAAAAAAAAGAATTTGATAAGAAACATTTTTTATGGAATTGATGAGACGAGCAAGCTGTTCATTTGATGGTAAACGCCTGCCCATAGCTTGCAGCACCACCAGAACTTTGTTTTGCAAAATCCTGCGCGGCACTACACGCGCTCCTCATCCTGAGATCATTATTCTTATTATTCAGTGAGTCATATCCTTTTGAGTAAATCGGACATCATTACACAACCAGAAAAATGATGTACTTAATAGTCTGACCTACCTACAGTACCTACCTAACACAAGTTTAACACAATATCACCAAATGGTAAAGTATAAACAGTAAAAAACAAAGATATAGAATTAAAAAAAGTATGTCGCAAATCAAAGACAATGACATTGTCTTAAACATAATCACAAATGTGTCAAACTCAAAATATACGAGTATGTCAAATAAAATTATAAATAAAATTAGACAGCAAAAGTAAGAGTTTCAAAATCTTGATTTCGAAATATATTGAACAGTCGCACCGCATAAAGACAGCAGAATAATACTGAATTGCTCTACAGTTCACAGCAAAAACTTCTCATAACAAGGTGTCCAATTTAGGATCAAATTATGTCAACAAAAACACGTAGTCGGAGTCACGAACGGTTAATATCATTGCTTCACGTTCACGTACAATACCTAATCTAATATCAATTTACTATCGGTTATGACATCGCAGCCTTGTACTGTACATATCTATTATTTTTCCATATTTATAAACGGTGTAGCATAGTGCTGCCAGTCGACCGCTTACAGCGACCATGTGGGCTGAATCAGTGGCAGTTCTTTGTGTCTTACTTTCCGCTGTGTCAACAGATCTCCTACAAAATGTGCACAATCAACGACAAGAATTATTCGATAAGGAGATAAACCTAATGCTAGGAAGTGATATTGTACTAAGTGATAGTGAAATCAAAGCGAATGAATATATAATGAGTCTCAAAAATGAAAAGCTAGATCAAGCGTTTAATCATCCCCAGCTATTCAACATGTCAAGACATTTCTTTGATTACAAAGACGACGTTAAGAGGACTCAACTGTACAAGCTGATTCAACAAATGCCTAAGGGTGCTGTCCTTCACGCTCATGATACAGGAATGCTTTGTCCAGATTACGTGATGAATATAACTTACATGAATGATCTATATGTTTGCTTTGAAGAAGATGATGTCAATTTTGAGTTTTCAGCAAAACTTCCTACTTCTGCATGTCGAACTCAGTGGCAACTCATGAGGGATGCAAGATACTCGTCAGGAAATGTAGAAAAATTTGATAGACAACTGAGGAAACACTTTACTATTGTTGTTGATAACCCTAATGAAGAATACACGGATGTTAACATAGCTTGGAGCAAATTTCAGCACTATTTCATCAAGAGCGGTCCTCTTATGACCTACAAACCGGTCTGGGAACAATACTTCTATGATACTCTGAAATCTTTAAGGGAAGAAAATATTATGTATCTCGAAATAAGAAGTGTTTTACCTGATCTATACGATTTGGAAGGAAACACATACAATGCAGTGGCCGTTGCGGAAATATACAAAAAAGTAGTCGATGAGTTTGTAAATGACTACCCGGACTTTTATGGAGCAAAACTAATTTATGCTCCTATCAGGTTAGCAGACAAGCAAACTCTAAACGAATATATAGAAATAGCTAAACAAATAAAGAAAAGATTACCTGATTTCCTAGCTGGTTTTGATTTGGTAGGTCAAGAAGACTTAGGAAACCCGACTAAAGATTTCTTACCTGAATTAGTTAAAGCGAGCAGTGAATTGGATTACTTCTTTCACGCTGGTGAGACAAATTGGTTCGGAACTTCTTCAGACGAGAATTTAATAGATGCGATCGTATTAAACTCCAAAAGAATAGGCCACGCATACGCTCTTATTAAGCATCCTTTGCTGCTAGAAGAAGTGAAGAAAAGAAAGATCGCAATTGAAGTGAATGTAATATCCAACAATGTTTTGAAACTGGTCGAAGACGTGAGGAATCATCCACTAGCTGCTTTCTTAGCTCAAGACTTGCCTGTGGTCATATCAAGTGATGATCCCGGCATTTGGGAAGCGGACCCAATCTCCCATGACTTTTATGTCGTTTTCGTTGGAGTCGCTAGTCGGCATTCAGATTTAAGGCTTCTGAAGAAGCTTGCTCTTAACTCTTTGTATTTCAGCACCTACCCAAATAAGGACAAGCTAGTCTATGAATTCGAAATTCGTTGGACGAAGTTTATTGACGATGTGGTCAGAGGTAAATAAATCATTACGTGATTGTTTACAAATAGACATTTAATTATAAATAAATAAATAATGGAGGTGAAAGGTCCAGTGGCAGCGTTGCATCAGGCACTGCAATATTTTGTTGCAGCAACACTTCTAGGAATGATAAACAATCTAATATTGATTGAAACAAACACAATGTACTGCTGGAGATCAAATATATAGTACTAATAAGTACGAATAAATAAAGGAAACAAAATTTTTTCAATGGTTTTCCTTAGCTACCCTGTTAGTAGTGCAATAGTTTGGTTATAGCATCGCCTTTAAGCGATATTTCTGTTCTGACAGAGTATGCCGCACAAGGGCCTTACTCTGATTTGTAATAACTATTCTTCTTTCCGTTGGTTGAAAGGTACAGCGTTATGCAACAGGCATAAGAGTGTCTCTTTTAGTCCGAACGAACGAACGAAAGCAACTCCATGCAACTCTTACTTACTCGTCTCTGTAATTCTCTATTATGAAGAATTTCCGTAACGGACTCTCCCGTAGTCATATACGAGTCCAAGCATGAACCGATGCCTCTGAGAGGATGAAATCAAGCAATAATATTTTAGAAGCTAGTCGAGTCACGATGTTGTAATAGTAAGGATCTTTTCTATGAATGACATTATTATTCGTTCGAAGTAATTTGTCGCATTTTTCGGGATATAAAACCATTTAAGATGTCTTGTGGATATTCTAGAGACGGTCAAATGTATGTTAGAGAGGAGATGTGGAGAATCAACATGATATTGAGCTATTTTAGTTAAGTTTACAATATCAGCTATTCTACGTCTCTTATGGAGTGTTAACATGTGATGTCTCGTGTCTTGTGATATCGTCTTGGTATTCAGATATAGGAAATTCGAATATGCAATCCGAATTGGTTTCATCCAGTTGTCTCATTGTCTTCCTTCATCCATCGTCTCCTAAGCTTTATTAGGTAATTTCAAGACAGGCTAAGTAGTACCTACTTAACTTTCGTTAATAAATGTATTAATAAATAATTATACTGAATTATGTATATTACCTATCTACACTTGTTTCACTTTCGTTATCTCAATAATGTTGGTTGATATAAAATTTTAACATTATTTACAACAATTTTAGATATGTTAATTATATTACGATAATAAATGTTTATCTCTTAAATACTCGTTTTAATTTATATCGCTGTGGTTCCTATAATCTTCTTTATTATTATTGATTTATGTTATCGTCTTTTATCTATTAGTGCTATTAGTTAGTATTATAAAAATGGAACTAAGCCTATTCTGTACATTGAAGATATTTTAGAAAAATCTACTAAGTTTTTTTTTACACTTATTAGATCTATGTTTGGCCACTATCTCGCCTGATGTGAAGCGATAATGTGGCCTAAGATCGAGCACATAGATCTAGAGACAGACGGCAGTTGAGCGGCTGCTCAGACCCGTCTCCCCATCAACTATTTAGAGGGTACTGAATACGAATCTTAAGTTTTTAGAATTTTGAGGCACTGCAGTTGTTATGGGCAGGCGTGGCGCTTACCATCAAGCAAACGACTTGCTCTTCTCATTACTAAGTTCCGTTAAAAAACAATGCAGGTATAGTCTTGAACCAATAAATAAAGCTGGACGCCACGTCGCCAAATTTAAAAGTGAAGCACTCAAGCTATGCCGGCATACTCTAGTGTGTGTATGGCGGTACGCTCGTTCGGAAACAAGCCACACGCACACATGAGTGTACAACAGGTGATCGAAATAATTTAGCCGTTTGACATTAGGTGGATATAACGATAGATCTATCTATTAGGTACCTAGGTACTAATCCAACAAACAATTGACCAAGTAAGATTTTGTCGAAAACTTTGATATTGTTACCACTGATCGAGTCAACGTTTGGTCGAAAAACTTCTGTTGCACCAGTAACCTAACACTCCTCCTCCAAGGTTGACCGGAAGAGTCGCTTTTAGCGATAAGGCCACCTATTGTAACACTTTATTTAATTGTTTTTATGTGATGTCTTTCATTTAATGTTTGCAATACAGCGTTCATCTATTTATCTACTTATCTAATTTATCTATCTATCAAACAATAAATTCGTTAAGAATGTACACAATTCATAGTACGTACTTAGAAAAGTAGAAAGAGAAACACTTATGTTGCTTACGTATAGCACTGTCCTTGTTCCGCTCGATTGTCTTAGCTCAACCCTAAAATAATTACCCACACACACACACAAACCGTGTGCGGACAGGCGATCTATTCCTTTCTAATACCAAAAACTAATACCAATGGTATTTGTTTATTGTCGTTATAAATGGTCTATTCCTTCGAATACCAAAAGATTACTTTTGGTACAGTCACAGAAACAATTTATTTTGCTTCCTAATAATTTAATAAGTATTATGATCGTAATACAATCCTAAATGACTTCTTTAAATGTAAAGTGTAGGTATATTAATACAAAACAATACATAATACATTTAAATACATTTAAATGTATTATTAGTGATTATTATTGTATCTCATGATCATGACATAACTCTATATTTTATTGTATTATGACATCTTCTATATAATAAAAGAACAGGATTTTTTTCTACAATCATCGCACAGCCAAAACCGCTTTACGTAGAAACTTGAAATTTGGACCACGTATTCTACAAGTAGTGAAGGTGTCATTTAAGAACGGATTTTTCGAAATTTGACCTATAAGTGGGTCAAATGGGGTCATAAAGAATGTATGGGAAAAAAAAAATCTTTTGTCGCACGGTCACGAAACTTTGGCAGTATACTATGCAAAAGAAATAAAAGAGCACGTGTATCACAGTTTTTTGAAAATCAACCCTTAAGGGCGGTTTAGTGTGGTTTTTTAGATTGGAATGCGGAAACTATAATGTATGCTACGGTGATTGTTTCTTGACCAGTAGTTATCAAATTTTGTGTGAGAATTAAGCATGTAAATACTAAGAACTTTTTTTCGGCATTTTGCGAAATTCGACCCCTAAGGTCATTTATTGGGGTCGCAAAGTTTCCATGGTGTAGGTTTTTTTAGTAAAGTTATGAAACTTAGTAAATTGACTAAACATAATAATATAAAAATACATTTTCAGTAACTTTTCAAAAATCAACCCATAAGGTCATTAAATAGGGCCGCAAAGTTTGTATGGAGTAGGATTTTTTATTAATGCAACACGTTAGCTACAGTAAAGAAACAGGGTAAATAAATTAAGTTTGATCAAGTTTTAAAATAAGTTTTCAGCTTTTTTCAAAAATCAACCCCTAGCAGGGTAAAAGGAGGTGATAAAGTTTACATAAAAAATCTTTGTTTATAGCGATGAAACTTTGTACACACACCTAACAAACATTATTAAAACGTGATTTACAATTTTGGAAAATCATCCCTTAAAAGGGTGAAACAGAGTGGAAAGTGAAGATTATTATTTTTAAGCTACAGCGGTGAAATATGGTACACGTGCTAAGCCAATGAAATTATAGATATGTATTTAACCATTTTTTGAAAATCATCCCTTAACAAGCCTAAGCGGGGTGGTAAAGTTTGTATAGAAAATCTTTGTTTATGAAGTTTCATGGCTATGATAAAACTTGATAAAAAAAAAATTTAAAACTGATTTACAATTTTCGAAAATCATCCCGTAACAGGGTTAAACAGGGCGCACAGTGACGATTATTATTTTTAAGCTACAACGATGAAATGTGCTATACGTGCTTAGCCAATGATATTATAGATATGTATTTCACATTTTTTTAATCATCCCCCGACAAGCCTAAGTGGGGTGGTAAAGTTTGTACAACTTTCCATAATCACGTAGAGAAAATCTTTTTTATTTATGAAGTTTGTGGTTTTGATGAAACTTTTCTTAGTTTATAAACATAAACTAAGAAAAAGAAGATAATGAAAACGTGGATCACAATTTTTTGAAAATCTACCCTTAACCAGGTTAAATAAGGGTGAAATGTGTTGAAGTTCGGTTCATTTACTCAGACAGATAAACTTTAAGCACGTCTTTCACCATTTTTCTGGAATCATCCCTAAACCGGTTCAAACGGGGTGGTTAAGTTTATATGGAGAATCTTTTTTCATGAAGTTATGGCAATTAAATTTAGTACACAGAGTAAGCAAATAAAAAAAAATTAAACGTAATTCGCTATTTTTTGAAATTCACCCTCTAACAAGGTTAAACAGGGTGGAAAGTATCAAATATTTTTTAATGTTGAAATTTGTTACAAATATTCAGCTAATAAAATTATAAACACGTATTCCACCATGTCTTGAAATCACCCCTAATAGGGTTATACAGGGTGGTAAAGTTTGTGTGGAGAATTTTTGTTAATGAAGTTGTAGCAATGAAATTTGGTATACAGACCAAACAAAAGCAAGAAATTAAAACGAAACTCACTTTATTAATTAACCTCTTAAAACTACATGCGACGGTGAAATATATATATTAATACATATACTAATCGAAGATACTATACGCACATGTTTCACCACTTTTTAAACATCTTAAAGCATCTTAACGGGATGGCAAATATTTGTGTGGAAAACCTTTGTTTATAAGTTAAAAGCGAAACTTGGTATATAGACTAGGCAAAAAAAAAAATCCTAACGTAATGCAATTTTTTACAATTTTCTTATTCGTACAGGACTTTAATTGACTTTTAAATACAACATTCAGAAATATAAGAAATACTACAAGTGTAGACAATCGAAGATTTACAAATATTCAGCAACTTTTGTAGTTGACCGTACGTGTCGCAGGGAAATGAGGATATCTGAAATTTCGCAAAATTCCTAGCGATACCACGAAGTCATGTTATAATCATGTATGGGAAGGACCACTTCTCCGCGGTCCGACTAGCTTTTACCCCTAGAGTGTATATAGAAAGCGCGGAGCCAGAAGCTCGCGAGGAGTTCCTGAGCAAAACGAGTGCGCAAGGCCAGGACGAAGCGAGGGGGAGAGGTGGCGAGCGTAGCGAGCCGGCGACCTCCCGAGTGGAGTGATGGTTGAATGCGCGAGTGGAGCGAAGGGATGAAGAAGCGAGAGTTCCGGCAAGAGCCTATTTATTTAAACTGTACGTCATATCCCTAGGGATTTCGTGAAATTTCTGGTATCCTCATTTCCCTGCGACATAAAATATTTTTTCTGAAGCTACGACGATTGACCTTTGGCCAAAAATATTTCTAGCCAAAAAAGCTATTGACACAAGTATTATTATCATTGTTTTGAATACCATCCCCTGACAGGTTTAAATGGGTGGTAAAATTTGTAAAGAAAATTTATGTTAATTATGTAAGTGTTATGTCTATTTAAACCGAGATAAGAGGTGAAAGAGATTGGAATAGAAACAAGACGAATTCGGGATTGGATTGGGATAGAAGCAGGACAAAATCGGCATAGAAGCGAGAGCTGCCAGAAATAGCCGGGAGCAAAATGAATTATTTCACTAAGCGTACAAAGTCGCGGGCAACAGCTATGTAAATGTAAATAGGAGATTTAGGTTTCGAAGATTTGTTTTACTCAGGTTTCATGTATGTACATTTGTACATGGCGCCGGACACATACCGGTGCCGGATCGCGGTTTTGATCATTTACATGACTCTGCGGTGCGGCGGCAGCGCAGAAAAACCGGAACCGGTTAGGATCGGAATAGGATCGGGAGCAGAGCGGGACGATAACGGAATAAGAAAGAGACTGTAACAGGATAGGAGTGGGAAAGTAACGGAACAGAAGCGGTACGGTACTGTAACAAGATAGGAGCGGGACGGGAACTCAACGGAAATATGGTGGGACGGAAAATGGTCGGAAGCAGGATGAATACTTCACTACGCGTACGAAGTCGCGGGCATCAGCTAGTTATTAATAAGGGACTGACAATAACTAACAAATAATGACATGTATTAAATTCATTATCATAAATATTTGTACACCGAAAGGTAGAACATGATGGAATATACCTAATAAATCTCGACATCTTCATCTGTACCCATGTTTCAGACAAATACATTTATTTAATTTCATTTAAACCTTTAGAAATTCACTTCATTCCGGCATTTTTACTTACGAGTATACCTACCTCGCGCCAAACTTGATGGCGGCTGACTGGCGCATCACGTGATCTGCGCAGATACAATTTTGTATGTGAATTTGTTACTGCGCAGGTCACGTGGTGCGTCTGTCAGCCGCCATTAAGTTTGACGCGTATTATACCAAGTGAATCACTTGCCAAAATGTTTTAACTGTCGAGCAAACTCACTATTTTAAGGTGAGTTTGATTCTTTTTGTATACTAAAAGTAGATTGTATACTTTACATAAATACATTCAATTTCAATTTTACTTTACGTATGTCTGATTGTCTATGTTATTATAATAATGAACTAGCTTTTTTCCACGACTTCGTCCGCGTAGGCGACAGAAGCTCATAGTCGTCTTTTTTCAAAACCATTTTAGCAAGACCTCCCCAGTATATTGGAGCGCGTACTACTAAGAGGTCAAGCTGTATCTTCGTAGTCACCCAATCAATTTTAATGTTACATACCTATAATCTAAGTTTGGACTAATGCTAGCAAACCCAAAAAACCACATTAAAATCCGTTCAGCAGTTCACGAGTCTATAGATTAACTAACCAAAACCGACCAACCAACAAGACGAAATTCGAAAAACCATAGATTCGTGTTCAGTGCCCTCTAAATAGGCCATCCCAGTTGGTTTTGCAAAAATATCTTCAATGTACAGAATTGGCTCTTTTCCATTTTTATAATAATATAGACTAAAAGATTTTCTACTATACTTTAATTTGTTTAATAAGAATGATTTTGATTAAATAAACACTACTTAAAATAACATTTAAAAGCATTTTTATTACTGACTGTACCTCATACCATTTGTTTTGAAATTCGTTTATGAGTGGTATTCGTTCGGAATAGAAAATTAATTACTATAAGAAACAAATACCATTGGTTGCAGTTTTTGGCATTAGAAAGGAATAGATCGGACAGGCTGGTGCACCGGTAGTGGTAGTAGGTAATTAAATCGGTTCATATGTATGGAGTGTCGGGTAGGTACTTAGTCATTGGTACCTACTTTCCTATTCATGCGAAAGTGTCTGTTCCACATTGAATTTATCAGTAGTTTTGTGGCTTCATATCGGTTGTGTGGCTTTAATGTGAATATTAATATTATTTGTTATCTATACTTACCTAACTGATTCTTATCGTAAAACTAAGGATAGTTTTCATTTTGAAAATAGTATGCGGGAGGCCGTCTAGGTAGGTACCACAATATATATATATATATATATATATATATATATATATATATATATATATAAATCCTGGAACACTTTTGGCGACCTTTCATATTGCATCTAAATGGTAACCACCACTTCTGTTTGTTTTAGAAGAGCTACAGTTGCGAATGTTCATTCATTTGAACACCGGATATAGCGTAAATTAAACAGAAACTGTCTATTTCCAATAAATAATAAAATAGATTTATACTGCAGTGCACTCACTTTACAAAACTTTTGACTCCCTAACTACTACGCTATACTTTTAACATCCATGTATATTAAACGTATATTTCCATTTACTTTTACAACAATATGACTACCGTTTTTTTCTACGTTTATATCAACCCCGTATTCATTAATATTTACTTCATTCATATCCTAGCACTTTCAGTATCCTAGCCAATGCACCGTACTTTTGGTGCCTTTATATAAAAGATGTATATTTAAATTTACTCTAAAACTAACTATGCTACCTTTCATAATATTTGGATATGAAATCCTTAGCCAGTACAGTCAATTTCTAAATACTTAGGTTACTTAGTTCCAAACCCATATGAAAAACACAATAAAAAAAATTGTATTAGGTACAATTTGTTTATTCAGTGTGTTGTGACTACTCAGATAAAGTACTCGAAGTGTGACAATAATTAGCTTTACTAATGTATGGGCAAAAATGTTTTCCCAAAATATATCATCGCAAACGATTTTACGCAAATTTTCATTTGGTAAAAAAACATTTGTCAAATCAATTTATCGCATATTTACAGATAGCAACTCTTTTTTGGCAAATTATTATGGTTTTACAAAAAAAGCGTTTTAACAAAATGCAAAATCTTTTTCTGGCGCTTCGCCGGCCGCTGCCGCGGCACGCTCGCTTCGCTCACTCGGCTCGTGCGATGTGGTGGTCACAAGTTACCTAACGCTCCACCTCGCTTCGCTCGTCGTTGCACCTATATATAACTTTGCCTTAGATTAGTAGTTTGCTATAATGAACATTTGACGTAATACATTTGACAAAGTAAAATGATGCCAAATGATTTTGACCAAGTGAATAAAATGCGAAATGTAGGTAAATTTGCTAAAGATTTATTTGGGAAATGAAACAAGGGCGATAAGTTTTTAGGGAAGTGAAATATGTCCAAAAATATTTTGCCCAAAGGGCGGTACACCCAATATTTAACTTAGATGCGTGGCTGGTAAAAATTTGCCTCACGGCACAGTCCAAGTTACGTGGAGTGTCCTGTAACCTGTACTTATTAAAAAAAAAACTGATGAACTTTTAACGTACAGGTACAGGACGCACCACGTAACTTGGTTTGTGACGTGAGGCAAATTTTTACCAGCCACGTATCTAAGTTAAATATTGGGTGTACCGCCCTTTGGGCAAAATATTTTTGGACATATTTCACTTCCCTAAAAACTTATCGCCCTTGTTTCATTTCCCAAATAAATCTTTAGCAAATTTACCTACATTTCGCATTTTATTCACTTGGTCAAAATCATTTGGCATTTTATTTAGTAGCGCCAATATCATACTACAAAAAATAAATAAAAAGTCTTCCATTACTAAATCTTCTGGGAGTAAGGAGAGCATGAACACATCAATTATCGCACCAATTAAAAAATATACTTAACATTATTTATTTGTCTAATTTTATCACATAAAATACTTAAAGTTACACACTATTCATTAAAATAAATAATTTAACTCTAAACTTATTCATCTTGATATTTCGGACATACAAACTAAATTTATCAAAAACAATCAAAGTCGCAGCCAACCGATTTGCAATAAGTCAGAGTCATCAAACTACTTCTATCTACCAATTAAGGGCGTGATGCGGCAAGGAATCTCTATTCAATCTAAAATTTTACCTACTGGCTTACAAAGTTAAAAAGTACAACTAAGATGTTTTTTATAATTATATCTGTATCACATGCGATAGGTATATCTTTGATTTTGGGATTCGCGACAACACTTTGATCAGTAAAATACAATATGATAAAATATTAAGACATTTTAGGTGTACGTACCTACTTCTTAGGATTCCGGTTAATATAATTTCAGATATTTTGTATGGAGACCTTACTACCTTAATTTTTTTAATTTATTTCTCTAATGTTGCGGTCAAAGTTTGCTCGATCAAATATTGACCAAACTTATTAACTCTTTATGATCAAATCTCAAACCTATAATCATACTTTAAAGGTTCAACTATATTGTAAAACATTTGGTTCTACAATATAATTAAATAATGGTGTACTGTTCTCTTTGCGCAAAATATTTTTAGTCAAATTTCACTTCCCAACAAACTTATCGCCCTATTTACATTTCCCAAATATTTTTTTGGCAAATGTACATTTTACCTTTTATTCACTTGGTAAAATTATCATTTGGCATCATCTTACTTTGTCAAATGTTCATAATAGCAAATGTTTAGTAAACCAACAACGAAATATTAAGACCACGAATAATTATATAGCGAAACTTCAGAGTAAAGTTATACATAGGTACGACGACGAGCGTCGACGTGAGGAGGTGTGTTAGGTTACTGGTGCACCACAACGCACGAGCCGAGCGAGCGAAGCGAGTGTGCCGCGGCAGCAGCTGGCGAAGCGCCAGAAGAAGAATTATCCAAAGCCATTATTTGTTAACAATAAATTGCCAAAAAAGAGATTTGCTAATTGAAAAATTGCGATAAGATAAAATGTGATATTTTGGGATAGTTTTTTGCCCATACAATAGTAAACCTTAAATAATATAATTTATCTCAAACTTCGAGCTTAATTTAATTGTAGATGATGACCGCTTCATTTCTTGTTCGTAACAGTTTATCGTCAAATTTTACACACACTGGCAAAATACCTGGAAGTTCTCTCGTGAACGTTTTTGGCGACTGACTACGAATATGGGATCAAAAAAGTTAGACGCGAGCTTGAATCAATGAAACTGAGACCAAATCAAAATAAAAGAAACACGGCAACGTCGCACACGTACGTTTCGCAGCACAGCAAGCGAGCTGGCAACGTGTGGTATTCATATAGGCGGGCTAATGAAATCTGATATACATCGCACTGTATGTAGCGCCGCCTATTGACAACTCGCGGAACAAAAATATGCACCACCAGGCACTTTCGAAAAAATTTGGCGACAGACATAAAATTTAATATGGCACTACTAACGACATCTAACATCGATTGCAGTAAAAATTTTCGAGAAATAATTTGGCGACCGTATACCGGTCGCCAAATGTCGGTGGTCGCCACTTTAGACGCATTTTTGTGTTCAGCGGTAGCCGGATAGTTAGTGCGATGTAAATATATATATATATATATATATATATATATATATATATATATATATATATATATATATATATATATATATATATATATATGTATATATATGTATTTTGTATATATGTTTTTGTAGGACAGGAGGCAGTTGAGCTACTGCTCAGATCCCTGATGGTTTACCGAACATTATAAATTAACTTTTTTGATTATGGAACTGAGTGATAAGACGAACAGTTTGTTCGCTTGATGGTAAGCGCCACACCTGCCCATAACAATTGCAGTGCCACCAAGAACTTTTAATACCATAAAAAGCGCTGCTTAGGACTGCATATGCCCAGTAATTTCGCTGGCTACAATGCCCTTCAAACCGGAACACAGTAATACTTGCGCACAACTGCTTTGCGGCAAAATAAGTGGCAAAATTGTGATACCTACCCAGACGGCCTCCCGCATACTGTTTTCAAAATGAAAACTATCCTTAGTTTTACGATAGGAATCAGTTAGGTAAGTATGTATTTGTGAGGATGGATGGATAAAGGGATGTATGGATGAATGTTTGTTACTCAATCACGCTAAAACTACTAAACAGATTTTAATTCAATTTGGTATGTAGGTAAGTACCTACCTGGAAAAGGACAGATGCTACTTTTCTTCCCAAAAAACTGCGAGTGAAACCGCGGGGAACAGCTAGCCAAAAATTAAAACGTTTTCAAACCTAATCTAAATAGAACAGTTCCGGATAAGATCCTAGCTATTTTTTGCTCCTCACGACACGTCTCCATAGCGTGAAAGTTAACAGTTTCACCCCATTACACTCCGCGTCTGAAAACCAATTATAAGTATCCAAATGTAACTGATTCGTCGCTCGCGGTACAAACAGGCGTATCTCATGAAATACCCAAAAATGAGCTAAATAATGTAAGTGCCATATTTCGTCTTATATAAGTAATATGTACAGTGGCAGTGGGGGGAGCTCGTGCGACTTTCGATCCGACGCACCCGAGTTCGAATCCCGCTGACCCCGCACCACTGATTTAAGCTATGTGCGGATTTAACACTCGCTCAAAAACGGTGAAAGAAAACATCATGAGGAAACCGGCATGTCCAAGAATTTTTTGTAAGAAGCCAAGGACATGTGACATTCACCAACCCGCACTGGGCCAGCGTAGTGGATTATGGCCTATTCTTTCTATGAGAGAAGGCCCGTGTCCCAGCAGTGGGAACGTGATGGGCTGATGATGATGATGATCGTCTTTAAAATAGGGTTTTCCTTACCCTATGGTTGTCTGGAAGAAATCGCTGCTTAGCGATAAGACCGCCTATTTCACTTATAGAAAATTATGTATTACCAACTGTGATTACTTTTTTAAGTGTAATAAAGTGTTTTCTATCCTCTATCTATGTATCTACCTTTATTTTATTGATAGTTAATCACAGAAGATAATTAATAAAGTAATGATGATGATGATGATGATGTTGATGATACAGACATAGGTAAATTATTTCATTTTTAACAACTATTCAGCGGAGCAAAAAGCCATAAGTGCGGGTTGGTGGATGTCACACGTCCTTGAATTTATGTGATCTATTTTTTGACATGCCGGTTTCCTCACGATGTTTTTCTTTACCGTTTTTAGAGCGAGTGTTAAATCCACACATATATTGAAAAAAGTTAGTGGCACGGGGCCAGCGGGATTCAAACTCGGGTGCGTCGGATCGAAAGTCGCTTGTTCTCCCACTGAGCCATACTCATTTGTCTGATGTCAGTATGTAAGTATGTAAAGTCGGTGGTGGTGAAGAGATGTATTTCCAGAAGATATAGTGTACTCGGTGGTAGGTTTTTCGTATGCAAGAGGCTGTCTGGGTTGGTACCACCGCTTTCCCAGTTATTCTGCCGCCAATCAGTAATGCGCATTACTGTGTTTCGGTTTAAAGGGCATTGTAGCTTAAAGGGCATTGTAGCAGGGTATGACGAGCGTAGTGCAGTGCCACGCATTTTGCTATACAAAGTTCTAGGTGGTGCTGCAACTGTTATGGGCAGGCGTGGCGCTTACCATCAGACGAACTTCCTGCATTAGGTTGTACCCTACTACAAGTGACTCTTCTAAAGTACTTGCTTACTTTTATGCGGTTTAAATTATCATTTTAGCAACTTTCGGAAGGTTTAAAAGATTTCGCACGAAGCCGGGGCGAATCGCTAGTACAACCTAAAATTTGTAGGATTCAATTCTGATGTATCTACAAAGTTCAAGGTTGAATATCAATGAAATTTATATAGGACCACATTGTAGCTATACTGAACCAAACGAAACATTTTCCAAATCGGTTTATAAATGACGGAGTTCTGAGGAATAAATCTGAGTAACAAATATAAATATATATATATACACTAGCTGACCCGGCAAACGTTGTTTTGCCATATAAATAAAAAAAAATGTTAAGGGTGAACAACCCTTATCACTTAGGGGTATGAAAAATAGATAGTAGCCGATTCTCAGACCTACTGAATATGCATATAAAATTTGGTAAAAATCAGTAAAGCCGTTTCGGAGGAGTAAGGTAACTGACATTGTGACACGAGAATTTTATATATAAGAAGAACAAGAAGAAGATACAACCTGGGAGTCTTCAAATCGAGAGTGAACAGGTATCTTCTAGATAAGCGTGTTACATCTTAGACCACATCGTCGCTTACAATCAGGTGAGACAGTGGTCAAATGCAAGCCTATAACCAGTAAAAAAAACAATCAAATGAATTGAGAACCTCCTCTTTATTAACCGATTTCAAAAAAGGAGAAGGTTCTCTGTTCGATTGTATTTTTTTTTTGTTATAATTTTTTTTTTATGTTTTTTTTGTTCAGAACTCCGTCATTTATGAACCGATTTGGAAAATTATTTTTGCGTTGGGTTCAGTATAGCTACGAAGTGGTCCCATATAAATTTCATCTATATTTGACCTTGGACATCAAAGATACATTGAAGTCGGTTATTTTTTTCTAAAAAATAATTATTTTCATGTCGTTTAAAATGCAATTTACTACAATTTTCTCTTAGATTCCAACAAATTAAGCCGTGTTCACACACTACAAGTCACACTCCGTTTCATCAGGTGTTCACAGTAATTGGTGTCAACACGGCACATTATCAAGATTTACTGCGCTCACACGTGTGACAGAAATGAACGTGATGAGTTTGAAGCCAAAACCGTCTGTCAATTGCAGCGATGGAAATAAATTGATATTTTGGTTTATTCCAAAAACCCCCACCAAGAAATCCTCACTGGTGGGGATTTCTGGAAAAAGAACCAAGAAATCCCACCTGTGGGGATTTCTTGTTTTTTTTTTACTTTGGGACTGTTTAGGTCCACCGGTTTAGGTCCACTTCCGCCAACTTAACAACGCGTTTAACCCACGGGTTAGATTAGATGACTCTTTATTGTACAAAAGAAAACAAAAAGAACAAATAAAATAGCATTTCTGATACAAGCGAATTTCAGTAAACCAAAATTGAAAAAACCCCCGACTCAAAAAACTTATATTACTTATATAAAAGTAAAAAACGGCTAAACCGATTTTGATAAAACATCACCGCTAGAAAACCTGCTTTCAAATATAAAAAACCGCACTCAACTCGGTTTACCCGTTTAAGAGCTAAGGTGCCACAGACAGGACACAGACAGACAGACACTTAGTGGTAAAACTTATAACACCCCTCCTTTTTGCGTCTGCGAAAGAGGCTAGATTACGATGTTATGGACCCGAAATGAGGCGGGCCGATGACTATGCTCTAAAGAGAGCAATGAGCATCCTCAGTAAAACTAGGGATCGAGGTAGACCTTTAGCTACATGATGGTATAATTTAGAAAAGGAGGCAAGGAACTTGGGGGCCTACTCCGAATTGCTTTCGTTCGTGCGGACTAAATGAGACACTCTTATGCCTGTTGCATAGCGCTGTCCCTTTCATCCAACAGAACGAAGATCGTAATTACTTTTTCAGAGTAAGGCCCCTGACCCAAACTGTGATAACCCAAGACAAAGTCTCCTGGTGCCACATTACAAGGAAGCCCGAACCCGAATTAACTGGGGAACATGGGCAGGAAGAAGTCCAGTGACCTTCGAATGAAAAAATATAAAGTAATTGCTACGCGCTTCGCAAGTTATGTAAAACATAAGAATATTTTAGTTTTTATATACCTAGGTAATTATCATCAAGGTTGTTGCATTCGTAACAGGTTCCGCTTTTGCCAGTAAAAACCTATAGGTACGTAGGTAAACTCGTAACTATAGCTATTGGTATGACATAAATCTCGCTTTAAGTATAGCCTAGCGCACTCCGCACTGTAGGTACGAAGCTACAAGTACATAGCCGGACACCGACAGCGGGTCGCGCGTCGTTACACGTGCCGCGTCAGAAGAGATAAGAGCTATGCGATAGAAAGAGAGGTGCTCTGTAGGTTAATATGACTGGTAGGTATGCAGCGCTACGCGAGCGGAATTGAATTTTACTGCGTCATAGCAAGAGTCGCTATTTGTTTAAATTTCTTTGCGGAGTGATGCTTCTGTCCCTTAGTATTCTGTGGTATAACGATGAAGGAAAATATCGGTCACTGGCTTGTTCAATCACAAAAACGGAGGTCATTGTGACATTCGACAATGCGGACTGGGCTCGCGTGGTGGATTATGACTACTGATGGGAGTAGGTAGAATGATTTGGGGTCAATGATCTCAAACGTACATGCTAATATGGATATGCCTCCGGGATTCCGGCATTTTAATATTATTAAGACATTTATTCCGGGATTCCAAAATAATTATGTGGAGGCGTAAGGTAAGAGACGTACCAAATTGGACATATTTTTTTAACACTTTCAGTGCCTTAGAGATGGCATAGGAGACCGGCATTCTATAGTCAAAAACGTGGTGTATAAAGACTTAAAGTAAGATCCAAACAAAGTATAAATGAGTAATAGATGCATTTAATAATAATAGGTATCTGCAACAGGGTCCTTTGTCATCATATCTTACTCTGTACGCACAACAAAAAATAGTATTTTTTTTATTTTAAAATGAATTTATAACGTTTATCGTTAACAATCGCTTCCTTTAAATTTTAAATGTAAATAGTTACTACAATCCCGTAAATATCGGATCTTTCCGGAAAAGGGCA
Source organism: Petrophora chlorosata (assembly GCA_951640565.1). Classification (NCBI taxonomy): domain Eukaryota; kingdom Metazoa; phylum Arthropoda; class Insecta; order Lepidoptera; family Geometridae; genus Petrophora; species Petrophora chlorosata. Next base: position 8,958,596 of record OX621209.1, read on the forward strand.
TGTCTATGTTATGACATCTAATTCCGAAAATTCATTCTACCTACTCCGATCACTGCTTATGACCCATACTGATGGTTAGGGTTGTTTAGAGGCACTAAGGCTGCGCCCGTTATAAAACTTAATTGTAATACCACCCATAAAACCATGCCGTCAAACTACTCAGTCGTGTTCGGTGAACTATCAGAGATACGGGTCTGAGCAGTCGCTTAACTAACTTAGTCTCTAAGGTATTTGTAATATGGGCCTCTGATATGATTACTCTGTGCTTTTTTATTATTGCCTGAAATAAATGAATTTATTATTAATTTATTTTTTCAATGAATTTATTACTATTAACTGCCGTCTTCGAGGGAGCACAATGGATCTAGAGACTTGATTTATGTGCCTCTTTGGCCACATCGACGCTTAACAGCAGGCGATATAGCCGTCTAGATCTGTCATCTGAGCCATGGAAAGCCACCTTATTATATTTATAATGTTTGTACTGAATGTGCATGTCTGTAAATGTCATGTTTGCAGATTTATAATAGTTTAGATTTATGCACACATATCTATACTATTATAAAAATGGAAAAGAGCCAATTCTGTGCATTGAAGATATTTTTGCAAAACCAACTGGGATGGACTATATAGCCCTTTATATAGTCCATCCCAGTTGGTTTTGCAAAAATATCTTCAATCATCATCATCATGATCAGCCCATCACGTTCCCACTGCTGGGACACGGGCCTTCTCTCATAGAGAGAGAATGGGCCATAATCCACCACGCTGGCCCAGTGCGGGTTGGTGAATGTCACATGTCCTTGACTTTTTGTGAAAAATTCTTGGACATGCCGGTTTCCTCACGATGTTTTCCTTCACCGTTTTAGAGCGAGTGTTAAATCCGCACATAGCTTAAGAAAGTCAGTGGTGCGCGGCCAGCGGGATTCGAACTCGGGTGCGTCGGATCAAAAGTCGCACGAGCTCCCACTGAGCCACACTCGCTCTCGAAAAATATCTTCAATACTGAACACGAATCTATGGTTTTTAGAATTTTTTGTCTGTTTGTTTGTTTGTGTGTGTGTTATCTATAGACTCGGAAACTGCTGAACGGAATTTAATGTGTTTTTTTGGGTATGGTCGCATTAGTCCAACTGAGATTATAGTGTATGTAACATTGAAATTGGTTGGGTGACTACGCAGATACAGCTTCCAGTTCCCATATACTGAGAGTCTTGTTAAAATGGTTTTGGAAAAAAGACGACTATGTGCTTCTGTCGTCTATGCGGACGAAGTCGCGGGAAAAAGCTAGTTGCATAATATAATATAATATTTTAATTATTACCCATTTACTTTATATAACCCCCAAAACTATCTCAGCTTTGTTTTTCTGTGTAGGTACACGTGTAAAAAGGCCTTTGTCCCAGCAGTGGGAACTTATAGGTAGTGGGCAGAAAATGGTAATCTTCTTCTCTTCTCTTATCTCGTATGGGTGTAAGGCCAACCGGTGTCGGAGTTTTTTGACCTTCCGAAGGTCTCCAAAATAGCCTAATTTTGCCTTTGCCTGTTTTGATTTGCAATGTTTCCATACATGGTACAAAACTAATTAAATCAGATTATTACAAATTAAATTATAATTATAAAAAAAAAAGACGTGTGGCACTCGGAGACTGCCGCGGTAAAGCTATTGCATAGCATTCGGAGTGGGGGGTGTTAGGTTATTTTCGTTACGAAATTTCTGGATTCGGTCTCCACGCTCAAGGCCCGCGATAGAAGCTATGCAATAGCTTAAAAATATGTCATTATAAAATCAATTACAGATTAAAAGCCATTAAAAATTTAATTAAATGACATTACAAAATCTTTGAGAACTGGATACGTCTACAAATGCAAAAGTTCACCGTTTTTTAGACTTCAATAATTTTTATTGTTTCAGGAAACTGTACAAGGCTCAAAATATGCTCCATAATACATTTAAACTGTATTAATTTTATCAGATAGGTACCTATATATCTTGTTAGATAGTATGATTTTGGATTTGCGAAAAAAAAGATCTTCTGTAGAAATGTACATATCACAGATTTAATATATTTATAACATATGTTTACTTACATACGATACGAATTTGGACCTTATAAACCCCACTCGATTCTTGTTTACAATAACTACAACTGTCGTAAGAACTGTATCATTCACACACCTAGATACACATGTATAAAAACAGTTATATTTTTTACGTATAACGTATATTATCCGCATTTCCTTTGACACCATTTCGTAGGAAAAAGAAACATGGATCATAAACAACCCATTGTGCAATGCAACACTCACTGGTGCCCTCGATGTCGGAGGAACCCTTTGACCTACACAAAATTAGGTCTCAGCCGGATTAGCGAGGTAACAGGGAGTCTGGACAGAGAGCGTGGTCCCTGCTTCCTTGGTTGCACAATCATTCCCTTCAATTGATAACCCTTTTATAATTCTGATAAACTTGTTCCACTTATCATTAAATACTCTCAAACATTTCTGCTTACTTTCGTGGTTTAATGAACTATATTTTATAGAATTGAGGGCAAGTTGTTTCAGCATTCTTAGGTCGTACTTTCTACTGGCAACACCGACGAAGGCTACGTAGAAATCGTGGGACAATGGCTCAGCTCCCCAAGCACTAGGATCATCACTAGATAACACAACTGGCATACCCAAAGCAAGGTATGTTGCCAAAGGGTGGTTCCTCACGTCACGCACCAAAGAAAGCACAGCGTTCGATATCACATTCACTTCTAAACCGATGTCCTTTTCAATCACAGTTCTCAGTAAACTTGGATGCTTCAGCAACGCATACGCGTGACCAATTCTTTTTGAATCCAAGAGAATAGCGTCTATTAAATTCTCGTCTGTCAGACTTCCAAACCAGACTGTCTCACCCGCATGAAAGTAGTAATCTATATTATTTTTCTCTCTCAATAAGGGAATAAACTCTGTAAGTGGATTTCCCACATCTTCTTGACCCACCAAATCAAATCCTGCGAAAATATCAGGCATTTCAGCCTTCAACTTTTTCGCAAGGTCAAGAGATTCTCGTACTTTTTCCACACTCGCTGCGCGCGAGCACGTAACAATAATCTTGATGCCGATGAAATCGGGATGTTCTTTGATGAATTCATTCGTGATATCTCTGTATAGTCTTGCTGCGTACAGTTTATCGTGTCTCCTTCCGTCGAGCTCGTAAACATTTCCTATTCCAGCTCTCATTTCTATATACATCACATTGTCCGCGTAGAACTTCTCCAAGGTTTTATAAAAATACTTTTCTCTCACTGGTCGGTACGCTATCAGCGATTTGATAACCTTGTGAAGGCCTTCAAACTGTTTCCAAACACTGTTTATATCGGTTTCCATTAAATCTCCATCGTCATCGACCAAAGTGAAATGTGTTTTGAGCTGTTCGTCGAACTGTGTCACGTTATCTGAAGCGTCGCGTAAATCACTGAGCAGTGCCCATTTAACTGGACAGTTCAGAGAGGGAACGGTGTCGGAGAAGTATAATGTCAGATTGTCATGATAACAAGCGTATAAGTGGTCCTCGTACGTCAACTCGACTAGACTATCTGCGTCTAGCATAAAGCTACTGTGTATATGCAGCGCCGCTCCTTTCGGCATTTTTCTTATAATCTGGTACACTTTAGACGTCTCTATGTGCTCTTTGTACGTAAAATAATGCTTGGAGAAATTGAAACGTTGCGGGTCATGGAATGATTCATCGATTTCTCGTTGCTTCAATCGCATTATGATTTCGTTCGCTTCTTGTTCGTCATCTGTTAGTGCGAGTTTTCCTCCCAATGCCAGTAATTTCTCTTCTTCGAGTAAGCGGTTTCTCCGGCTGGTGTAATCATCGATGACACGCGTTTCCATTAGCCCGGCGAGTAAACAAATAACACATATTGCTAGGACATTCATGGCACTGATACCGTTGGGTCGGGTGACCGTCTATGCTCACGTCTTGTGGTTAACTGGTGGAACGCTTTTATCATGCGTTTTATAAACTTTGCATGACCGTCTGGGGCTTTTCGTACGTAGATCGTTCGAGATCTGTTCGTGAAATCGTGAGGGCGTTGGCGTCAATCAAATTATAATGTTGCAATTACTTCTCTATAGGGACTGGAGATATAATATCGATGTTTTGATAAAGTTCACTGTAGTACTAACTAACCTGTTGAAACATATCTCTGACTACTAATTCTTAACATAATAAGTAGAGCAAAAGTTACTCGATCTTTGTACTTGTTTTAAGTTTTCATGTAAATGGGAAATAGGTTTTATAAAAACTGAAGTTCTAGGTGTTTATTTTTTAAATTTAAATTACTAGTAGATACGCACTTTATTCCTAGAAATACAATACAATACAATACAATAATACTTTATTGATCACCAAAAACAGGAAACAGAAGTTTATAGTTACAATAGAAATGTATTGAACTAACCGATTTGCATTTATAATACTTTATAGTGGATATTTGTATGTTACAGTCAAGATTCTTTTCCAGTCAAAAGCAGCTTTGACTAACAAAAATAGTCATAAGTACTTGGCTTCGGCCAAAAGCAGTTTTGACTGAAATGTTCCGGTCAAAAGTTCTTTTGTTCTCTGTTTTCTGATAACTACAAATTGGGTATCTTTAAGGTTAGAGTGAAATCTTTTAAATCTACGTGCTCCAACTTCGGCCACATCCTCGTTTAACATCAGGCGAGATGTTGGTCAAACGTAGATTTATCATAATATGAAAAAGGTTCATACTTTCTAACCCAAATATTAAGGGATATGAAGTAGGCTCCACCAGAAGTCTCATTTCGCTTCACCTACTTGACCCTCGGCCTCGGTTTGTTACGGAGTCTCTGGAGGAGAAGGATGCTGCAATACTTTTGACCAACTTCTGTAGTCATAACCACTTTTGACTGATTTTTGTGGAAAAAGTGTTTTCGTTGTAACATATAAATACATACGTTTAAAGAACGTGCCTATAGATATAGATTTTTTTTCTTTTTTTTTAAGTATCATCTGCGATCAGCGAATTTGCTTATAGCCATTTGGCTATAAGCAAATTCGTAGGTGTCGCTCTCGTGTATTGTGTACCTCCAATGAGCTTAACACAAAAAGACATTGCGCCTCTTCAGGCGGTTGCTGAGACTCGGATGTAGCAGCTGCGTGGCCAGCTGGTTCGGGTGAACTGACAGTCTGTGTTTATATGTGGTGTTTATAATCCTGATGGTATCTTTAACTGTGTCTACTATTAAGTGCTCATGTAGTTCTACATTGATGATAAACCAGGGGGCGCTTGAAAGTGGCTTTAGTATGGAATTATATAGATAGATAGACAGATTTTATTGCACTTAAAAAAGAAAACAGAATTACAGTTGGTAATACATACCAAACACACATACAAACCTTCGAATTTATAAATATCAGTGTGATTTTCGGATTCGCAAAATACGAATTAAAAATAATCAATTGTTTTGAATGGTGTAATTGGCTATGAAATATCAAAAGTAATTGTTTATAATTGCTACGTAGATAAATAATTGTTTTTAAATTATGATGATATTATGTTTTAGCTTACATACTTATAACCGGGTTACTCCAAATACAATAGATAAGAGATAATTAGAATAAATTTAGTGGTATAGGGTTCTCCTAAGCGAGAGGCCGTCTGGGTGGGTACCACCGCTTTGCCAGTTATTCTGTCGCCAAGCAATAATGCGCAGGCATTGAAGGTTAAAGAGCACTGTAGCCAGTGAAACTACTGGGCATTATGAGACTTATGAGCTAGTTGTCTCAGGGTGACGAGCGCAGTGCAGTGTCGTGCAGACGAGCTGGTCGTTTGCCTGATGGTAAGCAATATGCCAGCCCATAACAATAACAGCGCCACCCAGGATTTTGTTTTGCAAAATCCTGCGCGGCACTGCACTGCGCTCGTCACCCTGAGACAATTAGCTGTTGAGTCTCATAATGCCCAGTAATTTCGCTGGCTACAATGCCCTTCAAACCGGAACACAGTAAAGCTTGCGCACTACTCTACTATACATGTCTTTTGGTAACAAACGATTTTGTATTTTCTTTTCATTTTATGTTGTTATTATTATTGTAGACCTTACATCCCCGTCTTTAAAATTTTGATAATTCCTCTCCATCCAAAGGTTGCCTGGAAGAGATCGCTTTTAGCGATAAGGCCGCCCATTGTAACACTTTCTTTAATTGTTTTTATATAATGTCTTTAATTTAATGTTTGCAATAAAGCGTTTTTCTATCTATCTATCTATCTATTTAGTTAAGTACCTATACAGGTGTGGTAAAATTTAAGGATCTTCAGTGTAGGTACCTTTTCTTTTGCAGTAAGAAACTTTTGTTCGTAGGAAACATCGGGAGAAAAAATAACTGCATATTTGGATGTTTTTAAAAAGGTACTACAGTGGGGCAAAAAAGTGCATTGCTTAAAAAAAGAAAAAAAATAGTCTTAATCGACCTTATTTCCCACCAGGAATGTTTTTCTCAAAGTAACCCATAAAATCAAATCGCAAATTTCTAAAAAAAATAAAAAAAAATGTCTTATTATACATTTTCTTATTACCTACCCACCTATTATAATTAGAACCACATTTTTAATATGTACATAAATATATATAACATATAGTAACAACCCTATCAAAATCCGTCAAGTAATCTTAGCTAAGGGATAAAACATACGCATAAAGACATACATCACATCTATAGTCAAAAGTGAAACTTGATAAAGTTAGCTACTTGTAGTGCCATCTATTGGCATAGAAGTAAACTACATCTGGGTCATAAGTTCAATGTGTTCACTTTATTTGCGCATGAGCAAGCGACTGGTAGAACAAATTACCCAAGCCTTACTCGATAGAGGTCTCTGGGGAAGTCATCGATGTCTAGTTTATTTGTAAATCTAGTTTATGTTGTACAGTACCTACACGTATGTAATTAGTAGGTAGGTAGGTATATTTCAGCCCCTTATCTATTTTATACATACTTTCGAATTGTTTTTTTTTACGTTTTCAAATCAATAAATAATTAGCTGAAATCATTTAAGTGTACTCATAATTATTGTACACTATCGTCTTTTGTGACGTCCACCAACCCGCACTGGGCCACCGTGGTGGATTATGGCCCATACTCTATGAGAGAAGGCCCGTGTCCCAGCAGTGGGAACGTGTTGGGCTGATGATGATGATCGTCTTTAAAATAGAGTTTTCCTTACCCTATGGTTGTCTGGAAGAGATCGCTGCTTAGCGATAAGACCGCCTATTGCACTTATAGAAAATTATGTATGACCAACTGTTATTATTTTTTTAAGTGTAATAAAGTGTTTTCTATCCTCTATCTATGTATCTATCTACCTTTATTTTATTGATAGTTAATCACAGAAGAAAATTAATTAAATAATTCGTAGTACCTACCTATTATTAACGTAAAAAAAACTTGGTATTTGGCACTTTAATATTTCTGACATTTCCTGTACTTAATATAGGTACCAGCCCCCGTACCCATATGTCCCTCAAATGCCAATCGTATATCGTGTTGAACTCAATTTAGGGTGCAGATTCACTGTGACAAAGTCTTATGGTGCCATATATTGTCTCATTAAGTTTATCTCACCTTGTAGTTATTGGATTTTGGAATAAATTAATGAGATTAATTCGATTTCTTGTTTGCATCGACAACAGTTAGACCGTATCTCATTAGTCGCAGTGAAGTTATACCTTAATTTGAGCTCAACGCGATATACGATTGGCGCTTGAGGGACATATGGGTTGGGGGGCAGGTACCACTGATAAAATAAGACCGCTGACTGTGATAGAAATGTCATGTTATAGATACGTTTATTTTAGTCAGAACTCAAAGAAACTTATGTGTTATTTTATGACTAAGTATGACACAATTTTGTTATTTATTTGCCTAAGTATTTGAAGTAATTCCACACTTCTGTAATTACTTTACTTTAAAGCTAAAGCTACTAATTTAAACAGAATTTTAGCTTGTTCGGACATAGGATAAGCTAAAATACTTTTACATACATCGATATTCCATTTAGCTCTCACTGGCTCTACAATCGCTACATTCAGAGTGGTTTTGCTACTCCATCATAGATGGCGCCACCTGTCGAATTTCAAGACGATTATGGCGATGTTCTTGCCATCTGTCAACAAGCGGCGGTACTAAAGTTCTTTGTTATAAATACAGAACTTTTGTAATATCTTTTATAAAATGTAATTTCACAATGTTACAACCTTGAATCTTTAGTAACACGTTAAACAATTTGGATTTATTATATATACAATTACAGTTTACACCACCAAACCGCGTTAGATCTTTACGATGTATTTAAGTTACTTTAATTTTATTTTTCTAAAATTGTGTCTATGTTATTTGGTGTGCAATGAAGAAGTTACTGTATTATGTATTATATTGTACAGCTAACTATGTAAATATACAAAAAAGGAGACGCTAGGACCGTGGGGACCGGGGGCGCATATAGTTATCAAAGATACATGAAAACTTCTTGTCGAAACAACGCGTGACCAAAATGCTGGCTTATATTTTGGCCAAAGGATAAGCATTGCCATGCAACGTGGCAATGCTGCCAGCATTTTGGGAACGTTGCCCACTGGTAGTGGTTTATTAGATAAGATTAGTTATTAGTATTTTTAATTTGTTTTTGTTTGTGTTTTTTACAAAAATAAATAATAATATAGTAGGTATTAATTTAATTGTCCTTTCATGTCAAGGATTAATAAATAAAAATGAAGGTACTAATAGGGGATCGGACAGTAATCGAGAAAAAATCTAAAATGTAGTTAGAACGAATGTTTGTCGAACTAGAAAGATCAGTCAATCAATATTGTTGTGAAATAATAATGATTTATATTTTTAAATTAATAAATAATTCTGACATTTTTTATCTGTTCTTCATCTCAAACGAAACAACAATCACAGCGCATGACGTCATTTGTAGGCCAATGCCGTGAATCAAGCTTGTATTTACTTTACGTTTTTGCTTTTCATAAAATGTATTTTTGCTAAATTTTTCGTTCCATTACTACAATATAGTCCCCAAACTTCACAAAACGTATTAGAATCTCTTTGCAAGTTTTATTTCGAAGAGTTTGTCGTTTTCTACCTACATATGACATCACAAGTTTTGAGGTGACCTTTTGCGCGGTAATATTTGAAACATAATATTTAAACATAGTTTTAGGTACTTTAAGAGCGTTATTTAATTAAAATAGTATTTTTCATGGCTATATATATTCATTGTAGTTAATTTAAAAGACTTTCTAAAAAATTGTCCGATCCCCTATTATAGTTTTAATAGGTACATATTTTTGGTTCGTGAATTCCTCGACATCATAGAACGCCTGCTCAACTAGCCGCCGTTTTAATTTGCTTTCAAAAGATGCAAGACTAGGAGTAGCGGTGATTTAATGTGGCAGTTTATTGTACACGACCGGGTCTCCCCCAAGTCTTGTTGTCCTTATACTCATCCAATGCCTAGAAGAAACAAGTCCATAGGTATATAGTACCTACTTGTAGTATAAAGCCTTTTAACAACTCTTCTATTTTAGACCTCCATATTAAGCCCAAGCCGCGGGAAAATCTCATGCCAACGGCCGCCGTCACCCATTGCTCTATCAACGCCTTACATCTCGAAAACTGCTCTAATTTCAACCCTATTCCACGGCGATAGAATCTAGCAGATTCCCATTTGACCCTAGGGCGGAATCGTGACAATGACATGACATTACTTGGCGACGCGATTAGATTTCTCGGAAATTATCAATCTAATTTAAAACTTAAATGCTAGTTGATAAGGTTGAAACTCCATGGTGAATTATAATGGTAATTATGTGATCGTGATGGTGATGGGGCAAACGCTTATGGTGATATCATTACGCACGATGTACGAAGATAGTTGTATCTCCGATCGCGGAATGAACTCGTTAATTTAAAATACGTTTCAAAGGTTTGCTCTTCTGAATTATTTTTGTTTATGAAATGAAATGAATTAACTATCTTATATACCTATTAGTCCCGCATGTTTCACGAAGAGATTGGCATACAAAAATCATACAATAATAAAATTATAGAACGGAGTATGACTATAAAATAAATAAAATAAAATAAAATAAAAATAAAATAGCCTTTTATTACCCACAATAAAATACATTTTAACTATATCTATACACATTATTATGTTATTTATCATTATTTTGTATTTTTTTTTTTTCCTAATTTGTCTTGGGCACCCAAATTTGAGTGTAGGCCTCCTCCATGCGTTGCCACGTTTTGCGATCCTGAGCGAGTCGTGTCCAAGTTCCACCCGCCACATCCACGACGTCATCGCACCATCTTCTTTTCGGCCGTCCCCTTGTCCGAGTATGACTATACCTACTTAAAATTTTTCAATAGGGGATCGGACAACTTTTCAGAAAGTGATTAAAATTAACCATAATGTATATATATAGCCATGAAAAATTATGTTTTATTTTAATAAAGTCCTAAAAGTACATACAATTACGTTTAAATGTTATGTTTCAAATATTGCCGCGCAAAAGGTCACCTCACACGTATGACGTCACACGCTGGCCAACGAAACGACAAGCTCTACGAGAGCAAACTTGCAAAATGATTTATACATTTTTGTGAAGTTTAAGGATTTTAGGGTCGTCATGGCATGAAAAACATATCTTTTTGATATAGATAAAAAGCAAAAATATAAAATAAACACAATTTTCGCACTCGGTATTTACTTTGAAATGACGTCATGCACTGTGGTGATGTTTCGGAACAGATAAAAAATGTCAGAATTATTAGATTTTATTTATTGATTTAAAAACATAAAATATTATTATTTTACAAAAATATTGATTGAATGGACTTTCGAATTCGACAAACATTCGTTGTAACTACATTTTAGATTATTTCTCTATTACTGTCCGATCCTTTATTAAGTATATTTTATGTTACTGAGTGATGGGACGAGCTAGTCGTTTGACTCAAAGTCTAAGTCAAATATCATTTAATAAATAGGCACAAAAGTGCACTTTAAAGGTCATAAACACATGATACAAATAAAACATGTTAAAAATTGTAACTTATGTCAACATGACTTTGAAAAAAAGGTAAGTATGTTTACCCATTTCTTTTCTATACTCAAATTGAAGTCTGAGTGCTGAAAAGAAATGCGAAAACTGACTCTACCAGCGCTTCGGAAATACGCCCGCTAGAGAAGATAGCACCAAGAAACTCTGCGTGGATGTCTTTTTTTAGCACAATTACGTATAAATTAGAATTAACAGAATGTCAAACAAGAAATGCGAGTGAGATGTCCCATAGTCATAGTATCAGTAAACGCCACGCGTGCCCATAAAAATTACAGTACCACCCAAAACTTCTAATACCATAAAAATCACTGCGTAGCGCTGCATTGCACTCATCAAAGAAAGAAAGAAAGAAATCATCACCCTGAGACATCAGATATTAAGTCTCATATGACCAGTAGTTTCACTGTCTACAATGCCCTTCAAACAGGAACACAAGTAACGCTTGCGCACTACTGCTTGACGGCAGAATAACTGGCAAAGCTGTTGTACCTACGCAGGTGACCTGCCACTTACGAGAGATCTGCCACGGTAAATAAATACATACTTAGTTTGACAACATATCACACAACGTCGCGTCGGTCATAACATAATATTATATAAATTTATAGTAAGTGTGTACGAGCGAGTGTGGCTCAGTGGGAGAACGTGCGACTTTCGTTCCGACGCACCCGAGTTCGAATCCCGCTGGCCTCGCACCACTGACTTTCTTAAGTTATGTGCGGATATAACACTCGCTTAAAAGCGGTGAAGGAAAACATCGTGAGGAAACCGGCATGTCCAAGAATTTATCACAAAAATTCAAGGACATGTGACATCCACCAAAACGCACTGGGCCAGCGTGGTGGATTATGGCCCATACTCTCTCTATGAGAGAAGGCCCGTATCCCAGCAGTGGGAACGTGATGGGCTGATGATGATGATAGTAGGTGTAGATTAGTGAGACTATCCAGAAATAGTAGTATCGGAGTAGTAGCGGAAGAGAAATCTGTTTTCCGATTATCTCCCCCTGGACACGATCTGCCTTGGCCGATATGGACACATGGACACAGACATGGTTTAAACAGACTCCGAACCCAAGTCTGCCGTAGTAAGGAAAACCTCTGCAGGTGGGGCTACAGCTCGGAATGTATCTAAGCGATTGTGATGGTCCTGCCCTGTCCTCTCCTGTCCTGTCCTGCCATCTGCACACGCGAGGACCTATGCAATGCGATGGACCACGCTCCGCTTGTGGCTGAGTACTGATGTTCCACAAACATGTAGTGCCGTATGTTGTAGGATCGACTCGCTATGAAGAAGAACAGGTAGGTAGGTATAGGTAGATACAATGATAGAAAAAGTCAAACGATATTTATTAAATAGGCACAAAAAATGCACATTTAAACGTCGTATACCCATAATACAAATCCAATAAAATACGTAAAAAAAAATAACATAAAATATCATGACTGGAAAAAAAGGTAAGCGGTAATAAAGAAAACACTATTGCACTTAAGAGTTTGTACAATGACAAATCGCTTAGTTTGATCTCATATTAAATCAACAATACTGCATCATTCGCTTTGTAATAAATATATGTTAAATTAGAGGATTATTGCTAACACGTTTCCTTTGCAGAAACACGATTCCATAAAATTTTCTCGATAGAAAAAAATCGTAAAGTAGCCTCCAAACCGTACAATAAACCTAAATTATTCAATAAATACTTGAAATTAGAACATGAAACTTTGTATAACAACTGAATTAAATATTATCAAGCACTTTAAAGATTCAAATTTTAAAAGTCTGTATTATTTACACTGTAAAAAAACATTACCTAAACTATCGCGCGTCGAAACCATTCTCACTCAGACCGCCCCTGCCGCCCGGTCGTCGCATCAGTCTCGCTCCGGCTTTCAAGCAGGGAACGCGTATCTCTTGCGCTCAAAAATTACGCACCACAAACGGCGCTACAAAAAGTTTTCTGACGCAATAATGGAAGATAAGCGCAACAAAAAATAAATAATGACGTAAAAAAACGTCAGTCTCATGATTAGCGTAATGAAGTAAGTACCTACCTATCTTCACAGCATACTTGGTCATTACGTATTACGAACTTTATCTAAACTATGTAAATACTTAGTTTTTTGAACCAAATAACTGCCTAGCTAGTTTAGAAGATAGGTACCTATACCTATATTTTTGTTCGAATAAATATACATAAAATATGCCTAGTAATAAACGACGGCGGGCGGGACTATACTTACATAAATTACGAGTAGGTTCTACTAGGTAGTAGGTACCTACTCCTAATTTATGTAAGTACTAGTGGTCCGCCCCGGCTTGACACGGGTATTTAACAAACATTTCAAAATTAAAAATTATAATACACACACATACCTAAACGCTTCTACTTGCGTCAGGTTGGTTACTAAACAAAGAAAATTATAAATAATGTTTGAATATTACTTACATTTTTTAAAGTCGTGATATCTTTCGAATGGAATGTCCGAATGGAATAATTCAAAAAGTTATGTAAAGGTATTGAAGCAGTCTTGAATATAAAGTAATTTATTTTGATAAGGATTAATACCCAGATACAAATAAAGAGCCTTTTCTAGCGGCGGCATTTCAATTACTTTGTTTTAAATAAAAGAACACTTATTGTGGCATAACTATAATAGTTAGACATATGCTGTCGCGACACTTTTTGTAAATAATGATGTGTTCTGCAAATTCGTAGTACATTATTTTATTCTATCATCAATAGTTTTCGCAGCGCACGCGATGTAAAGAATATTGTAGGTATTTTTTTTACACCTTGGGTTACATTATTGGCGTTTTAGTAAGGATCCCTAATTTTTTTGATAAAGTAATATAGCCTATGTCACCCGGGAATAGTGTAGATTCCCAACAGTGAAAGAATTTTTCAAATCGGTTCAGTAGTTTCGGAGCCTATTCAATGCAAACAAACAATCAAATCTTTCCTCTTTATAATTAGTTTAGATAGTCCCGAATACATCAATTTTGACGTTTGTCAGTCATCCTGCCTAAGGACTGATCAATCAGTATTTTGGGTTTTGAAAAGGGGAAGTCGTTCAAAGAGGCTAACGGTATTTTCGGTTACCCTTCCTAGCACACTGGTGTTGGGTAATACTATTTAAGTATTAATACATGAATGTGACCCTAGTATTTAATCCTAGGTAAATAGGTTCTTTCCAGTTTCTAGAAGTTGAACTTTTTAGCGTTCCTATAAATTTGGTGTACATGGATGATGGCGCCACACACACAAGTATCATTATTTCCTATTCTAGAACCAAAGTATAGACTTAACAAACTTCATCAAAATCTGTTCAATCGTTATATACATAAATAACGTTACATAAATTGTATAATACTATTAAATAATTCATTATAAAAAGACAAAATTGCCGTTTATACTGAGCTCGATCTATAATATGAAATGAATGAATTGAAAAATAGTCAGTCAAAAGTACAAAACCGTCAATTTTACCCTAACATAATACCGCTACTACCGTGGCGCGGTACTAGCGGTATGTAGTCCTCGCGACGTCGCTACGGCCGGCGCGGCGCCGTAGCGAAGGCGGCCTCGCGTCGCGATCTTGTGAGCGAGCGGGATAGACGCGCTAGCCGTGCGGGGGGAAAAATGGAATTTTAGCTGAGGTAGTACAGGCCCTTAAGAAGGAATTAAAATATGAACATACTTTCTTATAAGTACAGGCAGTCTTATCACTAAGCAGCGATCTCTTCCAGACAACCGTAAGCTATAGAGAGACAATATTTTATAGATCTACTGCAGATACAGATTCATATAGAATTAATTTGTTTATTGTAATACAGTTGCAATTCAGCACACGACCCGCCTGATGAGAAGGATGATTCAAATTGTTCCAATCTCAGTTTAAATAAAAAATATTATCCATAGGAACCCCATAATAATTAATTCAAAGGTTGTCTGGACAAATTTCGTTCTAAGCGATAAAACCGCCTATTAAAACAAATAATAAAGTTATTTAATTTGTATTAATTTTATATATTTTTTTTATTTGTATTTTTATTTGTATTAATTTTATATGTATTAATTTTATATACATTACAATAATAGGATAAAGATGATAATCAGAGAATGATAGATAAACAATTTTGTAGCTACGTAGGCAAGCTTAATGCTAGAAAGCATTATCTTCCAGTTAACTTCAGTGTACTGTGACCATGAGAATATTTTTTCCATTTATCCACCAGCAACCTACACCTATCAATTCAAATTGTCCCCGAACATTAAAAATAATAGCCGTAACAGGAACAATTCAATTGACATTTCGGGGGTCCAACAGACCACTTAGTTGAAATTGTTTGGTCCGCTTGGAACAAATATTTTGAAAATAGGGGACCGCGGCCATTGTGAAATTGACCGAGTGATTGTGAGGGGTCGCATGAATGGGATGTGCAGTGCTGTTATTGCGTAGACTAGGGCTGACAGACGTCGTATGGCATGCCTACAAATCTTCCAGTTTGGAGAGGTCCCGTTGC
Source organism: Petrophora chlorosata (assembly GCA_951640565.1). Classification (NCBI taxonomy): domain Eukaryota; kingdom Metazoa; phylum Arthropoda; class Insecta; order Lepidoptera; family Geometridae; genus Petrophora; species Petrophora chlorosata. The sequence goes on from OX621209.1 coordinate 8,974,277, forward strand.
CTTCTTTTGTATGTTTCGATCGCTTAATGTTTTAGTGTTACATTTTAAGAATTTTAAAAGATTTAAAAAAGAGACATCCCCGCTAAGTTTCTTGGTGCTATCTCTAGCGGGCGTATTTCCGAAGCACTCAGTCAGATCGCTGCATGTTTAGTCTTTTACCAAATAAATAAAAAATATAAATACAGATAAAACGCTATTTACCTATAGGTGATTATTGAGAGGACTCTGTGATTATTTAAAAGATTAATTTAACCACAGAATACTAAGAAACAGAAGCATCACTCCGCAAAGAAATTTAAACAAATAGCGACTCTTGCTACGCCTCTCTTTCTATCGCATAGCTCTTATCTCTTCTGACGCGGCACGTGTAACGACGTGCGACCCGCTGACGGTGTCCGCCTATGTACTTGTAGCTTCGTACCTACAGTGCGGAGTGCGCTAGGCCTGATTTAACAGTAATGTTAGTCTTATCCAGCGCTATTTAATTGTCCCTGTTGTGCGCAATGTCTAACCAAGTATGTATTTTTCACTAGATTAACTTGCGTAAGTTTGATAGCTTTTGCCTAAATCTGTCACAATACCTTGTACTATTAAATATTCTGTGACAACACGCACACGCAAAGGTCCCTTTAACTCTACCGGTACATTTTACTCTAAGCCTTTCGCACAGTTAATGCTGACTTAACCATAACAATATCTACTAATCTAACCTATCCGAAGCTGCCAAAAGATGCCGACTCAAAAGACGTAACTCTAAACCCGACAGACATATGCGCAATCCATTCAACGTATTTTTTATAAGTAAGTACGTACTTAAACAAGACAATGAGAATTTAAGATGTGGTAATAAATACATCTCAGACGGTAGCTCACAGGTGGCGGTGTCAGCCGACATCAAAGGGAGCGGCGTCCTTTGTCACCCCCTCTTCACCCGGCAGACAACCCCTTTGTCAATATTTGCATACTAATAAGGTATGAATGTAGATATATAGATAGGTATGGGTGGACGAAATTGCGTAGATTGACTTTGAAATTTTACTGCGAACTTATTTGTAAGTAGTCGAAGTTGAGCAGAACTTTCTGAATTTTGGGCTTTCAAAGGCTTGAGTTTCTCAGAAAACACGTGAGACTGAACTTTCTTTGTTCTATTCTGAGAAAATCAGTAACCACACGTGTGTCAACGATTTTTCACATTTGTAAATCAATTCAATTAGGATAGTCGCTAAAACATATAAAATTAATTTATATGTTTTGTGTAAGAATATGTAATAAGTAGTAACTTGTTATATTTACAATATATTGGTGCACGGAAATAAAAGCTATTTTATTAGTTACAAATAGTTCGTGTTTCAATTCAGCGGGGTCGTTTTAATTACGGTTCTGAATTTTTTTGGGGCAGGGTAAAAACGTGTAAGTATAATATAATGTAAGTAATATAATATAATAAATTGTAAGTCTATTATTACAGTACCTCTACGTAACAGGAAATCCCGTAATTTAATTGTTTCCCTTATTAAAAAAACTTTCAAAAACTAGTACTAGCTACTAAGCGCTTTAGGAAAAATAAAATCGGCTATGACAGTAATTTTTATTTTTAGCTTGTGTCTTATCTGCGTGGAATAATAAAAATTATATTTAATGACAATTTTATGACAAAATTACTGGACATACCTATTTGATGTATCGGGGTGACGAGCGCAATGCAGTGCTGCAGTACTTTGCACGGTATTAAAAGTTTTGGGTGGCACTGCAACTAATATGGGCAAACGTGACATTTAATTAACATCAGGTGAATGACTTGCTTGTATTCGTATCATTGCTTAAAAACAAGATTTTTGTTGAAAAATATATTTTTCAAGACAAGCTTTTAACAAATTCGTAATCGGAACCGCGAGTAGAATAAAATGAGTCCAAACACTAGTAGTTTACGATTATCCGTCAAGGAGTTCCATTGCCCACCTTCCGTCTCCATCAGTTGGCTGTCACCATAATATTGCAATGTCATTAGATTTTTACAAGTATGCAAAATTTCAAAGTCCTCCGTAGGATAAGAGGAAGTGGTTCTGATACAACTTGCAAAATTTGACCCAAACATTGCAAGTTAAAAAAGCTTGTAAAAATGAATGGTCCTACATCCGACAGTCAGAAATAGATCACACCGGATACATTTTGCCACCGTGCGATAACTAACGAACAACAAAATTAGCTTCCATCATACGCCTTCTACCTTATAATTTCGCCTGCGATAATCATTACCAATACTCACAAAAAATCCCTCGAAAAACCTTGACACGCGATCTTATTAACAAAAAAGATACAAAAAAAGGTTCAAAAAAGGTTCAAAAAACTTTAGGGAGAGGTGTTTTTTAAACAATAATTAGTAATTGGCACATTGTTCTGTGGTCGAGCATGCCCGGCCGAAATTGTAGTTATTTGCCCCATTAGTGGTAGTCTGTTGGACCATACGGTGTCTAACGGACTCCGTTTCCTATGGTATTGTTGTTCTGTGGTTGACGTGTTCCTTGAGAACTTGGAAAGGTTACAAAGAATGGCTTTTTTTGAAACAAAGTATTATACAAAAAAAAATATTGTACCACAATAACCAAAGGAGGTTTGTCTTGGTACGCACATTCGCTTTCTACTGCCAATAAGAATTTGACTATAAGCTATGATAGATACAATTCTACAATTAGCAATTTTGTAATCATCATCAACCCATCACGTTCCCACTGCTGGGACACGGGCCTTCTCTCATAGATAGAATTTGGGCCATAATCCGCCACGTTGGCCAGTGAAAGTTGGTGGATGTCGACAGGCTTTCGTGTCGACTGGCTTTTATTGCTCTAAAATAACTTGGACGTGAGAAATAATAAGGATCCATTGGATGGGCCGTTTGTGTGGTACTTTTTACATTCTGAGCGCTACCGTGCAGAACAACAAGCGTTAGGCCATGAAGGAGTCCTTTGGGCTGTCTATAACTCCACCCTTTGTACCCCCCACACGAGAAAGAAGAAAGAATCAAGAAAAAGGCCTTTTGTGGTGCTAATTCGAGATTAAGTGAGAGCACTGTGACAGTTATTCTGCTGTGATAATTTTGATGAGCAGGTCATTTAATGGTAAGCAACACAGGGTTTGAATGCATTAGTGTATTTATTTAATCTTTGAAATAAAGATTAAATAAATAAATTAGTGCATGCTTAGTGAAATTCTTAAAAATTCAAGAATTCTTCTCAATGAAATTTCGCGGCCAGGATATGATCTTGCTACTTTGGAATACCTTTGTGCTAAGAAAAAGAAGTGCAAGCATTTGTTTCGTGTCTGGATGTTGTGGGATGATCCTCGTAGTTCCTGGTTTTCTAGATAAGGGAATCCTAGTTAGGAGCCAGGAAATATATCTGTTATCGTTCGGCGTAAAATATAAATAAAAAGACGTGTGGCACTCGGAGACTACCGCGGTAAAGCTATTGCATAGCATTCGGAGTGGGGGGTGTTAGGTTATTTTCGTTACGGAATTTCTGGATTCGGTCTCCACGCTCAAGGCCCGCGATAGAAGCTATGCAAGAGCTTAAAATATTTATTTTACGCTTAATAATATATCTATGTTTGATCACTATCTCACAAGAGCCCTTATTCACTATGACAACTTGGCGATTCCTTGCTTCAAGGAAACGTCTATTCCTTCATTACTAAACGACATCTACGAAATTTGTATTCTCTATGACGCGTCATATATATGAATATATAATGTCATAGAGAAGTCGTTTAATAATGAAGAAATCGACGTGATTTCAAAGCAAGGAATCGACGTGATTTCGCCAAGTTGTCATAGTGAGTTGGGGCCCTGATGTAAAACGAAAATCGTATGTTGAAAAATATTTTTTTCACGAAAAGCTTTTAACAAATTTGTGATCCAAATTTCAACTTCGTAGGACAAGAGGAAGTCGTTCTGATTCAGCTTGCAAGATTCCACCCGAACAAACATAGCTACATACATACTTACATAGGTACATTGCAAGTTAAAAAGATCAACTTGTAATCATTGCTTATACTTGTAATACAGATCAGGTTGAGATGGACCGTCGTCTTTGTCACTATTAAACAAAAAATACCACATCAGCTGTTCAGGGCTGTTCTGTGCCTTAATTAATAACTGATTCCACATTTGAAACAAAGAGCACCATTGCGATTGTCTCTTAAACAGGCAGCATCTTTGTTCGATCGCAACTTCAAACAGACACCCATTGTACCGCAACATATTGTCACAAGACAGTTGCTGGGACAATAATTGTCCCACATTTGTCCTTAACATAATTGTGTTGTAGAAAAAGGAACCGATGGAATTAATAGCTTAGGAAATTGTAGTGTTGGACAAATGTCATTTGACAATGACGTCGGTAATTGATATTAGTAGAATAGGGGAAAAAGTTAATATAGGTACCTACTTATAGCACAGAATGGTAAGTTTTTTGTCGCAGTTGATTCCTTTTTCTTGAGACATTGTGTGTGTAGCGTACAAGTTTTTGCTTGTAATTATCAGGCGAAACATAATAGTGACTATAAATTAATTATTGTAATTATTACTTTGGATAGAGTTAAGATGGATATATACCATGTAGGTTTTGCATTCGATTATAGTTATGTAGAGTATGTTTTTATTTTTTAAAGTCCTGTATAAATGCATGACTAAACGATAAACTATTAAGGGCGTCGACAAGTGCTATCAAAAAATACCACTTACCACTAAAAATACCACTATTTATACCGAATAGGCACGCATTTGACCGCAGTCTCATCTGATGGAAAGTGACGAAGCGGTCGAGAATAGATCATACTTACCCAGAAGATACCGATCTAGCCGAGACTTGAAAACACCCAGATTAAAGAATCGGGAAACAATGACGCTGGTAAGGTGTAACTCCTGAGCTTTTCGCATTAAAAATGTCGAACCGAAACGCTATGTTCTGGCAGGAGAAATATCAACCTTGTAGGTACGGATGCCGAGTTTCCGTACGTTTTCTTGTCCGATGGTAGAAAAGAGATGGAAGAATTAGCTCAAATAATTCCATGGCACACTCACCGTGATAGATCCTATAAAATAGCGACAGGCTGGCAACAAATGACAGGCTAAATATTTAATAAAACGGCTAGGACTCACGTAGTTTGTCGAATTAGTCGACCTAGGTTTCGAGCATGTCCGATGCTCTTCATCAGGGGCGAGTTTACGCTGCGAGATCGCGGCGACCACTGGCGGTGTCGAGGCGACATCGGAGCATCGGGCATGCTCGAAACCTAGGTCGACTAATTCGACAAACTACGTGAGTCCTAGCCGTTTTATTAAATATTTATAATGAATCAAACTCACGAAAACTTTCATACTAAAATGACAGGCTGGTGAGCGCAATGCAGTGCTACAGTGCTTTTTATGGTATGCTCGTCGTCTCATCACTCAGTATAATAAAAAAAAAACCCTTAAATGTCACCTATTTTGTGACCGCCTTATTTAGGACGTGTGTGTTGCAATATGAAACTCCGAATGTTTCATTTTCACCGACAAAAAATTAGTGACCGATTCTCTGACATGGCATCCTACCAGCCTAAACCAACCATCAGCATTAAGTACAAAGTATGTGAACAATGGTCACGTACGCAAACTTTAAAATTGTGCTTAATGATCCCAAGTGAGGCCAATTTTGAATAAAAACCACCAATTTTGAGCGGTGACGCTTAAACACATCTTGCTTATCACCAACTTGTTTATTGCTGTTTTCATAATGTAAAAACGACCTTACTGCTTACATATTTTAGTTCAAATGTACTTTGAGTAGTGTTTTTAGAAATTTAATATGGTATTAATCTGCAGTAAGCTCCCGTTTGCAATGTGTCATGGAGTTAAGGAGTACGGAGTAGGATGTGGTTTTTATGTTCAAAATTTTGGTAATCTTCTTATGGATAGGTATATGTATAAGTATGGTTAAGAAAAATTCCACTTCTGTAAAGTAGCCAACCGGTACATAACAAACATATAATTATAGAAAACCCTTACATCTGATGTCTCAGGGTGATGAGCGTAATGCAGTCCACTGGCACAGATCTGGGTGGCACTGCAATTGTTATAGGCAGGCGTGGCGCTTACCATCAAGCCAACGACATGCTCCTCTCATCACTCAGTTCCATAAAAGAAAGTTTAAAAAATTCATTATTTTGGGAGTTCAACATTGTGCCCCTAAAGGGACAATATCTTAAAACCAACCAGGCAGAACCCGCTACATTACATCTGATTGCAGATTCCCGTTCCCCTTATTAAATAGACTGATTCATCCGAGCCGAATCACGCCGCGCGCCGTACGATGACTCGTTATCAATAATCCGATTTTAAACAATGCCGTTAAGTCCGTTAAATGTTGGAATGAAGTGATATTTTTCAGCTAGTGCTTGATTGGGATCCTTGGTGATAATATTTATGTGATTTTTACCTTCTTGATGGTATTTCATTATCATCATCATCAGCCCATCACGTTCTCACTGCTAAGACACGGGCCTTCTCTCAAGAGTGTATGGGGCATAAGCCATCATGCTGGCCCAGTGCGGTTGGTGGATGTCACATGTTCTTGAATTTTTGTGATAAATTCTAGGACGTTCTCACGATTCACTGATTTTAGAGCAAGTGTTTAATCCGCATATAACTTTGCAGGGCCAGTGGGATTCGAACTCGGGTGCGTCAGATCAAAAGTTGCACATGCTCCAACTGAGCCACATTCACTCGGTGGTATTTGCTTACCACTTTATGAGTTAGGATATTGCTATTGTTTTTAGTGTCTTCGTGATTTCAAACAGACCTAGTTTTAACTTCTAATGATTAAATATTGTTATTAATTTAACTATTAATGAACTGGTTTATTTGTTTTCAGTTCAAATGTTTATTGGGATTGGTTGGTTTTTAATTTTATAAGTGTAGAGATATCTCCGCAGAGTTTATTGGTGCTTCTCTAGCTGGTGTATTTCCGAAGCACTGGTAGAGTCAGGATTCGCATTTTATTTACTGGGCCCAAACTTTTCTTTTTAAAAATTGAACATTTTGACAAAAAAAACCAAAATGTATAACGGAGCTCACAGAAAGTAGACTCAAATTGCGTGTGAAAAATATTCTTATGAAAAAATCATACTATACAGTTAGTAATTACATAGAAGACAAAGATGCATGGAACATTCTTCTTCTGCCAAGTAGACAACTGGCACATAAGAAAAATAATATTGTAAAAAACAAACAAAATATTGTAAAAAGTTCTGAAAAATAATGCCCCTCAGTTTCTTGCCGTATCTTTGAGTAGTGGTTCTTTTTCCGATACGGTGGTAGAGTCATTGTAATAATTGACGTTCATAAGTGCGTCTGTGACGACAAAATTGAATAAAGAATTTTTGAACTTGAAGTTGAACATGGGAAACAAATGGATAGACACATAGACAGACAATTATTCGTGGTCTTCATATTTCATTGTTACGTGATTCGCTGCTGTAATATTGCGGTGCAATGTTATTCGAATTTTCAAATTTCGGTACCAAGTAACGCACTCGGTAAACTTCCCTATCTCCATATTCACTTCATACGTGGTAGGTTTCTTCACTCGGGGTAGGTCTCTCCGCTCGTGGTAGGTAGTTTTGCCAGTTATTCTACCGCAGTAGTACGCATGTATTACTATGTACCGGTTTGAAGGGCATTGTAGCCAGCGAAATTACTGGGCATATGAGACTTAATATCTGATGTCTCGGGGTGATGAGCGCAATGCAGTACTTTTCGAAAGCTCTAGGTGACACTGCAATAATTATGGGCAGGCGTGGCGTTTTCGATCAGGTGAATGACATTAGTGGCACTACTACTACTCAGTTCCATAAGAAATACTGACACGAACAATCCTAAAAAAAATGAATCGAAAGAAGCCATTCGTCAGCATCCTATCAACATCAACATCCCACTTAGCAGGTAAGTGGATATTTTTACGGCTCAATAAAGAGTAATCAACGTACGATACGCTTTCCCATCACGTAGGTATCAATATCAGGGGCTCTGATTGCAATCAACCGAATCAACCCTTATTGAGTTTGTACGAATGCTAGCATTGGGTTTGTTTGCGAGCTAACCGAAATGTTTGCCCGGCTATTATCTCTGTGACTGCGGATGTGGCGGAACTGGATGTGGTAGCTTAAACCTTTGTGTAACCAAACGAAGCAAAAAGTGACAATAGTTAATTTTTAGAAAAAAACGAAAACCGACTTCTATGTATCTTCGAAGTCCAAGGTCAAATATCGATGAAATTTACTTAGTAGCTATACTTAACCCAACGCAAAAAGAATTTTCCAAATCGGTACATAAATGACGGAGAGGAAACAAACATAAAAAAATACAATCGAACAGAAAACCTTCTCCTTATTTAAAATCGGTTAAAAAAGTAGGTAGGTGAACTTAAGTTAGTAATTACATTGAAGACAAAGATGCATGGAACATTCCGCTTCTGCCAAGTAGCCAACTGGTACATAAAAAATATAATATGATGATATGTGATATAATATGTGATAGAGTAATGTAATAGTTGACGTTCATAAGTGCGTCTGTGATACCAAAACTAAATAAAGATATTTTGAACTTTGAGCTTCAAACATTAATAATTGACAGATGTAAAAAACAAAACAAAACCGCGTTTTTACGCGCCTTTTGAAGTTAGGTCGGTATTGCATTATAGTATAAATATTCTAATGCATTTATATGGAGTTTTAAAGCTACCCTGAAAATTTCAGCCGGATAGCTAATTGGGAAATGCGCGAAGTTTGAGTTGCAAGATTTCACTCGGAACGACAGAGAGACAGACATACAAGAAAAACTTGTCAAACTTACAAAACAACAAAATTGTTTATTTTTGTTTGTAATAAAAAAAAACGCCTAACGATCACATAGATAGATCTTGGCCTCTAACTAGGATTCCCTGTACCTAGGTAGTTGTGTAGTAGTGCCTGATTTTACCACGCACTACTTATGAGGACTGATTTTCCCACAACACCCAGACACGAAACAAATGCTTACGCTTTATTTTTCTGTGCACAAACACTTGTCCCGTCTCGGGAATCGACCCCGCAACCTCATTGTGTATGAGAATTGACCCAACCACTACACCACAGAGGCTAAAATATAGATTTAATTATGTAAGTACATCCAGTACTTTTCTAACATCCCCGCACTCAGAATCTATATTATTATCTTTATCTAGTAATTTATCAAGTTTTATATTGTCGGAATTGTTGTTGGCCACTAACAATTTGTATGATTCGCTGTGGCCGCACTATTCCAGAACTTAAGTGAGAAAATTCCCAATACATCGAATCTATGAAATTTAGGGGTCTCTTTATAGACTTGTTGGGAGTTGGTTCGTGTAATAGACTCCTTATTTTCTATTCACAGTGGCAATTAACTATTTTAGGAGTCGGTTCGTGTAATTGTCTCCTTATTTTCTATTCTCAGCGACGATATGAGCAAGTTTATTCATGTTTACTGCCTTTTCCTATACAGCAGTCTGGTTGTAACTACGCTTATGTTAAATAATATTTACGGGATTTCACCAACGACTCAGAGGCGTCTGGATTTCACTAACGACCTATAGAATGAATATTTCTGACAGCTTCTATTAATCCATTCTAACTAATAAAAGTTATTGCAACTCGATAAGTAACAATCGAGTTATAGAGAGTCGAGAATATAAATGATAGAATTGAATAAAATTTAGAAAAAACACTTTAATGAATTGGTGTGATGTCTGTGCTCACAGCACTAGTTCACACTAATATCAAAGAAAACTAAATATTACTACGTAAAGAAGCGACACTCCCACCCCCCGCTAATTTGTCGTCACCCGCAACAAACCGATGAAAAAATGGGCAATGTCGTGCTTGCGTCACTCGGTTGTCACCGCTCGCTGCGAATGACTAATGAGTGAGATTCAAATGTTTATTTTATATGTGCGATCAATTGATGTCATTTGATGTTGTTATGACCTTTTTGATGAGGACGACGACCTGCTTTACAGAGGTAGAGCAGGCCGGCTGACTATTTGACTTTGACATATAGACGAAACATATTAAGAAAAAGACGGAGAACGGATGAAGATGGTGGAGCTAACCAGGACCTGACCTGACTGACGGAGGTCTGCCTATCTCTTTTAAAATGGTTCGTTATTGTTTAGTGTATGGATGCAAAGATTTTTTGGTTTTTCGCGTCTCCCAGCCAAGCGATAGTGGGTGTGAAAGAGAAACACTTAGGTTGCTTACGTATAGCGTTGTCCTTGTCGCGCTCGATTCGTATTAGTTCATCTCTACAATAATTAATAACACACACAAAACGTGTGCGGACAGGCCGGTGCGCCAGTAGTAGTACTAGACAGTTAGCTCGGCGAATTTCTATGGAGTGTCGGGGGTCTGCTAAAATTATAAATGCAAAAGTTAGTACAGTCGCCTGCACTAAAATGTATAAACAAATAATTTTCAAAATGATACTAAACTCAAACGGATTTGAGTGAAATTTGGAATCGAGATAGCTAATACCCTAGATTACTCGTAACACATAGTTTTTTATCCTGGGAAACCGCGGGTGAAACCGCAGGGCGCAGCCAGTACTAGCATAAAGAAATAAACTTTAAAATGGTAATAGGAGTGATAATCTTGTCGTTTAAATGAATATCTTACAGAAACCTTTCTATGAATTCATGATGAATTTGATAATCACAAAAAAAACAGACATGCGGTGGGCATGATTGGGTAGGTATGTACTTAATACTTTTTTAATCTCCCGACGCAAAAAGTAGGGGCGTTATATAAGTTCGACCTCTATGTGTGTCTGTCACGGGTGAACCGATTCGAATGCATTTTCTATTTATTTGAAAGCAGGTTTTCTAGCGGTGGTTCTTAGACATGTTTATCAAAACGGTTTAGCCGATTTTTACTTTTTTGGGGGTTTTTAAATTTTAGTTTACTGAGTTTCGCTTGAGTTTTTTGCTTAGCATTCGTTAATCCTTCTATCCTATTAATATTATTATTATGTCGCTCTTTCTCACGGGTTATACACCCGGTCCTTTGGAAGGCTTGCGCGGGGACATGAGTCCAACACGTAGAGGCCTCTTAGAGCTTTTAATTTAGATATGTAATGGGCAACACTTATCGGGGACTGTCTTTAAGTGCATCATTAAAAGATACAATCAAAGACAGCCCCCGATAAGTGCGAGGACTATTATTGAAGATTTGAAAGTTACTTATGATTGGGCTATATTATTATTATTAAACTCTTTATTTCAGTCAATATTAAAGTACAACAAAGTAAAATTAACAGAGGCCCATAGAATATATAACTTACAGACTAACATACATACAAAAATATAAAATTACATTAAATAAACCACACACACTACTTCACAAGGTTCAAAAATTTCGCTCCTTCCCTGTATCTCCGGTTTAATACCCCTACAGGCCAGAAGTCAGAATTCAGGAACAGTTCCTTATGCACCGCTGAAACTTGGAGCCTATAGGACTTAAATTCAGTGGTCCTAGTCGACTTCAGCCTCGACAGTCGCATTGCTATCTGTCCTTGGATCCGTCCATGAAGCGTTTCTTTGATGTACTTCAACACTTCATCCCCTGATGTTTCGGAATATTATAAACGCGAAAGCTTGTAAGAATGTATGGATGTATGTTTGTTACTCTTTCACGCAAAAAACTACTGAATGGATTTTGATGAAACTTTGCAAAAATATAGCTTACACATCAGAATAACACATAGGCTACTTTTTATCCCGGGAAACCGCGGGTGAAACCGCAGGGCGCAGCTAGTGCTACATACAAATATAATAAGAAAATTATTGTAAGTACTAAGGTACGTTTTCATAAAAACCTACAACCTCAATTATCATCAGTACAACTATAACTGTAACTACGTTTGTATTAACGTAATAAACACGAGCTCGTATATTAACGTTCCTTGGCCGTAAACCGTATAGTTATGAGGTTTATATCCTTAGGCCGCCATTGCTGTACGTTGATATACCTACAGCTAAACCGTGCCTAGTTTGTTTTATGTGTCCTGTGGATTAAAACTAGTACTTATACCTAAATGTATATACCTATACATAAGTACTTGGCATGTATAACCTGTAATGTGTTTTATATCGTATTTTGATATGTATATATAATCGGGCCTAGCGCACTCCGCACTGTAGGTACGAAGCTACAAGTACATAGCCGGACACCGACGGCGGGTCGCGCGTCGTTACACGTGCCGCGTTAGAAGAGATAAGAGCTATGCGATAGAAAGAGATGCGCTCTATAGGTTAATATGACTGGTAGGTATGCAGCGCTACGCGAGCTGAATTGAATTTTATTGCGTCATCGCAAGAGTCGCTATTTGTTTAAATTTATTTGCGGAGTGATGCTTCTGTTCCTTAGTATTCTGTGATATAAGTCAAGCTGTTATTTAGTATGAACGTTTTTGTGAGTTTGATTTATTATAAATATTTAAAACGGCTAGGACTCACGTAGTTTGTCGAATTAGTCGACCTAGGTTTCGAGCATGTCGGATGCTCTTGGTGACCACTGAGACTGAGTATTAGACTACCTCGAAAAACTACGTGAGTCCTAGCTGTTATTAAATATTCATAAATCTTTTATTTAACTTGCAATATTTGGGTCTGATCTTGCTAGTTTTTTTCGCTGCTAATTGGTTCGCGTTTGACCACTATATCACTTGATGGTAAGCGACGACGCGGTCGACGATCTAGCACACCTGCCTAGATAGTAGGTATCTGTTTACTCGAGATTTGAAGATCCCTAGATTGTAATTTGTAGCTATGCAGGGAGTATATAGCAGGGAGTTCCACTCGTTAGCAGTGCGCATAATAAAAGTGGAAGCGATACAATTCCGGTTTTTCAGTAAGGTCTTTCTTAATCGCAAAAGTCTGAGCAAAAAGTATCGGACCACAACACCCAACCAATCTTCACCAACCAAGCAATCACGCATCGAATGACCAGAGAGACAATTAACAACTACCAAAATTATCATTTCCAAGAAATACAAGGTGGGAGGGCTTTTTGGAAAATCTTTGCGAAAAGGTAATGCAATATTAACTTTATTCGTATAGAATTAAGAACTATAGTGGACAAAGGGGTAGGTATTAATTGCAGTGAAAATGGAGTTGCTAAATGCAATGTAAAATCAACCATATGGTCAGAGAGAAGGTACTACATTTGTACATATGCAGGCGGAATATATTATGTATGTCTTACCATAAGTCTTGAGGTTATTGTTATGGTAAGTTACGGTACGTTTTTCATACAAAATTCAACAAATTCATATAAAGCTGGCGCAGCCGCTGCAGGAGCGGAGAACCTAGATAGCCTAGATAGTGGCTACATATTTGAACCTTTTGAGGTCGAGACGCTAGGACCGTGGGGACCGCGGGGTCGCATACAGTTTTCAAAGATACTGCAAAACTTCTTGTCGAAGCAACGCGTGACCAAAATGCTGGCCTATATTTTGGCCAAAGGATAAGCGTTGTCATTCAATGTGGCAATGCTGCCAGCATTTTGGGAACGTTGCCCGCTGGTAGTGGTTTATTAGATTAGATTAGTTTAGATAGATAACGCCATTTAATTTAATTGCTGTTTGTTTAGGTGTAAAATGTAAAAATAAATAAATATTTAAATTAATATTTATTTTATTTTATATACAAAATTCAACCATTATTAACTTGTTCACTGAATAGTACAAATGCTTAAATTAACGCGTAGTGAACTATTTACGGGAGGTTATTTACGCAAAATTAATAAAATGGCACAATTTAGTATGAAAAATTTTGAATGAAAAACTAAAAAATCAGAATTTTGTATGAAAAACTGGAAAACCTATGTATCGTAACATACCATCTTAACTAGCGACCCTCCCCGACTTCGCAGGTATGCAATTTGGTCATTTTTGTTGACTAGATTACAATATATTGAATTTTCTCAATTAAGTAGGTACATGTACGTATATACAAAAAAAATTGCAAAGGATAGGTATATAGATGAAAAAAGGATTGGAAAACAAAATTAAAAATAAATACGCCCAACGATGACAAACGTAGATTCAGGCCCCTAACTAGGATTACCTGTATCTAGGGAAACAGGAACTATGAGGACCACATCACCCAGCACGAAACGAATGCTTGCGCTTATTTGTTTCTGTGCACAAACATTTCTCCCGTCGCAGGAATCGAACCCGCAATCTCAATGGTGTATGAGATTTGAGCCATTACACCACAGAGATAATATTATACCTACATATCAACATAGATATACCTATGCAGGCTACATATAGATAACATGTCAAAACTTCCACAACCACACACTTCTGCACCAAGGAAATAGCTATGTATACCTACTTGAAGGTAGTTTTCATTCTACGTTGCTTGTTCTTAAGTCTCATTTTCGTGTACACTTGTATAAGAACAAATATTAGGTATGACACTTACACCAGCAATAAAACGAGCCCCGTCGCGTTGAATAATTCAATAGAGTGGAAACCACACTTGAGGGGGTGTCTAGACCGCGGTGCCGTTCAAACAGTAGGTGCTTGATGTTTTATGTGAGACATGGGTTTTGGATACAGTTGGATTCAGTAGCGTGATTATATAGGTAAGGTTTTGGAGATCCTTGAAGTATGGAGACGTCCTGGTATAAAGTATAGGTAAGCGAGGCTTTCAATGTTCAAGTGCAACAATTCTTTATTCATTTTTGGCATATTTAAGCTATGTATATGTATAGTAAAGTAATTTGTAGAGGTTGATTTAATATGAAGTTAATTGATAGGGAAATCATTTCTGGAAATAATAAATTTTTAGAAAAAAACAAAAACCGACTTCAATGTATCTTCGAAGTCCAAGGTCAAATATCGATGAAATTTACTTCGTAGCTATACTTAACCCAACGCAAAAAGAATTTTCCAAATAGGTTCATAAATGACGGAGTTCTGGGGTAACAAACATAAAGAAGGAATAATAAAAAAAACAAACGAACAGAGAACGTCCTCCTTTTTTGAAGTCGGTTAAAAATTAACACAAAAAATATAAAGTCTTCTGTGTAAATACATTATTTAGAAACCGTATTTGCATAAGAAATTAAATCGAGCAATTTTATCGTCTATCCTTGGTCTAATGTATACCTAACTAAAAAGAATTAAAAAAATATTGTACCACCTTTTTGGCATGACAGACACTTATTAACGTCAGTTATTACAATGACTCTACCACCATATCGGGAAGAACCGCTACTCAGAAGATACGTCAAGAAACAGAGAGGCATTTTTTTAGAACTTTTGTTACAATATTTTATGTTTGTTTTGGACAATATTGTTATTTTTGTGCCAGTTGGCTACTTGGCAGAAGAAGAATGTTCCATGCATCTTTGTCTTCTAAGTAATTAGGTACTACTAACCGTATAATATGCTTTTTTCCTTAGAATGTTTTTCATTAATGCGAACGTGATTTTGGTTATTTGTTTATCTACCTGTTTTTTTTTTACGCTTAATAGATCTATGTTTGGCCACTATCTCGCCTGGTGTGAAGCGATGATGTGGCCTAAGATGGAGCACATGGATTGGAGACATCCCCGCAACTTTCGCATTTTTATTATTTGTGTGATTAGTGTGATGAGTTGGCTGGAAACTCTCCGGGACTTGTAACAGATCACACACACAGACAGACGCACCTGGGTTCGAATCCCGACTCGGCTTCGTAATTTACAATATTTTTGACGACCAAATACGTAGACCGTATTTGGTCGTACATTAAGTGCGTATTCGTGCCCATTTCTTCTGTCTTTCTCGTCTCCAGTGACCTGGTTATATCGTCATTGCCTGTGACTAAACTAGATAATAAATACAGCTATTTACTATAACTGCACCTCTGACTAGCTATTCCTTCACCCGCTACAAACAAAACACATCCCATCCCAACACTTACATTCCAAACAGAAGTTATCGTCGTATCTACGATCCACAAATTGCGACGCTATAGTCGCAGCGCGCTCCTCCGATATAGATCTCCTATTGAAAGAGATGGCATCCTCAACCATTCACGAGGTTCCTTTCAGAGTTCCGTAGACAAACAGACAGACGGCGAACAAACACTCCTGAGGGAGTGAGATCAAAGCGCGATAGGATACAGGACAGGGTTTAATTTGGCGCCAACTGTTCTGACGCCATTTTGTGTTCGCGGATGGTTTTCTTTATGTGCATTACTTTCTATAATTTCTGACTCTTTTATTTTATTTATAATTCCAGAAGATTTTGAAAATATTTAGAAAAGATCTTCTTTAATATCGTTACGTAACATTATTTTGCAAATGAGCGCTTGTATTACACATCGCGATCGGAATCGATGAAAAAGTAAGGACAAAAATAAGAACCTTCATTTAAAATTCGGAAAATTTGGTCAAAATGTGAATACTGATATAGTGCAGAATTGCTCATATTCTGTGATGTGATGTCTGTGATGACTTATAGGTAGGTATCTACTTAGGTACTACGGCTATTGTAATTCAGACCGTGTTTTCACTTAGGTACTATACATTACACCAAGACACCAATTTATTAATAAAATTATAGAGTTGACACATTTCAAAAGATTTCAGAGCCTATAAAATATCATCCATTGATGGTATAACTTATGATTATTCCATGCATATATTTCATAATAAAGTCTTTATCTCCCTACTTATTTCCTTAAAGATATGGGACGTTGAACCACAAGCCGTTGTATAGAAAAGTTCGACCTCTGTAACCAATATTAAAATCCAATTTATGACACAAAATACCCTGTAACAGACTATACGGACTTTCAGTATAGTGAAAGACAGTAGCTAAGATTCCTAGAATCAGCCGTAGACATAGTCAGTATATCACAGTATTGTAAAACTGTGGTTATATTATTGAAACAACAATTAAATACGCTAAAATTATTGTTAATTTCTTAGATTAAGGTTTTTTACAATATTTCTATAAAAACCATATACTATAAAAAACCTAAACCTAGAGTGCCGCCGGCAGCGAGGCAGAGCTCCAAACTACCGGTGGTTAGGGCTGCAGAGTAAGGAACCTCCTGATAATACGTGCCGTGTCAAGGAGTACTTTGTATCTGACCCTTGATTCAACCGTCTAGCGAGAGCCTAAATAATAATTATAGATTTCCGAGCCAATTGCCATTTCTCTATTATTATTATTTTATGTTTTTATATGTATTGTTTTATCGATTTATTTAACTTGTTTCAGCCAAGCTGTACTGTAGTCACAAGAACGGCCGTAGCCACATTACACAATATGTCTGAACCTACGAGCTCTCGTGAAAGATTTCGTTTTACTAACCCAGCTTGGGCGTTAGCAGTTTTACAATGTAAAATTAAACGAATGATATCAAATTTTAATTAATATAATTTAAATTATCTTATAACAATAAAACCGACTCTGATGTATCTTCGAAGTCCAAGGTCGACAGTCGATGTTTATATGGAACCACTTTGTAGCCATATATGTATACTGAACCTAACGCAAATAATTTTCCAAATCGGTTTATAAATGACTGAGTTCTGAGGTAAAAAACTACAATTGAATTGAGAACTTTATATTTTTTGAAGTCGGTTAAAAAGAACCAACATGTTCTGCTACGTCGTTGCACTTCGGAGGCGTCGCACTCCAGTTAGACAAGAACTTCAATATTCCAGAAGTTGCTTGAGCTTGTGTACTGTCTCATTCTTCTCTACTCACAGCTTAACAACACTAAAGAGCTTACCTAAACGGAACTAAAGTGTCCCAAATCTGTACTTTTACGGACATATTACATAGATTAAAATAAATAGATTAAACGTTACACGACACCCCAAGGCATCGTTGCTTACATGCACCGGATATTATGTTTTAGCTCCGGCTTTTGGAACTATGAAGGTCTTGAAAGTTTTCGGACTTTAAGAGGTTTTGGATGAATAACCTTCGGGCATTTAAACTAATTAATACAATATTTAGATTAAACCGCTACCCTAGTTAAGATAGACCTATAAGGTCTATCTCTGAATTGTATTTGATGTACCTAACTGGTTCTTCTTCTTCTCCTCTTGTCTCGGGTGTGTTGCCAACCCTAGTGTTTTTAGACCACCCGAAGGCCTCCGACTTGACCTAACGACTGTGTCCTAAGACCCGAAGTATGGAAGCATTGCCGATTCAGCACCAAGATTTTCGGCACCAATGCGTTCAGCACCAAAACTATTCCCGAATCAGCACCTAGCTAAAATTATGGTTGGTGCTGAGTCGGGAATAGTTTATCAATACCTATATTTTATTTTAAATAAATACATCACATCCCTAGCAGCTACTTTACGCTTGGTGCTGAAAAGGGAATAAATATTATATATATTTTTGTTTTTTTTTTGTTTTTACAACAGGCTGGTTCTGCGTTTGACCACAATCTCACCTGATGGGAAGTGACGATGAGGTCGAAGATGTAGCACGCTTACCCAGTAGATACTTGTTCACTCTACATTTGAACACACCCAAATTGTATTTATTTGGAAATACAGACGACGGCAAGGCATTCCACTCCTTTGACGTTCGGACTAAAAACGATGATCCAAAACGTTTAGTACGAACAGGCGGAACTTCTACCATGTATAGGGGTGCCGTTGTGCCGATCGTCTAGTTGTCCGATTGTAGAATGGTGATGGGGGATCAGATTGTGCATTTGTGATTCAGCACCTAGCTAACATTATGGTTGGTGCTGAATCGGGAATAGTGTTGGTGCTGAGCGCATTGGTGCCGAAAATATTGGTGCTAAATCAGGAATACTTTGAAGCACGGAAGCGCTCAGAAGTAACAAGCGAATATCGGTAAACTAAAATTTATTAAAGCCCCGACACAAAAATACTTCGTTTTTATGTTATATTTTTATACATGATGATGATGATGATGCGTTCCTAGCCGTTTTCGGCTACGGCGACTGACTTAAGTTACTGTACGTGTTTGGTGCATCCTCACATGACTGACGTATCCGATTTTAGCTGTAAACGTACGATTACATTTTTTTTTACACTTAATTGATCTATATTTGGCCACTATCTCGCCTAATGTAAAGCGATGATGTGGCCTAAGATGGAGCACATAAATCTAGAGAGAGACGGCAGTTGAGCGGCTGCTCAGACCCGTCTCCCCGATGGTTCACCGAACATCATCCCGAAACACGACTAGGTCGCTTGACGACATGGCTTTGTTCGGTGGGTGGTATTACAACCACGGCCAGAGCCTACCACACCAAAGCGCGTAAGCGGGTTCACATGTGCTACAAGTGAGGACACCGTTCACGTAATTATAAATTATGTTTGAAGGAGGTTAGTGTTGTTGTTACATATGTTAGTCTGTTAGTTATGTATTATATGGGCCTCTGAAAAGTTTACTTTGTTGTACTTAATACTGCCTGAAATAAATAAATAAAAAACCGATAAAAAGTAAGCAGACACTGTAAAAAACGGTGACGGCGCGTGGACGTACTTTCAGGTTCTGAAAATAAACAAGATTAGTACTTTACAACCTGAAATGAATTATTAAATCCTACTCCTACTTATATTATAAATGCGAAAATTTGTGAGTATGGATGGATGGATGGATGAATGGATGGATGTTTGTTACTCAATCACGCAAAAACTAATTTATTTAATTTTTAAATAAATAACGGATTTTAATGAAATTTAGTTAATGAAACTTGAGATCCTGGAAGAGGACATAGGACACTTTTTATCCCAAAAACTGCGGGTGAAACCGGGGCGCAGCTAGTAATGCAATATTTTTAAATATTACAATTTACATAAGGTGAACCTTATATCTCACTTGCGACCGTCAAATACCTGTTCTCGTATCAATAGTATTATACCATATGCAGGTACTTGTTATTTAACTCAGAAAACCAGTAGTAAATACTTTTGACAGCAAATCGTAACATAATACCTATTGGCTTACATTAATCAATAAACATATCCGGAACAAAAACTCAATATAACTAAGTAATTTGATACACCAGCATACTAGAAATTAACTTTGTACAGTCGTAGACATAAGCTATACCAACGACAGTTTTTGTTATCAAATAATTAATGATTAGGCATAGGTTGACGGTTAACCTAACTAACTACGAGCACAAAAAAAAATAAGACATTTAGATTACTTTCAAAATGCGCACACGTCGGACAATCGGCCACCGGCTTTTTTGTGAAAATGAAACATACGGAGTTTCGTATTGCAACGCACGCATCCTCCAAAAAGTTGGTCACAAAATAGGTAACAAATGACGGTGAATACATATGCCCGACTATCGGAGCTACAAAAAGTCTGACGTCGGCGGAGGCTCTAATGCATAAAATAATAATATGATTTACCTATCCATAATTCTCATTATGACATGGTTATTTTGGATGTTACCTTTACGAGTGCTTGTTTGTACTATTTATTATTCTGTGTGCTCAGCCAGAAATGTTTTGTGAGTGAAAATCAATATAAAGTCAAGTAGGTGTCACATGCATCGAATATTTTATCCAAATTACATAGAAGACAAAGGTTGATGGAACGTTCTGCTTCTCCCAAGTAGCCAACTGGCACATAAGGAACATAATGTCAAAATAAGCAAATTGTAAAAAAATGCCCCTTTGTTTCTTGCCGTATCTTCTGGGTAGTGGTTCTTTTCCGATACGGCGGCAGAGTCATTGTAATAATTGACGTTCATAAGTAGTGCATCTGTAATGCCAAAATTGAATAAAGAACTTTGAACAACATTTTAAGGTATGAATAGATAAATATAGTATTGTAATTTAATATTGATTAATATCTATTTATTTTAATGTTTATGTATGTTCATAATTTTTCAATTGTTTTTTTTTATTTATTAAGATTATTTACCTACTATTTTTTAGAGTGTATAGGTACTATGTAATTGGTTTATGTATGTACGTGTATAAAGAAATTGAAAACCGTCCATTCTTTGCGTTATTCTTCTCCCTGCACGGTTGTCTGGAAGAGATCGCTTTTAGCGATAAGTCCGCCAATTGTTACACTTCTTTTAAGTTGTTATTATTAATAATTACCTGTGTGTGTTTCAATAAAGGTATTTCATTTTCATTTCGTTTTAATATAGTAAGAAGTTGTCGAAGAAAACACCCTTCAGCCTGAACACTTTTCCCCGCGACGATACATGCCCCGGCGGTCAGAATTGATGAGGTGTAGAGACCGGAGCCGCTGTCAATCTTCATAATGACATAGTAATGTATGCAGCATGAATACAACATTATTCGGTTATGGAGGAAATTTATTGACTTGTATCGTGATTGGACGTGAGATTAGTGTTTTGCTGTGGGGAATTTGGACATCATCCTTACTAATATCACAGAATACTAAGGGCCAGAAGCATCACTCCGCAAAGAAATTTAAACAAATAGCAACTCTTGCTATGACGCAATAAAATTCAATTCAGCTCGCGTAGCGCTGCATTCCTTCCAGTCAAATTAACCTACAGAGCGCCTCTCTTCCTATCGCATAGCTCTTATCTCTTCTGACGCGGCACGTGTAACGACGCGCGACCCGCTGTCGGTGTCCGGCTATTATGTAGTTGTAGCTTCGTACCTACAGTGCGGAGTGCGATAGGCTTGCTAATATGTATTATAAATGCGAAAATTTGTATGTATGGATGTTTGTTACTCTTTCACGTAAAATCTACCGAACCAATTTTGATGAAATTTGGTATGTAGGTACTTTAGACTTGGAATAGCACATAGGCTACTTTTTATCCCAGGACACCGCGGGTGGAACCACGGGGCGCAGCTAGTTTTTCATAGTGCGTTCAGGAATTGGAATCTCAAAGTACGAAGGGTATTTGCGTACCTACCCCTGATAGTAAGGACCACTGAGGTCGCGGGTTCGATTCCCGCGACGGGACAAATGTTTGTGTACAGAGAAAAAGAAACGCAAGCATTTGTTTCGTGTCTGGATGTTCTGGATCCTCATGGGTCGTGGTTCCCTAGATACAGGGAGTCCAAGTTAGGGGCCAGGATCTATGTATGTGATCGTTGGGCGTTATTTATTTATTTAATCATTCATTTGTTATTCACAAATAAGCATTCTTATAATTGAAACTCTCTTTTTCACAACTAACCCCTGTGCCAAAGCTATAATTCATCCCCAATACAAACTAAACACGACAATAAACTATCAACAAAATCGCAATCAATTTCCAAAACGAGTCAAAATTTTCTCAAAATTAACAATAGATTTTCTCAAACCGGCAACGTCACGGCGTCAAACAGGAAGTGACGGCGGCGATGCGCGTGCGCTACTTCCGGCCTCGTGCGAGCCAAAATGGCGGCAGGAACTTCCGGCGCGGGAAGGAGGGTGGTTATAAATTATGGTAAGGGATGCTGGCTTTATTGTCGCAGTGTCACTGCTGGGAATTCGCGGAAAATAGGTTGAGATCCAAATCGTTGGATTTATTCTTTTGCTAAAATGTTCACAATCTCCGATGCATCCAAACTGGATATTGACTAAAAAAAGACATTAATTTTTCTTATCTTATACACCTATAATTTTTATTCAGTTAAAAATCAGTTGGGAGACATCGGAGATAGAACAACTCTGTAATTTTAAAAATATATGCCAAGAATCCGTAATAGATAAAAAAAATAAACTAAAAACCACGTTTTTATAGATATAGAATGCATTGTCATCGATTTGTGAGCTATCCTGAAAGTTGCAGCCGGATAACTAATCGGGAAGTGCTCGAAATTTGAGTTGCAAGATGCCACCCAAAACGACAGACAAATAAGCAAGAAAGAGACATAACAAAAAAAAAAACTAAAAAAATTGACTATGGTTAAGGTTTTGCCGAAACAAATAATTATTTCGGCAGTACTTGTACCTTTTTTATGTGATTGAGTGACGAGACGAGCTGGTCGTTTACCTGATGGTAAGCCTGCCCATTACAGTAACAACACCACCCAGAACATTGTTTTGCAAAATCCTGTGCGGCGCTGCACTGCGGTCATCACACAGATATATATTTTTTTACGGTTAATTGATCTACGTTTGGCCACTATCTCGTCTGATGTGATGCGATGATGTGGCCTAAGATGGAGCACATAGATCTAGAGAGAGACGGCAGCTGTTAAGTCTCATAAGGCCTAGTAATTTCGCCTGTTGAGTTGTTCCGTATCTGATAGAAATCTTACCTTCTATTACCAGTTACAATATCATCCGTTACAACTTGTTTATTGCTATGCTAACTATTACAATGCGGGTAACGTAGAACACCTTGCCTTCCTCAAATGTATAATTAATACCCATTTCCAGTAAAAAAATGTAAAAAATTAAACACTAAAGCGATGAAACTACCATTATAGACAGCTACTAGCCACTAAGTATGTGGTTAGTATCTATCAATTGCCGGTGATAATTACACGATGTCTTCGCGTACTCTAGTTATCTTAACTATCTATGTTATTGTAAGCTGTGAGTCATGTATGTTTATCTACTTATTTAGTATAGTTAGTTCAGGTTAGTAGCTGCGCCCCGCGGTTTCACCCACAGTTTCCCGGGATAAAAAGTAAATGTGTTAATTCTGGGTATAGAATAGAATAGAAAACTCTTTATTGTATACCAAGTTAAAGAAATAGACAATAACACAGTCCAAAGCTATGGTAGTACAATGGGCGGTCTTATCGCTTAAAGCGATCTCTTCCAGTCAACCTTTGGATGGACAGTATCGGAAGAAGAAGTAGACGGCGGTGTACAACAAAATTTGTTAGTTACAACTAAATACCTACATAATCATACATACATGCTAATATTTACATTCTAATACACACAAAAACAAAAATATTATTAAAATAGACTAATATATATACTTATCAAAATATTATTCTAATACATTCAAGGTTTAAGCTATCATTCAGGGTATAAGCTATCTCCAATCTGAATTTCACTCAATTCCGTTACAGCGTGAGGAAGTAACAAACACACACAAATAACATACAAACTTGCGAATTTATCTCTCCATCCTATCATTTCTTCATTCCATTCCATTCTCTTTATGACTCCATGCTTTAGAACTTCATTTGTATTTTTTTTATGATGAAATGGGCTTACGTTTCACAACAACTCACCTGATGGTGAGTGTAAGATGGAGCACGTTTGCCCATGAGGTGCCAACTCACTCTTATCTTAAAGAGACCCAGGTTGTAATTGGAAGGAAATAAGGATTCTGGTAAAGAATTCCACTCCTTGTCAGTACGTATATTGAAAGAGTCAGCGAAGCGCTTTGTGCGGACTGGTGGTAAGATACACAACGTAAGTGTAGAGTGACTCTCCTCGCCTGGTGGCCCTAAGTTGGAATGGAGATGAAGGGAGGAAGGTACAAAAACACAACCTGTATCTTCTGATGACAATCGATCCAGAACCTCTACAAAAAAGCAAGTACTTACTTAAGTCACTTAATATCTCAATGTCATAAGTAAAGCTTGAGCAAATTAGACTTCTTTGTCAAGGCAGTGCTAAGCAGTAATATTTTATCTAGGTACTTGCCTAAGACACGCATGCAGAAACCCAACATTAATTTAATCCACGTGACTGATATCAATACAGCAACCCGTTGCTCAACTTTTTAAAAGAGCAACAGAACTTTAAACTTTTCAATAATGTCGTAAACGTTTCTTGTTTGAGAGTTGTTCAAAAGTTAGCTTCGTTGGTAATTCTAACGCGGTTGCGTAATGCAGTTATATCAAATGCCTGGGGGAAATGTACCTTACTTATAGAAATCAGCAACTGGACAATCTATTGGCCATTACAAGCCCTTTTTGAACCAACTTCCGAACCTCCTTTTGGAAGTTGGTTCAAAAAGGGCTTGTAATGGCCAATATATTGTCCAGTTGCTGATTGGCGAAAGGGCGAGGTGCTTGCCATCAGGCGAACGACTTGCTCGCCTCATCACTCAGTTCCATAAAAAAGGTATGACATTTAAAGCTTTTTGACATTAATTTAATAATAATTATTTGTTTGCATATGACATTTAAGTAATTGAAATAATTAGTAAGACAAGTTATTGCACACCATTGTCATGGTAGAATGTAAGGACTTATTTTTTAGAATTTTATCACCTTTATGTACTATATTCTCGCAATAAATGATTTGATTGATTGAGTGATTGATTGGTAGAGGTTCGAAAAAAAAGATATTGTATTTAAATGGTGAAGTCAAGACCAATGCTAGTCAAGCTTAGAAAAGTCAGTATCATCACGAACATAACAAGTAAATATAATTAGTTCCAACTCGCTGCCTGCGATATCGAAGCGAGTAATTTCACTCTAAAAACCATGGACAAGAGAAAAAAACAAGTGAATTATTCGTAATTGTATTATAATATGGCTCTAATAGATTATGTTAGCACAAATTCGTAGATAATTACACATTCTCATCTATTATTGAGTGTAATAACACGTTATTAGTGTTACGGTTTGTTTATTATAATAATTTTGCATATTTACTTGGAAAGTGTTTGAGGGAGAGTCTTGGACGTCATATATTTGTTGGGAAAGATAGAAAGAAAAGAAAGAAGAAAGAAAATAAGTTCATTATTAAACCATCTTATGCTAAAAGCAGAGGTAATAGGTACAGTTAAATGAAATTAGTTTTTTATTTTTTATGTAACTGAGTGACGAGACGAGCTGGTCGTTTGCCTGATGGTAAACAATACGCCATCCCATAACAATAACAGCACCACCCAGAACTTTGTTTTGCAAATCCTGCGCGGTACTGCACTACGCTCGTCACCCTGAGACAATTAGCTGTTGATTGTCATAATGCCGAGTAATTTCGCTGGATACACACACAGTAATGCTCGCGCACTACTGCTTGGCGGCTGAATAACTGGCAAAGCGGTGGCCACTCAGACGGCCTCTCGCATACGAGAAACCTACCACCAGTAAAAGATGGTCATAAAAGGACACAACTCAGCATAATGCGCCATGACAGCGCGCTGATTTTCAGTTGTGCCCTTTTTTGTGACGCGTAGTTGCTTGTTAACTTATAAGTAGGTATTTACATAGAAATAATTAATATTGTTACACATGGGTACATGAAAATTTACATACACAAGTGATGAAATATGCCGATTAGTGCACTAGAGCAGAGAGCCCAAGCTTCTACACTCGGAAGACTCTTCCTAAACGGTTTACCTATCAGCTTAGAAAACGCCTGGAAACTAAAACTCTAGCATTTCACTGGAGTTGTTTTACAATCGTTGGCCCTTTTGGCCACGATGGAGAATTATATGCAAGTTAAAAAAAGAATGGGGACCGGTTTATGCAGACCGTTCATTTTCTGGATGAAAATGTGGGAGTTCAAGCAAAGCATTCTTATAGCAAAGATTAAAACATAAAAAAACATAAAAATGTATTTATTGACATAGTAAGTGTTACGTTATGATTGAAGTCTCTAGCCCTCGACATAGCTTGATGTTGTTTCAAGTACTAGCTCCTTCTCCCAATTTAGATATATAAAAATGCCAAAACTGAATATAGGTATAGTTAAATAAACAAAGAGAAAATTAAGAAAAAATCAACTTTTCTTGAAATCTATTAGGTATACACTCAGATATAGCTTAGAATAGAATACTCGTATAATTAATTTTTAGAAAAAAACAAAAACCGACTTCAATGTATATTCGAAGTCCAAGGTCACATATCGATGAAATTTATATGGGACCACTTCGTAGCTATACTGAACCCAACGCAAAAAGATTTTTTCAAATCGGTTCATAAATGACGGAGTTCTGAGGTAATAAACATAAAAAAAAATACAATCGAACAGAGAACCTCCTCCTTTTTTGAAGTCGGTTAAAAATAGAACTCTTTATTAGCCTAATATAATTCGTTACACTGGGCTTGGGCAAGTAAAATTTTCATTTCTGGCATTGTGAATCAAATGTACTGCGAGCAATTTGTAACAGAAACAAAAAAAATACATTGGAAAGAAATATAAACAAGTAAAAAAGAGGAATAAGACTCACTTACAGTACCATCCTATTGGAGAATAAGCTTCAGCTTTTGACAAATCGTTACATTAAAAAGTTGTTCCATTCGAGAAGTTTATTCCATCTAGGTTTAGGTTTAAATAAATTTATTCTCAATAAGACACATGTCACTTACTTGAGAACTATCTAAGCTTAAATACAAAATAATACGTTCGTCATTCCGTCCGATCGGTAAGGAAAAACGCAGGTAGGTACTCAAGTACTCATCTAATGCATTCATTTGCATAAAAGAGAACGGTCTGCGATTAAATATTGGGCTAGCTGAGATTTGAATGCATTAAATGAGTTTACACTTTTAATTGTTGAGGGTAAAAAAAAGTTAGCATATTTTGCCGTAGTTTGTACGTGGCAATCTATTCAATCCTAGCTATCCTACTCAATTAGCAAACTTCACAACCGAGTCCAGACCTAACATCATCAGGGTTGCCACAAACACAAACATGAGATAACAAATGATACCCCAACAAACTGACACTGTTTGGATTGTTAGCGGTCAGGCAAACAGCAAACAGCAAAAATAGTGGGTAACGAACCCGTAATCCGATTCCGAGTGGTCACTCCTGTAAAGTTTCGATCTGCAATCAACTGAGCCAACAGATCTATTTCGTGGGTAAACAAGGGGGCAACCCTACCTCGCACACATTGACAGGTTCGTGTATGTGGATGATCTCAAATGCTAGTGTGAGTGTAGTGTTGACGTCTAAGTGTTATAGGGGTAAGTAAATATCGAGTTTCTATAAATTACAATCAATCACTGCACTGTGAGGCAATAGATCAAATATTTATATAGCAATAAAAGAAAATATTTAGAAGTCCGTATTTAAAATAATTCTTGAATGGTTCAGATATTTTAAGCGTAATAAGAGGCTATGAAATATAAAATAACAAATGCATATTTTACTAAAGAAACCGACTTCAATGTATCTTCTTAAATGTATATGGGACTACTTCATAGATATACTGAACTGAACGCAAAAAGAAAATCGGTCAACAGTTGGCGGAGAAATCGGTGAACATAAACAAAAAATATACAGTGGAACATAGAACCTCATTTTTGAAGTCGGTTAAAAAAACATTGAACTTATCGTTTAAATTACCTAGTTAATTAAAAATGTCTAGTGGTATTCATAAAAAAATATCTAATATTATATACAACAAATGATATGTGTGATAATAGAGAGGTCAATAAACTATTGTTGATTAATGTAGGTACCTGTTCCTGTGAAATTCTGACTGATATTACCTCAGTCCACACTAAGGATGACTACAGACTTGGATATATTAGGTACCTACCTATGAAATGAAATGAAATGAAATGAAATGAAATAGTTTATTTTGCACGAAACATGGTAACCTAATTTAGTAAACTGACATTAACAATAATTATATATAGGTATATATTTTTTTATGGTACTGAGTGATGGAACGAGCAAGTCGATCGCCTGATGGTAAGCGCCACGCCTGCCTATAACAATTGCAGTGCCACCCAGAACTTTTAATACCATAACAAGCACTGCGTAGCACTGCATTGCGCTCACCACCCTGAGACGTCAGATATTAAGTCTCATATGCCCAGTAATTTCGCTGTGTGTGTTATATCTGCCTTTGATCATTTGTCATGAATAAATGTCTTTTCTTTCTTTCTTTTTCTTTGATAAGAAACCTCATTTCAATTATTATTTTGACTCTTCATGGCTTGATGGTTCCAAGTACCATCTATACAATTTATCTCAACCTCATTCTAATCAATTCAACAACATCAATTAAAAAACTCTCTCACACGAATTAGACCAACAAAGGTTCTATTAAGCCCAACATTGAAAAGGACATCCTGATAAACATAATTAAGGTCCACTAAACTGATTTATGCGCACTCGAGACCCCCATAACTTTGCTTTCTCTTATATTTAATTGGGAGGATCTTAAAAGTTCCATTTCCCTCTTTTTGTTGGCGATGAATTGCACAGGAAATACGTAGTTGGCTCCTCAAAGGCCTGTTTTCGGGTTCGGTTGCATGCAGATTCAAAGAGGCCATATGATATGACATATTTTATTGTCGGCGAGGATTCGTATGGGCAAATTAGCCGGATACATCAATCTTGAGTGGATTTTTTGCCTGTTTTCGGGTGTTTTGTGCGTTTAACATGGTGTTGCCAGGTGAGATACCAGAATTACCCTGAAACTATTAAATTATTACATGAGTGGATACTTGCTTACAAGTATATAAGTGGGCAGGTACTGTTATATTTATCATTTTAATTAGTTAAGTACTTGTTTATGTTGGTTTTACGTTTACCTAATAATAATATAGTTAGTACCTAGGTAAACATTTAATAACAGCACACCATGCTTGTAAAGGTTCTATTTTCAATGTAAATATTAAGTAATCTAGAAAATTAAATAGAATTTTGATCGTAACTCTACTTTTTTTGGTGCTTCTGTGATATTTACAAGAATAATAAGGTTTGTTTAAAAATATTTTTGATTCGATCAATACCAATAATAGCTTTTTTTTATGGAACTGAGTAATGAGCCGTGCAAGTTGTTCATGGTAAGCGCCACGCCTGCCCATAACATTTTCAGTGCCACCCAGAACATTTAATACCATAAAAATCACTGCGTAGGACTGCATTGCGCTCATCACCCCGAGACATTAGAAATTAAGTCTCATATGCCCAGTAATTTCGTTGGCTACAATGCTTGTGTACTGCTGCTTGGTGGCAGAGTAACTAGCAAAGCTGTGGTACCTACCCAGAGGGCCTCCCGCATACAAGAGACCTACCACGAGTAAATTATTTTAGGGATTTATCACCAACCTGGCAACACCGTTTCACAAACAGATCCTTTGGTATTCGCCGCGTAATGGCCCAGCAATGAATAGTAATGACAATTGTGGGATTGCTATATCGTTTTTTAGTTTAATTTTACGATGGGATGTTCTTGTCAGTTTTTAGGAAGAAACGAGATAGATGCGGCTTGTTAAAATTAAATTTCGTGTTTTTACAAATTGCGGATTATGTAAAAACAAACGAAGATGAGAAGCAAGACTTTTTATAGAGACTAACAATATATCCGTGATATTAGTTGTACACCTATTTCATATAGGTAGGTTATATAGGGCATATAGGACTGCAACAAGAATTAGGGTACCTACCTAATTTTTGTTGAAGCTATTCTATATAGCTACTAGTAAAAATACAAAAAGTACTTACCTCAGTAGGTATATACTTACCTGCATAGAGTGGATTTACCCATACTCTCTGCCAGGAGGCACCGAGAGAAGGACCTCTCTCCGTCTTACTCTTCATTCCCCCCTCTTCCTTCTCCTGAGCGGGAACGAAATGATAATCAATAACAGTCATGCCATTAGGCATACTTACTGCTCTGGCCATCATTTTCATCATCAGCCTAGAGTCCACTGCTGGACATAGGCCGTTCCCAATGCACGCCTGTAAACCTCGGCTCTTCGCATGTAAGTAGTTACTGCCAGCCACTTCACGCAGGTCGTCGCTCCATCTGTCCGAAGGGTTACACTACGTTTGCCTAAACGTGGTCTCCACTCTGGAACTCTTTTACTCCATCGGTTATCGGTTCTTCGACATATGTGACCGGCCCATTGCCACTTCAGCTTAATTAATTGGTGAGCTATGTATGTCGGTCTAACCATGCCTAAATCTAATAATGCCTAACTATCTCAATATATTTCTTATTAACTTGAATAACCCCAAAACTCTGATAGTCAGTAAAATCGAAAGCCAAAGCAAATCACTTATTAACTTACAAATCTCTATCTACAATACCACGTAAGCTTACCAGTCTTACCGCGGTATCTGTTAAACGCGGTCGATACATCGTCGACGCACGCTCGGCGCCGGCGCCGCAAAGCCTTCCTGTCCTGGGCCTTATATATAGACCCTCAGTAGCCCCCATAAATACAGCTTACAGACAGACCGCCCGATGGATAAATTCGTTCCGTAAGATATCGATTTTGCATTCGCAATTGTAGCATTCAACTCGAAAGCTTTATGATTTTGATTAGAGCGTACGCCTTTGATTGGAGGAATTAAGGTGTCGTCCTTACAAGTCATTGAATGAAGCAGTTCTAGAACAATCGCATAGTTCTGACGCAATTTGCTGGAGTCAAGTTGTGGTCTTCATTTCATTGAATAGGTCGAAGATGCTGACCTTTAATTGGAAACTTGTTGTGCGTCTGATTTAGCAATGTAATGTTTACAACTGTATCTAATTTAGGCAGGCGTAGTCACTTTATATAAGTTGGTTGTTTTTGCGCATATATACCTTCTTGTATTTTGGCCTGCTTTTGTTTTCAGGCTGTCGTTAAGGTATAAAAATAATTCACCTGGCTTTGCGAATTGGACTTGATGACAAATGAGCAAATAATACGAGTATATAGCATATAAGTACTAGCCGGATTGATACTCTAATGGTTCGCAAAGATCAATTTCTTCTCATAACACTATAAAACATCACTAACATCTGGCTTTACATTCCTAATAGCTAACAGTTATCACTTACTCCCAATTCAACCCTATTCTACTAGTTCTGCCGCTGACACAACTCGAGTGAAACATTTACACGCGTCATTTGGACCCACGTCATCTGCCAAACACATTACTGCGCCGCCGTAATTAAATGGAGAGTGAATTGTAGCTAAACAGAGCATAAAAGTAAAAGAACGATAAAATTTCGGAGGGTGAAAAGGGATAGATACGCAAGACATTAGAGGGTAACATCTACGAAGCTACCGTCATTATGCCGCGCGGCCGGAAGTACCGTCAGGCGCCGCGGCGCGTGCGTTACAAATCTCCACTTTACAACTTCCGGTACCGCCGAATTTCGCAGTGTCTCGCTGACAGTGGCACACGACAGACGTGCAAAAAAATGCTCCGCGAAAAATGGAACTAATAATTTTTGGTCACGCGCGGGTGGCGACGCGTAATGGTCGTGTGATGATTATGGAAAATAATAATTTGTCTTTTCTCCCCCTCGGTGTAGATTTGTCTCGATACAGGGGGTAATAAATTCTGATTGTGTTTTTTGTGGGAACTTTTATTGGAATGCCAATTCTGATGTAAAGTGTATCTTTCGATCCCTCCCAAGAAATGATGACAAGCAATAGTAAAAATAACTATAAACCCAAATTAAAAAAGGACTATATAGTTAGGCGGTGTACGTACTACATACGTAGACAGGTGTTTAAATATCATGAATAATTAAAAAAATATTAATATAACTTTAATTTCTTACATCTTTTCTAAAACACGTTTTTGTAAAACAGTTGTTTTAGATTTTAAGAATATAAAAAACGCAGATAAGCCTTTATCAAGCACCAAAACGTTACAAAGTTTTCGTAAGCAATAAAGATAGTAATAAAACTTAACAAGAACCATGAAATCCTAAACAAGTCGACGTAATTAAAAAAAAAAAGGGGCAGCTCATATAATTTAAAAAAAATAACTGCCTTTGCAAATAACATATCAAAAGGTTAATACACTGACAGTGATAATTTAATAACTACCCGATAAAGTTTATAGAGGATAATAAAAAACCACTTCATAATATCCGAAATCGAACCGACAAACAAACAACCAAACCTAATAAATTTTGAACGCATTAAATAAATTCTCAACGACCACTTTAAACTGAACTGTATCTCTTCTGATAGTTTCTAAGTTCATACTCAACCTTCATATGTGAATCTAATAAAGAAATCACCATACAACTTTGTCATAGTATAAAACGTCTTTTACACAGTTTCCAATTCAAATCAATTCAGATAAGTCTTATGGCGACATGGTACTTTACTGCAAAGATATAAATGCTGATTAGTTTAGGAAAGAAGGGTCATCGCAAAATGGGGTAGTTACCCCTAGATGTAGTAGACACGTGGCTGGGACGCCCTTTCACAAATCTCAGTAGTAAACTCAATAAATATTTGTACGATTTATAACGAATATTCCCTCGGTATTTCGGTTAGTGTATTATTTTAAATTTTAATAATGAGCGCTACATTTATAACAAAAAAAACTGACTTCAATTCAGTCAGTGCAAGGTAAAATGTATATCGAAATGCTCGTCTCGTCACTCAGTAACAAAAAAAAACTTCTAAATAATCAAAATAAACTCACTTTTTAACCAACTTCAAAGGAGGAGGTTCTCTGTTCGATTGTATTTTTTTTTTATGTTTGTTACCTCAGAACTCCGTCATTTATGAACAGATTTGAAAAATTCTTTTCGCGTCGGGTTCAGTATAGCTACGAAGTGGTCCCATATAAATTTCATCGATATGTGACCTTGGACTTTGAAGATACATTGAAGTCGGTTTTTGTTTTTTTCTAAAAATTAATTCTCGTTTTTGTTATTGAAGTTACATAAAAAGCAATTCTATCTGTTTGTAAAGACCCTTGAACCATTGGTGACCCGTACCCTATAAAACTTGTAATAAAGGTAGATACGTCCGCTCTTCCTTGTCATCTCTTCTCACATTTGTTTCTCCGCCCATTTACAATTTTACAAATACCAACCATAAACCTAACTAGTACTCCACTATATCTCTTCAAACCAAGTCTCATTTCCACTAAAGATACGTACACTTTACACATTTCAATTTCAATTTATTTATTCATCTTTTGACATTTCATAATGTTCTTAGATATGTCATAATGTACAAAAAATAGTAATATTTAATTACAAAATAATGATTTATCGGCAAAAGCCTTGTCAATACATGTATATATAGAAATTATTAATAATTCAATTACAAAATAATGATTTATCGGCAAA
The DNA here is from genome assembly GCA_951640565.1 of Petrophora chlorosata. NCBI lineage: Eukaryota > Metazoa > Arthropoda > Insecta > Lepidoptera > Geometridae > Petrophora > Petrophora chlorosata. The sequence continues at coordinate 9,008,248 of OX621209.1, forward strand.
AGCCTCGTCAATACAGTAAAAGCTTTTATTAATAAGATGTTTAATTGACATCAAAGAACGAGCGGAAGCATTTTTATAAAAAAATCCAATCATCTAAGTAGTGCTGTCGAAGGAAGGAGACGTCACGCGAGCGATGCACATATTTCATTGATACTATACTCGACTAAACTAATGCGAGTGAAAATAAGCGGTGATTGTTGTACCGTTAGCAGAAAAGTAAGATTTAACGAAATTTTATTTTTCATCATCATACAAAAATATAACACAATAACATTAAAATAATATATTATTTAAAAAAATATATTTTTTATTTTATATAAAAATATATTTTTTTTATTAATTTATTTATTTTATTATATTATATTATTTATTTAATTATATATTTAAATAGGATGCATTACTAGCTGCGGTCCACATTTTCACCCGCGGTTGTCCGCGATAAAAAGGGTCTTATGTCCTTTTTCAGGATCTCAATTTCATTAAAATCTGTTTTGCGTGATTGAGTAACAAACATCCATCCATCCATCTAGCCATTCATCCATCCATCCATCCTCAGAAACTCTCGCATATAATATTAGTAGGTGTAGGAGTTCATAATTCTATTTAGGTTGTACAACAGGTAGGTAATCTTGTTACAAGCTTTTATATAACTTGAAATGTTTGGGTCAAATATTGAAAGTTGAATCAGAACCACTTCCTCTTATTCTACGGAGTTGTAATTTTGCATACTAGTCGAAGTCCGATGACAATGCAAGATTAAGGTGATAGCCAGTTGATCTGATGATGGAGACGGAAGGCGGGCAATGGAGCTCCTTGACGGATAATTGTAAGCTACTAGTGCTTGGGCTGATTTTAATCTGCTTGCGGTTCCGATTACGAATTTGTTAAAGCTTGTCTTGAACAAAATATATTTGAACAAAAATCTTATTGCGATTTTAAATAATTTATTAGGACGAATTAATTAAATTGTTTGGGCAGGGTTGAACCTTATCGTCATTAGAACATGTTGCTAATTGTAATATTAGACGTGTTTCGTTGATCAATGTGAATATTGACGACAGATGACGTAGAATCGTCCCAGTAAGACGATATAAGAAGGATAGAAGAAATTTAGTTGCTCAAAGAGTTGGCTCGGTGGCCTAGTGGTTAAGGCATCGAGACGGTATTCCGAAGACGCAGTTAACTAAAATTCCCTGTATCTGTAGGGAACACATCCAGATATGAAACAAATACTTGTTTTTTTTTCTGTAAACACAAGCAAATGTTTCAACATTTGTCCCGTTGCGGGAATCAAACCAGCAACCTCGGTGGTGTATGAGATTTGAGCCAACCTGCCCAACCACAAAGGCTGTCAAATATGCGTTTGTGATAGGGAGTTGCCAGCCTGTCGGTATTTTACAGGATACTTCACGGAGAGTATACGATGCAGAGAGAGAGTGAATTACATGAGCTAATTCCTCCATCTCCTTTCTACCATCGGACAACAAGACGTACGGAAACTCGGCATCCGTTTATGGTTGACATTCTTTCTGCTAGAACAAAGCGTTTAGCTTCAACTTTCATAATGCGAACAGCTAAGGAATGGAACACCTTACCAGCCTCTGTGTTTCCCGATTCCTATATATCATCTTTTAGGCAAGCATGATCCATCATCGACCGCGTCATCACTTTCCATCAGGTGAGACTGCGGTCAAATACTTGCCTATCAGGTAATAAAATAATTTTTAGAAAAAACACACAAGAACTGACTTTTTTTAAAAAGTGCTAAATCAATTTCCATAAACCACCTCTGAAGTATGACCTACCAAACAAAAAAATAATCATCAAAATCAATTCATTATTGGCGGAGTAATCGCGTAACAAACATACAAAAAAAAGAAAGAACATACCGTCGAATTGAGAACCTCCTCCTTTATGAAGTGGGTTGAAAAGGGAGCGTATGATTCAAAAATACTATTGCCATTGCTATCGGTGAGGTAATGGTCCGGTCACGGCGCGTGACTTTCGGACAATGCGGTCACCCCTGTCTGTAGCGTCCATGTCTACCACACTAGAGCAAGCGCAAGAAACCTCCAATAGTTCAATACCAAATGCATTTTGTTATTGGGTTTTCTGTTAACTTTACTTCAGTTAATGCGCCCTATTGTCTAGGCTACAACGAAAAGCTGCATCGGTGGTGACATTTCGTTTACTGTTATAGCTGAACTTAACTTTTTCGGGATATCATCTATTTTTATTTCTTTTTACAATCCTACTATAATATTTACCTACTCGTGGTAGGTCTCTCGTATGTGGAAGGCCGTCTGGGTAGGTAGGTAACACATCTTTGCCAGTTATTCTGCCGCCATGCAGTAGCGCGCAAGCATTACTAAGTTCCGGTTTGAAGCGCATTGTAGCCAGGAAATTACTGGGCATATGAGACTTAATATATTACCTATCTGATGTCTCAGGATGATGAACGCAATACAGTGCTACGCAGTGCTTTTTATGGTATTAAAATTTCTGGGTGGCAATGCAATTGTTATGGGCAGGCGTGGCGCTTACCATCAGGTGAACAACAGGCTCGTCTCATAAAAAATATAAATGCAAAAATGTGTATGTTAGTGTGTAAGTGTATTTGTCACTCCTTTACGCTCGGCTTCGGCTCAAAGAATTTGAGAGAAGTTCGGAATGGAGATAGCTTATACCACAGAATACTAAGGGACAGAAGCATCACTCCGCAAAGAAATTTAAACAAATAGCGACTCTTGCTATGACGCAATAAAATTCAATTCAGCTCGCATAGCGCTGTATACCTACCAGTCATATTAACCTACAGAGCGCATCTCTTTCTATCGCATAGCTCTTGTCGACGCGCGACCCGCCGCCGGTGTCCGGCTATGTACTTGTAGCTTCGTACCTACAGTGCGGAGTGCGCTAAGCCTGCCTATACCCTAGATTAACACAAAGGCTACTTTTTATCCCGAGAAACTACAAATGAATACGATTTCATTTTCTAAAAATGTATAATTAAAATTGTATGGTCTCAATTTCTCCTGAAAGGAACCGCTTATGGAATGTAATTTATAATAATGGTTGAAGTTGATACTTTGTGTGATAAGAAGTAAGGTCTAAGAGATTTCTGTTGATTTACAATTATTAACTCGAATTCACTTTTTGATAATTCCTCCCCATCCAAAGGTTGCCTGGAAGAGATCTTTAGTTAATATTTATTATTTAAGTTTGAGTTTTGTTTGTCGTTTGTATGTGTCGAATGAATGGTTTTTCTTTTTATGGTTGATAAGGCCGCTCGTTATAACATTTTCTTCAATTGTTTTTATGTTATGTTTTTAATTTAATGTTTGCAAGAAAGCGTTCATCTACCTTTCTATCTAAATATAAGTAAAATAGATGTAGTTTAAAAGTTCGCTGCTCCAAGTCTCTAACTGGACTCTCCAACGTAATGTATCATAGTTTTCAAGCTTACCCCACGGGAAATCACTATTAAAATCAGCACGAGCAGTGCATTACCGGTGTCACAATAACCGTGTGTCAGGGTATAAATCATGTGATAAGTACGGTTTGTGGACCGCGCCGGTGGTGGCTCAGATACCACATTATCACCTGCATCCGAACAGTGCAGTGCATGGAGTAGACAGTAAAGTCCGCACGGTGCATTACACACACACAGATACATGGAAGGAGCGAAATTTTTGAACCCTTTGAAGTAGTGCGTGTGGTGTGGTGGTAATGTTTTATTTTTGTATGTATGTTAGTCTGTAAGGTATATATTCTATGGGCCTCTGTTAATTTTACTTTATTGTACTTTAATATTGCCTGAAATAAAGAATTTAATAATAATACTAATTACCATCACAGTATAAATTGTCACGGTATAAATTGTATCTATAATTATAATTTAGCCAAGGCGTTCCTCGAATCCCGTCTTTGATATTTTTTCTTAAAATGTATTAAGAAAATTGTATCGTCTCAATTTCTCCTGAAAGGAACCGCTTATAGAATATAATTTTTTCAAATGTATTTATTTATTAGAGAACTAGAATTGGTAAGTAAGTTGAATGGTTTAAAAACGTTGAGTGCCACAAGTGATTAAAGTAATTTAGAATTCGAATTTCGAAAGATCACTTCGGCCGCAGGCTCTTTTCAGATCGCGTATCTCATGTTATCGTTATAAGCTGTCAACAAAGACACGCAATTAGAACTAAATATAACACTCTTACTTTGTTATAACTTTTTTAACATGGACGATTTCAGAACTCTTAAATGTTTTTAACATATATTTCTTTATTTTTCTAATGGTGTCAGCAAGTATTCCCTTTCTTTTTTGAAATTCATTTGGCTGTGGAAGAATAATTTGTGTTCATATCTACTCCATACCACCACTGTCCAGTTAAACCAGCGTTCGTGACTCCAATCCTCATTATCGAGTCGCGTTTAAAAATATAAATAACAAGAAAGCCGGCAAATTAACGTGTAATCTCAGCACTGTGTGATTACCCTAAATATAGATATTACGCGCCGTGGGTGGTGTGGGATCAAGTGATGACATGTGCGAGATTTGGACTAATGAGGTCAGGTAGGTGGTGAGGATCCTGAAATTGGATGATGATTGAAGGTTTGAAAATGGTCAAAGCAGTAAGCAATGTAACTAGAACAGTTGTCTCAGTGTGAGCGAAATTATCGGGCATTATGAGACTTAAAATATGATGTCTCGGAGTGATGAGCGCAATACAGAGCTTTTTATGGTATTAAAAGTTCTGGGTGGCACTGCAATTGTTATGGGCAGGCGTGGCGCTTACCATCAGTTGATTCAGACGATTAGCTGGTCTAATCTCAGTCATCTAACTTAAAATAAAAAAAAACAGTTGAGTTCCAAAATGTTGAACGTTTCATAAATCCCAATATGCTAAATTCTCAAGATGTTGAATTCTAAAATATTGAACGTTTTGTAGAATGAATATCAGCAAACTTCTAATTATTACAAGATTTAATTTAACTTGCAATGTTTGCTTGTTTGGGTCAAATTCTGCAAGTTAAATCTTGACTTGAAATTTGGCATACACGTGAAAGTCCGATGACAATGGAATATTATGGTGACAGCCAGCATATCTGATGATAGAGACAGAAGGTGAGCAATGGAACTCCTTGATAATCGTAAAGTACTAGTGTTAGGGCTTGTTAAAATCTGCTCGCGGCTACGATTTCGAATTTGTTTAAAGCTTGTATTAAAAAATATATTTTACAAAAAATAGTTTGTATTTATAGAAAATTGTGTGTTTTTATAAAAAAAGCTGTACCTAATGTTGTTTGTGAATTGATCACTTCTTACAATTTTATAACGATAAGGTGCAGTTAATTTCAGTAATCCAAGTCAGTTCCATAAAAAAATTGTATTTAGTGATTAGGCAAGCTGTGATAGCCAGAGACTGGTAATGTACCTATCAGTTACAACTTACCTAACATTCAAACAATTTGGCCAAACTGACCTTTTCAGATCATTCATCAAATCGGCTATCGAACTCAACTTTCTAATTGGCGAGCCAATCATAGACGACACAATTTTCGAATTACTGAGTGGGTAAAGAGAGACATTACCCGGCTGGAGTCACGAGCGAGCAATTTGATTGCAATCAATAGTCCAATGAAGGCCGATCACGCCACACACAGCGATGGCATATTCTTTGTGAATTTGATGGTGCAAGCCACGGACAGGAAACTGAGTGGAAATGTAGAGGAAATGGAAAAAGCGAGGAATAAATTACAGGTCATAAGCTCACAGTTTCAGACCTCTATGAATATAATAGTAACGGATTTAACACTCGCTCTAAAAACGGTGAAGGAAAACATCATGAGGAAACCGTCATGTCCAAGTAATCACAAAAATTCAAGGACATGTGACATCCACAGTAGGTACCACAGCTTTGCAAGTTATTCTGCCACCAAACAGTATTGCGCATGCATTACTGTATTCCGGCTTAGAAGGGCATTGTAGCCAGCGAAATGACTGGGCATATATGAGTCTTAATATCTGATGTCTCGGGGTGATGAGCGCAATGGAGTCCTACGCAGTGCTTTTTAAGGTATTAAAAGTTCTGGGTGGCCCTGCAATTGTTATGGTCAGGCGTGGCGCTTACCATCAGGCGAACGACTTGCTCGTCCCTCACACATTTCCATAAAAAAAATCAATACCACTAAATACAACAAGTACCTATACGTTTTATCAAACAAAAAAACCGAGTTCAATGTATCTTCGAAGTCCAAGGTCAAATATCGATGAAATTTATATGGGACCACTTCGTAGCTATACTGAACCCAACGCAAAAAGAATTTTCCAAATCGGTTAATATGTATCATATATATATATATATATATATATATATATATATATATATATATATATATGTGTTTATATATTTATATATATATATATATATTTATATGTTCGCTATATATCTCTTATACCTATATAAAATTCTCGTGTCACAATGTTAGTTACCTTACTCCTCCGAAACGGCTTTACTAATTTTTACCAAATTTTATATGCATATTCAGTAGGTCTGAGAATCGGCTACTATCTATTTTTCATACCCCTAACTGATAAGGGTTGTTGAAACCGCGGGTGAAACCGCAGGGCGCAGCTAGTATATATATATATATATATATATATATATATCGAAACAAATATTAAAAAAAATAGGTATACAATCGAACAGAGAACCTTCTCCTTCTTTTGAAGTCGGTTAAAACGGTGAATCAAAAGAGGTGAGTGAACCTAAAGCACTGATATTTAGACGTGTGGTAAAAGGAAACAATCATGCCATGATCGATTGCTGACGCCACCCACCGTCTCCAGTCTGGTCCCGAGCTAGGTGGAGGTCTAATCGCGTTATTATCACATGCAGCCGCAAATTACCGACATTCGGGTAACGACTGCCAAATTAGGTTGAAAGAATAGACAGGATACGATAGCGCATTAGCGTAAGCTTTGGTATGGAGAAATTGCCGCGAGATGTAATTGGTGAGACGATTCTTCTAATTATGTTTTAGTCAGATTGTAGTATAGATTGCTTTATGCGATAAGACCGCCAATTGTATTACCCTAGTTAAGATTTATATTTTTCTCATGTAATTATGTTTGTGGTATGCCATAAAGTGTATTGTATTGTATTGTATTGTATAAATAGCATTTTACTGAATGACGAGACGAGCGCGTCGTTCGCCTGATGGTAAGCAATACGCCTGACCACAGCAGTTGTAGCCCCACCCAAAACTTTGTTTTGCAAAATTCTGCGGAGCACTACGCAGCGCTCGTCGCTCTGAGACAATTATTATTAGCGTTTAGGTCTCATAATGCCCAGTAATTTTGCTGGCTAATTGTAGCCGAAGGGCATTGGCCCTTCAAACCAGAACACAGTAATTTTTGCGCCTACTGTTTTGCGGCAGAGTAACTAGCCAACCGGTGGTACCCGCCCAGACGGCCTCTTGCATACGAGAAATCTACCACAAATAAATTTATTTATTTATTTATTTATTTTATAAGACGGCCTTAGGCACTCCTACTAATATTATAAACGCGAAAGTTTGAAGAATGTATGGATGGATGTAGATATGTTTGTTACTCTTTCACGCAAAAATACTAAATAAATTTTGATGTAATTCGGTATGTAGGTACTTTGGGACTTGGAATAGCACATTGGCTATTTCTAATCCCGGGAAACCGCGGGTAGAACCGCGGGGCGCAGCTAGTTACCCAATAAAGATTATTCTAAATACAGTAGGTACATAAATTAGGTAAAAAGTGAAATATGTCAAACAAATATTCCAATAAATAGAAAAATAAAATTGCATAGATAAATGAGTTATGTCAGTAAATGCATTTAAAATTATTTCAGAATGTCAACATATTGATTAAAAATTATAAAGTACCTACAGCAACACAACTATCGCACATTTTTATCTTGCAGAACTCCATTTCGATAGAATCATCTACCATTCATTTATAAAATCATAGTTCCGTAAACTATTATACCTACAAACAGATGAAATAAGATTTTTGTTGAAAAATATATTTTTCAAGACACGCTTTTAACAAATTCGTAATCGGAACCGCGAGCAGATTAAAATGAGCCCAAACACTAGAAGTTTACGATTATCCGTCAAGGAGTTCCATTGCCCACCTTCCGTCTCCATCATCAGATCAGCTTGCTGTCGCCATAATATTGCATTGTCATCGGACATTGACAAGTATGCAAAATAACAAATCCGTAGGATAAGAAGTGGTTCTGATTCAAGTTGCACGATTTGACCCAAACAAACAAACATTGATGCAAGTTAAGTAAATGCTTGTAAAAACGTATAAATCGAGGTCCACACTATGGCCAATGGCGTCCACACCTCGTTCAAAAATTGGCTGGGAACAAAAAAACTCGGGTCGAAAAACCAACAAACCGAACATCTCGGCACCTCTGCCCCTGGGGCCGAATTTAATCATACATATTATCCAGTTATGACAGCCAGACTCTACTGCCTCATTCACAGCGTGTTTGAAGATGAACAATACTTTTAAATAAAAATATTTACATTATTTTTAAAAATAAAAATAAATGCTGAATATTTGCACGTCTACTTGCAGGCTGAATACTAATGCTAATAAATGAACCTGAGACCTGTATATAATAATTATGTCGTATTCTAGTACCTAAATAAATAAAAATTAAAATATAAAAAAATTAAATTCTGTAATTAATTACTAAATTCTTATAATTTAGGTGTCATCAAGTCCCGAGTGAATCGGTATACTTTCCATCAGGTGAGACTGTGGTCAAATGCTAGCCTATTAGGTAATAAAAAAATAATTATTATTATTGATTTTGATTTCGTTTTTGATTTTTGATTTGAAAAATAAAAACTTATGAAGTCTCCTATGTCTTCAATTCAAGGACATGTGACATCCACCACCCAGCACAGGGCGAGCGTGGTGGATTACGGCCAATATTCTCTCTATGAGAGAAGGCCCGTGCCCCAGCAGTGGGAACGTAATGAGCTGACGATGATAATGATACCTAATGGCGCCAAAGCTCTGAATAAACACGGCCAAGTTAGGAACGTTTTTATGTAAGTAGGTAAGCAACGAGACAAGAAAGTCGTTCGCCTAATGTTAAGCGCCACGCTATCATTTATTTTGAACGAGTGTGGCTCAGCGGGAACTCATGCGCCTTTCGATCAGACGCACCTGGGTTCGAATCCCGACTCGGCCCTGCACCAATGACTTATAGTTAAGTGCAGATTTTGCACGCTCGCTCTAAAACGGTGAAGGAAAACATCGTGATGAAACCCGCTTACGCGCTTTGGAGTGGTAGGCTCTGGCCGTGGTTGTAATACCACCCACTGAACAAAGCCATGCCGTCAAACGACCTAGTCGTGTTTCGAGATGATGTTCCGTGAACCATCGGGGAGACGGGTCTGAGCAGCCGCTCAACTGCCGTCTCTCTCTAGATCTATGTGCTCCATCTTAGGCCACATCATGGCTTAACATCATCTATCAGATAGTGGCCAAACATAGATCTATTAAGCGTAAAAAAAACAGCAAATAAGGAGGTTTTCCTTAAATAACACAAATGTCACAGCAGCGCTCTAGATTTACCTATGATTCTTGTGTAGTGAAGTTATAGAATAGAATAGAATAAGTCTTTATTATAACACCAAAATACAGAAATAATTAAAAACTAAAATAACAACTAGCTTAATAATAGTGTCACAATGGGCGGTCTTATCGCTATTTTTCTTATCGTTATTTTTTAATTTCATAATTTCTCTCCAAAAGTTGCCTGGAAGAGATCGCTGTAGCGACGGCTGCCCATTGTAACAATTTTTTCTTGTAATTTGATGTTTACAAGAAAACAACAACTTTGCTCTTGCCTTTTTTCTTTGACAAATCAATCTGACCAAAATCAGTGGACAAAGATATAAAAAAATACACCCATTTTTTCTATTTATCGTGACGAAATCATTCAAAACATTGTTGGTCAAACTAGACAAAAATATTTAAACTAAATCGAGGCCAATCCGTTTATTACTTCACCCGTCGCGTAAGATCCAACAAATGAATTATTTTGCACATTTTTAAAACGCTTGAATTTGTTTTAAATAGCTCATATTCTCTCCTATATTTTTTATCGATCAATTTTGACCTTGTCTCCAAGGCTTTTTTTGTTCAAAGCTAGCTGGGATACATTGTAAAACATCGAAATAAGCTATCACAATGATCACATTCGATTTTCGATCCATCTGTATGTCCGTTTATAAGGTAATTTATAACAAAACTCGCCCTGTATAATTAGGCCTTGCCTGGCCCTCGTTGATTGCTTATTATATTGATGTTTCAATTTTATACTCATTTTTATGGCCATCGACCAACTGTGTGGGGTGGCCACCCATACTGTCTCGCCTCTCTTTCTCTCCCACCAACTATATATATTCACATCCCTGTCTAATTCTACTTTAACGAATACAGGATTTTCCGTCTTGTTCTTGCTAGTTCAAGAAATTGTTTATTTCTCTCTCTCGTTGTAGTAACTGATTAAGGCACGTCAAGAAAGTTGCTTCTTTTGGCTAGTTTACACGGTGCCAGTTGCTGACCAGCCAGTAAAGTTGGCCGTCAGACACTGTCTCATGATAGGAGAAGAGAATAGAAGGAGAGAAAAAAATAGAAGGAGTATGTGAGTAAGTTGCTGATTGACTCGCATGTGACAGTGATTTCCATAAAGTGATGGTTACCTACATCTATAATGGTTTAATAGTATAGTACGCTACTTTTATTTTTTGAAGAAATGGGCTTACTTTTTGTCACAACCACCTGATACCTGATACACCTGGTAAGCGTAGTTACGGTCTAAGGTGGAGCACGTTTGCCCATGAGGTGCCTATTCACTCTTGTCTTAAAGAGACCCAGGTTGTAATTGGAAGGAAATAAGGATCCCCGTAGAGAATTCCACTCCTTAGCAGTACGTATAATGAAAGAGTCAGCGAAGCGCTTTGTGCGGACTAGTGGTATGTGCACAACGTATGGTCGGAGTGACTTTCATCGCCTGGTGGCCCTAAGATGGACTGGGGATGAAGGAAGATACTGTCATAGTGCGACCACATTTGAACTCTTATTCAACTGTACAGTGATAGTAACTGAACCTACCTGCTATTGACCAACTCGCTCGCTAACTCGCCCAGTTTAAACCAGGCATTTGTGATGGACGTAAGAGCCAAGTATGGTCAGCTATCGTGAGGTGCTCCTCCAATTTGGTGTTGACAGATGTTTCCTTATTGGATTTTCGTGAGGTTTTTTCCGTTGGTTATGCTTTCGCATGGTTTGTGCAATCAAGTAGCGTAAAATAGGATTCAAACATATATAGACTTATACTAAAGCTTTTATATCTTATATTTTATATAATTTATGACTAGATGCGCCCCGCGGCTTCACCCGCGGTTTCCTGGGATAAAAGTAGCCTATGTCCTTTGCCAGGTACCTAAACTACCTAAATACCTAATTTCATTGAAATCTGTTCATTAGTTTTTGCGTAACTGTGTAACAAACATCCAACCATCCATCCATCCATACTCACAAACTTCGCATTTATATTAATAATAACAGGATTTTAAATACTTTTAGGGCACTTTAGTAACGTACTAAATATGTCGCGCTTCTTTTATTTCTTTTATGGAAATGTAGTATATATAATATAGTAATGAAACGTGCAACTCGTTTACCTGATGGTAAGCGCCACGTGTGCCCATAACAGATGAAGTGCCACCCAGTACTTTAATTACCATAAATAAATACTGCGTATCACTGCACTGCGCTCATCACCCCGAAACATCATCTCAGTAATTTTGCTGGCTACAAATGCTACAATGCGCTTTAAAAGAGAACACAGTAATGCGCACTATTGCTTGGCCGCAGAATAACTGGAAAAGCGGTGGTACCTACCCATACGGCCTCCCGCAAACGAGAGACCTTTCCACAAAAATCTAAATTCAAATGTATCTACTGTAGACCTACCACATGCATGTACTTGTCAAAAACGAAATATTTACTTAAGGTGCAAATAAAATAATTAAAAAAAATCAAGTTACAAAAAGAGTACCTACCTAAAAACAATGAATCATTTCGCTATAAATAGTTTTCAGTGGTATGCAGTCAAGGTATCTTGACAAATTCGTATCGATGGAGTCTTCTAATGAATTTGTTAGACATTAAATATTTAGGGTCCCAGGAATTTCTGGTAGTCACACGTTTGCTCTTGTTGTGTTCCCTAAATCGTTTAAACGAATGTGGCGACTATCTCCGACTTTGATCTTGTTTTAACTGTTCTAACTGGATGGTGGTGCTCAAACTTTGCTCCTTATATCCATCGGAATGACCACGCTACGTACAGATTTCAAAAATAATTAATTTTTAGAGAAAAACAAAAACCGACTTCAATGTATCTTCGAAGTCCAAGGTCACATATCGATGAAATTTATATGGGACCACTTCGTAGCTATACTGAACCCGACGCAAAAAGAATTTCATAAATGACGGAATTCTGAGGTAACAAACATAAAAAAAAAACAATCGAACAGAGAACGTCCTCCTTTTTTGAAGTCGGTTAAAAAGGAGGAGATTCTTTGGAGATTTTTTGGAGATATTTTTTATAAATTACTGGGCATTATGACACTCAACAGCTAATTGTCTCAGGGTGTCGAGCGTAGTTAAGTGCCGCGCAGGATTTTGCAAAACAAAGTTCTGGGTGGTGCAGTTTTTGTTATGGGCTGGCGTATTGCTTACCATCATGCAAACGACCAGCTCGTCTCGTCATTCACTTACATAAAAAACAACTATTATTTTTTATCTTTGTTACCTTATACTCTCTGTCATTTGTAAACTGATTTGGAAAATTATTTTGCGTTGTTTCAGTGTAACTTCAACATGGTCCCATATATTTTTTTAATTCATCAGAATTGAAGTTGTTTTTTTTTTATAAAATGTATTATTTGACGAGGATGACGAGTTTCAAGTCCAACGTGCTCCGACTTCCTGAAAAATATAAGGAGACGTTCCTGGTTCCCAAGTTTTGGCCCGAGCGAATAGTGTTGCGGCAGTTTAGAGAGGTCAAATCTAAATGCCCGTTATCATGGTGTTAGCACAGTATGTGTTAATCTAAACTACTATTATAAAGAGGAAAGATTTGATTGTTTGTTTGCATTGAATAGGCTCCGAAACTACTGAACCGATTTGATAAATTCTTTCACTGTTGTTGTTGTCCCCGGGTGACATAGGCTATATTATATTTTCAAAAAACATAGAGATCCTTACTGAAACTCCAATAATGTAACCCAAGGCGTAAAAAATACCTAAAATATTCTTTATATCGCGTGCGCTGCGAAAACTATTGATGATAGAATAAAATAATGTACTAGGACTTTGCAGAACACATCATTATTTACAAAAAGTGTCGCTACAGCATATATCTAACTATTATAGTTATGCCACAATAAGTGTTCTTTTATTTTAAAATTTTAATTGCTACCAAATGCCACCGCTAGAAAAGGCTCTTATTTGTATCTTGGTATTAATCCTTATCAAAAGAAATTACTTCATATTCAAAACTGCTTCAATATCTTTATTTTATTTTATTTATTTATTTATTTACCAAATTTACAATAATTCACTGTACAATTAAATGACAATATTTATGATTTACACATACCATGATTTGATATTCGATTGTCGGTGGGCCCCAAACTAGGCTAGGCCTGTATCTTGGTGACCCTGTTAGATTTGACAATACAGAAATTGCACTTGCTTGCGTTTAGCAGTAACATGATATCAAACACATTTTATATTTACGTTAACGTTAATGGTTAATTGTTACATTGAACTACAATTTAAATATAACTTTTTGAATTATTCAATTCGGACATTCTATTCGAAAGATATCACGAGTTTAAATGTAGGTAAGTATTAGAAAAAAGTTGTGTAGTAGCCGCTCATCCTGCTCGGCTAGCTAGGCAGCACCTTATGCAATGTAGGCGTCACTGGGGTACGGGCCGCACAGGAGGGGAGATGTGTGTGTATTATAATTTTTAATTTTGGGAATTTTTGTTAAATACCCGTGCGAAGCCGGGGCGAGCTGCTAGTGTTTTATAATTTATATATACCTATGCTAGTCTTGTAAGGGATATGTTTTATGGTCCCCCTGATACTTTTACTCGTAAACTGTATTATTTCCTGAAAAAATGAATAAATATTATTAAGGTATCCACTTCTCTTCTATACATTTACACAAGAGCGAGTGTGGCTCAGTGGGAGCACGTGTGTCTTTCGATCCGACGTACCCGAGTTTGAATCCCACTGGCCCCGCACCACTCACTTTCTTAAATTATGTGCGGACTTAACACTCGCTCTAGAAACGGTGAAGGAAAACATCGGGAGGAAACCGGCATGTCCAATAATTTATCACAAAAATTCAAAGACGTGTGACATGCACCAACCAGGATTATGGCCCATACTCTCTCTACGAGGGAAGGCCTGAGTCCCAGCAGTGGGAACGTAATGGGCTCATGATGATGATCAACTTCTCTTCTATAGTACATTAGTCAGCTCATCAGCGCAGCTTTGTTAGTGAAGCATAAATATGTCGAATGCTTATGTTGTTAAATAGATACCTCAGTATTGTTTATTTCTTTGAGCGGAATGGACTTAAGTCAAGTTTAGCTCATAATGTAAAATTGTGAACATTAATATAACATTGACATAAATTAATATTGAAATCTATATCAGCCAGTATATTTCTTTAATAAGTAAATAAAGTGGTAAATAAAAGATAAATAGGTTCCAGTACTAAAATGATTAATTAAAAATGTTTGAGCACCATAGGACCAGCGGCGCGCCAGTCGGAATCGGCGGCGCCTGCGCATCATTTATAAATCACGTCCCGCCATCTTGTAGATTATAAGATTAACTATTCAACTGTTAACGAAACCGAAGGATCCTTTTCTCTAAGCCCGTGTTCTTGGCTACCATTACATTCACGCTCATTGACTTTGGGACAAGACTAAAAAGTAATTAAAAAAAACAAACAAGGTTTTTTCTACACGAAAGAGGTTGCAACAGGTGACGTAAAAACGTTGAGTTTTTTCAAAGAGTTTTATGTTTTTCGATCTGTATCATAATATTTTTTTCTGTTTGTTTTAGATTAGGTTTGAAATAGATATAAGTTAATTTTTGCGGGTTCGGTGGTTTTTTCGGATTAGATATCGATTTGACATTTGAGTGGCGTTTCCTTGAATATGCGATTATGTTTCGAGGTCGTTTTTTATAGTGAAGGTTCGGAAACTTCTATAATTACATATTTTAGAAGCTGAAAATATAAATAAATAAATAATTATTGTGATTTTTGGAGAATACCTAGCAACTTTTGAAAATTCTTTTCGGTCATTGCCTTAACTTTTGTCGTAACTTTGTTATTCTTCTGTCGTCTGTCCACGTAATTTTTGGGTCGTGTAATATTATTTCCTAAGCTGACTCACGACGTTTTAAGATACGATTTATTTATTTCGAGACTTACTACACTCTCCGTCTGTTCTTACTTCACAGAATAATTAATAATAGCTACAATTATCTTTATCCTGTCATTGTAATGTATGTAATATTTATTTATTTTCGTGTTTAAATTCTGGGTGGCACTGCAATTGTTATGGGCAGGCGTGGCGCTTACCATCAGGCGAACGACATGCTCGTCTCATCACTAAGTTCCATAAAAAATGTATATTATGTAGGTATGTATTTAGATTAGATTCTGAAAAGTTTCGTGAGTGTTATTATTCATAATTGATATAAAACGGCTCACTGTAAACGTCGAAAATTACTCCGACCAGGTTTCGGACATTTTAGAAGTCCTTCTTCTGGGAGTTATGAGATCAAGCCGCGGCGTAGGTCGCGAGCGCTCGCACGTAACTGGCGGCGCGTGCGCGGCTCTGTATTTAGATTACTTATATTTAACAATTTATTAGTGCGTATTTAATGTAATTGGTTTATGTAAGTGTATTAAGAAATTGAAAACCATTGTCCATGCATTTTTGCGTTAATCCTCTCCCTGCACAGTTGTCTGAAAAAGATCGCTTTCAGCGATAAGACCTTCAATTGTTACCCTTTTTTTTACGCTTTATAGATCTATGTTTGGCCACTATCTCGCCTGATGTGAAGCGATGATGTGGCCTAAGATGGAGCACATAGATCTAGAGAGAGACGGCAGTTGAGCGGCTGCTCAGACCCCTCTCCCCGATGGTTCACCGAACATCATCCCGAAACACGACTAGGTCGCTTGACGGCATGGCTTTGTTCGGTGGGACCAATAAGCACACTACCAATAAGCTTTTAATGTAAGTTAATTAATTTTCTGCGTGTGTTTTAATAAAGAACGTCACAGGCTGATGACGAGAAACACATTTTACTAAAGTGAAGAGAAACTCTTAGAGCTTCAACACTCGAACAAATATCTCCGCTGAAGTTAACGGAAGATGGAGGTCATCAGAACACTCCGCTCTATCGCAGACAATACGTTGAGACTGGCCATTAGCTAAGTTATAAAGGAGAGGGCTTTTCATAAGTTTCTCATCTGATGGAAAGTACAGTTTTGAACATTACAATCATATCACAGAAAGTAAATTCAAATTACGTATTAAGAGTGTCCTAATGAGAAAAGCATACTACACTGTTCGTAATTACATAGAAGACAAAGATGCTTGGAACTTTCCACTTCTGCAAAGTAACCAACTGGTACCTACATAAGAAACAACAAAATCTCAAAATAATTAATTTTTAGAAAAAAACAAAAACCGACTTCAATGTATCTTCGAAGTCCAAGGTCACATGTCGATGAAATTTATATGGGACCACTTCGTAGCTATACTGAACCCGACGCAAAAATAATTTTTCAAATCGGTTCATAAATGACGGAGTTCTGAGGTAACAAATATTAAAAAAAAAATACAATCGAACAGAAAACCTCCTCCTTTTTGAAGTCGGTTAAAAAAAATGCCCCTCAGTTCCTTTCCGTATTTTCTGAGTAGTGGTTCTTTTTCCGATACGGTGGTAGAATTTGACGTTCATAAGTACGGACGTATTTATTTCCTTATAAGACAGCACCTTGCACAGATTTTTGTTAGCTTCCTATATTTTTATATTAGTGTCACTCGCGGTTTCTTGGTCTAAATATCATTCAAATCTGGTTTTTTTATATGACTGAGTGATGAGACGAACAAGTCGTTCGCCTGATGGTAAGCGCCACGCCTGCCCATAAAAATTGCAGTGCCACCCAGAACTTTAAATAGAATAAAAAGCCCTGCGTAGGAATGTTATTCCACTCGAAATAACACTTGTTTGGAAAATAAAACGAAATCGAACTGTATCACTTTTCACTTTCCGCCAAAAAGAATCTATCTTTGAAATCGATTGGGATCGGTATTCGAGTTAGTCGATTCCCCGGCAGGGCCCCAATTCACTATGACAACTTGGCAATTCCTTGCTTTGAAATCACGTCGATTCCTTGATTAATAATAAGTTCTCATAGTGAATTGGGGCCCTGGTCATGTTAAAGTCACTTAAGTCACTTGATGGTAAACAACACGCCTGCCCATAACAGTTGCAGTGCTAACTAGATTTTTTATGTCTATTCACGTTTTGTGCTCTCAGCAAATGCCAGTTTTGAGTGAAAATAGGTCAAAGCATCAAATTTAGATGAAGTCTGCTAGTAACCGGAATCTTCATTACTCTGTTGTGCTTCTGTTAAGTGCTGGAACTTTGATGAACATTTTATGTAATTCTTGAGCCTACGAGCGGTTATGCACTGCATCCGATTCGAATCCGATCCGAATCCGATCTGAATCGGAGCCGCATTTGATCCGAATCCGATCCGCATCCGATCCAAATCCGATCCGAATCCGATCCTAAACCGATCTCAATCAAATCCTAATAATATTATAAATGCGAAAGTTTGTGTGTGTGATGTTTGTTACCACGTATCACCGTAAGTACTAAACCGATTTTAATGAAATTTGGAATATAAATAGTTTAAGTACTGAATTCAAACATAGGCTATGTTAATTTTAAAAAATCAACCCCTAAGTGGGTGAAAGCGGGTGGTAAAGTTTGTATGGAGCATTTTTATTCCTTAGTTCAATTCGCTCAAAACTCGGTACAAATAAAATTTAAACTAAATAATGAAACACGTATTTTTTCAAAACTACCCCTAGGAAGGGTACATGGGAGTTGTAAAGTTTGTACGGTTTTTTTCAGTGTATACTTTGTTCCGTGGTTCGATTCACTCGCAACTAAGAACAAATAAACTTTAACATAAAGTTTAAGACACGAGTTTTTTAGTTTTTTGAAACTACCCCTAAAAAAAGTGTAAGGGCGTTTTAAAGTTTGTATGTCTTTTTTTTTAATTTTAGTTTTATTCATTCAAAACTCGGTACAAATAAACTTTAAACTAAATAATGAAACACGTATTTTTTATTTTTTCAAAACTATCCCTAGGAAGGGTGCAAGGGAGTTCTAAAGTTTGTACGGTTTTTTTCTTCTTATAAAAAATAAGTAATAATAAATTCGCCGCTCGCCTGATGGCAAGCACAATGCCTGACCACAACAAACAAAACTTACCATTAAAATCACTGCGTAGCGCTGCACCCCGATACATCATATATTAAGTCTCATATGCCCAGTAATTTTGCTGGCCACAATGTCTTTCAAACCGGAACACAGTAATGCTTGCGCACTACTGCTTGGTGGCAGAATAACTGGCAAAGCTGTGGTACCTACCCAGACGGCCTGCCGCACACGAGAGACCTAACTCAGTTTAAATCCTAATCCTAAAAATATTATAAATGCAAAAGTTTATGTGTATGATGTTTTCATTAACTCAAATCTCGGTACAAATAAACTACAAAATAAATAGTAAAAATCTTTTTTTTTCTTAACTACCTCTGTAAGGTGTGAAATAAGTTCTAAAGTTCTTATGGAAAATTTTATTTCTTGGTTCGATTTAACTTTATTTCACTACAAACTCGGTTTAAATAAACTCTAAAGTAAATAATGAATTATGTATTTTTTATTTTTACAATATTACCACTAGGGGGGTGTGCAATAGAGTTCTAAACTTTATATGGAAAATTGTATTCCATGGTTAAAAAAAAATACAGTTTAGACGTGAATGACGTAGATAATAGTGCAATACACTGTCGTCGTCTCCATAATAATCGGTGATGGGGTATGCCTGTTTAAGCAATTTCGTATATTTTATACGGCAGCCCATGTTTGGCACGGGAAATACGAGAACAAATCGTCGAAAACGTGCTTATCATTTGAAGCGAGTTCGCAAATACAGAATCCTGATAGATTCGGAAATAATCATAACAGCGCAGCCGACTACTATTCTTACTTCGACACATCAATCTCTATGCGGGCGAAGACGCGGGGCGCAGCTAGTCTGTCATCAATGATTGATCAAAAAATCGTACAACAAGACTTGGATCTAGTGCATAACCTGTCTTAAAAAAATAGCATTGTAGTTCCTTCGGACAGATTTTTTTGGGATTTGGACCGGTTGCAGTGTGGAACCATTAGCAAACACGGGGCATGTTGCATTCCTAGCAATCTCCAAAATCTCTCTGCACGGATATGGAATATGCACAACGTGAACCTTAATTCTACATTCTATAGGCGAATAACCAAAATCTAACAAAACCTAATCGGAATAAACGTTCCAGAAAAACTTCAAAAGCCTCCGCGGATTAACCTCAATCCATACTTACCTACCTTGTTATCTCGCGTTACCCCTAACTACCCTCAGTTAAGCGAAATTACTTTATCTCCTCACCTTCGCTGTTGGCCCCTTTCACCCCATATCACCCCTCCCACAGTATCACCCCCTTCCGTTGTTCCTGAAGTTTCATTGTAGGAAAATCGCTTGGGGTTAATCGCGTCGAATTTTTCCCGAAAGTTTTCCGAATACCTGCGAGCTATTTTCGTGTGGATTTTTCTTGAATGCTCTCGGTTCTTTGTTCTTTGCTTAGAGACAAAGCAGGGCGATTCGGGTTTTATGAAAATTCCCGGGATAAAAAAGTAGCCAATGTCCTTTTCCTGGACCTAATGTTATTGTTACTACCTAATGTTACTGTTGACATGTTATTAATGAAGGAATCGACGTTTCCTCGAAGCAAGGAATCGCCAAGTTGTCATATTGAATTAGTAGCCCTGGACGAGAATGGCACAGATGCGAGGCGAATGGCATGATGAAATATGGGAGAGACTTGTAGGTCTCCAGCCTTGCACATCCCACTGCTGAGTATACTCAGAAACTTTAAACTTATGATTATACTCAGCAGTGGGATGTGCAAGGCTGGATGATGATAATGCACAAATAGGTATCTAATTATCAAACGTATAAGCCCTTCATGGGCAATTGCGTATGTTTTTAAAATGAAATTCCGAAGTATATAACGGAGCTCAAAGAAAATAAATTCAAATTGCGTGTGAAAAATATTCTTTTTTTTTTTTTACATTTCATAGATCTATGTTTGACCACTATCTCGCCTGATGTGAAGCGATGATGTGGCCTAAGATGGAGCACATAGATCTAGAGAGAGACGGCAGTTGAGCGGCTGCTCAGACCCGTCTCCCCGATGGTTCACCGAACATCATCCCGAAACACGACTAGGTCGCTTGACGGCATGGCTTTGTTCGGTGGGTGGTATTACAACCACGGCCAGAGCCTACCACTCCAAAGCGCGTAAGCGGGTTTCATCACGATGTTTTCCTTCACCGTTTTAGAGCGAGCGTACAAAATCTGCACTTAACTATAATAAGTCATTGGTGCAGGGCCGAGTCGGGATTCGAACCCAGGTGCGTCGGATTGAAAGGCGCACGAGTTCCCGTTGAGCCACACTCGCTCTTAAAATTCTAATAAAAAAGGGCATACCTAGTACACCGTTAGTAACTACATAGGAAACAAAGATACATGGAACATTCCGCTTCTACCAAGTAGCCAACTGGCACATAAGAAACATAATATTGTCAAAAACAAACAAGATATTGTAACAAAAGTTCAAAAAAATGCCTCTCAATTTCTTGCCGTATCTTCTGAGTAGTGTTTTTTTTTCGATACTGTGGTAGAGACATTCATAAGTGTGTCTGTGGTGCTAAAACTGAATAAATAACTTTTAATAAGTAAATGAATGAATAAAGAACTTACCAGAGTATATGCCACAGGACCAATTGGTTCTTACACATTTTCCGACTCACAAAAGGTTTACAATACGACAAACACTTGTCCTTTTTCTTGGGCTTGTGCCCATATTTTCCTGTATTATTTACTAACCGCTTTGCCAAAGCAGTAGTACGCACGCATTACTGTGTTCCAGTTTGCAGAGCATTGTAGCCAGCGAAATTACTGGGCATATTAGACTTAATAGCTGATGTCTCGGCGTGATGAGCGCAATGCACTGCTACGCGGTGCTTTTATGATATTAAAAGTTCACTGCAATTGCTATGGGCAAGCGTGGCAATTGCCATCAGGAGATCGACTTACTCGTATCTTCACCCAGTTCCATTAAAATAAAAATATATTCTATGAGCATGCCATTCCATATTCTGCCGTATCATGACGTCACAGTTAACTTGGCCAGGCGTAAACGGACTCTTGACTCGGACCTGGGGGAAATTACCCGGAAAATACCCGGGATACGCGCGCCGGGTGTAATAATACCCCCTTTTCACCCGGTGAAGTGATGAGCTAGAATGTTCCACTTTTTGGAACAGTAGTCTGCGCCGAAAATGGCTGACGAAAAAAAATATTAAACTTTATATACACATCATACAAATCAATTAAAATACGTTAAAAATTGTATGTTTAAATATTAGATATGACTTTGAAAAAGAAAAGTTAAGCATGTCTTCCCATTTCCTTACCATGCTGTGTGATGAGAGGTATGCAGTGATTTTTATAGTAGGTATGAAAAGTTCTGGGTGGCACTGCAATTGTTATGGGCAGGCGTGGCGCTTACCATCAGGCGAACGACTTGCTCGTCTCATCACTCAGTTCCAAAAAAATACTGCTTAGATTGTCACTTAAAAAAATAAGAAACATGGTAAGCAGAATGAAGTAGGCAACAATTAAACCATCTAAAAGTTTCAACTGCAACCAACTTCACCAAACCAATATTTGCGACTATTGTTACGAAAGTAAAGCTGCGGGCAGACGAACGGCCCGCCAATTTTACGGCCGAAAATTCGATTTACAAAAATAGTTTCGTTCCAAATGACAAATTAATCTCTTCAAAGTTTTGTGCCGTTTTTTTTTTGAGTCAACGAGGCGAAGTTGATTGTAGTGACATTTCGGTAGTTTTCTAAAGGTGCGTTCGGAATGACAGAGATTAAAATTTACTAGTTTAATGAAGCGTGACGTTTTGCTGCAATCTTTGGGGTAGGCAATCGTGGTGACAGTCGTTTCCTGCCACTGATTTAATAAAGCAGTTCTTACTTACGTTAGAGTTTCTTTAGTTTATTCTTAAACGCGTTCTCGATTCAATTATATTGTAATGGAGTTAAATTAGAATTTTATTTAATTCAACTTGATCCAGTTCTCCTAAAATTTGATATATTATATTTCCGTGATAAAGATTCAAATATGCAAGTAGGTGGTATATATTAAAAAGGAAACTTAAAAAAGAAATATTAGATAACTCTTATTGTTACACCACCAGATATTATTACAACAAAAGAACAATTACTAACTTAAACTAAAGTGTTACAATGGGCAGTCTTATCGCTCAAAGCGATCTCTTCCTGACAACCTTTAAATACAAATATTACATTATTTGACAAGTTTATGGTATTATACAGTTTTCATTTAAAGGTTCATAATATTTTTGACCATTTCATTTAAGTACAGAAGGCAGAATTCTAGATCCCGATCGCAAAGCAAGTCATTGTTAAACTTTGTCTAAGAATCAAAAAAGTTCCAATCCCATTGCCAGCTCGTTAAGTTTGAGCGATTTTGACAGTCACAAAAATTACAATTAAGTAGGTACCTTCAAAAACGCCGATTTGTCCCAGCAAAGCCATTTCACTCCAACAGACAAGCATTTAAGAAACGTTTAGTACCAATTGCAGCAAACCAACTGTCGTCTCTATTGAACTTTTTGCAAGGATTATGCGAATTCAATCCACAGAGTTTTTTTAATGCTCTCAAGAAATTATACTGAAGAACTGTTGCGTAATGAAAAAATTACGTCCTGTTTTAAAAGATATTGAAAATTAACAGACTTTTTACTGTGACAAGGTACTAAAACGTGTTCAATCGGTAGTTTTGCGACAGTCTGTACGCAACTTAACAATTCAAGTGCAACCGTTTTAAGTGGCACTGGATGGATTAAATTAAATGCCTATTTCTACTAAATTAAAGTAAAAAATACAAAGAAATGAAAGGAATAAAAACGGACACACGAAGATTTGGTACGGCATAGAATTTAGCTGGAGGCAATTTTATGCTCTTTTTAACAAGCTTAATCTTGTCCATTTTACAAGAAATTGAAAAACATTTTTTTATTTATATATCTGAGTGATGAGACGAGCAAGTCGTTCGCCTGATGGTAAGCGCTACGCTTCCCCATAATATTTGCAGTGCCACCCACAACTTTAAATACCATAAAAAGCACTGCGTAGTTTATGCATTGCGCTCATCACCGAGACATCAGATATTAAAGTCTCATAATAATATTATGCCCAGTAATTAAGTAAAAACAAGGTACATAACACGTTATCCTTGAATTTCAAAAAATATGGAGCTAATGTACCTACCAATACAAGAATAATTTCACGTGGTTAAGGAACATTATCGTCACTAAGACATGGCTATTAAGAAAAAAGAGAAGCTAATAAAAAAAAGTTCGATCCCTTCTACACCTCTAAATTACACGCATTCGCAACAAAATTGCGGTGTTTCACAAAATTAGCAAAGAAAGAAGCTAACACACGTCGTCGCGACATCAATCGTGACCTCAACCGCTGATCCACAGCAAATTGAATCGTGGTCCCAAAAAAAGAAAAATTAAAAAGCTAACTCGGAACGTTGGCGCCAACGCGCCCGCGATGTTCTTTATTTGAATGTCTGCTCGCGTTCCTTCAACTTATTCTTTTTTAGTGCATGTTCCCGCGAAAGTTTCTGGCTAGTTAAAAAGAGTTCCGATTCTTTAAAAAAAATTATGTCTACGTTTTAAAGTTTGTTTTTAATACTAAAAGGTTTATCTTATATTATGTATAATTTAAACATGCTAGTTTAACATAGTGGAAGTAATTTTAGGAATTCAAGTAGAGAACATGTATAAAAAATCTTAAGTAAAATGATGCCAAAGCCTACCAGCCTATTAGGTCAAGCATCAGCATATTGCTAGGTCTATAAACCAAGAATTGATGACAGGCAACGCAATAATGTACGTATTACGATATTTTATCGGAGGACAGGTCGGTATGTGGTGAGGTCGCAGCAGGGTGCATGCCGCCATATCAACAACGGACCACCCGCTCTTCGGCTATGATGTAGTATTCCGATTTCGAATATTTAAAAAACTTAAAAACTTGTCTATGTTGTAGATGGACAGATTAGGTGGTAATTAAAAAGTAAGTAACTTTTTTCTTTTCTGTTGTTATAAAGTTAAAATGTTTTGGTGAGAACTGTTTGACTTTTGGAGGTTTGGGGTTAAATTCGGCATTCTCAGAATTTTATTTCACTTTGTGTTAGTAAAACGGATGAAATCCTCTTGTTTTGTAGGGAAGCGAATTTCTTAAATCGAGGTTTTAGACTTAAGTCCTTTTTAAGTTTTTTGTCGTTGAATTTTATGCTGCTACGCCCTCGTTTTTTAAAATCGTCCTGTATTTATTTTATACCTAAGTTTTCACTCCTTCAACCATTACCGTACGTTTAGGTAATTGCTGAAGACCTTTTAAGCAACCTCAGTAAGCAAAGACTAGATATTTTCCTTCCAAATAATTATCTTTGCTTAACTTCTTCACTATTAGATATAATGTTAAATTCAAGCATTTGTGTTTACCTTTATGCAAACTCTTTCTGTGAATGCCAGAAAAGTTTCTCAGCTATTCCTATGTCCTCGGTACGCCATTTCCATCGGTACTCGGTACTCCACACGAGATGGCAGCAGCACCGTGTACTCTCAGGCGGCGGCGCTTTGTCGGCGCATCAAACGACACGCGTCGCCGCGCCCGCCGCCGAGATGCGCCTGCGCAGCGTGCTGTGGACCGAGTGATAAGCTTATGTTTATCGTAGTTACTCGCCTTTGTAATTTGAACGCTTATCGGTGAGCTCCAAGCTTCTTTATGTCTAGAACCGTCCCTTAGAGTTAATTTATTCATTAAAAGCTAATTTTGCACGTTGCAATCGAATGGACATCTGCAGTCCATTTTGTCTTACACCAATATTGAACATGACTCTCCTACATACATGTATTTCATTTCCATCTAATTTAACCTGCTTCTTATTGGTTTCTCAGCAGGAACCTAATTTTCCGATGATGTAGAGCGGTTCTAGGAGGAAATATCTATATGAGAACCAAAACAGCACAGGTAGACCTACAAAGCCATTGTCTCCCTATCATAATTTGTATTTCTTATACAATCATCCTACGGCCAAGTTTTTATAGGTAGGTAGACCACTTTGGCATAATTTATTTTTTAATAACATTAATAATTTATTTATTTACTTAAATTGTTGGTATAAAAGAACTTAATTTTAGAGCACTCGGTAAGTTCTTAGTGTTTACAAATAGGGTAGGTGTAATAATTAAGCTTTTTTAGGTTTACTAGTGCCCACACTAGGATTCCCTGTGTCGTGTGACACTAAGCTCTTTCATCTCAATTATGTCTTATGAATTGATCCTATACCAGCCGCAGGTCTTTAAAGGTTTAGGCTCTGTGGTTCTGATCGGAACTTGACAGGTTTTTAGACTATTGATTGTGACCGCTGGTTCACAAGTCATACTCGTGAGCGGGTGCTGCTTGTGGGGACTGGTCTGGTCTGGTCACTCTAACTGCTACTGTATCTATATACCGTTTTATATATTACTCATATTTTCATGTTACTGATACTATAACTATGGGACATCTCACTCGCACTACTAGTTTGACATTGTGTTATGTTAAATAAAATGTATACCTTATTGTTCAGTGTTATTTTTAGACATTTTAAACGATTAATAATTAATTTTTAGAAAAAAACAAAAACCGACTTTAATGTATCTTCGAAGTCCAAAGTCACATATCGATGAAATTTATATGGGACCACTTCGTAGCTATACTGAACCCAACGCAAAAAGAATTTTCCAAATCGGTTCACAAATGACGGAGTTCTGAGGTAACAAACATAAAAAAAAAATACAACCGAACAGAGAACCTCCTCCTTTTTTGAAGTCGGTTAAAAAAAGAGATCCCCGCAGAGTTTATTGGTGCTATCTTCTCTAGCAGGCGTATTTTCGAAGCACTGGTAGTACAGACAGTTTTCGCATTTCTTTTCTGGGCGCGGACTTCAATTTGTGTAGGGGAAAGAAATAGGTAGACAAGCTTACCTTTTTTTTAGTCATGATATTTTAATTTATAATTTTTAACGTATTTAAATTGATTTGTATTATGTGTATATAACGTTTAAAAGTGCATTTTTTTGTGCCTATCTATTAAATATCTTTTGAGATTTGACTTTTGATTGAAAAAGAACTGCCTGCAACCTGCTGTTCTTCGTCAATTCTAAAGAAATCTTCGCTTTCCACTTGCTCCACACCCAACTCAGAATTTACAGGAACGAAACTCTGTGGCGCACCGCATGGGTGAATGTTACATCTAATCAACAAAATGTTTTAAATTAATAAAATTTTAATTCTTACTGACGTCGATGAAAATATTAATCGTTAAATCTGTATCGGTGAAGAAACTATTATTTTATTGGATTAAATAGATAATTAAACAGTAGATGGTTATGTTGATAAGGAATTAAATCTGCTGATAATTAGTAATATAGATGCCACCCACATATTATAATCCGTCTACGCTCTATGGTTTGGCTTGATGTTACGGCTTGATATGGCTGCTTGAACGCAACGACTAAAGTAGTATATTAAGCAACAATTAGATAGAAAAAGCTAAAGATAACTTCCTGTCAATAGATCAAGATATGACAATTTTAATTGGGCAAGTATTTGACCTCATTAAAGGGAATGACTCGGTTGATGATGAAATATGGTTGGCTATAGAAAACAACTACAATATTATAAAGACTCAGAAATAAGAAAATGAAAGTGTTTTATTTTTTATTTATTTATGACTATGCACTATGAACTTTGTCGCTAAACGACCACATCGATAAAGAAAACAGAGAACAAAAACAAAAGAAAAGAGAACACTATAAAAGAAGCAATGCTTATCTAAACCTAGCTCCTACCAAATCAACCTATCGAAACTTACGGTTCTAAATGTCGTCTTTCGAACACACTCCAACAAAATTATATATATCCTCGACGACATTACAATTTGGCGATGGGACTGTTTTCATCAAGAATTCGATTTTCTTTGATGGAATATGTCCTGAGCGCAATCGAACGATAGACGTTAAATTATTTCAATTCAACAAGATAGTATCAATCTACGGATCGGGGTATTTGAGGCTGGATAGTTCTGTACCAAATACCCTTCTCCTTCCATATCTTTAGCGGTGCTCTTATAGCAAGTGCGATTAGCAGATGGCATGGTGAAGCGGTACCTACGTGTGCTAGGACCGAGCTAATTGTGGGCGTGGTAATGGAGCCGTAAGACAACGTACCGGTTTCTTGAACTAGATACCCAATGTGTACTATTAGGTCTGCCAATTTGACACGTGGTATTCATGCTTGGAAGACATTTGTAGAAGTAGAGACAGTTATACTTTGAGCAGGTAATTACGAAAAAATACTTTAATTTACAGAAGTTATTCTGCCACACGCATTTTATTTAATATTTAACTAAACGATTATGAAGGTATTTTATGTCACGTAGAGCCTTTTACCTATAGATAAAGGAATTACAGAAGAAGCTATCTACATAAGGTACGAGAAAATTGAGAGAGGTATTCAGAATCCAATCGCCAAAACGCCAAATATCTGTCTTAGAACGATATAATAACGTTAGGCAGTATGAAAATGAATAAGTCCATGGATAAGTGCAGACATAGGATAAATAAATAAATACAAATGCGGCTACTGGCGCCATGGACGCCGCCGCGCGCGCTCTTCTTATTGTGTGGTGTGTGGACAGAGATAACTGTAGAGACGACACGACGCACAAGGGAAAAATATTTTATTAAACTCATTTTGAACTCGCTTGTAAACGGCACTATCTTCCTTGTTTGTTCTTTTTCTTTACTGTGTTTGTTCTATAATTATGTGGTCGTCAAATAAATGACTTTCTTTCTTTTCTTACTTTACAGGGTGGATGATTTTTGTTGTGATTTCAAATTGCAATGTTCAGTTATACCTATAATAATAGGATATGCTTCACAAGACAAGTTATTTTATTTGGCCTAGTACTTTTAAGACTCTTATTAAAGTGGCTTGAGAGTAATTTTTACAAATGTGACGATAACAGGATGAGTTAAGAGTTTTTTTAATTATAAGTACATGTGTAAGATTGGAACGAAAGAGAGAAAGAAAATAGGTTTTATTGCCACTTTACTATTCAGAAAAGTAAATATAACTGGGAATATAAAAGGGCAGACATTTGCTTTAAAATAAGCATTATGTAATCTAGTGATAAACGATAATATGTATTATGATATTTATTTTGTTTTACTGTTAGTTTTTTTTTCTTTTTAATTTTTGATGCACGCTTTGTAGGACTCTTTTACCATCACTGGATAACTGGTAGAAAATGCTTTAGCATTAAGTTCTCCTTTTGTACATTACTTGTAATAGTGCAATAAAGAATTAAATAAAATAAATAAATAAAACGTGTTCTTTAATTTAGCTATATCTTTGATTCTGACTGACTTAATTGATCTCTATGGATTACCACTACTAGTGTCACACAATATAACGTTTTTATATTTTATTATCTTATGAAGCTTTTATTTAGGATTCAACAACAACAACAGGTACAAAATTACAAAAGTCTACTCCACCCCATTCCCTGTTACTTGTAGGCTTATCCGATTTATAAACGCAATATTGTATTTGTATAAAAACAATGGCCTTATTATAGGTGGTTCTGAGTCGTGTATTGCTAATGTTTTTTTGCTGAGTGTACCTCCACACTCGCCAAAAAGGCGATTTTGGCTTACACGCGTGTTCTTGTGGAACAAACTGCCTTTTATACTTTGAATTAGATTGATTGTATGACTAGGTTTTATTGGGAAGAGCAAGCCTTTATACACTTCATGTATGAAAATATCTAGAGTACCAGACAAGACTAAAGTGTTCAGTGAAAAAGATCAATATATTTTATTTTAATTAATAATTTATATCGGACAACGGTCCATTTTGTATGTAAATCTTATCCTATATTAATAAAATATAAATGAACACTGACATTATTGAGACACACAGGCACTGCCGTCCAGTGTCTTAGGAAGTGCGAGTCCACACACTCGACAAATAAATGTTCAGAAAAATGTTGATACTGCCCCAGACTCGGCGCATCAGGGCAGCGCTTCTTGCATAATGGCGTAAAAATTGTCCGTGCATTCTTCAGTAACATCCCTGATGCACTGAAAAGTCGTAGCAGCCCCAAAGCATCCTAAAGCCATTATTATATTTGACTCGCAAGGCATTGTAGGATTTTTGTGTGTACTTGACCCATAGGCTGCACGTGTAAAATGATTGGCAAAATGCTTCAATCAATGCAACATGGCAGTAAGTATTTAAATCACGAACTAACAGGTACTATCTTGGCAAGCGTGCCACAACCTCGTCACTTACCATAAGGTGAGATAGTGGTCAAACGCAAGCCAAAAACAACAATAAAAGTCATTGTCGTAGACGTGCGTTCTACGTTCTACGTCACTCTATATTAACTAAGTTTATATAGTCCTGAATATTCACGTGGAAAGTAAAGCACCTATATATAGGTATACTAGCGACCCACACGGTTCGCACGGTTATTATACATATAAACCTTCCTCTTCAATCACTCTATCTATTAAAAAAGCCGCATCAAAATCCGTTGCATAGTTTTAAAGATTTAAGCATACATAGGGACATAGGGATATAGGGACAAAGAAAGCGACTTTGTTTTATACTATGTAGTGATATAATATTTCATAAGCCCTTTATTATATAAGCCCTTAGTATATCTATTATAATTTCTATCATCGCCGTCCCTTTATGTTTCGTTATACCTCTCCATCCAAAGATGGTCTGGAAGATATCGCTTTAAACTATAACACCGCCCATTGTTATATCATTGTAAGTAAACATTTAACTTGTACTTAATTTCTATCTTTAAAGTGAATAATAAACTAGTTATCTATCTATCTATAGGTATAATATATAATTGCCACATGGAATTAACCAATCAATATGGCAATTTTCTATGATGTCTTTCGTCATTGACGTTTTGTTATAGAGAAATAGATGACGCTAATAACATGTCTTGCCGTTTGCAAAGGCCTTGTAAAGACAATAAATTACCCTCGTATAGCAGCTACTTTAGTATTCAATAAAATTGTAGTAGCCGGTTGTAAAAGGGGGTTAAACAAAGTACCTACGTAAGTAAATTTATGCAATTGATGGCATCTAAGCAATAAATTGTATTTTATATTAAACAATTATTAATTAATTAGTATTGTATAATTATATTTAAGTTCTGGGTGGCACTGCAATTGTTATGGGCAGGCGTGGCGCTTACCATTAGGCGAACGAATTGCTTGTCTCATCACTCAGTAACATAAATAAATAAATTTATTTGTTGGAAGGCAATGAATAATTAATTTTTAGAAAAAACAACAAGAACCGACTTCAAGACTTAACTTATATTTTTGGTTTTTGTTATTGTTTTCAAAAAGTGCTGAATCAATTTCAATAAAATGTATACAGTTAAATTTATCATCAAAATCAATTCATAATTGGCGGAGTAATCGCGTAACAAACATAAAAAAAAACACCGTCGATTTAAGAACCTCCTCCTTTTTGAAGTCGGTTGAAAAGACTAGACGTGAGAATGGCAGATGGTGGACGGCTGTAACCGAATGGTGGCCTAGGCTAGGTTGGAAAAGTGCCGGTCGTCCAATGTCGAGGTGGACGGATGATGTCAGAAGAACAGTAGGGAATGCGTGGATGAGAGTGGCGAGAGATAGGGGAGAATGTCAGCACTAAAGGGAGGTCTATTGCTCAGTTGTGGGTGATGACGGGCTGATGATGATGATGTAGGTAAAAAGGCATAAAATGTATGCGGTAGTAATGTTCTTAAATGCAGTTATTTTTCAAATCGAGTCCTTGGTTCTTGAGAATATTTTTCCATATAGCTTAGTATAACAGTTTTGATTTCATATAGTGTCGGAGGCCCACGAAAAATACTCATCTTGCATACCTATGTACACTTAGATTACGGGCTGTCAGCTAGAGAGAGACAAACAATTTAAATTCATACTTCTTGGCCAGCAAGGGAATCATGTAACTCGAAAACCGATCCCGATCGCTGTCAATTTCAAATTTGGAAGGCGTTAGCATCTTTCAAACTGCAATATTGATCATTTTTAGTGATAGTGATTGGGATAGGGACGCAGACTTGAGTAAAAAAAGACGTGTGGCACTCGGAGACTGCCGCGGTTAAGGTATTGCATAGCATTCGGAGTGGGGGGTGTTAGGTTATTTTCGTTACGGAATTTCTGGATTCGGTCTCCACGCTCAAGGCCCGCGATAGAAGCTATGCAATAGCTTAAAAGTTCTACAGTTCCACAAACAAATACCGATCACAAGACATGTTTGAAAGCGATCGGGATCGGTGTTCTATTAAAACCTGCGGTTCTTGTCTATGTCTAGTAACATTTTAAACTAATTTTCTTAATAAAAAAGTATATAATTTACATACTTACAGCTTAATTATTATAAGTATAGAAAAACGCTTGATTAACCCACCGCCAACGTGAGATCGAATTCCTTACGATAACGCGCACTGTTCGGATTCAGTGGGTTAAATACAAATTGTTTCACAGAATATTGAGTCAATTGAAAGATATTAAGTAATTAACAATATTAAAATAATTAGTGCTAAAGGCTAAATTTAAATGGATTACTGGGTAAGTCATTTACATTAATGACAAACATACAGTTTTCTATGCAGTCACTCCTTCTTAGAAACGCCTGAAAACATTTGATTGCTACGCTCTTTCTAGGAAACCATTAAAAGGTACCGTTGCCGAGTCTGCTATGGGGGAGTAGTCCAGTAAATTTAGTTATGTTATATTAAGTTGGACCGCAGGGGATGAAAAATATACCAATGTGTAGGAAAAAATCCCTTGATTAACATATTAAAATGTTTAAGCAACGAAAAAATTATAATTAAGTGAAAACAAGTTTTTTTTATGATTAAATTGGCTCACGTTTGACAACAACTCACCTGATGGTAAGCGTAGTTGCGGTCTAAGGTGGAGCACGTTTGCCCATGAGGTACTTATTCACTCGTAACTTAAAGAGACCCAGGTTGTAATTGGAAGGAAATAAGTATTCTGGTAGAGAATTCCACTCCTTAGCAGTACGTATAATGAAAGAGTCAGCGAAGCGCTATGGTGAGTGGTGGTATGCGTACTACAAGTATATCTACGTTTTATCAAACAAAAAACCGACTTCAATGTATCTTCGAAGTCAAAGGTCAAATCATCACCATCAAGCAAACGACCAGCTCGTCTTGTCATTCAGATACATAAAAAAAAAAAATCGTGAGATGTATATGGGACCACTTCGTAGGTAGCTATTCTGAACCCAACGCAAAAATAATTTTCCAAATCGGTTCATCAATGACGGAGTTCTGAGGTAACAAACATAAAAAACAATCGAATAGATAACCTTCTCCTTTTTTAAGTCGTTTAAAAAATATATTTTCCGCTGAGTTATTTTGTTGCGGTGATTTGAAAAGTTTGCGCATGGCGCGCATCACGTGACTGGGTCTAGGATTTCGCCAATACGTACAAAGCGTTTCGGTTCTATATATGAAATGTTATTGGAATCTCTTCTAGACTACCATGAGTGATATAGGAATAACATAAATAGGCATGTACCGAAGTACGCATGAGGAGCCCATCAACGAGTGTTTGTCGCGGCTGGAGTAGACTAGGACCACACACTGCAAGTCCTACGCCCTCCAGGTTCCAGCGGAACACGCGATGATGTTTGACACCGGACTTCTGGCCTGCAGGAATAGTCTACCGCCGGTACAGAGAACGAAAACAATTCCCTGTTGTGTAGTAGCTTAATAAAAATAGTTTTAATATTATAATATATATGTTAGTCTGTAAGTTTATATGTATAATATGGGTCTTAGAATTACTTTAGTCACTAATGTAACTTCTGTGTTCATAAGTTACCTGAAATAAAGAAGTAATAATAAATAATAATAATAAACTTATGGACGGTGGCGTTTATTTACAATAATTACTATGAATTGTGGAAACCTTATATTAAACTAAACTAATTTTTCTTTTACCATGATGATGAGTCAGCCTTTCGTTCTAGCCAGTTTTTTCACTCAAAAGTGGTATCAATAATTAATTTTTAGAAAAAAACAAAAACCGACTTCAATGTATCTTCGAAGTCCAAGGTCACATATCGATGAAATTTATATGGGACCACTTCGTAGCTATACTGAACCCGACGCAAAAAGAAGTTTTCAAATCGGTTCATAAATGACGGAGTTCTGAGGTAACAAACGTAAAAAAAAAAACGAACAGAGAACCTCCTCCTTTTTTGAAGTCGGTTAAAAAGAATATAGTTGTGTCTAAAATAGAATTTAGGTTGTTTCCATGACCAAAATCTTATTTATTTCTTTCTTAATTATTAATACGAACGGCAAAATTCGATTGTTTATTAACATGGAAAACGCCCTAATTATACACGAAATACTAAAACAAAACAGAAACGCCTGACGTTCGGCCATTTTCCATCAAACATACATCACCCTTGCGTTTTTAAAAAACACCACTTAACCCTTCACTTGGGACCCTTCATCCATAATTCTTCAATCCTTGCGGGCGTTAATGTCGCGCCTCCACCACAAACTTGAAACAACAGAAAACTAGCTATCAAATATTCATAAAAAATATATCAACCTTAAAATTATTGAATTAAAGTTGATTTTTGGTTGGTGCGAAATCTGAGAAGAACGGGGTAATACCGCACGTTAGTTAAGAATTATTCACAAATTATTCGTTCACGTGTGGCCTTATTTCGGTGGAGTAAGAGCGAATATTGACTTTTCTAGAGGTTGAAATAAAAAGGTTGAGGTTAGGTGACAATCGCGACGCCATGTTGGTTTAGTTAGAGGGTAGGTGGGGGGTGGGGGGTTAAAACTACGGGGTGACTAATAAGAGGTTTATACCTCTTTAATTGGCTCGCCACGACGAAAATTGATACGATAAATGCGGTATAGAAATCGATATGTAGTGTTTTATTGAAGCCAACAAACTTCGTGGTTCCGAAGACAGCGCCCTGTTATTAGGGAAGTTTAGGAAAATTACGTTTAAAGTCTATGGTAAGTAAAGGCTGTCTTTTTGAATAAGTTATTAGCTTGTCGTAGTCTTGTGTTGGACTCTTGGAAACATTTAGTGTTAACAAGACTCCTGCGTTAAAATCAGTTTGGAATATGACTTGATCCTATCAAGCTTTAGCAATTAATTAGGGTTAGCTACTAGGGTTGAGCTAGGTACTTTTTTTTTCTTCGCTTATATATTTATGTTTGGCCAGTTGGCATTTTTTTTTAAACTGATTAATGAGACGCTCAAATCATTCGGCTGCGCCACGCCTGCCTATAACAATTGCACCAATATCTTGTCTGAAGATCTGGCTGAAGATGGAGCAAGATATAGAGGAAAACGGCGACTGCTACTGCTCAAACCTGTTTCCCTGGTCGCTTGACGGCATGAATCCTAGTCAAGCTACCTACTTTTACTGTTAGATACTGTAAGCCCGTGTCGTCCCTTTTGGGCAAAGGCCTCCACCCATGACTTCCAGGCTTCGCGATCTTGGGCTATTAAAGACCAGTAGTCGCTAAAGGCAACGAGTTCGTCCCGCCATCCCCTGCGCTGTCTCGCTGTATTGAGACGCCATTTGCTGGTGATTTTGGCATACAGATCATCTGACACGCGATAGAAGTGATCAACCCAGTGCTATTTGAGATTTGGGGTTTTTTTTTACTTTTTATCCCGGAAAATTCTATCGTCCTTGCGGAACTAAGGGTGGAGTAAGTCTTAATAGTCTTAATATTAAAGTTTTAACATGTGTAGAGGTAAAATCGTATGTGTGTATGTTTGTAGGAAGTAATCTCTGGAACTACAGATCCAAATCTATTTTTTTTTCTATGATAGAAAGCTACACTATCCCTGAGTGACATAGACTATATTTTATTAAGTCCACATGAACGAAGCCACGGCTTCTAGTGTTTAAGTAAAGAAGACTGAAAGATTAAGCAAACCCTACAACATTCAAACAGAATAGCTACGAATACCTTCGAGATCTAAGTCTTCGGTAATGTAATAGCAGAATTCCTAAGCCAGCTATAGCAATGCGGACTGTCAAAAGCCAATGTCGGGTACTCGGGGGTCACAGTTCACCCCTCAAGTGTCCGAGCCACTCCACCCCCGTCTCCCCCCTTTCTTACCACCCGAGTGACCCAACAAGATTAGGGTACCTACTAGGGGAAGTCGAGGCGAGTTTTTTTTAATTTATAAATCTATCTTATCATAATCTCGCCTGAAGTAAAGCGACGAAGTGGCCGAAGATCGGGATATTTTTTTTTATGGTCATGACTGTTTCTGCGCAGTGATCGCTCAACCGTCGTCTTCATCTAGATCTATGTGCCCCATCATCAGACAATTCGTCGCTTAACATCAGGCGAGATAGCGGCAAATTAGATTTATCAATGATAAAAAAACTCGCTTGGTGGTAGGTTTCTTGTATGCTTGGATGCCTTCTGGGTACCAAAGCTTTGCCAGTTTCTGCCGCCAAGCAGTAGTGCGCAAGCATTCAATTGAAACGATAATTCAATAAGTTTATAAATGAAGGAGTTCTGTGGTAACAAACAATATAAAAAAAGCCAAGTGCGAGTCGGACTCGCGCACGAAGGGTTCCCTCAAAAAAATCACATTTGTTGTATGGGAGCCCCCTTAAATATTTGTTTTATTCTGTTTCAAAATTTCAACTGTCGGACAGACAGACAGACAGACAGATGGACGGCCAGCGGAGTCTTAGTAATAAGGTCCCGTTTTACCCTTTGGGTACGTGTGTGTAAGTATAATATATTGACCATGAAACTACCCTAATTCGCTTCCTTCGTCCAGCTATCTCTACATCTGTTCCCAACCCTTTCAATTGTTAATCATCATTAAAAAAAACTATAACCGTATAATGGGTGGTCTTATTGCTATGGTCAGTTAGT
Source organism: Petrophora chlorosata (assembly GCA_951640565.1). Classification (NCBI taxonomy): domain Eukaryota; kingdom Metazoa; phylum Arthropoda; class Insecta; order Lepidoptera; family Geometridae; genus Petrophora; species Petrophora chlorosata. Next base: position 9,044,954 of record OX621209.1, read on the forward strand.
GCTCCACCTTTTTGCTGATTACGTGCAATGACAACGCTAATTATTATTATGTAGGTAATGTAAAGAATCGAGTGCGAGTGAGGCTCAGTGGAAGCACGTTGCGACTTTCGATCCGTAACCGAGTTCGAATCCCGCTGGCCCCGCACCACTGACTTTCTTAAATTATGTACGGATTCAACACTCGCTCTAAAAACGGTGAAGGACAACATCGTAAGGAAACCGGCATTTCCAATAATTTATTACAAAATTTCAAGGACATTTTGGCACCCACCAACTTGCACTGGGCCAGCGTTTACTTTTTATTACTATTTATTACCTGATGGAAAGTAACGACGCAGTTGACGATCATGCTAGCCTAGATACCGATTCACTCGAGACTTGAAAACACCTACATTATGAGAATCGGGAAACAAAGACGCTGGTAAGGTGTTCCATAGGCTTGTTCGGGCAGGAGGAATGTACAATCAACCATGTAGGTACAGACGCCGAGTTTCCGTGCGTCTACACTCGAGAGCAATGAATCCGGGTCACTTAAAGAATCCTAAAAATCTCGGAAACTAAAAATGCTAGGTTAATGCAATAAATTGTATTTAATAGACAATGTAATACTCCTTAAATGAAGGTATTCAAACTTCTTAGTTATTGTAAAGTTATATCATAAAAAAATCAAATTTGAAAAAGGGCCACTTTCGAAGATGGAACTACGAAATTACAGCATTTGGTTTTGCTTTTGTTTGTAATCTGTCATTTATGTGGGTACATAAACCATGTTGATAGTGCTCTATATTCATTATTCAAGCTGAAATTATGTCGCTTACGCCTGAAGAATGCACCAGAATACTTACAATGCTGGAAACCGGCCGGAGTCAGCGCGATACAGCCAGGACTGTCGGTGTGTCGCTGTCAACAGTACAAAGAGTTCTCCGACGTTACGAAGAAACTGGTTCTAACCTACGCAGACCAGGAACGGGCAGAACCAGGTGTACCACAGCACGAGAAGACCGATACTTGGTGAACACCATGCTTCGAAATCGCTTTCTCACAGGAACTGAACTCACCAATCAGTTTCGACGCCTCGGAGGAAGTAACCCAAGTGCATGGACAGTAAGACGTCGGCTTGCTGAATCTAACTTAAAACCCCTTAGACCTGCAAACGGCCCTAAACTGGAGCGTGGGCATCGTATTTCGAGACTAAGATATGCCCAGAGCCACGTAAATTGGAGTATTGAAGATTGGTCAAAAGTTATGTTCTCCGACGAATCAAAATTTATGCTCTACAAGCACGATGGAAGACACAGAGTGTATCGAAGACCAGGGGAAAGATTCAAGCAAGCATGCATCGAAGAAAAAGTAGCCTACGGTGGTGGGTCTGTACTTGTGTGGGCCGGAATTTCTTCTGAAAGTCGCACAGAGCTGGTGATCATAGAAAACGGCTCTTTAACTAGCGTAAGATATGTGGAAGAAATCCTCAATGATCACGTTGGTCCATTTATGGTCAATTTAGGTGAGGATGCTATATTTATGCATGACAATGCCCGACCTCATACAGGTAGGATTGTGAATGACTACCTTCAAGAGATGAACATTACTCGTATGGAGTGGCCAGCGCGCAGCCCGGATATCAACCCGATCGAGCATGCTTGGGACGAGCTAGGCAGATGCGTAAAACAACGAAACCCTCCCCCAATCACGCTTCGTGAGCTCAAAATTGCTCTCACAGAGGAATGGGAGAATATTCCCCAAAATCGTATAAGGAACTTGGTGTACAGCATGCCAAACCGCGTAAACGCAGTAATGGAAGCACGAGGAGGCAATACGAAGTATTAAAATTCAAGAAAATCGTAATAAAGTTCAAAAATTTCATGTTTCCTATTTTTGTTTTAAGGAGAGATCAGCAGTTTTTTTCTTTATGTAATTTTGTGTTAATAAAATGTATGGTGACTCATATTTTTTTTACTTTCATTTAAGGAGTATTACATTGTCTATTAAATACAATTTATTGCATTAACCTATCATTTTTAGTTTCCGAGATTTTTAACATTCTTTAAGTGACCCGGATTCATTGCTCTCGAGTGTAGTTGAATGGATGATGAGGCGTACGTGTAGAACGTAATGGGCTGATGATGAAAAAATAAAGAATATAATATCAATAGAATACCGCAGAATCACTTATAGTACAAGTACAATACCCTACAAAAACTCCCAGAAACAGAAAATTAAACTTATAGAGAACTTATAACTATCGATATTACAGTGGCCTTATACAGTGATATCTGATGGATGGAGAATGTCGGAAGAAAAGAAGTAGACGATAGTGTATAACAGATATCAGCACAGCATAGTACCTACAGATAACCTCACAAAACTCATTCCCCGGCTAACCCATAGTACCCCTCTAGCCGGACATCCAAAGGTGTCATGGAGACGGCTCACTCGGCCGTTGCTCGAGGTGGCTCAATATATACTCTAATATAGCTGTATAGATCGCCCTTAGCTGCCTCAATAAAAGAACACATCTGAGCGACCGGTGTGACTGCGAAGCGGGAGTCTCTGCGTCTATAATGACGCAATATAGTAGTCATAAGAATACAATCTTTGTAACACAGGTGTAAACCTGTATTACTATGAAACGAAGGGAACCTTGGATGAATTACTGGGCATATGAGACTTAATATCAGATGTCTCGGGGTGATGAGCGCAATAAAGTGCTACGCAGTGCTATTTATGGTATTTAAATTTCTGGGTGGCACTTCAATTGTTATGGGCTAGTCTCATCACTCAGTTCCTTAAAAAACTTATTCATATGACTGTAATCTTGTAACTTTTATGGTCAAACTTTCTTTTCTAACGCTTTAATAATTTCATTTTCATTTTTATTGGACTTCACCGTAGTCATATATTATATTATGCCTTTTCAGCTTCTATTCTATTTTATTTTTTCTACCACCTACCTAAATCTGTATTATGTACATATGTATGTCTTCTTTTATTTTTTACTAATAATAGTAGTATAAACTACAAGTAAACAGTTGTAAAATGGTGCAATACGTTGCTGGGTAGTAACAACGTCAGACACCGTCGTTGTACATCACAATAAACCTATGAAAAGGGAGGGCGATGAGTCGTCGGTCGCGCGGTCATCGCTTACAGTCATACCGGTTGCTCAGGTGTATTCTTAACTTCTGAGTGAGTTGAGAGCATGAAATTAGTACTTCAGATCTTGAGGCCTTGAGCCCACAGTATGAGCTTTGGAAGTCGGCTTTTGAAATCGAGAGAGGAGAGAAGAGGGAAAATTATGCTATTTAGGACGATTGGTTGGATAATAATAGAAATATTTTCAGACAAAGAGAATAGAATAGAATAGAATAGAATTTATTTGCTTAAAATGTGAGTATAAAAGATGTCAACAATGCAAAGAACCTGTACACATTTCGCCAATGAAGCAGCATGTAAAAATTTTAAACTTAAAATTAACTATGACATGCAACACATTATTTATACTAAAGAGACATTACATCTTAATTGATTGCAAAGTAGTCGTTCAGAGAATAAAAACTATTTTCCAGTAACCATGCTCTTAATTCATACTTGAATTTTTCTAACGGTAGGACTTTAATGTGCTGAGGCAATTTATTATATAATTTTATAGACATCGAATAACTGCTTTTCTGATATAGTGCCGTTCTATGTGCATAATTATCAACCAGCCTGTCTCCGTTTCTTGTGTTCCGAGGGAAATTGTCGCTAGCTTTTGTGAACATATAGTTATGATGTCTGACAAAACATGATAAATCATAAATGTATTGACATGGCAGAGGGAGCACTTTAAATTGCTTGAACAGTGGCCTGCAGGAATCCAAAGAGGTCTAATATTTGAGAGATTTTCTGAAATATTATGGAGTTTCATTTACAGCATACGGGTACTAATACAATACAGATAATAAATAAATAAGTAAATACTCCTAACGATCACTTACATAGATCCTGGGCCCCAATTAGGGTTTCTTGTATATAGAGAACCAGGAACTACGAGAACCATGGTCCCACAACACCCAAACACAAGACAAACGCAGGCGCTTTTCTTTTCTTGCACAAACATTTGACCGTTGCGGGAATCGAACCCGCAACCTCGGTGGTGTATAAGACTTGAGCTAACCTGCCCAACCATTACACCACAGATAATAACGTTGTCAATTAAAACTAACAAATACAATATCCATTGTCTCGACCAGGCTTTTTGCTGAATCCCTATAAATCTCGTTTCTGCCGCAAACGGTAGAAACAACGGTAAGGCGGTAACCAAGTCGCGATTTGCCGGGGCAGCTTCCCTTACCTTTGCTGAAACCATCATCATCAGCCCATGACATTCCCACTGCTGGGACTCAGGCCTTCCCTCGTAGAGTACGGGCCATAATCCACCACACTGACCCTGAGCAGGTGGATGTCACATGTCCTTGAGTATTTGTGATAAATTCTTGGACATGCTTCGTCGTTTTTAGAGCGAGTGTTAAATACACAACTTAAGAAAGTCAGTGGTGCGGGGCCAGCGGTATTCGAACTGGATGCATCGGATCGAAAGTCGCACGTGTTCCCGCTGAGCCACACTCGCTCTACTGCTAATATGCGGTGATGCAAATAAATACTGAAACGCGTCAGTGCAATACTATATTATGTCGTAGGTATCGCAAATAAAGTAGCCGCCTCGGACGTCATTTTATTGCATTCCGTTTACAAATGATTGCGTGCATTGGATGCGTAGGAACCAATTCACACAAGCAGATCTTATGACCTGCTTAACAATAATTGTCGCTGTCAAATAGTAATTGACCTCATCGCTTCCTATTTAGCGGACTGTGGGACCACCCGCGAGGCCCATCCTCTTTAACATACTTATGTTGTCGTTTTGTGATGCGAGTTAGGCGCAGCCTTCGTCAGTTTCTCTAAGTTCGAATTTATAGATTTGACTTGATTCACGATTGATCTGCGAGTACCTGATTTCGACTTAAGTTTTGATTCTTGTCTTGAGTCTATTTTATAGATCAAAATCAAACCTTAATTACCTGAGTATTAAATCAATTTTAGTATGAAAGTTTTCGTTCATTATAAATATTTAATAAACTTTAATAAGCTTGGACTCACGTAGTTGTGTCGTTTGTGGTCGACTAATTCGACAAACTACGTGAGTCCTAGCCCTTTAATTAAGTTCAACACCCAAGTCAAACTTACCTGATTTCGTAATATAACTCTATTGTCTAGAGTTGCGTTTCGAATAGCGACCGTAGCGCCTAGTTTCGACCATTTTCTATAAAAAACCAGGCGCCGCGATCTATTCGGAACTAACCCTAAAATCAAGAAGAGCTTCAATTCTAGACTTCATTTTTGTTTACATATTAGGTAATTGTGAATGACGTTTTTAATAACGTTTATATTCCAACTGAATTGAGCTCACGTTTGACGTTTGTGAGTGATTATTGATTCATTAATCTAGTTTCAAAATACGTAACAAAACTTCACTTGAAACTCTCTGAGTCTAGACTCAGTTCTGATTTTGGTTTATAAATTCTAGCCTTAGTGATTATGTCGTAGGTACTTAAGTATATCGAAACTGACACGTGGTAATGAGTTCTTGCAAGCCAGTAATATCCCTGGCAAACAGGCATCAGTCAGCCATTTAAAATCAAATAGGTACCAGGCTTGCAACAAGATATCCTCCGTTGCAGTTCTACGCAGCGCTGAATTTGCAAGGCAACTTTTTGGGTGGCATTGTGTGTTTTCAAACTTTTAAAGCCTCAAACAGAAACTTATAAGTGGGTACATACCTATATAGATAAATAAGAAAATAAATAAAATATTAATTTTTAGAAAAAAACAAAAACCGACTTCAATGTATCTTCGAAGTCCAAGGTCAAATATCGATTAAATTTATATGGGACCACTTCGTAGCTATACTGAAACCAACGCAAAAAGAATTTTTACAAATCGGTTTATAAATGACAAAGTTATGAGGTAACAAACAAAAAAATTAAAAAAATACAATCGAACCTTCTCCTTTTTTGAAGTCGGTTAAACCACTACCATTAACCGGCAAGCAGTGAAAATCCAATAAAATCCTGTAGCGTGAAAACCCTAACTCTTAAGGATGTCCGTAATTAAAAGGCCAGCAACTGTTTCAACTTTCGGAACGACATAGAAACTTGGTGTTTCCGCTTCAAAATGATATTAAGTTTGAAGAGCCATTGAAATTATAAATCTGTTAGGTAAAGTAAACTTTTTAAAGAATATTTCTCCGTAGTTATAACAGATAAACACGCACTTGGATAAACACACAGAATATGTATCCCGGGAAACCACGGGTGAAACCTCGGGTCGTAGAGCTAGTATTCTACACTATAATAAAAATGGAACTGAGCCATTCTGTACATTGAACATATTTTTTTTTTACCGGTAGACTAGCATTTGACCGCAGTCTCACCTGATGGAAAGAGACGACGCAGTCCACGATGGATCATGCTTGCCTAGAAGATACCGATTCACTCGGGACTTGAAGACACCTAAATTATAGGAATCGGGAAACAGAGACGCTGGTAAGGTGTTCCATTCCTTAGCTGTTTGCATTATGAAAGTTGAAGCGAATCGCTTTGTTCTGGCAGGAGGAATGTCAACCATAAACGGGTGCCGAGTTTCCGTACGTCTTGTTGTCCGATGGTAGAATGGAGATGGAGGAATTAACTCGTGCAATTCCGTCGCATACTCTCCGTGATGTATCCTGATATTTAAGATATTTTATATCCTAAGATATTTTTGAATTAACCAACTGGGATCGATTATTTAAAGGGCACTGAACACGAAACCCCTTTTTTTGAATTTTTGTTTGCTTGTTTCTGTTAGGTATCTATATACATAGACTCGAAAACGGTTGAACGGATTTTAATGCCGTTTTCAGGGTATCCCAACTTAGATTATAATGGTAGGGGACCTGGGCTACAATTAACAGAGGTAAGTATTAACAAACGATTTTCTATAAAACTAGACACACTACACCTATGGCGCATGCTTTAATACACCGACTAGATCAGGCCGCATGGCTCGGGATTGGTCAGTTTCACTCCACCCATCGTTCGAGTGAGTTGTGCGCCGGACTACATTTTTAAGGCAGTAACGATCATTTTTGACTTAATTTTTTTTTATTTATACTTTAATATACGGTGTTATGATTATGTTTTTTGTTTGACCATTAAACGTTGATTATATAAAATAGTTTAATGAATTTTTAGTTTTTGTTCATGTTTAGTTATTTTTATGATTTATATTATATAAGAAAACGTGTTCCATACTAGTCTGTATTAATTTTGTTTTAGTAAAAAAAAATACGTCTTACTTCATATATTTGTTTTCTATTGCAACAGTTGGCATAACATCATGTTAATTGTTCTGTTAATACTTACCTCAGAGCTGTTAATTGTAGCCCCGAACATGGGGTAAGAATTAACAACTGACTTTTTTGAGAAAAGATGTTTTATTTAAGACATCATTACATTTATGTTTGATGTATGTTAATAACATGATACCTGCATAATGAAAGCATCATTTAACATAAAAATCAAGTCCTGATGTTGAATCATTTCGAAGCTACAACTAAATTGTAGCCCCGGTCTCCCCTATGTTACATCAAAATCGGTTGGGTGATTACGAAGATACAGCTTGACCTCTTCGTAGTAAGCGCTCTCTTTAATGAAGAGGTATATATAAACTTGCTAAGATAGTCTTGGAAAAAATACGAATTGTATTTAAATACCTACAACTTGAAACTAAATTAACACTATAAACACACAAAAGTCCGAGAGGCAAACCATTTAGAGAAGTTACTCCTAAGGAAGTGAGCAATTAAGAGGCCGCCACTCGCAAACAGCTTTACGGAGGAGCTGCCAACCCCCTGAAATATGGGGTGGGGGCGAAATGATAATGACATTGGGGCTGGTTTGCTTGAGTTTGTCAGCCTTTGTTGCCTTTGTTGCTTGGATATCGTTTTGATATTTTGATTTGAAGTACAATTTTGTCTTTACAAGCTTTGTAAGTAATAGAAAATCATATTTAAATATGGAACGTTGACTCGTAGCGTAGCCTAGCCATTGTAACAAATCTGACAGGTTAAGCAACGTTCGCAGCGGTCACAACTTAGATGGCCGTTTGTGGTTTTTACATCTGACCCCTACCCTACTTCAGAGCACTTTAAGCCGTCGGTCCCGGTTGTTGTCTGCTTTGTATATAGACCTTTGTTACTTTTTTTATATTGTCTTTGTATGTAGACTTTGTAAGTTTAACAAATCACACCTTGTACTACCTATGAAAGCAATAAAGAATCTGAATCTGAATCTGTCTTAGGACAACAATCGATAGACCATGTTGGAGGCCTTCGGGCGGCCTAAAAATCTCCGACCGTTGGCCATACGAGAGAAGAAGAATACGACACAAAAATTTTGTTGGTACCCTTCTACAGATAAGCTATTGTCTCTTAAACACAAATAAAATTACTGGGCATTATGAGACTCAACAGCTAATTGTCTCAGGGTGACGAGAGCAGTGCAGCGCCGCGCAAGATTTTGCAAAACAAAGTTCTGGGTGGTGCTATTATTGTTATGGGCTGGCGTATTGCTTACCATCAGGCAAACGACCAGCTAGTCTCGTCACTCAGTTACATAAAAAAAGATATATTTTTAACTAGCTTTTTCCCGCGACTTCGTCCGCGTGATCGACCGTGGAAGCCCATATTCGTATTTTTTCCAAGACTATCTTAGCAAGACCCCCCTAGTATAAAAGAGCGCGTACTGCGAAGAGGTCAAGCTGTATCTTCGTAATCACCCAACCTATTTTGATGTAACGTATATACCTACTCTATAATTAAAGTTAAGTTTAAGAAGAGCGAGTGTGGCTCAGTGGGAGCTCGTGCGGCTTTCGATCCGACGCACCCGAATTCGAATCCCGCTGACCCCGCACCACTGACTTTCTTAAGCTATGTGCGGATTTAACACTCGCTCTAAAACAGTGAAGGAAAACATCGTGAGGAAACCGGCATGTCCAAGAATTTTTCACAAAAAGTCAAGGACATGTGACATTCACCAACTCGCACTGGGCCAGCGTGGTGGATTATGGCCCATTCTTTCTCTCTCTATGAGAGAACTCCCGTGTCCCAGCAGAGGGAACGTGATGGGCTGATGATGATGAATTAAAGTTGGAACAAATGCTACTAAACCCTAAAATCAGCATTAAAATTCGTTTAACCGTTTTCGAGTCTATAAATAACAAACATAAAAACACAAACAAACAAAATTTCTAAAAACCGTGGATTCGTTTTCAGCCTCTAAATAGTCGACCGCAGTTGGTTTTTCAAAAATATCTACAATGTACAGAATTGGCTGTTCCATTTTTATAAAAGTATAGGTATAGATAGATACATAAAAATAAATAATATATTTAGGTGGGTAGTAGTCGTAGCTCCATTGAAAATACCTACTTATTCATTTTCATTCCTAACGTCTATGGTCGCCTACTTATTCTTGAGTAGTCCTTTGTGAGTCGCTCTTCACTTCAACGTATGCTATTTATGAACTGTGAAAAGAAAACTACCTTTTCAATTACAGGCTATATTTACTTACGTTAAAGGACCCTATCACAATAAAAAATTGCCTTTAAAATTGGGTTTCTGGAAAAAGCCACGCGCAAATTACCAGTGCGATGTAAGTTCTCTAAGCTCCCAGGTTCTGACCACCCTGATAGTACCTAGGTAAATACTTCCTATGTCTTTGATTCTCTTCTTATGTTTTGGAATGAGACAAGCGAGTCGTTCGGCTGATGGTAAAGCGCCACGCTTGCTGCCACAGAACTTTTAATACCATTTACTTCATTGAGCTCATCACCCCGAAACATCAGATAGCCCAGTAGGTAATTATGCTGGCTACAATGAACGAGCTCGCTATTGACGGACGGAACACAGTCATGTTTGCGCACTACTGGTGGAGGTAGAATAACTGGCAAAGCGGTGGTACCAACCCAGACGGCCTCTCGCAAACGAGAGACCTACCACCTGGTGAAGTATTGTGTTCAAATAGCTTTACCTACAGCTACTTAAATAGGTACCTAGAATAGCACCACCAGAAATTATAACGACCAAAGGAAACATAACAAATTTAAAGTGTTACAATGGGCGGTCTTATTGCTCAAAGCGATCTCTTCCCTTTGAAAGGAGAGGACTTAAAGAAACTGTAAGAGATGGAGTTGTAAACATAAATGAGATAGTATTATACCTATGTATGTATATGTATAAAGAGTACAAACTACAATATCATATACTACCTACTCACATATTTTCTTCCTAAGTCGGGCACTCTTGTCAGAGTGGTCGTGGTTTTTGTTTACACTTAATCGATCTATGTTTGACCACTATCTCGCCTGATGTGAAGCGATGATGTGGCCTAAGATGGAGCACATAGATCTAGAGAGAGACGGCAGTTGAGCGGCTGCTCAGACCCGTCTCCCTGATAGTGTGTTCCTTAGCGGGGTTTACTGCTATCGCAATGCTTCTCCATTTCCGGCGGTTGGTAGCATTGTGGGTGATCGGCCGCGTGCTCTTTTTCCTGCCACCTGACCATGGACCACAAGTATCTCCTTCGAATCTTCGTTTCTGGAGATGTGACCAAAGAACTTCAGTATTCGTAGTTATACAATCGACGAAAGTCTATTTTTGATATGAAGTTCTACTCACATATCTATATATATCATATAATAATATATAGCAATAACAAACATATAGATAATACCTAGGTACACGGTCAAACCTCCAGCTCCATATATTTCTAAGATCTACATATACCGCTCCAACTTTTCTTTCCCAAGAATAGAGGTGGCCTTTTATAAAGTGGCGAATTTTCCGCCTCGCTCGTACTCGCGTCCATGTGTGCGTGTGTCGTGTCACGAGGGGGGGTACGTGCCGGCGGTAGGGGGAGGGGGGAGCCGCTGACCCGTGGCGCCGCCTTCAGATTGTTACGGCCAAAGAAACACTCCGTGAGGATTGGGAACGGTGTGGAGTGTATAGTGAAGAAATTTCTTGGTGCTATCTTCTCTAGCGGGCGTATTTCCGAAGCACTTCAATTTGAGTATAGGAAAGAAATAGGTAAACATACTTACCTTTTTTTCATATTAACATAAGTTACATATTTTATTTGTATCATGTGTTTACGACCTTTAAAAGTGCACTTTTGGACCTATTAATAAATGATATTTGACTTTGACTTTGAAATAGAAGGTTTTACCTATTATATATAAGTATAAGTTTTATCAAACAAAAAAACTTCAATGTATCTTCGAAATCCAAGGCCAAATATCGATGAAATTTATATGGGACCACTTCGTAGCTATACTGACTCAACTCAAAAAATTCCAAATCGGTTCATGATTGACAGAGATCTGAGGTAACAAACAAAAAAAATACAATCGAATAGAGAACCTTCTCCTTTTGAAGTCGGTAAAAAAAATTAACTTGGTTTGTTCCGCACTCGCCTTGAAAAGACCACCGGATGTGGTTGAAACTATAGTTGGACTAATCCAACTTAAAAGTGAGTGTCAACCGTAAACTATTATTAACTAGAAGGTTTTGTTTGTTTTTCCTGGTCTAAAGGTGGTACAATTTCGGCTTGAGGTGTCGTGCTCTTGATTAAAGCTGTAATTATAGTAGTTAGGTACGTATAAAAATGAATGGCTCAGCGTGATGGATTATTGCCCGTACCTACTATCTCTATGAGATAAAGGCTGAGTCCCAGCGATGGGAACATAATGGGTTGATGATGATGATGAAATCCTGTGAATAGTAAAGAATTAGCAGTTTTGGAAGGTTAGGTACTTTGGCAACTTTCTTATCTAGCTCTAGTTAACCTTTTGACGGCTACGTTATAGAAACTAATCTGTACCCGCCATACCAAGCCACAAAAATGTTAGATTGTTTAAAACGCTAAATTAAACACATGAATATTCTACAGATGTACTCTAATTTGGATTTTTAGAACAGTTGCTTTTTACCGACGACGGTGTGGCGAGCACTTTTTCGTATGTCGAGTATAGCCGACTGTAGCGAGAACTGCGGTTGGATGGACTAAATTGCATGTCACCAGTCAATTATAATTCAATTTTTCAATTAAATTTTTAATTTTTAATCTCTCTTTATTAAATCATAAAATCATAAATCATAAACTTTTATTGCTAGAATATAAGAAAAAAAACAAACAAAGAAAGCAAAAAAAACAAAAGAAAGAAAAAAAAGAAAAAAGAAAGCAAAAAAGAACAAAACAAAGAAAAAAAAACAAAGCTATGCCGTCAAGCGACCTAGTCGTGTTTCGGGATGATGTTCGGTGAACCATCGGGGAGATGGGTCTGAGCAGCCGCTCAACTGCCGTCTCTCTCTAGATCTATGTGCTCCATCTTAGGCCACATCATCGCTTCACAAGTCATCAGGCGAGATAATGGCCAAACATAGATCTATTAAGTGTAAAAAAAATATATATATGTAGGTAATCTAGGTGTTACAGTAATAATTATAATGTTCCATATAATCTACCCTATTTGAGGGTGTGCAATACAATTCACATAAAGATATTTTAATTAATTTACAAGTCATAATTTTATTATTTTACATTCTTGGATTCAAATTAATCATTAGAAATAATTATTAGGTATATTAAATGTCAAAGTTTAATTAATTATTTTCATGTCTTAGGTAGGTATAGGTTATAACAAATTTTAAATGTCAAATTATCTCTATTATCTTTACGGTTATAGTGTACGTTTACTCCACACCTTTCCTGTCCTTTTACAGAACACATTCAAAAGGATCGCGAGTTTCTTGCGTCCTGCGCCACTTTCGTTTCATATTTTATTTTATATTTTTATTTATGCCCGTATTTTTGTTTCGACTAGACATGGCCAGTTTTTATGGAGGTCTCAGTTTGCGCCGTCCGGCTTTGTATCAGCGTTTTGTGATGATACGACTATGGGCGACTATTTGTCAGTTCATGGGTTTACTTACTATGTCTATAGGTTTTCAAAAAACTGCGATTAAAAACTTGAAGTGTCAGTCTCAGACTGAACTGACCGAAGTGCAGCGGTGGTGGCGAAAAGTGCTGTCGGTCATACATTTAATGGTGTAACCTATATCGATAAATTAAGGATGCTCGTGGCTCGATATAAATCGATATCATAACTTTTTTTTAGTTTAAGTGATAAGACGAGCAAGGCGTTCGCCTGATGGTAAGCGCCACATAACAATTGCAGTGCCATCCAAAACTTTTAATACCATAAAAAGCACTGCATAGCACTGCGTAGTCCATGTTGTGTATGGGCATTGTGCCCATCACGGGCACAGAAACTAGGCGGTACGTTCGATGTATGATCCTGCCGCCAAGCAGTAGTGCGCAAGCATTACTGTGTTCCGGTTTGATGGGCACAGTAGCCAGCGAAATTTTTGGGCATTATGAGACTTAACAGCTAATTGTCTCAGGATGAGGAGCGCAGTGCAGCGCCGCGCAGGATATGGCAAAACAAAATTCTGGGTGGTGCTGTTGTATGGGTAGGCGTATTGTGAATGACCAGCTCGTCTCGTTAATCGGTTAAATTTAATCTTCCAGTATTTTTAAACAGACAGACAAATTCATTCAATTTTGAAATAGTGAAACTGTCGATACCAGCTTCGGGGTAAGTGTCCATTCGATAGCAACACTTGACCGTTCCCATCTTACGATATACGTTTTACGATCACTTTCTGTTGGCTTGCAATGTTTCTGGCGATACGTAAATACATCTACCGATGGCATAAAGTAATGATCGATTTGTATGACAATATCTTTGTTTGTGCTTGAGAGATTAACCCCTGACAAAAGTTCATAATATGTTTCTATGTTCTTCGTTTTATACATAACTAGCGACCCCCCCGGCTTCGCACGGTTATTATACTTACATATAAACACTCCTTTTCAATCACTCTATCTATTAAAAAACCGCATCAAAATCCGTTGCGTAGTTATAAAGATTTAAGCATACATAGGGACATAGGGACAGAGAAAGCGACTTTGTTTTATACGATGTAGTGATTGGTTGAGAGCAGCTAACTTAAGATCGAGCCCCATAGGGGTAAATTATATATTATAACACTTTTTTTGATTATTAGAAGCTGGCTAAATTTGTTCTAGAAGTTGGAAATATCTATAAAATTTTCAACCCAAAAACTTTATAATCCATTTTGGCCTTCACCCACATACCGTATATACCATACTGTCTATGCTCCCCTCGGTTTCATCCTCGACTTGCCGGGATAAAAAGTAGCCTATGTCCTTTTTCTGGACCTAAAGCGCCTACACACCAAATTTCATCAACATCTGTTTAGTAGGTAGTTTAAGAAAAGTTTATTTGCAACAAAGAAAATTTAAAAATGAATAAAATAAAAAAAATGTCGTGATAAACAAACATTCATCTATCCATCCCCACAAACTTTCGCATTTATAATATACTAGCTGCGCCTCGCGGTTCCACCCGCGGTTTCCCGGGATAAAAGTAGCCTTTGTGCTATTCCAAGTCCTAAAGTACCTACATGAAAGAAAGAAAGAAAGAAAGAAAGAAAGAAAGAAAATGCGTTTTTATTGCCAACAACCTTAATATAACTACAATTGTACACGATTATAATTTGGCATACTATATTATACAAAATGTCATCAAAATCGGTTCGGTAGTTTTTGCGTGAAAGAGTAACAAACATACTTACATACAACATGTAGTTCTTTAAAAGGGGAATTAATAGGTCGGCAACGCATCAGCAATGCCTCTGTTGCTGCAGATGTCCATAGGCGACGGTAACCGCTTACCATCAGGCGGGCCGACTACTTGTATGCCGACATATTAAATAAAAAACAAAAAGAAAAACATTCATACATCCATACATTTTCACAAACTTTTGCGTTTATAATATTATGTTACAATAGTAGGAACAGGAAGTAGGATAGGCGCCATACTGTATAAACTATGTAGTAGGTATAGGTACCAACACATAGTCTAGTGTCCACAAACAACCGTCTAGTTTGTCCATGCTTATTCCCACATATCAGAACTTGTAATGTGTCGTGGCATTACTCAATGTCTCGCGCAGGGCGTTAGTAGGTACACTTGCCAACATAATTGTTTGAGGAATATCGAAGCGTGTTTTCAGTTGAATTTAAGTGGCTGTGCATACACTAAGGTAAGTTAATCAGAGCTAAATAAAATAATTTCAATTTGTTTAGACTTACCTATTGAAATTATTTTATGAATTGCTTATTTAATATAATTCAATTGGCTTAGATTCAATGAATAATCTATAATAAAACGAGGTTAATTTGTATGTATGTTTGTAAGAGGACGTCGCAGTACTTTTTATGGTAAAAGTACTAGTCAAACTTAAAACACCCCTCCTTTTTGCGTTAAAAGATACACAGTTGGTATTGCGTCAAAGTTTAGTTTAGTTTAGTGTTTATTAGTACGTTAAAGTGGGTGACTCTGAACACTTGCACAAATGATTCAAAAAGAGAATACGCCGTATTCCTTACGGCAGAGCTTGACCAATAGGGAATTGTTGCGTCAATGTTGGTATTCTGCGCTGCGTGATTTCATTTCTGCGCTGGCCGGTACAGTCGCGTGCACAGTACAGTCCGGGGGTCAGGGGGTGACGTCCTGCCACTGACAAATGGCGCGAGGAGCCAAGCGGCACCCTCTTGTGAATCCTAGTGCGGTAAAGCAGCAATACTGATATTATGTTTTCAAAGCTGATGAAAATCGAGCTCAATATTTCGCATTGTTTTTTTTATTTATTATGGTTGTTGTTCATCATGATTTGTCATTTATAAGAAATTTTAATAAAAGGTGTACTGGTGTAATTGTAATATGAGATACGCAAAAAAGTTTTATTTCTTCATGAAAGTGATGGAGACTCAACCTTTGACTCTATATTTCTAATTTTCGTAAGCTCAATCAAAGTTAATTTTTACATGTCATCTTATTATATGTACTCCACTATTAATATTTTAGCAGATCAAACAAAATCATTTCCCAACCATTTTCAACTGTCTAGTCCATAATAAAATACCTCTCCATTTCCATCTTATTCGTCCCATATAATGCAGGTCCCAGGCCACAAAAGAAAATCGACTTTCCATCCTGCTGCGCAACCCCACAGCGAGCACCATCCAGGGGTGCTATAATTTCGGCGGACGGGCGTCGGGCGACGCTTATCTCGGGCGCGGGCTGCAGGCGCCGCGAACAGCGCCTCGCACACCCCTACTCACAGGGTTGTCGCATATACGGAAAACGGAAATTTTCTTGAAGTTATTGACTTACTTCGAAATACAGGACGGATAGTTGGTTTTCCACAACTTGACAAATACCAATGCCTAATTGTTCATAGAGAAAAAAAAACTTAAGCCTTATTCTGTGCCTATATATTTTTCATGTACCTATATTTAAGGTTTTTTAACAATAAAGTGTTTATCTATCTATCTATCTATACCCTAAAGTTGAGTCTTATTTCTTATACCATCAATCGATCCTCCTATTTTCTAGCCTCTCTCTCTCTGTCATGACGGTAAGTGGCCAAATCTAGTGTCGCAGTCATAGACCGCCCGAAAACCTCTATAATTCCTCATAGGCCGTACAAGACTGTTGTCGTAAGACAACTTTGTTTCTCACTCGGTTCTCTAAGAACACAATTTTTCATTAAATTCTGGTAATAATTACTGACGTGTGGCAAGTTGACAACCCTACCGCCCACCACCCTTGTGCTTGTGTACGCGACTGTATCTGGTATTTTCGATATGCCGCATTCGTTGGTGATCACGTAATGGTGTATTAGACCATAGGATAGATTGCGATCACGCTAGCACAGGATGTCTAGTCATTTGAGAAAATACAAGGAATTTTGAATTGATGAGGGATCTTGTAGAAAGAGAGGCACTTTCGTTTCGAGAGGCATTTTTTTTTTTACACTTAATAGATCTATGTTTGGCCACTATCTCGCCTGATGTGAAGCGATGATGTGGCCTAAGATGGAGCACATAGATCTAGAGAGAGACGGCAGTTGAGCGGCTGCTCAGATCCGTCTCTCCGATGGTTCACCAAATATCATCCCGAAACACGACTAGGTCGCTTGACAGCATGTCTTTGTTCGGTGCACGTCACCCTTCAGACCCTTAAGACGGTTAAATAACGGAAGAAGAAATTCGACACTCGAGTTGGTGTCCACCGTAGCTCAATTGGTAGAGCGTCCCACGCTGAGGGAATATTGGGTTGCGGGTTCGAGTCCCAGCCGGTGGTCGAATTTTTTCTTCCCGAAAAACCTTGTTTGAGAGGCAATTTACAGACCTAAGAGTGTACTTACTTAGAATCATATAAAACCATGCAAGTGATTCTAGATCTATGTGCTCCATCTTAGGCCACATCATCGCTTCACATCAGGCGATATAGTGGCCAAACATAGATCTACTAAGTGTAAAAAAAAAGTGAGATAAGTTTTCAAAAACTACCATCATCGTCAGCTTCACGCTTACGTCCCATTGCTCTGCGATACGGGTCTTTTCTCATAGAGTTGGGTCGTAACCCGCCACGCTGGTGCTGGCGGATATCACCATGGCCTTGAGTTTTCAGATTCTAGGACATGATGGTTTCCTCACGATGTTTTCCATCAACGGAAACTATATTATGTCTTTCAACCAGCAATTTCTATTTTTAACCAACTTCAAAAAAGGAGAAGGTTTTCTATTCGACTGTATTTTTTTTATGTTTGTTACCTCAGAACTCCGTCATTCATGAACTGATTTGGAAAATTCTTGCGTTGGGTTCAGTATAGCTACGAAGTGGTCCTATATAAATTTCATCGATATTTGATATTTACCTTGGACTTCGAAGACACATTGAAGTTGGTCTGATAAAACGTATGCTTGTTTCATTACATGATAGGCAAGCATTTGACCGCAGTCTTACCTGATGGAAAGTGATAACGCGGTCGACTATTAGCGTGATTATAGTTTTTAGTTAGTCGACGATCTTTTCATTGCTGTCAATCTTGAGTTGGGTGTTATCAAGTAAGGAGCTGTTGATGATAACACTAATGCCACAACAGAGCCTTCGATCTATGCATATGCTCTATTGTAGCCAGCGAATATACTTGGCATTATGAGACTCAACAGCTAATTATCTCAGGGTGACGAGCGCAATGCAGGATTTTGGCAAAACAAAGTTTTGGGTAGTGCTGTTATTGTAATGGGCTGGCGTATTGCTTACTCTATCTATGAGAGAAGTGTCCCAGCAGTGGGAACGTGATGGCCTGATGATGATGATGATGTATTGCTTACCATCAGGCAAATGTCCAGCTCGTCTCGTCATTCAGTTACATAAAAAAAATGTTCATGCAGACCCTAACGTTGTGTCACTAGGTACACTTGTAGTGTCAACTTATTTACATCTTCTTCTGCCTAGCGTGATTAATCCCGGCTTCGGCCAGGGTCCGCTTTCCTGCTCCTTTCTCTCCACTTCGCGCGGTTTTCTGCATCCTGCATTGTAAGTCTGTCAACTTATTTACATATATCTACGTATATCATCCTATTAAACCTTATGAGGTCTACAGGTCCTGCAAGTGATTGCACCTCGCAGAAAGAGCGAGAGAGAGCTAGAGCGAGTGTGGCTCAGCGGGAACTCGTGCGCCTTTTAAACCGACGCACCTGGATTCGATTCCCGAGTCAGCCCTGCACCAATGACTTATAGTTAAGTGCAGATTTTGTACGCTCGCTCTAAAACGGTGAAGGAAAACATCGTGATGAAACCCGCTTACGCGCTTTTGAGTGGTAGGCTCTGGCCGTGGTTGTAATACCACCCACCGAACAAAGCCATGACGTCAAGCGACCTAGTCGTGTTTCGGGATGATGTTCGGTGAACCATCGGGGAGACGGGTCTGAGCTGCCGCTCAACTGCCGTCTCTCTCTAGATCTATGTGCTCCATCTTAGGCCACATCATCGCTTCACATCAGGCGAGATAGTGGCCAAACATATTTCTATTAAGTGTAAAAAAAAACAAGTTCTGGCTTCATTAAAAACTAGTGAACAAGTGTTAATGACACCCACATGAACATCTTGGACGTCTTATTAAATCAAGCAGGGCTTTGTACTTAGGACTAGTATTCGTACTGACTACTGGTTTTGGTCGGAAAGGTAATTATATTTTATTTTATTTTATTTATATATTTATTTACCAAATTTACAATAATTCACTGTACAATTAAATGACAATATATGATTTACACATACCATGATTTGATATTCGATTGCCGGTGGGCCCCAAACTAGGCTAGGCCTGTATCTTGGTGACCCTGTTAGATTTGACAATACAGAAATTGCGCTTGCTTGCGTTTAGCAGTAACATAATATCAAACACATTTTAGCTGTGCCCTGCGGTTTCACCCGCGGTTGATGTGTAAGTTATATTATTGTAAAGTTTCATCAAAATCCATTCGGTAGTTTTTGCGTGAAAGAGTAACAAACATACATTCATATATTCTTACAAACTTTCGCTTCGAAAAACTACTAAATTGATTTTGATGAAATTTACAATAATATAACTTACACATCAACCGCGGGTGAAACCGCAGGGCACAGCTATTCACAATCATGCTCGATCTATTAACTTTTTTTGTATCGAGAATCAAGCTGACGGAATGGACCGCCTGATGGTAAGCTGCCACTGTCGCAAATAGATATCTGCAACACCATGTGGCTTAATAAGTTGATCCTTAGCTGTTACCTCTATTTGGGCCGCTGCGCTGTTATGTCGTTGTGACAGATTAATGATACCGCCAGTTCCTGAAATTGTCCACAAATTTCTATAACCCTGTCTTTAGTTAATGATCGACTCATCCAACCTCATTATTGGGTTTCATTGGAAGCTACCATTTTGACTATATTCAGTTTTTTTAAGAGATTAATCAATCTATTGATTCTTCGTAAAGAAATCGCTTCTAGACACTATTAAATGTTTGCGGCCGCCAAAGGCAAACGGTCTGGTGCCAAGGACCTACTTTCATATCATACCATCTTACGTTATTTGGTACCTAACTAAAACAGTTTCAAACTAAAACCAAAACTTTCAGCCAGAACCCTACTTAATTATATTAATCTTCTACCCGACCAGTGGTTCACAAACAATGTGGCATCGTCTCATCATACGTCCAGAACTGTTGATTGAGGCCTCAAACTCATAATAAGCACGCTTAAGGTCAACACATCCCTTTAGATAAGCCACTGGAATATCAGTCTTAAAGCTTTTAGATAAGGTGTAAAGTTTGGGTGGAATAGAGGGTATATCAAACTACCCACATAACGACACTAAGGTCCGGTGTAAGGCGATTACTCCGCCACGCGAGCCGAGAAGCGCCCCCTGGAATTGATCCCCCTGGGGTGATTCCACCTCCACCCACACCCCACTTTTGGGTGACGGGGTATGGTTACCATGTTAGAAGATTAAAGTAGGATAGCTAAACCGCTCGCTATTTTGGAGGTAGATGATGATAGAAAAGTTATATTTAACATGTCTAGTAGCAGGTTTTCATGAGTGAAACTGGGGCAGGTATTCTACATCCTTGGGTAGCTGCACTCGTGTTGAGGTTGTGGTACCTACGTGAAATTGCCATATGACACTATATCCAGAGAATACTAAGGGACAGAAGCATCATTTCGCGAAACATTTATACAAATAGCGACTCTTGCTATGACGCAATAAAATTCAATTCAGCTCGCGTAGCGCTGCATACCTACCAGTCATAATAACCTACAGAACGCCTCTCTTTCCATCGCATAGCTCTTATCTCTTCTGACGCGACACGTGTAACGACGCGCGACCCGCCGTCGGTGTCCGGCTATGTACTTGTAGCTACGTACCTACAGTGCGGAGTGCGCTAGGCCTACTATATCTAAAGTTAAGAATCCTTAATGAGAGACTTCAGCCGGGCTTCCGCTTATACGACTTTTTTCATCTGTCACTTCTGTAGTCCTTCCGCACTTCGCATTTACCTAAGGATTTACCTGCCTATAGTTGCCCCCCAAGACCTTAACCCTATTTAGGTACATTCAGCAGTAGTGCGCATCGAATAGTAAGTGCCTGCACTTACTACCTTCGACGCTGCCACAGAAGTATTAAAGCAAATCTACAGTAAGTAGCAACGACAAGTGCTAAATGTAAAGGCTATATATATATTGTGTTTATTATATTATATTGCGTTTATTTTTGTTTTTTTCTGCTTATGTATATAAATACTTATATTCTGTTGAGCAATGGTAATTCCAGAGCGAGTGTGGCTCAGTGGGAGCATGTGCGACTTTCGATCTGACGCACCCGAGTTCGAATTCAATTCACCACTGACTTTCTCAAGTTATGTGCGGATGTACCTACCTAGCACACGATCTAAAAACGGTGAAAGTAAACATCGTGAGTCTCGGCAGGTCCAAGAATTAATTACCTACAAAAAATCAAAGACATGTGACATCCGTCAACCCGCACTGGACCAGCGTGGTGGATTATGGCCCATACTCTCTCTATGAGAGAAAGCCCGCGTCCCAGCAGTGGGAACGTGATGAGCTGATGATGATAATGATGATGGTAATTCGGCAGGCTTTTCATAATGCAAAGTTCTCTAAACATTCCAATAGGTAATTATACTGAATCGTGGCCTGATGGTGTCTCTACTGGGGGGTGATCGCGTTCCTTTGTGCTCCGGCCCTTTATCCGAGGCTATCGGTGTGACTTACGGGATCCACGGTACTGTCGCGTAGGAATTTTACAAATTGCGGGCTAAAGGAATTCTTCAAGACATTTCTATAAGTAGCTAGGTTTTAGATGCTTGTTTTATTGCTGGTGAATTATCTGCCTGCAAATTAATAACGAAAAATAAAAAACGTAATGTTAATAATAATAAGAAGCATATTGTTTTTGTACTCCGATGAAAGAGGCCTGGAAGCTAT
Organism: Petrophora chlorosata; assembly: GCA_951640565.1. Classification (NCBI taxonomy): domain Eukaryota; kingdom Metazoa; phylum Arthropoda; class Insecta; order Lepidoptera; family Geometridae; genus Petrophora; species Petrophora chlorosata. The sequence continues at coordinate 9,067,022 of OX621209.1, forward strand.
ACCACAGGTCACAAGCCTATTTTAGGTTTCATGTGCTCCACCAGTAATTTTTTTGTAACAAATGTTTCAATTAATAAATGATTTAGATTTTTTTAATTGATAATAAATTTTTAGAACAAATCTAAAAATCAAAGTTCTGGGTAGTGAAACTGTGATGCACAGGCAACACGCCTGCCTATGCCCATGCCTGCTTACCATTAGGTGAACGACCTACTCGCTTTGTCACTAATTACTTACATTAGACAACCCATAGACCATAAAAGCTTATAGATAGCTCAAATGCTCCAACCCACTACCAGTTGGCAGCGTACCCAAGATGCTGGCAGTATTGCCCCGTTGAATTGCAATACTGATACGTTGAGCCAAATAAGTCCCAGCATTTTGGTCACGCGTCGCATCGATCGCTACCTATAGGCCTTCAATGGTCTATGGGTTGTCCAATTGCTTCTCCTTGTAAGTAGTTAGTTTAGTTTAGTAAGTAGAGTGTAGAGTTGTTTTCAGTAGCATTCGCCCGTAATAGTATAAAGTAAAAGCATATCTTGTAAGTAAAGGCATACTTAACACGAAGTGTAGGAGGGAACTTCATTACGCATGTATCACTCAAAAGGTAATTTGGAACAAGATGCCTGAATGTGTATCTTGTTTGTAGTTGCAATAAAGAATTTCTTATCTTATCTTATCTAATTGTCTCAGGGTGACGAGCGCAGTGCAGCGCCGCGCAGCATTTAGCAAAACAACGTTCTGGGTGTTGCTGTTATCGTTATGGGCTGGTATTGCTTAACATCAGGCAAACGACCAGCTCGTCTCGTCATACAGTTAGATGAAAAAAAATATTAAAAATATCTAAAATTATAGGAAAAACCACACGAAAATCTATCAAGGACCTACCTAGTTTTACAGAGTTTAAAATAGGTATTTATAAAAATAAATGTACCGTGGACAGTTGAGTGTGGACAGATGAGAATAGGCCCTTACTCTACAAAATGCTTAACGCTCATTTGAGACGAACTATCTTGATAATTTATCTCTACATTTATCTTTTGGTAGCGGCGACTAACTGATATATCCATAGATCACTTTTATCTGAAGTGTCTTCACAAAATCAAATAATAAAATTGGACCACGTTACTGTTACAAGCTCTACATTCGATTATAGACTCTAACACTTGGCTCTAAGCTTGAATAGAAGTAAGTAAGTAACATTGCAAATCGGAAAATAAAGCCAATATTAGCGCGAGGAAGAAAGGAGGCGAAAGAAATGACGCATTTAGATAAAAGCTAAATTTTGTATAGTGCTCTAGCGCTATGATTCTCGAAGATTCTTTCTTTTTTATAAGAAAATACGGCAAGTTAATTTCGGTTTTAGGAAATACTTTGTGGTTAAAGATAATTTTTAGAAAAAACAAAAAACGACTTCAATGTATCTTCGAAGTCCAAGGTCACATATCGATGAAATTTATATGAGACCATTTCGTAGCTATACTGAACCCAACGCAAGAATTTTCCAAATCGGTTCATAAATGACGGAGTTCAGAGGTAACAAACAGAAAAAAAATAAAAACATAAATAAAAAAAAATTAAAAAAACAGTCAAACAGAGAACCTTCTCCTTTTTTGAAGTCGGTTAAAAATGTAAAAAACGTAGCCAAAGCAAAAAAGTTCGCCGAAGCTTACGAGTGTAGATTTCACCATCACGTGAACGTCGAAGCTATCCAGCTCCTCGACAACACAGACCTAGTGAGAAGACTCAAAAGGACAAAACCTTTTGAGTTAGTGTAGTGAAGTGACAGTGTATCGTAGTACCTATACATACTTAAGTGCTACCCGTAAAGTACACAGAAACAAAGTGTCTTCGCCTTAATAGAGACAGAAAGAAAAGTGTTAATGGACACATTCTTAGTTATACCAGGCCTAGCGCACTCCGCACTGTAGGTACGAAGCTACAAGTACATAGCCGGACACCGACGGCGGGTCGCGCGTCGTTACACGTGCCGCGACAGAAAAGATAAGAGCTATGCGATAGAAAGAGAGGTGCTCTGTAGGTTAATATGACTGATATGTATGCAACGCTACGCGAGCTGAATTGAATTTTATTGCGTCATAGCAAGAGTCGCTATTTGTTTAAATTTCTTTGCGGATCGATGCTTTTGTCCCTTAGTATTCTGTGGTAATACTATAGATAGTCAAAGTAAAATCACTTATTAGTCTTAGTAGGCTAGATTGTAATGTTAATGGGACGTCTTTCTGAGACAGATCCTTAAAAAAAAATAAGGTACCTATACGCCCAATGATCACATACATAAATCGTGGCCCCTAACTAGGATTCCCAGTATCTAGGGAACCATGAACTATGAGGACTATGGTCCCACAACACGACACGAAACAAACGCTTGCGCTTTTTTTTTCTGTCACAAATATTTGTCCCGTTTTGGGAATTGAACCCGCAACCTCAGTATGAGTATGAGATTTGAACCTTCCCAACCACTACACCACAGAGGCTGTTATACAAACATTGCACAAGACAAATGTTTAAAACCAAGCTATTTTAGCCTTACTAAGAACAGCTAAAATAGTCGTTTCTCTGTACACTTTGTTTTTTAGCTCCATTGCTCTACGTAGAGTATCTCTATCTGTCACGTTTTGCTCTTGTCACGTTCGTACGCGGAAATCTGGAAATAGGAGACGCGACGGCCGCCATCTTGCGTGCCGCGATATCGAGCGTGACAAGGAATATTTATTAGCGAGTTTGTAGAAAGCACGATCTTTTCTATAGTGGTACGGTTAGCGACAAAAGTATCTGACCATTTTTTTTATTATTAGTGATAGGCTTGCGTTTGACCACTATCTCGCCTGGGCCCCAATTCACTATGACAACTTGGCGATTTCTTGCTTCGAAATCACGTCGATTCCTTCATTAATAAACGACATCTCTATGACGTATTCATATATCCATATATATGACGCGTCATAGAGAATACAAATTTCGCAGATGTCATTTATTAATGAAGGAATCGACGTTTCCTCGAAACAAGGAATGGCCAAGTTGTCATAGTGAATTAGGGCCCTGTTGTTAAGTGACGATGCGGTCGAAGATGCACGCTCGCCTAGAAGAAACCTGTTCACTCTTGTCTTAAAGACACCCAGATTATAGCTATCCGGAAACACTGATGCCGGCAGAGAGTTCCACTCCTTGGCCGTTCGCATTATGAAGGTCGAAGCAAAGCTTTTGTTGATTGTGATAGGTACTTTGATTGACTACATCTTCTATATTTCTCTTATTTCTTTGAATGTTCTCTCTTCTCTTATTTCTTTGAAAGTCTGTTAATATCCTGTGCGGATAGGGAACTTGCAAAAAATTGCATGTAATTTTATATTTTCGATGTTATTGACAATTTTATTGAAGGATTGTAAAAGTTCAGCTGCTTATGTCGTTGACTGTACAGTAACTATACAATGGTAGAGTTTAATAAAGGTAAAGTAAAAGAAAGACAGTTATTTATTCTACTACAATCTACATTATCCCTGATTACTTAATACATTTAATTTAATGATTACTATTATTATTGTTTATAATATTAGATATATTTATTTTTATTAAATTTACCTACCTACAATAGGTAGATAATGTTTAGCAAATGTTTTATAAATAATATTTAAATTTAAATACCTAAATTTACCTATAGTTATTATATATTTATATGATTAAGTAGGTATGATAACTTATAACTAATACCTAAAGGTATTAGAGAGCGAGTGTGACTCAGCGGGAGCATGTGCGACTATCGGTCCAACGCACCCGAGTTCGAATCCCGCCCACACCACTGGCTTTCTTAAGTTATCTGCAGATTTAAAACTCGCTATAACAACGGTGAAGGAAAACATCGAGAGGAAACCAGCATGTCCAAGAATTCAAGGGCTTGTGACATCCGCCAACTCGCACTGGGCCAGCGTGGTGAATTATGTCCCATACTCTCTCTATGATAGAAGGCCGTCCCAGGAGTTGGAACGAGATGGGCTGATGATGATGATGAGATAATATGTAATAGGTGGGTAAAATACTTGTACCAAGAAGGTGGCACCAACTTTATCTTCAATAGTATCTAGTCCAGTAATCAACACCAAGTTAACAGCGAAGGGACCATCGACCAATCAGGAGCCGCCAATCCGACCCTTCACACCAAAGGCGAGAAATCCGACACCTAACCTGACCTTACTTTTAAAACTACACAACTACTTGCAAAATTACTAACGACTTTCCTCTCTATAGCTATATGAGTAAGGTTGGGATTTGATTGCGATAATAGGTGTGAAAATTGACGCCTATAACTGAACCTTACAATAGATTCTATAGCACCTTCTGCGTTAAGCATAAAGTCCAAAATCGACTGCATTACTATTGTATTGTTGTAAGTAAACATTGCTAGTACGACCTAAAATATGTTTTGTTTTGTAAACGGTAAGGTAGAGTATACTTTGTAAGGTAAATGTGTTAATTTTGACGCCTTTAGTTTGAATAGGTGTGGAAATTGACTTTGCTATTGGTCGGTTTCTAGCTATTTGTGATTGATAGATCCCAGATGTGCTTTTTGTAGAATGCAGTTTGATTAGTCAGCTTTATATATTTTTTAAAACGGCAAAAAGCAGCGTAGTGTTGTGTTTTTTTTAATTAATGTGTCCTATAGTTTACCGTTTAAAAGTTATTTGCAACTTATTGTTCGGCAACAAACTTTCGTACGGCGGCCATCTTGAAAAATGGCGGAATAAAACAAAATAAATTCATATTCGTAATATATGACCCCAAAACCCCCTGATAGAAAATTTCAGTAGGATGGAGCAGTTTTAAAAACGACAACCATTTTTTTTTAATTTTTTTATCTTTTCCCAATTTTGCCCATCGTCTTCTATGACATTTGGTCAAGCCTCACCTATCTCTAACCGTTTAAAAAGTTACTTACATTTTAATTTTGTTTGGTAGCCATGTTTTTTTGTATGGCCTTTTTTTTAATTTAGCAATAGCATAAGGTTTTGAGCATATAGGTATAGTTCAACTTTTTAATAATACCTATAATAACGGTGGTAGAACTTGTTCTAGCAGAAAATGTAGATTAAATTCGAATTTCAGTGACTTATAAAGTGTCTACTTTGTTGTCCTTCTCACACACACTTCACATCTCATCTGCGGTTGGATAGTTTTGCTCTAATCTCATACCACTGAAGTTGCGGGTTCGATTCCCGCGACGAGACAAACGTTTGTGCACAGAAAAAAAGCGCAAGCATTTATTTCGGGTCGTGTCGTGGGACCATGGTCCTCATAGTTCCTGGTTCCCTAGATACAGGGAATCTTAGAACGAGGCCGAGACATATGTAGGTGTGATCGTTGGGCGTTATTTATTATTAATTGATTTATTTAAAGTAACAAAAACTCATTATTTATTTAAAAACTAAAAACTAACTAAAAACGTTAAAATAGAATAACTCTTTATTCTAACTCCAAAATACAGAAATAATGAAAAACTAAAAGAACAACTAGCTTAATAATAGTGTCACAATGGGCGGTCGTATCGCTCAAAGCGATCTCTTCCAGACAACCCACAAGTGAAGTAATCATTTACTTATTTATTACTTTTGTTACAATCAACGATTTTTTTTAAACCGCATAGAAAAATAAAACAACAGCTACACCTTCGAAACCCGACTCGAATTTCGAACACCGATCGAGTGATACCTCTTTGGTATCGCCGCCAACATTCACGCGCCATTGGTTAATTTATTTTTATTTTTTATTTTTTATTTTCCCATCTCACCGGCCGGCATCTAATGTCTATCCGGCCAGTTCTCACGTTACAATGCGCGGGAAGCATTGATGTGGGCCAATAGAAAAAAAATATGTATTTAATATTTACTCCATAGACCCAGATATATTACTCAGACTTATTTAGATATTTACTCTATAGTCTACGCTTTGCCAGTTATTCAGCCGCCAAGCAGTAGTGCGCAAGCATTACTGTGTTCCGGTTTGAAGGGCATTGTAGCCAGCGAAATTACTGGGCATTATGAGACTCAACAGCTAATTGTCTCAGGGTGACGAGCGCAGTGCAGTGCCGCGCAGGATTTTGAAAAACAAAATTCTGGGTGGTGCTGTTAAGGGCTGGCGTATTGCTTACCATCAGGCAAACGACCAGCTGGTCTCATCATTAAGTTCTAAAAAAAAAAACTTAACTAGGGTAATACAATTGGCGGTCTTATCGCATAAAGCAATCTCTTACAGACAACCTTTGGATGGATTGGACAAATGTTAAAAGAATAGACGGTGGTGCACAGCAAATAATTAATATAAACGATAATAAAATAAAACAATCACATATAACTAAATACTAACGACAAATACTTATGTACATAATTACATAATATAATAATTCATATTACTACTTATACTCGTACTTACTATACCTACAATACATAAAATAAATAACATAAATATTAAAATTCAATTCAATTATTTTTCTTGCTATTTCATTATCTGTAGATAATAATAATATAGTAATATATAATCATAATAATATATAATAATAATATAAAAAATAATAATATATAAATATCATAATAATAATATATAATCTAGGTCAGGGGCGACTTTGTGGCGAGTCGTCGGTGCGTGGCGACACTGAGCCTTACCCCGAGATTCTCCCTGGGGCTAAATGAGACCCCTGACCCCCGGCTTGCCTTAACTGGCCGTCCGGGGGTGGAGATGCAAGAGCTAAGAACTAAGCTCAAAGGGTGGAAGTGTTAAAGGGCATAACGCCGGGAGTAGCGTTGAAGTGAAACTGCAGCACACCTCTCGACACCCTTTAGCCACCCACACCAACGTTGCCCCTCTCGTCGCCAAAGAACGGCGGCCCTTATAGGGGGCCCGTTTAGTGGGTGGCGAATCACCACCAGCCAAAATATTTTCTTATGAGGCGGAACTGGCAGGTGCCGAGGTCTCATATCATAGACCGGCTCTCATCCATTAAAAATTCACCTCAATAGCCCAATCATAAGTAATTTTCATATCTTCAATAATAGTCCTCGCACTTATCGGGGGCTGTCTTTTATTATATCTTCTAATGATGCACTTAGAGACAGTCCCCGATAATTGTTGCCCATTACATATCTAAATTAAATGCTCTAAGAGGCCTCTACGTGTTGGACTTATGTCCCCGCGCAATCCTTCCAAAGGACCGGGTGTATAACCCGTGAGAAAGAGCGATATATAATCTACTTCCTAGAGTACGAAAGTTCATCCGCATATCTATGGAAACACTTTTTGGCGGGAAGTGAAAAGTGAGTTCGATTTTGATGAAATTTAATTTAATTTGATTCCCACAACACCCAGACACGATAAAAATGCTTTTCCTTTTTTTCTGTGTTTTTCTGTTGTGTAATATAATAGAATAACTCTTTATTACAACACCAAAATACAGAAATAATTAAAAACTAAAATAACAACTAACTTTTGCGGTTGGGTTTGCTCTAATCTCATACCACTGAAGTTGCGGGTTCGATTCCCGCGACGAGACAAACGTTTGTGCACAGAAAAAAAGCGCAAGCATTTATTTCGTGTCGTGTTGTGGGACCATGGTCCTCATAGTTCCTGGTTCCCTAGATACAGGGAATCTTAGATAGAGGCCGAGACATATGTAGGTGTGATCGTTGGGCGTTATTTATTATTAATTTATTTATTTAAAGTAACAAAACCTCATTATTTATTTAACAACTAAAAATGTTAAAATTTAGAATAGAATAGAATAAATAACTTTTTATTATAAAACAAACAAAATACAGAAATAATGAAAAACTAAAAGAACAACTAACTTAATAATAGTGCCACAATGGGTCTTATCGCTCAAAGCGTTCTCTTCAGACAACCCACAAGTAAAGGAATGTAGACCAAAATATATATGGACGGTGTTACTTTAAGATAAGTTTGTTACGTGTTATTGTTGTGTGTTGTATTTTGTTTTGTTATGTGTGACCGACGCGGGAATCGAACCCGCAACCTCATTGGTGTATGCGATTTGAGCCAACCTACCTAACCACTACACCACAGAGGCTGAATTTCTCATAAACAACCGTTTTCATCACCGGTACAATAAGTACTTACATTACAAATAAGGTAACAATAACAGTAACCGACTCAATGACGATGACGCCGTTAGCGATCGCGCATTCCTTGCCCATGTCAGCAATTAGTCTGTTTACCCTATTAGTGTGTAGTGTGTGAGCGTGAAGTTATGCCGATATGAGAAGGTTATTTTATACTTGAGGCATAGAGTAGATACAGTTTTTTTTATGGACCTGAATATTGAGACGAGCAAGTCGTTTGGCTGATTTTTAGGGTTCCGTACCCAACGGGTAAAACGGGACCCTAAGACTAAAACCTACTAAGACTCCGCTGTCCGTCCGTCTGTCACCAGGCTGTGTCTCATGCCGTTTTCGGAACCCTTCGTGCGAGTCCGACTCCTACTTGTGGTGCTGGTTTTTTTTATTAGTTAAAGCTTGCGTTTGACTGCTATCTCACCTGTTGTTAAGTGACGATGCGGTCGAAGATATAGCACGCTCGCCTAGAAGAAACCTGTTCACTCTTGTCTTAAAGACACCCAGATTATAGCTATCCGGAAACACAGATGCCGGCAGAGAGTTCCACTCCTTGGCCGTTCGCATTATGAAGGTCAGCGGTCAGTGATGGTAAGCGCAATACTGCGTAGTACTGCATTGCGCTTATCACCCCGAGACTTCAGATATTAAGTCTCATATACCCATTAATTTCGCTGGCTACAATGCCCTTCAAATCGCTTGCTGAAAGAATAACTGGCAAAGCTGTGGTACCTACCCAGACGGCCTCCCGCATACGAAAGACCTACTACGAGTAGGTACTACCTAAAAGTAGTAGGTCTACCTCGAAGTTAGGTATACCTATCCATTGCATATTATTAGAGATTATATATTAGACATTCAATACATACGTACCGACATATACATATATTAATAATAAGTTTTTAATCAATAACAAATATGTACAAATATATATACCGTGATATAAACTAAACTAAACTACAACAAATAATTAATCTTTAGAAAAAACAAAAACCGACTTCAATGTGTCTTCGAAGTTCAAGGTTACATATCGATGAAATTTATATGGGACCACTTCGTAGCTATACTGAACCCGACGCAAAAATAATTTTACAAATCGGTTCATAAATGACGGAGTTCTGAGGTAACAAACATAAAAAAAAAACAATTGAACAGAGAACCTCCTCCTTTTTTGAAGTCGGTTAAAAAAATAATTAAATACGTAGTATAATTAGTATTATTACAGTTTATATTACTGTATATATTTGTTATTGATCAAAAACTTAGATTAAGTTAAAAAAATAATAAAATTATAATTAAGCAGAGTTGACGGTGCGTGGCGACACTGAGCCTCCCCGAGATTATCTTATAACCCGTGAGAAAGAGCGACATAACCACTATTTAATTTAAATACCTACATATTGATTTACACTTATTCTAGCTGACCCGGCAAACGTTGTTCTGCCATATAAATTAAATAAAAATGTTAAGGGTGAACAACCCTTATCACTTAGGGGTATGAAAAATAGATAGTAGCCGATTCTCAGACCTACTGAATATGCATATAAAATTTGGTAAAAATCAGTAAAGCCGTTTCGGAGGAGTAACTAACATTGTGACACGAGAATTTTATATATATGATGATGTAAAAGGGTATAGGCCTATAGGTAAAAGGGCCATGGGCAAAGGGCTACGGTTATTCTCTATTAATGATCATTTAACTACAGATAATTGTGTAATTAAGATAAAATGCAAATCAATTAATGACAAGTGGTCTATAGCCGAAGGACGCCAGCATTCATTTTTAGATAGATCAGTTCAATCACTGAACATTTTATCTCAATTAGTTTTATCTAACTATTTCCTACTAATTTACTTACTGGATGTGTACCTTTGTTACTCTTTCACGCAAAAACTATCAAATGGATTTTGATGAAATTTGGTATGGAGATAGCTTATACCCTGAATTAACACATAGGATACTTTTTATCCCGGAAAACCGCGGGTGAAACCGCAGGGCGCAGCTAGATATTTATATTTTAGCACAAAGCAATTTGTGCTTGGAGGAGTTAATGCTATTTTTATTTTTATTTTCAATTCACTACCCACGAGAATCTACCAAAAAACATATTCCCATACGGAAACCTCCAAAAAACCCTACCAAAAAATCGCGTACCAACCACAACTGTCAAAACATCAAAATCGATTAAAACCGTTTCCCGCACCATCCTGTCTTTTATTGCCAGTAAAAAGGGAAAAAACTCCCGACCAACAATAGGGAAGGAAGCGGTGACCACAAGACATCGAAATTACCCCATACGCCCTAATTATATAACCTCAACTATAATTTTGCAGCTACTTGGGGTCACTAAAATCACCACCTCACATTGTTCGACTTGGGAACTACAAATCAAATAACCGTTTGTGTTGCAAGTTAACAAAACGGTTTTTTCCTCGTATTAAAAAGCCGTAAATTATAGTACGACTAATTTTTAGGTACGGTGACCACTTGCGGTTGTAGATACACGGTTTAAGTCCCATTTTATGAGTAACGGTTTGCTTATTTGTAAGATGATTGGAGGATGCTTTAACCAGTTCGTGTGAAGTGATCTTTACATCGGGCGGCGTGGAGAGATCTTTATCTGAGGATGCTGCTGGAAAAATGGCAATTTGGACTTGTTATTATTTAGGCACGTAACTGTGATGAGACTCGTTTTGAATGCAGAATTCCATCAAAATCCGTTCAGTTATTACGTGATTGAATCCATAGGACTTCATCCATTCTTTAATTAAACCTTTCCTATATGTCCTACTAGTCACTGACACTGCTGGCATATAATAATATGATCTTAGGTATATTTGTTATTTAATAATTAGGATTAATATTTTAATTTATTTTTAGCTATTTCTATTTTGATTTATTTGCATCACCGACGTCTCTCACTCCGTTAGTCCTTTCCATCCAAAGGTTGACTGGAAGAGATCGCTTTTAGCGATAAGTCCGCCCATTGTACTGTAGTTTGTAAGCCAATTTCTGTTATTCTTTGCTATGGTGTACAATAAAGCATTTTTTATGGTATTGTATGTTCTATTAGAACATCACGCTTTATCACTACAAAATTATCACTGGCCGTGGTATATAGTAGGGTTACATTTACCCTTTTCCACATGTAAGTACTTACCTACATACCTACGTCTAACGCAGGCGCCTTTCGACATAACAGTGGTATCAAAATGGTAAGGTAGAGTATTAACTTCAGCTACTGTGTGAATTTTAGCAACGTGCGACTGCTAGATAAAAACTACAGCTGATTCAATATAACTAGGTTCAAAATTGACCCTCTTTATTTTCGCCGGGTTAAAAGTAATGAGCAACTCTGGGTCAATAGAGGTTATCTCTTGGATCTATTTTCGCCTGTATGCCAACGAAAAAACGCGATTTATCTTGAAAACTTGCATATCGAGTGGGACTTATTGGCAAGAAATGAAAAGTGATAAAGTTCTATTTTGTTTTATTTTCCAAACGAAAGTTATTTTGAGTGATCATGTGTAATATCGGTGGTCTGAAGGCTATTTATATTGAGGGGTGGGCTAAGCTTAGAACAGGGAACAACAGAACTTTTTTTGTTATGTTCCTCAACGAATAGAACTAGGGAGTTTATCTCGATTCGGTACACTCTGAAACAAAACAAAATCGAATCCCAATTTGTCTCACTTATAAATATTTTGACAAATCAATATCTGGTGTCACGGGGTGATGAGCGCAGTGCAGTGCTACGTAGTACTTTTTACGGTATTAAAAGTTATGGGTGGCACTCCAATTATTATGGGCAGGCGTGGCGCTTACCATCAGGTGAACGACTGGCTCCACTCATTACTCAGTTCCATGAAAAAATAGAAAACAAGTCCGGTTCCAGTTCGGTACTATATTATTTAACTGTGAGTACATAAAGTACATTCAAGTACAATCAACACGAACAAGATTTTTGTTAAAAAATATATACCTATTCAGTTTTTAACAAATTCGTAATTGGAACCGCGAGCAGATTAAAATTAGCCCTAAAATTATTAGTTTACGATTATCCGTCAAGGAGATCCATTGCCCACCTTCCGTCTCTATAATCAGATCAGCTGGCTGTCACCATAATATTGCATTGTCATCGAGCTTTGACAAGTGGGCAAAATTTCAACTCCGTAGGATAAGAGGAAGTGGTTCTAATTCAGCAAGCTTTGACCCAAATAATAAACATGGCAAGTTAAGTAAAAGCTTGTAAAAAATGCACAACTACCTTACGTTTATAAAAAAGAAGTCGAACTTTTTTTAGTCTTATCTGAATGACGAGACGAGCTGGTCGTTTGCCTGATGGTAAGCAATACGCGAGCGCCAGCCCATTACAATAACAGCACCACCCAGAACTTTGTTTTGCAAAATCCTGCGCGGCGCTGTACTGCACTCGTCACCCTGAGACAATTAGCTGTTAAGTCTCATAATGCCCAGTAATAACTACAATGCCCTTTAAGCCGGAACACAGTAATGCTTGCGCATTACTGCTTGGCGGCTGAATAACTGGAAAACCCGGAAATCCATCATCGCTTCACATCAGGCGAGATAGTGGCCAAACATAAACTTAAAAAAATCCAGAAAATCCAATCCCAAAAGCAAACAAAAATCCGGAAGGGCAAGTTCTCGAAGATTTAACGTTAGACGTTTCTTGTCGAAGAATCTTGCATAGCATCTTACAATATCTAGCTATATGTAATTTACGTTGCTACCAAGTACCAATCAAAATATGAAAGACGTGACGTAGAGAAGGATAATAGAATAACAGTCAATGATTAAAATTCTATTCAAAGGATCTGTCATAAACATTTGATTATTTTTCCCGCGCCAGCCGCAACCCGCGGGTGAGAGGGGGAGGGTGGAGGGAGAGGGAGGATATGTTGAGGTTAGTCGATCGACAATTAATATTAACTTGGAATCTGTGGGATTCCGCGCCGCTGTCCGAATTTTATAGCGGCGGGCGCCACCCAGGCACGAGGACAGCGGTTCTATTGAGTAGGAGAACTTATGTTAGAATTTTAATTTTTATTTTGCCTTTTGTATATTTTTGAAATTAATATTATTATCGCTTCACCTGGCGATAATAATGATAGATATAGCTTTCATACTAAATTATAAATTGATACATCAATAAAACATTTAAAAGCCTTTATAATATGTTTAATGAACGAACAACTAAGTTTGCTGCCTTTCTAAGTAAGCTAACAGATACTATAATATTTCTACAACATGTACCACTATTGCCTACCTCTTATACAATCTTTCGTTTTTATTCATCACAGATTATTATTACAGAAATCTCGCACTATCCAATTCTCCAAATAAATTTTGCAGCACATGCACCTGCAAGATGTGGAATAAGCTAACCGCCTGAGGTCTTTCAGCGGAGCCACAATATGGGGCACATAAAAATATTCCTCAAAGGTGGCAATGCATCAATACCTACCTAGCACCTTGAGTGTCACAGGTGACGATGACTGCTTAACATGAATCTGCTTGCTAGTCTATTTATTAAAATAAATAAAAATGATGGTGTGCTTATTAAAGATTTTATCTGAAGTTAAAAATCCAATTAAAGAAATATAAAATAAGAACTTAAGAATAAAACCTCGATACTGCGACTCCACACATTTTCTCATCTGGTCGCGGCGCCTATGCCGCAGCGAGCGGCGCGTATGGCGACCGCTCCATTATTTAAACGCGCTCTCGCCGATACAACGGTTTAACAACGGTTTTTATGATATTCTCGGCTAGCCTACTACCCACTGCCCACTACCCGCTACCCACTACTCACTACCTACAACGAGGGTTGAATTCCAAAGTGTTAAATTAGTTTTGAATTGAATTGGCTTGCGTTTGACCACCATGTCACCTGATGGTAGGTCAGCGACGATGCGGTCGACGATCTTGCACGCTTGCCAAGATAGTACCTGTTCACTTCCTAGATTATAACTATCGAGAAATACTGACTCTGGCAGGGAGTTCCACTCGTTAGCAGTGCGCATAATAAAAGTGGAAGCGAAGCGCTTAGTGCGCGCAGGAGGAGTGTCATGGCGTGTTGCCGTTCGTCTTGTAGTCCGATGATGAAACGGGGATGGGGGAATTCGTTAGTGCAAGTCCGACGCACACTCTCCGGCTTGTGTTTGACCACTAGATATGTCACGTGATGGTAAGCGACGATGCGGAGTTTGGGATTTTTTTTTCGTTGACATCCTCTTTTATCCGCATTTACAGCAATTACTAGATAACTAGCAACCGCCCGCGACTTCGTTCGCTTCGGCATAATAAAATATAGCCTATATTACTATCAGGGATAGTGTAGCTTTCAAACAGTGTAGCTACGACTTCAAACTGTTAGGTACAATAAAACTTGATAGATTAATGGAATACTTTATTTAAAAGCACAGGATATAAAAATATTTTTAATAATAAATAAATTAGTTATTCTTCTATCTACACCCCGTTATATTTTGTAACGAACATATTATTTCCTTTTATACCTATGTACTTAAACGGAAGTATAGGTAAATACTTTTTGTAACTGCAGTTGCGAATGTGTAAACGGCTTATATTACCAACCTCCATTGTCAAATCGAAAAAAAAACAAGGACAATGCAATGAGCCTATTGAGCCACGACAGATGTTAAATTCGATTTTCGAAATCTGTGTTGCCAACAATAAGTGGTAATAATATACGTAGCAATGAGGGAGGTTTTTTTGACAGAGGTAACGTATGTCGTTGAAGTGACAAGCCACAAAATTATAGAGAAACATCATAACCACGCGCTGACTTACATAACTAAGTAGGTACAGAAAAAGTTGATGCACTGTAGTCTTTTTTTTGTTTATTTATTATTTATTTGATTTAATATTTATTTATTTATTTTATTGCTATTATAAAATTGTGACTATTTGTTATCTACTTTTTTGTTATCTATAAACTCAAATACTGCTGAATGAATTTTAATTTAGTTTTCAGAGTTTGGTAGCATAAGACCCAACTTAGATTATATCAAGTTACATCAAAATCGGTTGGGTAACTACGAAGATACAGCTTGACCTCTTCGCAGTACGAGCTCTCATAAACTCATAAACTGGGGAGGTCTTGCTAATATGGTCCAGGAAAAAAGATGCATCCTTCCTCTGGATTATGATGTTGAATACAATTTGTTTATAAACAAATTATATTCAACATCATAATACCTATGTATACGTATGTAGGTACCTACACCACGACTCTTATAGACATATCAATAGATAATAATTTTATTTCGAAAATATACAAAAACAATATTTATTCTAAGTTACCTAAATTAACAAATGAACAAAATATATTAGTGCAGAATATACACTTAGAAGCGTCGTCAGTAACCGTACCTACTATGACACCCTATATTACAGCTACTCCTCGTTATTCCTCTCCATCCAAAGGTTGTCTGGAAGAGATCGCTTCAAGCGATAAGACCGCCCATTGTTACACCATTGAAAACATTTGACTTGTACTGTATCTCTATTTTTAAGGTGAATAATAAAGTGTTTATCTATCTATCTATCTATCTACTATGATTCCTTCCTCTGGACTAGGTAGGTACTGGAAAAAATATAAAAATATTTTTTTATAGTCTAGAACACAGCGAGGTTACATGAATAATAATATTTCCTCATTTCTTCTCTTAGCTGGATGGCGTAGGTTATGTAGTTTTACAGCTAGCAAGTTCATTTCTATTCACATTCGTTGGAGCCATGAGTCCGCGTTTCCGCTAGTTTAGGAAGTGTCAGATTACTGCTTTTTAATTACACGACAGCTGTCGAAAGGCCCTTGCTATTTAGAGTGAATAAGAATGATTCGAAAGGCATAAGCTACATGCATACAACCTCATGTAAGTACCTACTACGACGCATGTGATAGATTGTAAGGTATCAACTTATCCCTGTATCTGATTTGAGTAGTCGGTTATAGAATTGAATTTCTGACATCGAATTCATTAGCGCATGCTAGGCGAAAGTCGTAAGATTTTAAGTAATTAGGAAGAAGAAACAAACACATTGCTCGGGCAGGGACCGAACCTGCGTCACCTGAATACCGTCCCGACGCCTTAACCACTGGGCCACCGAGCCAGCTGCTCAAGCAACCAAATTTCTTCTATCCTTCTTATATCGTCGTACCTAAATCAGTTAATATCTAGGTATATTTTGTAGGTAAAATGTGTGATATATTTGTTGGAATAAGATGCATGGATTTTGAAAATAAATATATAAATGAATAGGTATAAACTTGACAGGGCAAACATAACCAACTTATCGATCAGTTCGATATTGGATAGGTAGCTATTTGAAAAGATTCTAATTAAAACCACAAAATTTTAAGATACGGGATTCGATTGTTAGCGATTGAAGGACATTTGGCCCCGTTTTAGTAGGCACCAGAGCGAGTGTGGCTCAGTGGGAGAACGTGCGACTTTCGATCCGACGCACCCGAGTTCGAATCTCGCTGGCCCCGCACCACTGACTTTCTTAAGTTAACACTAGCTCGGTGGAAAACATCGTGAGGAAACCGGCATATCCAAGAATTTATCTCAAAAATTCAAGGACATGTGACATCCACCAACCCGCACTGGGACCGCGTGGTGGATTATGGGCCCATACTCTCTCTATGAGAGAAGGTCTGTGTCCCAGCAGTAGGAACGTGACGGGATGATGATGATGATGATGAGTCGGCACCTACGCAAGCTTTTCGGGCTTATAAAGTGCCAGGTCTAGCCTGGATACCTATAACTAGGTATATCATTCACACCCACACCTACCTACTTACAAACGTACCTACTCTGCTACGTGATATGAGTAGGTAGATACAAAATACCTTTAATGAATTTATTGACCTTTTAAACGTCAATAAACAATTTATGACTGTGACTACCCTCTTTATTAAGGAGCATCATAAAGAGCTGAACAACATCATAAAAATGCCAAAAAATTATATCGACACAATTTTTATTTGGCTACCTGAGACCACCGAAACCCGAAAATCGAATTAAAAAAATCGATCTTACAAAATCAGCACACGTAAATTTATTCAGCCATCAAACGTAGATATAAAATAAATAACGCGATTATAACGATAACAATACAGTGCACTGCGCAGACGCAGTCTATAGATCATTTTCTCTGGATCCTTATTAGTCTGGATCCGGCGCCCCGCCTCCTTGGAAGCCCACTGAACTTTAATTGGATGCAAAATTTGATGACGGAACGCCCATAGCATACCCATCTCTTTCCCTCCTAAAGCACCGCGATACAGCTATCTCTTTTTAGTCATCGCCCGAACGGTCTTGATCGTTTTGTGCGCGCGCGCTTCGAACTGAGTCGCGACAAAGCGCAGGCGCAGTCTCTTTCCAGAGAAAAATAGAATGTCAGTCTGTTTTATTTTTGTTTTTACGTTTTTCGAAGTCCGTCGTCGTGTGCAATATTTGTATCCGATAGAACGTTTTTTGAAATGTCTAATTTGAGAGTAAGTTGGCATCGATCGCCGAAAGACATTTGACGGTAAACTTTTGAAATATTTTGCTGGATTTTTTGCTGCTGTCGGATGAAGTTGACAGTGACGTGGAATTCTGAAGGTGGAAGGTAAAAAATGTGGAAAATGTAGACAGAGCCATCGGCATAGTTGGCTGGCTGATAAAAACTTGGAAGCATCCTAAAAATGGTTTACTTACTTACGATGGAGTGAATTCTTTTAAGTGTGCCATTATCATTAAAATGCCTATTTGATGACACGATTCTAGGTAATTATCTAACTACATAGGTAAACACTTAAATCATAGGTAGGTATAATATCTACTTTAAGTCCGCATATGACGGATCAAAAATATTTACACCTCTAAAGTTTTATTTCTCAAAGTATCAAGGTCGTTCATCTCAAATATATTTAACATAGTTAAAACACACGATTGTCATTATTTTATATTGTTTTAGCATCTATTGATAATCTTGATTAATCGAAGTTTATTCAGATAATATTAAGTTGCTGCCACTCGTCCATAGATGGCGTTGTCAGTTGAGAAATGGTAGTTACGTTACGATTTATTGACAGAAATTCGTTATTGTTCTCTATAATTTACATTTCAGGATGGTAGGCATTTTTTCTGTCCCTTGACAAAGGTAGTTTAAGCTCTATTATATTAAATACCTACGTGACTCTACATAAAATATAAATTTGGTAAATGTAGAGTACTACGATATTAAAATATTTTATAACAGGTTAGAAGCTAAAGTGAATTATTTATATTGATTTGATTATCAATACAATAAATTCACTGGTGATAGGTTTCTCGTATGCGAGATTTCGTCTCGGTGGGTTCCATCGCTTTGCCAGTTGTTCAGCCGCCAAGCAGTAGTGCGCAAGCATTACTGTGTTCCGGCTTGAAGGGCATTGTAGCCAGCGAAATTACTGGGCATTATGAGACTCAACAGCTAATTGTCTCAGGGTGTCGAGCGTAGTGTAGCGCCGCGCAGGATTTTGCAAAACAAAGTTCTGAGTGGTGCTGTTTTTGTTATGGGCTGGTGAATTGCTTGCCATCAGCAAACGAACAGCTCGTCTCGTTTTTCAGATACATAAAAAACATTTAAATTCAAGTTACTCATAAAATTATCACAGGCTCAGTAAAAGTAGAGATAAGTTACGAAATAAGAGCATAGAGTTGTTGGTCGCTATTTTTTACTCAATCTCATTAGACTATCTTAATTTCAGAAGCAAGGTCGATATATACCTACATACTTACAAATAAATACCAAATAAAAAAATTCAAGTAACAACATCTTAGATTTGAGGTACAATTTCCAAACATATTTTTATTATTTTTATTTCCTATAATTGATATTTATTGACACCATTAAAGCGTTCTATCTATTCAAAGATCTATTAGGTAGGATCTATTGCTTAGAGAGATTTCTTTCCAGACTATCTTGGAATAGATATAACGCTTTGATGGTGTCAATAAATATCAATTATAGGAAATAAAAAGAATAAAACTATGTTTAAAAAAATGGACTAAGTACAAAACTTTATTAGTAATAATCTATAATTGACTTGGTAATTCCGTCTTTCATTGTAAATCTGTGCCCGGTGGGGTCCATGGAGGAAACATCCGGTAGGTAGATACATTTTAGAGAAAACGGACATTACTAAGAGAAACAACATGGTCTTCATCAACCCTATTCACACCAGAAATATTTTACTCAAAATAACTTATGAAAACAAATCATAAGTTTTTAATTTTCTCAAAAACTTATGTTCTCAAAAAAAGGTCGTCGTTACATTTCTTCTTAAGTGCCAAAATTTTGACACACCCTGTATATGGAAGTAATGCAGAATCTGGATCTAAAATAACGTCTCTACATCAGCGTTAAACTATAGTCCACGCGAACGAAGTCGCGGGCAACAGCTAGTTTAAAATATAATGCAACGTAAAGACCCACCTCAAGATATAGGTAGGTACCTACATAGATCCATAGTCGTACAGTTCGAGCCTACAAAGGGTTCCGCTGACGCAGCTGTAGGTACTTTAACGGAAAAGAAATGCCGCAGAGTAGGTTCTACGCATCGCTTGCTCTCTGAAGACTGGAGACCACTCAAGACCCACGCGTGGGGTGAATTGTGGGTACTATAGGGAGGTTTCTCGTATGCGAGAGGCCGTCTGGGTGGGTACCACCGCTTTGCCAGTTATTTAACCGCCAAGCAGTAGTGCGCAAGCATTACTGTGTTCCGGTTTGAAGGGCATTGTAGCCAGCGAAATTACTGGGCATTATGAGACTCAACAGCTAATTGTCTCAGGGTGACGAGCGCAGTGCTGTGCCGCGCAGGATTTTGCAAAATAAAGTTCTGGGTGGTGCTGTTATTGTTATGGGCTGGCGTATTGCTTACCATAAGGCAAACGACCAGCTCGTCTCGTCATTCAGTTCTACAAAAAAAAAACTATACCTACAGGGTTTGGTTGTAGTTTTCGTTATTCATATTTAGGTATACATATATTGTGTAACACCAGGCCTAGCGCATTCCGCACTGTGGGTACGAAGGTACAAGTAGGTACATAGCCGGACACCAACGGCGGGTCGCGCGTCGTTACACGTGCCGCGTCAGAAGAGATAAGAGCTATGAGATAGAAAGAGAGGCGCTCTGTAGGTTAATATGACTGGTAGGTATGCAGCGCTACGCGAGCTGAATTGAATTTTATTGCGTCAAAGCAAGAGTCGTTATTTGTTTAAATTTCTTTGCGGAGTGATGCTTCTGTCCCTTAGTATTCTGTGGTAATACTTAATACCTAATATTTTTTAACCGACTTCAACAAAGGAAGAGGTTCTCAATTCGACTGTTTTTTTTGTTTGTTACCTCAGAACTTCATTTAAAACGATTTGGAAAATTCTTTGCGTTGGGCTTAGCGTAGCTTCAAGATGGTCCCATATACGTTTCATCGATATTCGACCGTAAAGTAGGTTTTTTTTGTTATAAACTTAATTATTTACCGCGTGCAGTTTTGTCAAAATAAATGTTTTTACTTTTTTTTTTTCCTTATTTCTTTCTTTCGAGACGAGCAGGTCGTTCGTACGCCTGATTGTAAGCAAAACGACTGCCAATAGCAGTTGCAGCACCACCCAGAACATTGTCTTGCAAAATCCTGCACTACACTGTGCTCGTCACCCTGAGACAATTAACGTTTATTTCATAATGGCCATTAATTCCGGTGACTACAAGCCGTTTTAAACCGGAACACAGCAATGCATGCGCACTACTGCTTGTTAGCAGAAAACTGGCAAAGCCACCCAGATGGCCTCTCGTATACGAGAAACAAAGCACCAGTTAAAAATGCAAGTTAAAAATGCATTCTGTATGTAGGTTGTAAGTATTTATCGACCTCATTATATCAGTGAAGAACACAAACTATATAATACGCGTCAAACTTAATGGCGGCTGACAGACGCACCACGTGACCTGCGCAGTAACAAATTCACATACAAAATTGTATCTGCGCAGATCACGTGATGCGCCAGTCAGCCGCCATCAAGTTTGGCGCGAGGTATACCTTTGTAACACTGCAGGCAAAGCCGCGTGATCACACTTAATCTTTACAACTGTTTCATCCTACCAATAAAAAGCGTACAATCGTACAATCCTAAAACTCAAAAGTTTATCATCACATTACCAACTTAAACCACACTGGACAACTTTAAAGAGATCCTTAATCACTAGAAGTTAAGACACAAAAGCAGTGATTTCAATCTCTAGATTGAAGTTGTAACTCCAAAGGCCACCCAAGCGGCGTTCTCAGAAAGTGAACTATAAAAATGAGTCGTTTTTATAATGTAACGAGTTTCCGTGGGTAATGCTAACTCAATTATATGCTAATAATGATTATTGCTATTTCGAGGCTGTACCGTTACGGTTGCTGAAATTATTTAGAGGGAGAAATGTGATGGATAGAGAGGGAGGTAGAGAGAAAGGGGATAGATAGAGAGGGAGTTAGAGATAAAGGGGATTGATAGAAAGAGAAAGGGGATAGAGCTACAGAAAAGGGGAGACAGAAAGGGGAGAGCCAAATTACTTTTTCAGCCACCATAACTCTTAGGTCTAGAACCATTATTTCAATTAGACAGGATGGAGTTCTGAAGACGCGGGTTCGAACCCAGTCCGAGTGATTTTTCTTCTTTCTGAATATTTAGAATCTCAGATTCCACTAAGCATGCTGATTATGCTCTTCTTGTATAAATAGGTAGGGCTGACTTTTCGATTATCTAATAAGTGGTCCGATATATAGGTAGATGTGATGTGTAGGTTATTTAACAGTAAATACATTAAAATTAAAAATTAACCGAACGAAATAAGTTAATTACTAACTGAACTTAACTCTATAAAAGCACAAAAGTACAAAACTGTCTTTGTCTTGACATACAATCAAGTCAAATCTGTTGCACTAAATGCTGCTTTATCTGAGAATTGGAAAACCAGCCCTAGAACAATTAAAAGTAATCAATTCTAGAAGTCAAAGTGGTCTGCCATCTAGCCTCAACCTGAGCCTTCCATTTCCTTTATCACAAGTTTTTTAAGAAATTGAGTGATAAATCTAACAAGTCGTTCGTCTAATGGTAAGCGCCACGCCTGCCCATAACAATTGCGGTGGCACCCAGAACTTTCAATATTATAAAAAAACACTGCGTAGAACTGCATTGCATCAACCTGAGACATCAGGTATTAAAGTCTAATCTGCCCAGCAATTTCGCTGGCTACAATGCCCTTCAAACTGGAACACAGTAATCTCAGAAATGCTTACTGCTTGGCGGCAGAATAACTGGCAAAGCTGTGGTACCTACACAGACGGCCTCCCGCATACGAGAGACCTACCACGAGTATACTACGAGATCAGCATTAGGTACCTAGGTTGTTACCGTAGCACGTACTACAGTTGCTAAGGTTTATTTTTTCCTCTAATTCAATTATTTAATTTGCATTTCACAATTCAAAGTAGAAATGACATGCAAACGTAATTATATCGATAATTATGTTTATTTCTCGATGGTCGAGAAATCGACAAGGATTTTAATCGATATTTTTCTATGTCAATGGAGCGATGCAATTGGTACTATTAAGTATTCTGTGGTTGCAATAAAACACTTTGTAGGTAGAGAGCGAGTGTGGCTCTAGTTGAGCACGTGCGACTTTCGATCCGACGCACCCGAGTTCGAATCCCGCTGGCCCCGCACCACTGACTTTTTAAGTTATGTGCGGATTTAATACTCGCTATAAAACGGTAAATACAAACATCGTGATGAAACCGGCACGTCCAAGAATTAATCACGAAAATTCAAGGACATGTGACATGCACCAACACGCTCCGGGCCAGCAGCGTGGCGGATTATGGCCCATACTCTCTCTACAAGGGAAGGCCCGTGTCCCAGCAGTGGGAACGTGATGGCTGATGTTGAAATGAGGTACCGACTCATTTAACCACACGCTCCACGCGGCTATATTAGATTGTCATAAAGTTTTTTTTAACATTCTCATAAAATTACGTATATTAATTAACTAATTGATGTTATGGGTCACTCGTACCTTGAGGAAAACATGGGAAATAAGGTTAATAAAGCCCATGCTGTATTTTTTGAGACATAAATTTTATTGGGTAAACTTTATCAGTTTTCAATAATCCAAAACGAAGTTTTTATTTTTTCCGTAATTCACCCAATGTTTCTTTTGAACAAGATTCTGATTGATCACTGCAATGGAAAAATTACCCTGAACATCATATTCATCACTTTGTCTAATTAAAATATTGTGTAATTATAAAGAACTGTCTTTTAAAGAACCTACTATTTTTTTATTAAATGGCGATAAAAAACTGAGTATTTCTTACTTTGACAAAGTCTCAGCACCCCAATGAGGGCACCAAAGGAAGATAATAAGTGCGTCTCAAAGAGTATCATCGGGTAAATTCGGTTACGCCGAGATTGGACCCTCAAGGGGAAGTGTAACCTCTCCAACGCTGCTTAAATGTCTGTTTAGGGAAAACGCGGGGATTTCCGAATTTCTCTTTAGTTAAGAAATTCTGAGTTTACAATTATGGCTAGGTATAATTCATTGTAATAGTACGAAGTAATATTTAGTTTTCTTTGGTAATAGTAAGAAAATTTTAACTTTATGTATCAGGACTTGAAAAAAAGGTAAGAATGTCTACCCATATCTTTCCCATAATCAAATTGAAGTCTGGGCCCAGAAAACAAATGCGAAAGCAGGCTACCAGTGCTTCGGAAATACGCCCGCTAGAGAAAATAGCACCAAGAAACTCTGCGGATATGTCTTTTTTTAACCGATTTGAAAAAAGGAGGAGGTTCTCTGTTCGATTGTATTTTTTTTTATTAATATTTTTTTATGTTTGTTACCTCAAAACTCCGTCATTTATGAACCGATTTGGAAAATTCTTTGCGTTGGGTTCAGTATATATACGAAGTGGTAGTATAGATACGAAGTGGTCCCATATAAATTTCATCGATATTTGACCTTGGACTTCGGAGATACAATGAAGTCGGTTTTTGTTATTTTTCTAAAATATAATTATTCTTAAATCTTTTAAAATATCAAGAAACATAACACTAAACAATGAGGTATAAATTATGATTAACGTCATACAATGTCAAACTAGAAGTGCGAGTGAGATGTCCCATAGTCATAGTATCATAATATTATACTTATGTATTTATAGGAGGTTCAAAGGCACAGAATATATGGGACAGAAGCATCACTCCGCAAAGAAATTCAAACAAATAGCGACTCATGCCATGACGCAATAAAATTCAATTCAGCTCGCGTAGCGCTGCATTCCTACCAGTCATATTAACCTACAGAGCGCCTCTCTCTATCACATAGCTCTTATCTCTTCTGACGCGGCACGTGTAACGACGCGCGACCCGCCGCGCCGTCGATGTCCGGCTATGTACTTCTAGCTTCGTAACTACAGTGCGAAGTGCGCTAGGCCTGACAAAGGTAAGTATACCGTAATAATAATACCGTTAATTTATCTATGGGTACCTCCCTAATTGTTTTATGTGCCGTCCTCAAAACCATCGTGGAATATTTCCTCGTTTATAATTTGAAAGGGTCCCAAATGATGGTAACTCGACTCGCCGCGATTATTCAATGTTTTCTTCGAGGGGATTCGACCCTGACTTAATTTAAATATTTTCTCTTCCTGCGGTGTCTCCTTTCGAATTTTCATTTTCTTATATCATTAGAATAAAAACGGAGAGCGCGAGAATTTGGAATTGAAAGCATAATAAGTACCTAATAGGTAGTATCTATTGAATCATAGATTATTTCTTAATTAATTAGTACAACAACAACAACATCAAGTAAAACAGTTAATTAGTATTATAATTGATTAGTACTTAATTAGCGAATGCAATATCTTATTATCAAACAGCTTTGAAAGCGTGCTTCTTCTTCTTCTTTAGCCATTTTCGACCAATTGACTGGTGTAGGCCTCCTTTAAACTTCTCCATTTTTCCCGGTTTTGGGCAGTGAGAGTCCAGTTGCTGCCCGCCACTTTTAAAAGCGTTAATTTAATCAATTTTAGTTTCTTCTAGTAGCATTGATTTTCTCTTTATTTTTTAACGAATTAAAAAAATTAAGGAGGTTCTTAATTCGATTGTAGGTATATTTTTGACTTCAGAACTCCAGCATGTATAAATTGGTTTGGGAAATTCTTTTTGCGTTAGGTTCAGTCAGCAGCTGTCAGTAGCTTCAAAGTGGTCCTATATACATTTCATCTCATTATTTAGGGGGCGAGTTTCCGCTGCGAGATCGCGCGCGGCGACCACCGCAGACCTCGCAGCGTAAACTCGCCCCTGATGAAGAGCATCGGACATGCTCGAAACATAGGTCGACTAATTCGACAAACTACGTGAGTCCGAGCCGTTTTAATATATAAATATAATGAATCCAAACTTACGAAAAATTTCATATTAAAATTTATTTTATACTATTTAGAGATTATTTTTTTTTACGGGCGAATGCCTTTATTACTGAAAACAACTCTACACTCTGCTTACTAAAACTAAACTAGCTACTTACAAGGAAAAGCAATTGGACAACCCATAGACCATTAAAGGCCTATAGATAGCTCAACTGCTCCAACCCACTACCAGTTGGCAGCGTACCCAAGATGCTGGCAGTATTGCCCCGTTGGATTGCAATACTGATACGTTGTCCCAGCATTTTGGTCACGCGTCGCATCGATCAGGCGCTCTGACAGACTTTTGAAAATACGATGAGTTTAGAGCGAGTGTGGCTCAGCGGGAACTCATGCGCCTTTCGATCACATGCACCTGGGTTCGAATCCCGACTCCGCCCTGCACCAATGACTTATAGTTAAGTGCAGATTTTGCACGCTCGCTCTAAAACGGTGAAGGAAAACATCGTGATGAAACCCGCTTACGCGCTTTGGAGTGGTAGGCTCTGGCCGTGGTTGTAATACCACCCACCGAACAAAGCCATGCCGTCAAGCGACCTAGTCGTGTTTCGGGATGATGTTCGGTGAACCATCGGGGAGACGGGTCTGAGCAGCCGCTCAACTGCCATCTCTTTCTAGATCTATGTGCTCCATCTTAAGCCACATCATCGCTTCACATCAGGCGAGATAATGGCCAAAATCATAAAGCGTAAAAAAAATGTTCCCAGTCCCCACGGACCTAAAGTCTCCACACCAAACGGCTCAAGATTCAGAAGAATTTAGAGATTAGATTACCACTTCGTTTAAAGTAGGCAACTATGTAATATCCATTACTGTGAGTATTAAAAATTACCCACCAACTTGATCTAATTAACATGTACAGCGGTACGGAGATACATTTCCATTTGGTTCGAGTGTAACAACTTTAGTACAACCGGTCTTTATCATTGGAAACGACAGTTCAAAAGCACCGACTGCCTATGTATGGGTTTTATTAGCTACAATTTTTCGTGCGACTTTTATTTATAAGAATACCTCTATAGCACTCCGGTATCACTATGTGATGAAACAGCCTCTGTGGTGTGGTTGGGCAGGTTGGCTCAAATCTCATACATCTCTGTTGTTTTCCTTATCCTATGGTTGTCTGGAAGAGATCGCTGCTTAGCGATAAGACCGCCTATGGTACTTATAGGAAATTATGTATTACCAACTGTAATTCTGTTTTCTTTTTTTAAGTGCAATAAAGTGCTATCTATCTATCTATCTATCTATCTATCTATCTATCACTGAGGTTGCGGGTTCGATTCCCGCGACGGGACAAATGTTTGAGCTCAGAAAAAAAAGGCAAGCAATTGTTTCTTGTCTGGGTTGTTGTGGGACCATGGTCTCTTTTGTGCCATGGTCCTCATAGTTCCTGGTTCCCTAGTTACAGGGAATCCTAGTTAGGGGTCAGGATCTATGAATGTGATCATTGGGCGTTATTTATTTAAAAAAACATTGCTCGTGGTAGGTCTCTAGAATGCGTAAGGCCGTCTTGGTAGGGACCAAAGCATTATCAGTTATTCTGCCGCCAAGCAGTAGTGCGCAAGCATTACTGTGTTCTGGTTTGAAGAGCGTTGTAGCCAGCGAAATTACTGTTCATATGAGACTTAATATCTGATGTTTAGGGGTGATGAAAATAAGTGCATTTTTTGTGCTGATTTAATAAATACATATTTTATTATATATTTATTTATTTTTTAATCCGTTTTTACTTATTTTATTCAATCTTTATTTCAGGCAACATTAAAAATAAGTTACAGATGTTATTTACTTATTCTACGGTCCAAATAAATATATACTTTAGAACTAACATACATATGTATATCTTTTGACTTTATCCTCATACCTACCTTTATTCCCTTCTTAAATTTCTAAATGATGGTGAAAACTGTATCAAAAGTCATTTAGTTGTTTAGTTGTAAGCAAACAAACAGGCAGACAATTCTCGACTATGTTTTCTTCTTAATTTGTGATAAACAATAAAACATGTGACTGTTATATAGATATGTACTATGTACCTATGTATGTGTGTGTTGATAAAATATTCTACGTGTCTGATGGTAATAAAAAACAAGTTTTTTTATGAATGAACCAAAATGCAAATATTTAGAAGCCGGTTTGTTAGATAAAAGTTGTGTAAACTGTTAGAAAAAACTACATATGGCTCTACAAATCGGAATCCGGTTGTACATATAAGTAATACCACAGAATACTAAGGGACAGAAGCATCACCCCGCAAAGAAATTAAAACAAATAGCGACTCTTGCTATGACGCAATAAAATTCAATTCAGTTCTCGTGGCGCTGCATACCTACCAGTCATATTAACCTACAGAGCGCCTCTCTTTCTATCGCAATACTCTTATCTCTTCTGACGCGGCACGTGTAACGACGCGCGACCCGCCGTCGGTGTCCGGCTATGTACTTGTAGCTTCGTACCTACAGTGCGGAGTGCGCTAGGCCTGGTAATACATACCCATTCTAAATAGGATTACCCATTATAATTACCATTATACCCATTGTAATCCTTAGTTGCAAGGTTTATCTGTAATCATTTTTTATGTTATTGGTATACAATAAAGAGTATTTGTATTGTATTGTATTGTATTGTATAGGATTTAAAAACTGAAGAAGCGTGGCGAAACACTAAAAATCTATCCAATATTTTTTTATTATGGAACTGTGTGATGAGACGACCATGTCGTTTGCCTGATGGTTAACGCCACGCCTGCGCTGCAATTGTTATCAATTGCAGTGCCACCCAAAACTTTTAATAGCTACTACAAAAAGCACTGCGTAGCACTGGATTGCGCTCATCACCCCGAAACATCAGATATTATGTCTTACATATGTATGCCCAGTAATTTCGCTGGCATAATAATGTATTGCCCAAAAAATAAGTACCTAATATGCTAAATGTAAGTATAACTACGTAGCAATTAACTTCAATTAAAAAAACACCTATTTAATAGCTAGGTAGATATAGGCTCCAATGATTTAAATTACATCGCGATAGTATTGAAGGTAAATTGCAATTCGAGGAAATTCATAAAAAGTTGTTAGACCTAACCGTCTTGTTAAAAAATGAAGGAAGCTTGTGGAAGGTCATTAAATTTATTAAATATTCGAAAACTAAACAGCTACTTGCCGAGAGATGGCGCTTTACTAAAACTTTATATTTGAATGGTTTGCGACTTGCAACTGATGAAAAGTGATTAAAGATTAGCTTAATACAAATTTTATAATAGTAAATAGTTTAGGGTTTTTTGTACTTGCTAAACATAACTTTTCATAATACTGTAGAACCTACCTACATGATAGCTATATCCAGATTTAAAGAAAAAATATTTATGTAACGTATAATAATACTAAATAATAAACTTGTTATACTAATAAACTAAACTAATACTAATAATAAACTTATAATAATAATAATAAATTCATTTATTTCAGACAATAATACAGTTAACACATCAAAAGTAGGTACCTACCAGAGGCCCATAAAATACCTTACAGACTAGCATAGGTACAGGATAAATTAAAAAAAAAGAAAAAAGAAAGAAAAAATTTATTTATTGCTAAACTGAAACATAGAGTTTAAATTAGAACACAATATATTTATTAGAACAAAAATACAAAAAACAACTGCAATAGCATAAAAAACACTAACACTAGGATACCAAACCGAAAACCGAAGGAAACCGAAATGCAAAGGGCTCTGTCTCTACCGAGAACGGAAGGAATTTAGAACGGAACGTTTAGAATAATATTTATATACCTAACAAGAGCTGACCCGACAGACGTTGTCCTGTATATACAAAAATCTAATAGTAAAAAAGCACTTTCAGCTCTTCCCGAAATTTTATCCGGGCAATTTTTCCAATTTTCCTTTCCATGAAACCCCAATTATTACGCACATTAAAAAAATTACAAATCGATCCAGCCGTTCTCAAGTGATGCGCTTACCGACGAACAGCATTTAATTTAATTTAGGTACCTATAGGCACAGAATACTAAGGGACAGAAGCATCACTCCGTAAAGAAATTTAAACAAATGACGACTCTTGCTATGACGCAATAAAATTCAGTTCAGCTCGCGTAGCGCTGCATACCTACCAGTCATATTAACCTACAGAGCGCCTCTCTTTCTATCGCATAGCTCTTATCTCTTCTGACGCGGCACGTGTAACGACGCGCGACCCGCCGTCGGTGTCCGGCTATGTACTTGTAGCTTCGTACCTACAGTGCGGAGTGCGTAGGCCTGGTATAGGTAGATAGATAATAATATAATGTTAAAATTGTTGCACACCCAGAATAGGGTAGGTCGCAGGCACAGAAACAATTTTTGTGGGTAACACCCTATTTATAACTTACAATCTACATTTAGGTCTTACATTTTATTTAAACTCTACTTAAAGCTGTGAAGTGCATAACAATGACACAAAAAGTATGTTTGATAATGTTTTATAACTTGTTGATAAATTTAATAAACACCATTTCGCATTTTGTTTCGATAAAACAATATTAAAATTAAATGCGAAATTACTGGGCATTATGAGACTCAACAGACTCAACAGCTAATTGTGTCAGGGTGACGAGCGCAGTGCAGCGCCGCGCAGGGTTTTGCAAAACAAAGTTCTGGGTGGTGCTACTATTGTTATGGGCTGGCGTATTGCTTAGGTACCATCAGGCAAACGACCAGCTCGTCTCGTCATTCAGTTACATAAAAAATAAAGTGAAGTATTTCATAGTTAGTTATTTATTAAAAATAGGTAGACAATCATATATTCAAAGTACTTATTAATTAGGTAAGATCAGAGTCTTTAACCAACTTTAAAAAAGGAGAAGGTTCTCTTCTTTGATTGTATTGTTTTTTTATCATTATTGTTTTTTATGTTTGTTACCCCAGAACTCTGTAGAGCCAGAAAACTCATTCATAAACCGATTTGGAAAATTATTTTTGCGTTGGGTTCAGTATAGCTACGCAGTGCTCCCATATAAATTTCATTGCTATTTCACCTTGGACTTCGAAGATACATTGAAGTCGGTTTTTGTTTTTTCTAAAAATTATTTTTTTTGAAATTATTATTTACCTACATAGAACTGCAAAATGAAAAAAGAAACATTGCTTTAAGTTTTCTAAAATTATGACGGCACAAACTATTTTAGCTTTGGTGAAACTTTATTTAAAAAAAAGCTTAATTACATTGTAAAGTATTTTTTTAATTACCTATGCATAAGTTAAACGCGAATTGTTTTATTTTACGATTGCATTTTTAATGAACATTAAAAACTTCAGCTTAAATTAGAATTAACCATGTTCTCGAGTAAATGTAATTAGTTTATCCTTTTTAATGCCCAAGGCGAATAAGGTTTATTATTATTGTGCATAAAAATAAAATGCATTAGCACATTTTGATTGATTTTGTTCATTTTAAATACCAGTCACAATAAAATGTTTATTTGTGGATATAATCAAAAATGTGTAGGTTAATATGACTGGTAGGTATGCAGCGCTACGCGAGCTGAATTGAATTTTATTGCGTAATAGCAAGAGTCGCTATTTGTTTAAATTTCTTTGCGGAGTTTCTGTTGTGCTTTAGTATTCTGTGGTACAATGTAATAAAGCATCTTCCATGACCTTATTTGAAATTACCAATAACTACCTAAAATTGTTGTTATATTATAGCACCCCTTTTTGTTACATGATTTCTTCATGGTTGAAAATAACAAAAGAACAAATTTTTCATTAATTTCACCATCACAATATTTTATAAGAGTGAGACAACTGCGTCTTTTTTTAATTGTAATTGAAAAGAAATAAGTAGGTATTCGTCTCAAATGATAAATAGGTAGTATTCTTTGCTATAAGTCCCTTTTGTGTGCCTACATGTTTTCAAACAAACATCTAAGATTAAGCAGGTACCTTATATTCTTAATTGTTGAGATTCTTTATAAAGTTGTTGACTTAAAAAAGATCTAGGATATAAGGCGCTAAATTGACAACTCCAGCGTTGCGTTGTTGAGGGACTTTTAAAATCAAGCGTCAGGATTATCAAAATAATATAATAATATAATTATAAGAAGTTTTTAGGTAGGTAGGTATATTTTTAAATAAAAATTTTCTAATTATATAACGACTTTTGCTAAGAATTTTACCCATGAAAACTTTCTGAGTGTAAGCTAAGAATTACCTATAATATAATTGTTCAAAGTCAAAGTCAAAATCAAAATCTCTTTAATCATTTTGGCATCACAGACGCACTTATGAACGTCAAGTTATCACAAGACTCTACCACCGTATCGGAAATCGAACCACTACTCAGAAGATACGGCAAGAAACTGATAGGCGTTTTTTTAGAGATTTCGTTAAATTTTTTGAAATAGTAGGTACCTGTGTTTAAAATAGTATTAATTTTAAAAACATTATTCGTAATTGTTTGTGAAGTAACTATCGACTGCACTTTTGTCCAGTTCTTATCTGTAATAAAAATGTAGCGACACGACGCGACGGCTTCATCTCAACGCAGAAGAAGGACCAACATAGAGTCCGTAACATGCTCGGCGTAATTTAGATTCCCCTTGAGTTTTGCAGTTCGTTTATCGATAATATTCGTGTATTTTTATTATCCGCTTAAATAATAGCTCTACCTGCCAACTCTACCATTTGGTTAAACACTATATACCTACATCCATTTAGGTATACCTAAATATCTCATCTATAATAATAGTAATTATATTTATTCAATAATTTATTTGTTATATTCGTCAGGGTATTAACCTATTTATTTATTGAAATAAATTCCAACATAATTAGAAACCTATCGGAACGTGAGTAAAATATTAGCTTCTATTTCAATATTGACAAATAGGTAGGTATTTGTAAAGTAAATGTCTGTCGATGAAGCTAACGAAGCTTTTAACTATTCGTTTATCTACGTAGGCATAGAAGTGCCTATACCATTCGAATATCTAATAGAAAACTCGCAACACTCTAGCCACTTTCGAAAAATGGGTTATCTCGAAAACGAACTCGCCGCCGCCGTGCATTTAGATTAACCCAAAACAAAGTTGGCAAAGTTATTCAGAAGTAGGTAGCCAGTATCTGCAGTGAAGTTTGTTCCGCAAACGAAAAAGTTTTGCATCTGAAACAAGTTGTAGGACGGCGTGGCGTGTCGCGGTGGTCGGCGCGGCGCGGTGGCGGCGAGTCGAGACAACGGATGAGCCGATGAGCTCTCATGCCTCTCGTAATGGAGGGCCAGCTCTAGCACCGCGCACAAAAGATATTGCGAGAACGTAACGAGCTCAATTGATGAACGAACGGAAACGTGTCCAATTAGAAGGAGGCGGCGGGTGCGGGCGCGAGTGTCACCCCGCGCCCGCGCCCGCTCCCGCGCCGCATTAACCAGATTAGCGGAGCGCCCCGCGGCCCGCGCGCGTCGCCGGCGCGCGAGGTGTGGCGGCGGCGGACACCTCGCCCGCGACGAAAAAACAACGCTGTGTGGCGGCGCGGCCCCGCCTGCCTGCGCGCGGGGCGCCGCTCGGCGCGCCATTGGGCGGCGCGGTGGGGGAGGGGTGTCGGAGCCGGCGCCGCCGGCGGCCAGTCGTTTGACGCCTGCCGCGCGAGCGGGTGTCGCCACGGGACGAGCGAGTGTCGCGAGAGAGCCGCCGGCCGGCGCGTTATGGACGTTGCATGAGCGGGCGCGAGCGCGACCGCTGGAGCCGACGGGCACGCCGGTCGTGGAGCGCGCGCCGTGGGCCCCGGGCGGCGCGGGCATGCGCTTCGAGGGCGCGGAGCGGCGCGACGCCGTCGCCTTCCATCCGCTGCTGGCGCCGCGGCCTAGCGACTTCTCGGTGTCGGCGCTGCTGACGGCGGGCGCGCTGCCGCCGCCGCCGTACCTGCCAGCCGCCTTGGCCGCTGCCGCCGCTCTGTCCGCGCCGCACTGTCCGCTGCTAAAGCCGCCGCCGCCGCCGTACGCACCGCTACCCCCTGACGACGACGGCGTCGTGGACGACCCCAAGGTCACCCTCGAGGGCAAGGACCTCTGGGAGAAGTTCCATAAGCTGGGCACCGAGATGGTGATCACCAAGAGTGGCAGGTCAGTAGGCCCCTCGGCGCGCCATCGTTGCTCGTTACGGCGCCGGTTGTGATCGTGATAGCGTTCGAGATAACGACCCGGTCGTGTGATGAAGTGTTGTGTGTGATGAGGTTCACGTTAAAGTATGATTCACGTGGCTAACGCGGTAAGTGAAGCTAGAACTAGGGGTTACGCTAGAGAATATCAACAACACGAGCACATGGAGTTGTTTACAACAACAACATAGGCCTGCACTCCAAATGCAAGCTCTATCAACTCCTGCAACCATGCAAAACCGCTGACAAACATAATTATTAACATTTATCTACTATGAAAGCAGATTATTTAAAGTTGAAAACCAAAAACTGACAAAAATGCAAATCTGCAAGTAATGTAAAGCGGTATGCACTGCAAGAAATATAAAAAGTTTATCCTAAAGAAACTTGAAAAACCCCACCAAAAACCTAGTCAAAAATAACCTAAAATCAAAGATCGGACCATGAAATTTTGTAAGATCTATAATTCCCCTGACATATAGTGGTTTGCCCAGTAAAACTGGGTCGGTATTCCATGCGACTTGCTTGTCGCGCCGGCATAGGCGTATTTTTTTGCCAAAACAATGCTTCCGTCGGGCCGTGTTTCTGCATTAATTACTACTTTAGCTAAAAACTTGATTTCATGAAAGCAGTGTAAAATGCAGGTTGAAAATGTTGATATGAAGTTTTTGGAAATGTAAGAAACTTGTGAAAGCCAGTTTGAAATGATATTGGAATCTGTTAAGGGAGCTGTATTGAGGATTGTGAACGTGGAATTGGTTATTTTTTTCGTAGCGCTAAAACTGACTACATAATTTGATTGAAGCATCATGACACGATAAGAATATATATTTGATTTGAATTATTATTAGTTATAGATATTGATTTCTAAACGATGCCCAACACTACAATAAATCAATAAAATATCCTTGAGAATTATTTGATTTAGGAATTAAACGAAGAAGTTGCAGTTGTTATAAATATATCAATGTATAAATTCAAAAAATTAAAATACTGAAATAAAATTATGGACGAATGGTTTAACATCCTAATCGTAATGAGCAAGGCCTACAATTACATTAAAACGAATAAAATTTGTAGTTCCGCGACAAAATACTCATTAACTCGTTATATCGACTTTTATCGTTATTTGTCGGAAACCCCTAATTAGCTCCAAATAGGTGAAATTCCTACCACGAAGTATAACTAAACCAAATTTTGAAACGACCTGAGCATTTATGACTTCTACGATAAGTCAAGAATTTTATTACTTCAGTACTTTGTAGGCATAGTAGGGTACGCAGTTTTATATTTATTTTCTTCATAACATGTAATAAAACAATGTGATACGACCACGCACTTTGATGCTGACAAATTTATTAGCTATGTGAACAAAATCAGCCTCACGCGAAACACTTCTTTGAAGCAATAAATTACTGAGTTCTAATTATGATTTGTAGGCCTAAACTAAACGCTTCGACCACACAGTAAATTAAAACATTTCAGAAGGATCTTCTTTAATTTCTATTAATTTTAATATTGACAATGTGTCACTATGTGTTTTATTATTTGTTATTGGTTATCAACATAATATATAAGCAACTGGTCGTATTAATAATGGTGTGTGGAGTGTGGTAATAATGGTATGACAAACAGTTTTAACAGTCAAAGATATCTCATTGAAGAGATGTCTTTTTGTCATATTTCTGGCATAACAATGAAAAATGAAATATATATAATGTTTGAAATTGTAAAAGATTGTTGTGTTAGTTGACGATTTATCAGAAATGGATACCATTTTAGCAAGAGTATCAAATGAAAATGGAACAAAGACAAGTTTTAAATTGGGTAGGTACCTGAGAAAAATTTAAAGTAAACATAATGCTAGTTAGGGGCCAGGATCTATGTATGTGATCGTTGGGCGTATTTATTATCTATTATATTATTAATGCTTACAAATGACTAAAGTTCTTGAATTTCACATATGTAACGAGTAAATAAGGAAGCAAATATTACAGATATGAAAGATTCATCGCGCAAGTTTAATACAAAACTTTTTTAAATACATTGACACAAACTTTCTGAAGAGGGGACACCGACAAACGGAAATTTTAGGGAGGGTAACATTGAAAACATCAAAGCCCGGGTGAAATTTCCCAAAAAAGAAAACTCTGAAGAGCAAAAGTGGCAGACGTTTTTTGTGAGAGGCGCCAGGCACCTCTATAAACCTTTGAAAGAAAAAAAAATGTCGTTGGAAAAGTTTACTCTGAGAGCATTTGTTTTCCGTTCCAATTGGAATAAAATACCAACCCTTTGAACGAGTGATTCAATTTAAACAACAAGATATAGGTATAAATAACTACCCACGCTGAGATAGATTCGGAAAACCTGTATTAAATATCTACAATTATGGTCGACGCAAGAACGGCTTGTAATTCATTACTTTAAAGTGGTCCACTTTGGGTACCCAAACTGTTTTGGAGCTAATGAATGAAGATGTTGACAAAAAGTCAAGCTAAATGCTTTCGAGATTACAGGCTTGATTCATAAAGGGGGTGATTTAATTTGGTCCTTCGAGGCGAGTTGGATGAGTCAGTTTAAGTCAATAGTTATGGTGGTCCGTTTGCTTATCTCAAAAATATATGAAATGGCTTCATAGCGAGGT
Organism: Petrophora chlorosata; assembly: GCA_951640565.1. Classification (NCBI taxonomy): domain Eukaryota; kingdom Metazoa; phylum Arthropoda; class Insecta; order Lepidoptera; family Geometridae; genus Petrophora; species Petrophora chlorosata. The sequence continues at coordinate 9,103,508 of OX621209.1, forward strand.
CTAATAAAAAAGCTATAACTAATAAAAAAGCTATAATAATGTCGGTAGGGATTTTTGCTAAAGTACCTAATTATGTAAACCTGTTAATTTTTCTGAAAAATAAATATTTGAATTTATGATGTAAGAAATGAAATTAATGAAAATTTACTTCTTCATAGCAAGCTGGGCAGACTTACTACATTCTTATAGGTTTGTGGTAATATATCTAGTACAACTACTATAAATACATATACCTATGTAAAAACAGACCTATCATACAGTAGGCATCTAGGTACACTTGTAATTTTAACGCCTCTCTATTAGTTGAATCTACATGAGTCGGCGTTTTCATTTGCCACTTTGTCAACAAATTAACTTCTATACATTGTGACATGTTATTAATTGGTCAACTGCTGCAGTAGTTAATTATCTACAGTAGCGGTATATATACATATACCACTACTGTAAATACTGTAGATAGATGCACATACGTGCATTATATAATGTTTATTCTCTCTTTTAAGTCGTTTATTATTTGATCCGTCTGTCATTTATTTGCGTAGTGCACCTAATCTTACATTTATATGTAAGTGCACACCAATGACGGAAAAGTTTTTTGCGATTTCTGACTTTTCTAGCACCACCCTAATTCTCAGTTGGTCTGAAAGAGTCTTTGAGTCTTTTGATATTTTTAAGGAACCGGATCGATTGGCATCATACAAAATAAAACGTGAACTGCCAATTTTCATGCGGACTGTAATTTTGTTTTAAAAATTTGTTAATTAGAATAGAATAAATCTTTATTATAATACCGTGATACAGACACAAATAAAACTAAAATAATAATAACTTAATACTTGTATCACAATGGGCGGTCTTATCGCTCAAAGCGATCTCTTTCAGACAACCCACAAGTGGAGGAATGTAGGCAAAAATATATATAAATAAATACAGTTAAAAATACCTATTAAGTACTAGCCGATACCCGCGACTCCGTCTGCGTAGAATTCAATTTATTTATTATTATACTCGTATTCTATTAATAAAGAGCTCTTATTTAAATTTAATAGTTGTAATCAACAAATAGTCTGTGATTTTACATTTAATCAAAATCAAACTTCATAACAGTACCGGGCATAATATTCTAGGCGTGATCATGAATAATTACCTAATTATAATGCGCAGGAGTCTGCGTAAATAACTAAATATGATCACTAGATCAGCCTGTCATTAAAAATGGTATTATTGAGATCTTAATTTGACATAAATTTAACTGTATATTTTAGTAGGTATGAATTGTGTAAAGACACTGAGTGGGTAACCACCCACTACGACATTTTGTGGCGGCAACTTTCAACTGAATTTATCAAGGCAACTTTGAATTATCATTATTTAGTTCATAATTTTGGGTAGATCACTGGTTCCAAAAAGTGCACGTTAAGGGAAGTGCTCGTTATGAGAATTGCACGTTTTGAGATGTGCAGGAATGAATGCGTGTTTTGAAATGGTTCTTATTATGAAAAGTACTCGTTTTGAACCCCATCACCAATCAATCTGCACTGACGTTGTCAAATTTAGTTAATAATCATATTATATTGTTTAGTTTATAAGTTTACAATGCAATGGAATCAGGCGTGACGCTGCGGAAATTCGTCTCAAAACTAAAACGCAATGAAAATATGTAGTGTGAACCCGCTGAATAATATTCAGCGGGAATTCTCTACATATTATCCACTGCACTACTTATTTATTACATATTGCGTTTCAGTTTTTATAAGTTTAAGTAAGTAATTCATATGAGCAGATTGTGAGTAGGTACCTAGGTATAGATAGGTATATCTACCTACGCGTATTTATGAAACCTCCCTGAAAATAACTTTATATTTAGGTATTTAAAATACTTATTAAATTAATGATAGGCCACGCAATGAGTGCGTTTATTTCGGGGTCTAAAAACTTTATTAATAACTTTTAAAATTACTTGTAATATAATACGGTAACTATATTCAGGTAAGCATAGACTTAAGATCAATTCGTTTTCTATCCAGTAATGTTATAGATACACTATACCATGGTACTGGTAATAAATATAATATGGTATATATACCATAGTATATTTATTACCTTAGGTATAGTATATATATATACTATACCTACAGAACATGAAAGAAAACTCCCGCTTACTTGGACTTTTAATTATTCTGTTGCTCAGATTCAGATTGCTATATTACCTTTGGATATATACATGATTATATAAGTAAATATTTTCTCCATTTATTATTAACAATCACGTTCCAAACCTGTTTAGCATGGAAAATTGCTGCCATAAAATCGGCCAACATTACAGCAACTTACCACCCAGTGCGTAAGATCTAGACGTCTTGATTTATAATGAAAATTCAAACTAGAAAAGCTTGCATTGCACGAGTCTACAAAATTATAGACTAGGCACAACGATATCATGCTCTATGCCAATAAAATTATGCTATTAAAATAATAACCCGTGCGTGTCATGTAGTAAGTAAGCTTTAAAAGAGAATCAATTTGAAAATGAGTATGTATTGGCCAATAATGTACTCAATAAATGTAGGTTTGATTAAAGACTTGTACGCACGTTTATTTTATTTTTATGATGGCTTTTCAAATAATGTAACCCATTTATTTGACACGAATTGATTGAAGAATTGCATGAAAAATTGGGTTTGCTTTCTAGGATTTATGATGTAGTTCTATCGTACATTTTTGTGTTACAGCTAGAATTCAAGAAACTATCATACTTACAATATGCCTAATGTTTTTTACTGAATGTGTAGACGAGTATGTTGTTCGCCTGATGGTAAGCAATACGCCTGCCCATAACTGTTGCAGCACCGTCCAGAAATTTGTAGCGCAAAATTCTTGCGCAGCACTGCGCTCGTCATCCTGAGTATTAGCTCTTAAGTCTAATAATGTCCAGTACAATTTGATGGACATTTAATTTAACAGAAAGTATCACGACAAAATAACATTCTGTATTGGATATCCAAACTATTAAACCAGTACCTAGGTAGATATCTACATAACTACTTTGCTGACACTCATCTTTAGCGTCGACTTTGTTAAAGTTTCACCTAGAAAAGAGAGAGTACTCTCTCCACAACTTTTCCAACTAACATCCACTGGCCCTTTGCCCTAACAAGAGCTGTCTCCGTACCCACTGGTCCTTCAAGCGCCGTTGGTATATCGCGTTGAGCTCAAATTAAGGTAGGTATAGCTTCACTGCGACTAATGAAATGCTAATTAATATCACGAAATCGAATAAATAATCTCGATAATTTACACTGAAATACGATAACTACAAGTTGAGTTAAACTTTCATGGGACAATATATGGCATCACAAAACATTGTTGATGAACTATACCTTAATTTGAGCTCAACACGATATACGATTGGCGCTTGAGGGACGAGTGGGTACGGGGGCAAGTTATGAAACTAGTGTGTTTTTCTAACACTGCCTCCTCCCTGGCCGGCTGTTATATTCGTGTTAATTATAGTACATTATCACATAACAAGAGTAGTTTGTCACGCAAACGCGTCACTTTATAGAAATAACACTAGTTAGTGGTATAGGGCTGGCAGGTCAAGTTTTACGGGAAATCCCGGAGTTGCCCCGGAAATCTCGGAAGTTATTCAACGTCGACCGCGTCGTCACTTTCCACCATGTGAGACTGCGGTCAAATACTTGCCGATCAGGTAATAAAAAAAAAGTTAAATGTTGGTTTTATTCTTATGACGTGATCACAGCACTTCAAACTCACTTTAAAACAACTATTCACTGCCTATATGTCACATAACATTATTATTTTTATTTATGTATTTTATTTGTTGTTGGTAGTTATCAGCATTAGCCGAGAAGCTCTACCTCGTCTCTCGCATACTCAATTTAGACCCGCATAATTATACCTACCAAAAGTAAGTATGTATTTGCATAATATCCTCCCTAATTGTATTAATACCATTTAGAAGAACACACCCAGAATATAGTGTTACCTCTGTTGGTGATCTAAATAAATACCTACATGAGTTTTTAGAATAATAAATCTCAAGCGCAAGCAAACATAGCAATAATGCATATTGGACACAGTGACATACCTTCTTTTCAATGTATCTTCTATCTCGCCAGATGATGACCCTGTGCAGTTTAATAAAACAACTGAATAAAAAACTCCGGATATTCAAAATAGACCAATGTCCGGGAAATAGGACATGTGGGGCAACCCTAACCGCCATGCTGTAGAAAAATTACTCGTTGCTTTATAAGGTAGCAACACCATTTGTGGTACATTAGCTGATAAAATGTCATGTTCACTGGTATTAATAAATTATTTTTTGTGGGAATTATGTTTTATAAATAAAAATTGTTAAGACTTCGTCGGTTGTTAAAGGTTCGATTGTTTTTTCTTTATTTCAATTTGTAATGTAATAATGCGATATATAATTATTGAAATTTCTTCTTTCTTTTCCTATTATAATAAAAACAAACAGCCAGTAGCAACTGTTGTTCCCTAAGAAATTGTTTGTTTTTCCGAGATGAAAATAATCCCATGTACCTACTATTTCAGGACCTAAAGTAGCTACCTACTTTGGTATACCTATACCTACAATTTCATCGAATTCCGTCTAGTCGCTATGAAACTAAGTGGTAACAAACATACACACAGAGGGTGTGTGTGTATGTTCTTCCTAATATTATAATAGCATTACTAGTTGTGCCCCGGGGTTTCACCTGCGGTTTATCGGGATAAAAAGTAAGTACTAAGAAATTGTTTTTCCGAGATGAAATATTTCCCATGTTTTGTTTTCAGGACCTAAAGTACCAAACCTACATTGTACCTACATACCAAATTTCATCAAAATCTGGTCAGCAGTTTTTGAGTGATTGAGTAACAAACATCCATCCATCCATCGTCACAAAGTTTCGCATTTATTATGATAGTAGGAATTATCAAAATCTGTTCAGTAGTTGTTGCGTGATTGGATAGATGAATGGCCATCCTATCCATCATCACAAAGTTTATATTAGGATAGGACAGTACAGGATTAGCAGGAAGTAGGATAGGATAGGATAGGATTATCACTCTACAATACAATTCACCTAAACTCTACGACCATGACCTCTCCATCACTCAACTGGTCAACATTCAAAATAACGGAATCAATTACCTACAGATTAGATTACTAGGTCCATTATCATCATCATCATCATCCACAGCCCTTTACATCCCACTGCTGGGCATAGGCCTCTCTCATATCATGCCATTTGCCTCGAGTCTGCGCCATTCGTGTCCAGGTTCGGCCCGCGATTTTTACAATATCGTCGACCCATCTAGCTTCCGGACGCCCAACGCTACGCTTGCCCTGTCTTGGCCACCATTCAGTCAGTACTTTACTCCACCTGTCGTCACTCCGCCTGGTGTCCCGCCCAACTCCATTTGAGTCCCATAACAGTTTTTCCGACGTCCCGAACTTTCGTTCTTCGTCTGATTTCAACGTTAGGGACTCGATCTTGTAGTTTGATGCCGAGCATGGCTCGTTCCATGGCTCTCTGTGCAACCCTGATTTTGTGCACAGCCTCATGTGTGAGCGTCCATGTCTCGGCACCATATGTCATGGTGGGCAGAACACACTGGTTGAAGAGGCGGGTTTATACTGCATAATATCAGGTGTTTTATCAGAACTACTTTGTAACTGGTTACTGGCCAGCACGGTACGCTGGCCATGGCGACGCCATCATGCCATCATCAAAAAACAAACACATAATTGCTGAAAAATACATAATAATATACGTATTAGTGATCATTGAGGAACTATACAAAATATAATTATATCAATATAGATAGATAGAACATTATTTATTGGCTTAATTGTACATTCTATTCTAAATATAGAGACAAAGGTACATTATAACAAAGCTAGAAAGCTTAGTACGCGGTGAGGTGTTTTACAGAAATTTTGTTCATTCATAAATCCAGAAGTAAATAGTACATATAAATTATTCGGGTATTTAATCGAGAAACAATCTAAAATGTAGTTAGAACGAATGTTCGTCGAACCAGAAAGATCATTCAATCAATATTTTTATAAAATTTTAATGATTTATATTTTTAAATCAATAAATAAATTCTAATAATTCTGTCATTTTTAATCTGTTCTTCATCTCAAACGAAACAACAATCACAGCGCATGACGTCATTTGTAGGCAAATGCCGTGAGTCAAGCTTGTGTTTATTTAACGTTTTTGCTTTTCATAAAATGTATTTTTGATATTTTTTTTGTTCCATAACTACAATATCGTCCCCAAACTTCACAAAACTTATTTAAATCTCTTTGCAAGTTTTATTTCGAAGAGTTTGGCGTTTTACCTTCATATGACGTCACAAGTTTTGAGGTGACCTTTTGCGCGGCAATATTTGAAACCTAATATTTAAAGTTTAGGTACTTTTAGAGTGTTATTTAATTAAAATTGTATTTTTCGTTGCTATATATATTAATGTGGTTAATATAAAAAACTTTCTGAAAAGTTGTCTGATCCCCTATTGTGATGTATCTTCGAAGTCCAAGGTCAAATATCGATGAAATTTATATGGGATCACATTGTAGCTTTACTGAACTCAACTCAAAAGAATTTTCCAAATCGGTTAATAAATGACGAAGTTTTGAAATAACAAACAAATAATAATAATAAAAAATAACAATCGAATTGAGAACCTCCTCCTTTTTATTTAAAGTCCGTTAAAAATAAAGTTTTTTACTAGAACTAAATATTAAATTGACTCTTATTAGAAAGCGGCCTATCTATAAATATAAAATACAAAGCGAATGTTATATACGAAGTGTCAATAAAATTCAAACCTAAATGTATTGTAGGTACATGTTTTAAAAACTAGAGACAAAAAAAAATTATATGAATAATTTAATTTATTTAATTGATATGAAAATGAAAAAACTTTTTATTTAAACACACACAGATCATTAATAGAATAACAATAAAAACTTAACAGAAGTTTAACAATTAGCGGTCTTATCGCTAAAAAATAAATTGTACATAATAGTGAATAAACACACCTTTAATAATGAGTTGATTAAATGAAGGTCATTGTCGTATTTTTCATTTAAGAAACCGGTAGTTTCGGACATAAATAGAATAAGGCATATTTTAATGTTAATATAGCTATTTTGAGTGTCAAGCAAAATAAACAAAAATGGCAACACCAAATTATTTCCGAGTCCGCACGAATGCTAGTCGGCCATCTTGAATTGTAGGCGCGGTCGCACGTAAGAAATACTTTTAAATATGGTTATAATATGATAATGTAAACATTTGATAATAGCAAAACAGCTTATCAGGTGTTCTGTAATTATTACAATTAAGCATAATATTTTTGATAACCTTTTCAGTTAGTAGGTACTGTCTGGGTGGGATGCAGAGATGTTTATTATTAATATTATTATTCAATGTGTCCCAGGTGACGTAACTGAACATAAATGGAACGGATGTGCTTTGTTTTTTTTTTTATAAGTAAATACATTTATTTATTTTGTCCGCTGACTGAAATCAAAAGCTTTAATGTTATATTTTTAACTTGTTAAAATATAAAACCATAATAGAAATTACTAAAAGAAACATTAACCCTAGCTCATTTAGGGCCTTAATTAATAAACGATATCTATATAAGAGTCAAACATTAAATTACGTTTTAAAGAGCGTTTATTAATAAGGGCCTTAGTTTTTAAGTTGTTGGTAGACAAAATTGCATGCCTTGATTCAAAAATATAAAATAATCTGTCTTGGAATCAGCAAAAATGATTGGTTGAATTACCGTATTCAGGTAGATACATATTGCTGATAAAAAAACCTTCCATATTTGTTACTTTTATGACATTAGCTGTCATATCCAATATGTACTCTGACATGTAACAAGTTATCTGTCAGTTTCACACTAACAGACGTTAACAAATTGGAATAATCAGCACATGCAATGCCACTGCGAAAAAAAAACCTGTAAGCGATAGTAGAATAACGTAAAATGCGTAACGCGTGTCCGTGCGTGAAATATACGTATAAATCTTCATTAATCACATAATTATTTTAGACCTTATATAATCGTTTTAAAGTCGAGAATTGACAGGACGTTAATGTTGCCAGCGACATAAAATTACCCGAGTTTTGCGCCTTATTGTTCTGTCTTACAGTTCAAAATAAACAATTGCAGTACCCCGCCAATTAATTTGTTTCTGGAATGCCATTCTAAGCTCTGAAAATTCGAGCGGTTTCACGGTGATACCGCTCGCTAGTCTGTGACGCGAATGCTTAGTTCTTTCGATTTCTATTGTGGATGCAGATTTACGACATTACCATATCGGCAACTTCTGATTGTGGAAAGTGATTCTTTGATTCTGAGAAAAGATAGGAAGTGGAACGGCTCTTGAATACTTAGCCAGTAGATAATTATTTATTATTAAGAACTATAAATGCGCAAGTAGTACCTACGTATAACCAATCACTAAAAATGTAGTCTCTAGTGAGTAGGTAGGTATTTATATTCAGATAAAAATGTATAATAAGAGACTTTTTAAATAAAAATGCAAATTTGAAATAAAGAGGAAGTACCGAATATAACACCTATTAAAATTACCTACGGTTTCCCATTTGGACGACGGAACTCTAATAATGAGTTCCTGCTATTTGGTAGTACAGTATAAGTAACTACACAACTCTGTTTAAGTACCTTGTTATGCCGTTTTTCGATGAAACTAATACAATAATTAAGAAACAATAACATGCATAAGTAAAGTTATTCATTTAAAACTAATTTTCACACAAAAACCAACATCGTGCATTGAACAATTTCCATTTTAAAGACAATTAAAAATTAAGAAACAAGAAAGCCCGCCAAAAACTCAATTGTACACCAAGCTGGCTTTGCAAACGCGCTCAGTGGCCGAGTCACAGATAGAATACCAGTTACTATAGAATCCGAGTCTCGTCAAGGGGAATAGGTAAGCAACCGCGACGCGTTTGCGGCGACAGCGACGCCCGAAGGCGCGACGTCAAATATTTAAAAAGCCGCGGAAGAAGAAAAAAATGTTTCGTTGAAAAAAGGCGCTTTATCGTCACCTCTTTTACACTTTTCGCGGGAAACGTGTGAAGTCGTTAGAGATAAATGTTTTTTTGAGAATATATTGAGCGCTACTTTCTCAATTTGCAAATTTGTAAAACTAATAAGTACCTACGCTTGAATATTGTTTTTGTGGTGTGGTTGTGATGTGGCAGACAGCTCATCTTTATGTTGTATGAATTTCTATTAATTACCACTCTTCTGGCCTCTATCGCAATTTTTCATCATTTCCATTTCCTCTTCAGTGAGGAAGTTTTGTTCTTAAGAAACATCGGTTGGATTTTAAAGAAAATAAAAAGTAAATTTTTTGCGTAAATAATAATTTCACAAAAATATTTTTCTGGAATATTTCCTCCAATGTAACCCATCAAATTAAATCGCAAGTTTTTGAGAAAAATAAAACACTTTTTTTCAGACGTAATACCTACCTCATAATTTTTTAGATACACGTGAGTGCTGTTTTTATATTGTTCCACCTGCTTATTATGTTGACGATTGTTTTCCTGTATATTTTTTATTTTTTGGTAAATAAAGTTATCAACTACTCACGACCATGTCAAAAATTTACAAGGCCACATTTACTCCCTCTCGTGTCGTGATTCCTGACATCTCTCTGTGAATCTCTCCGCTGACATTATTTCTATCAGTCGCTTCATCTTCATCGACCAATCCCAAAGAAAGCTGTATACATAGCGATAAGGCCGCCCATTGTCCTACCACTATTGCATGTAACTGTGAACTTGTTTCCTGTTTTTAACCGACTTCAAAAAAGATCAGATTTAAACAAAATTCCTCCATAGCCACGCTTCATCATACCAAATCAGTATTAAATAATGACATAAACAACACTTAACGTATTCTGTTAAGTATTAGCGTGTAAAATTACATCGGTATTAATGGTTTCCAACGATGAAATCGTAAAAAAGGAAACATAAACGCAAGCTAATGAAAACGCAGTTCATAGAAGCATTAATATTTAAAACTAACATCTATGCGCAAGGTAAAGTTATCTGTATTGTAATTGGAGAACGTGTCTTTTCGAACAAATTCTAAATCAACTTTTTGTGTAATTGGTATCAGTTAGGAGTATGGTTGCCAGTTCTGCCTTCTGGAAGTAGTGAGTCTTTTGCAACAGTCCGCCTTGGAATGTACCACACCTTTGGCAGATATTCAGCCACCAAGCCATAGTCTGCAAACATTACTCTATTCAGTCACACTAAATCATAACTTGTGGTAAGACTGTCACATGTCGGTCTGGGTAGGTACCACCGCTTTGCCAGTTATTCGGCCGCCAAGCAGTAGTTTGCACGCATTACTGTGTTCCACTTAGAAGGGCGTTGTAGCCAGCGAAAATACGTGGCATATGAGAACTAATACCTATCTGATGTCTCGGGTGATAAGCTGTTCTGGGTGACACTGCAATTGTTACGGGCAGGCCTGGCGCTTACCATTAGGCTTGCTCATATCCATAAAAAAAAAATCTCAGTTCCATAAAAAAACTGTAACAAGCAAAATTACTTGGCATTATGTGATTTAAGAGCTACTGTCTCAGAGTGACTAGCGCAGTTCAGTTCCGTGGAGGACTCTGCATAACAAAATTCTGGTTGTCACTGCAACTGTAGTCTGTTCTGAGTTAATAATACTATTCAGTTAATCAATTAATTAATCTGATTCTGATGAGCCGGCGTGTTGCTTATCATCAGGTGTACAACCTCGTCTCAAAACAAAAGTAACAAGGATATTGAGGAGCACGGCCAGTATTGGTAATTTAGTACTAAAGATGTCTCCTTGTAATCATTTAACTCTATATGTATGCCTGATGTCAAAGTAACGTCTCTCTTCCATGTTCATGCCGGCTCTTTGTACAATAAACTTTCCATGATTTAAAACGTCGTCGGTTTTTGACAAAAGTTTTGGTCGGTTTGTCTATAAGGTTCAAGATTATTAAATATCCTTCATACAGTTCAAATTTGATCAAAAAGGCCTTTCAGGTTAATTAAACTAACCTGGCAGAAACGTTATTATTATTATTATTAAACCCTTTATTTCAGGCAATATTAAAGTACAACAAAGTAAAATTAACAGAGACCCATAGAATATATAACTTACAGACTAACATACATACAAAAATATAACATTACATTAAATAAACCACACACACTACTTCACAGGGTTCACAAATTTCGCTCCTTCCCTGTATCTCCGGTATACTACTCCTACAGGCCAGAAGTCAGATTTCAGGAACAATTCCTTATGCACCGCTGGAACTTGGAGCCTATAGGACTTGAATTCAGACTTGACTTTGAATTCTTTGTTATAATCATTAAGAAAATAAAATGAAAACATATCAAAAAAAGATCTAAATCTCAAACACGTATGTTCCTTGCCATTGACATGGTCTACTGAATTCGGCGGTATAGGTACCTACCTACATACTTCAGTTCTGAGGTTTGTGAATCAGTTGCTAATGTTAACGATTCAATTTAAACAACTAATGGTACCACAGAATTTAAAACAACTAATGGTAGATGACTCTAAATAGGTAACTAGGTATTCTAATCATGATGATATTCACTCTACTGCTACAGTTTTTATCCTAATAATTAGAAGTAACATTTACAAGTAGGTGGCAACCCTGCTTGAAGTGTGTGCAACAATTATGTCAATTAAAATTATCGCTGGCAACACTATTATAGTGCGAAGAAAGTTGTACAATGGATATCGATGTGTACAATTTTTCATGCCGTTGCATCCGGAACAAAAAATACGACTTATTCTTGCATTATCTTATCATAGCGTGTACCTAGAAGAAGGAAGATAAGGAAATATTTAATGAAGTACCTAACTCTTATAACGTTGTATAACATAATTCTTAGATATTTCCAATGATATTACAAATTGTGGTTATTCTAAAGTCTTAGTATTCAAGAGTTAATAGTTATTATGTAAATTATTACAGTTCAACATCAATCTTAGAGATATCATTTTTGCCAAATATCTCACCAGAGTCAACTAAGTCTCGCACCCCCCGAGTCATGTCGTTTAGATGACTCCATTAAACTTTACACAATAGCGTCATCAAAACGTTCTTATTTTGGTGTCTATATTCAAAAATTTTAAAAGAGTACCTTGTCTATATCAACGTCTTTAATTAGAATTTGCTTTGGTAACGGGATATTTGCTATGTATTTCTTTTGTTTTGTTAAATATCCCGTTAATCACGTTTCTGAATCAAATTCTAATGTCAGTGACCATGAAAGTTTTAAAACTAACATCTTCTATTTCTTCTTCAATTTATCTTGCTCTAAGAACCATTCTCAATTTTCTAGGCCCAAAACTCTGCAAGCTAGGCCTTCCCCAAAAACCCCAGTATCGGAATCAATTGCGCTAATAGCATGATCCGTAACATTCCATTACGCGGATGAGTTAAACGCAGTTTCGGTCCCTCCCAAAGGATCTTCCCGGAGGAACCGCGAATTAGAGCCCCTCTTGAGTAATTAATGTCGACGATTTTCAATTGGTGACGGTTGTTTATGGGTTCTATTTAGAAATGTAAGATGATTTTTTGCAATATTTGCTAAATTTAATAGGTATTAGGTTCTTTTTTCCTAATCTTACCTACATAATTTATGTAGGTAGTAATTTAAGAAGAACATGTTTTACTGAATGCTATCATATTCCAATTGCCACAAATCAAAATATAACAGAGTAGCAGTTTTTTATTATATCAAAAAAGTAAAACCAAATATTCAAAGCTGAGTTTTTTCCAACCCAAAGAAAACAATCACATTTGTTTGGAAATAAATAGCATGTTTGGCTGCCCACTCAATTTCAAAACTGAATCATTCTGGGGAAACCTCGATACCTGGCAACACTGCCAATCAGAATCTGGGCTCGTCAATCAGTTACAACGCATTTAACCTTGGACTGCAGTTCGATGACACTAAGACGGGTGACATGCGACCGGATGGCGGTGCAAAAAGCCTAGGACCACGTTCGATCCTTAAGATACATGAAAAGAGTGGATGCGGTAATTAAGTACTGAAACAATTCACCCCATCAAACGTCATTACTAAAGGGTGTGTGACATTTAATTAAGTTTGGTACCCCTGTTCACCGAAAAAAAACTTAAGTTTGCATCTACTGATAGATAGATAGACAGATAGATAAACACTTTATTGTTAAAAAACCTTAAATATAGGTACATGAAAAACAAGTAAATTTCACAGTAATCAGCATAACAATAGGCGGTCTTATCGCTCCAAGCGATCTCTTCCAGACAACCTTTGAACAGAAAGGACTAACATAATTTGGAAGGACGGTGATAAAACCTTTGAAAGATTTCTAAAGGATTTATAAAACCACTACGCTTGATTTTAATAGTAATAATTATGCAGCCTTTGCCACTAAGTATCCAGAACTTGGACAGTATTCAAAAGGTCTGCAAGAAGTTAGAAATGCCCTTACAAATGAAGAAATATTCTTCGGTACTGTATTATTTCAAGTTATGTGGTTATTTCTTCATTCATCAATAATATTGCAAACATTCCGTCTAGCATGATTTCCAGAACTAATTTCAGTTCTTTAATAGCTTATTTAAAAGTTGGTCCAAAACTGCCGCAACCAAAAGCGTCACCGCTCGCTCCCTTCGCTCAGCCACCTATAACTCAGCTGCTCACGTTGATTGACGAGGGCCTTATATTTTACGAGAACTTTAATTAGTGCGACACGACCTGGCTCTAGACCTCTATAAACCTTGTGGTGCTAAAGTTTTTTTTGAACTTGAACGTCTTGAGCGTCATGATGGCTTTAAATCTGCTTTTTTACTTAAGAGCTTCATTGTGGCCGAGGCTTATTAATTATGCAATTGTGTTTGCTGAGGAATCAATGGCAGAAATAAGATAAAGAGAGAACTGTCTGATTAAGGCTAAAAATAAATCGTATAAGAACATTTTCTAATTAGAACTCACCAGATCTAAAACCTTGCAACAAAGCTCTAGTAATTTTATGAAATAAAAATGCTATTGCAACTGTAAAAAGTTCAACATTTATTTTTTAAGAGCGTGGCTATAAAAAGTACGTTCAAATAAAAAAGCAAAGAGCTAGGGTGAGAAGTATTAGTACAGTACTGGTGCCGAAAATTTTGGGCACTTGAAATAACAAGGGGTTTGAATAGGCGATTGACTCCGCTGAGATCTCTTTTATTAAACAAGTTTAGTGTTTTTCGGGTAATTGTTTTTGTGTTACTGATGCGATAGCGTCGATTATAGTAATTTTACCATTTAATGGACAATGGGTGACACTGTAGATATCACGAACGATAATAATTAGAAGCCAGAATTGATTGCATTGGTAAATACCTCTTCATTTTATTCTCGTGTTGGTATGTGGCCAATCCTGGTGTGTGGCCAACATTGAAGTTATAGACATCAACAAACTATGAACAAAGGAAAGAAAGAAAGAAGAAAGAAAAACAATTTAAGGAGTCTATGCCGAAAGTGATAAACACCGACAGACTGAGAAACTCAAGTTAAGGATGTACAACATAATTTTTCCAAGCGTTTATATAAGACATAATATGAATTAGGTACTAAAATTAAATCATCTGAAGACGCGGGCGTAAATGAATTGACACAGTTCCAACGCACAAGCGTGATTCAATCATTAGCAATTCCTCAAACAATCTGACAAGAACTTCATTACGTTATCAAATAGAAGTAAAGGAAAGATTGTCCACAACTGATCTTCAGTCACGACATCTTTCTTATCAATAGCTCTTTCTTCCCCTATCAGAGCTATCTCATGACCTGAGGTCACCAACAAACGGTTCCTTCTGAGATCTAAGGAGTCCTTGTAAAGATAATACCCTCTTAAACTGCAGTAAACTCTTATGATTTATTAATGAGATAACGTTTAATGTAGTTTTGAAGATGCTCAGGGTCATGTCTTGTCTTTTTAGGCGCCGCCGCTTGGGTCAATGTTTCTTAGAATTCGTATGAAGCGAGCTGTCTGTTGTCACGGTTAGGTATTTAGATGATTTTAAATTATGAGAATGTTGAAACTTCGGCGCACAATATTTTTATACATACAATACTTATATTTATAAACATAATTATTTTATTACTGGCTTTAAAGTTTAAACCGAAGCCTTTGAAATTATTAGTGAGTAACTTTTAATTCTAACGTTATTAAATAACAGTTTTTAACCCTTTTAGCTATTAGCTGCTCAGTGTTAAAAAAAATAAAAGACCCATAAACATGAAAGACCCATCTTAACCTAGCTATTCCATGACTTGACTAAAGTCTAAATGCACTGGAATGTGACCCTACGTGTTTCGACTGCCGAACATTTGCAAACACAGCAGACTATCGCAAGGTTTCCAACTTGTCTAACACTGCTCCCCAATTTGAGCAGCTGAACCCGTTTAATTTTTGGATACTAAAAACTTTTTAAAGATAATATAAACTGGCCCTGACAGTTTACTTAGAACATTTTAGGCACAGCAATATCTTCGGCTAGTTTACATTATTATTTATAAACTGTGTGTAATTTATATCAATTATTATAGTCGCAAAAGTCAGTACGATTTGAATATTCTCGTTTTGAAACTGTATGAATATATTATCGTCTCTAGTAAACTAAATCTTGAAGCAGTGAGACGTAATAATGTCAAACTAATGTGAAATGTGAAAATCTAATTTAAATGAATTGCTATCACCATCTCGTCAAATTAGATCTACAAGGTTCATTTAAACTCTTCCAGTATCACAAGCAATTGCAAAAGCAATGCTCAAACTATATCTCGCCCGTTTATCTCATTTGTTTCTCGTCCAAATCCGTCTAGCCTCATCTGCATACAAATCCACATTCAAGAACATACAAAATGGACCATACATACATAATTGGACAACAGCGACGACCTTGCATCCATCACTCCGGCAGACACAGAGTCTCCTAGAACTCATAAAAATTGCTAATTCAAAAAACATATGCTCCTCATGCGGCAATAGTTCGAAAATTAAATATTCCGAAGACGTGTTAGTCGTTCGTTACCGATTAAGGTGTCCGAAATAGCGTTAAATGTATGAGGCGACGATTTTAGGACATTAAGAATTCGTGATGAGCATTGATAGTACAACAATAGCACCGCACCCGGATATAGAGTCATAGATTTGATGTGGGAACAATATATTACAGGGAATTAAAATGTAACCATATTGATTCTATATAAGATTCAAGAAAAAGCTCCCGATTTGAAACACAAGCACTACTAACTTGATTATAGCTGCATAGGTACAACTATATTTAATTTGTCTGATGAAGAGAAATAAAGAGAAAACGTATCCATAAGAGAAACCTGATCCAAGGACATTTCACATACCCAATCAACCCAATTCAGAAATACGAAGACAACACCGCGTAGTTGACTATTATCATCCTTCAAACGATACAGTCCTCGAAAGCTCACCTTACAAACGACATGTCAGTAAACATTATCACCACAACAAGCACTTCAACAAATCATACGCTATCGCGTGCAGCAAATGCAGCAAATAAAGTAGGTCCAATCGACACAGTTGTGAGTGCCAATAGCATGTTCGATATCACTTTACACAAACTTGGCATATCTTTATTGGTTTTAAATCATGTTGGTATTGTTCTTTGTGCTGTTTTCACGTGCTTTGTATTTTCGGAATTTTAGTTTTTTGTACATAATTTTGATGTTGAAATACTTGGAATAGATTTTGAGGTTCATTCTTAAACTGTTTTTCTTTTTTCAAATATTTATTATCGAAGTTCACTAAAAATCGGAACCAGAAATACACTTTAAATCATGATAATTATATATTATCTAAAACCAAAACCCGAATAAGTAAAAGGTCAAAAAGACTCAAAATAATAAAGTATGCTATGGAACCTCGTTTTTGTAAAAAGTTGTGTTAGATAGAAAGTAAAAGGTACAGAGATATAAATTGCATTATGACGTTGCAATCAAATTTGACCCTTAGTGCAAGGACCTAAAGTCATGTTATCATACACCAGCAGCTCTTAGCACTTGTTTACAGTGTTCTGTCTACCTAAGACCTTATCTTAATACCATCTCGAGTCCACTACAATGCAAATTGTAGTAAATGTGCACTGATCTGCTAATTTTCCCTGTTCTGCAAGACATAGTGCATGCCCCGAATGCTGATGTTTTTTCTTGTTATTCGCATACACTACCTGGTCGATTGGTATTCAACGTGCCACCTTCAGTTCCACATCTCGAGAGCCTACTTGGAATAAGTGATGTACTGATGCCGGAGCATCGGTTTTAAAATCGATGAGTCAAATCGTTTTCCGATTCAAGTTCATTTAAACCAAGACTATCATTATCAGTTCGATTTCGCCCACTGCGTGGCATAAGCTTCCTTCATAGCCATTCAGCCCTGTTAAATGCCAATCCTGTCCAGGTGTTACAGACTAGTATATCTACGTTTATAGGCCCCCCTCGCTAACGATCTTCCACGACTACGCGATCATCATCGCGATTAGCTATTTACACCTTCAGTCCTTAACTAATAAATATTCTTGAACAATAAATCAAATTCATAGTAATGAGAGCAAATCCAATGTTGTGTGTATCTAGAATTTATATCATCTTGAACCGATATATTTGTTTGAGAATATATTTTTTTAAATTTCAAAATCGATAATAGGCAATCGATTCTCACCGCGATCGTCTCGCCATCCCTACTTTAATGATGCGATACAAATTTCGAGAATTACTTTAACCAAATTAGTGGAAACCTCCAGTTTCAAGGACTTCTCGTAAAACACGCGAATAGACTGAATTAATTGTTTTTTTTTTCTTATACGAATTTATTGTTGGAGTATTAGCGAGTACGCTGAATGTGAATGAGGCTGTGACGGTTACAGAGATAGATGGTTTGAGGTTCGCAAGTGTGATCAAGATTTGGGCACTATCTCGCCTAAGCGATGATGTGGCCTAAGATGGAGCACATAGAGAGACACGGCAGTTGAGCGCCTGCTCAGACCCGTCTCCCCGATGGTTCACCGAACATCATCCCGAAACACGACTAGGTCGCTTGACGGCATGACTTGGTTCGGTGGGCGGTTACAACCACGGCCAGAGCCTACCACTCCAAAAAAAATCCTTTACCCCGCCAAAGGGATATGACCAAGACTCACTGTGTCAAATAAAGTAACAATACTTGTATATAGGTAAATAGCTAATAAGGTACTTGTGCAAGTACTACTTCATAGTTCATACACATTTAAAACCTTACAAATATTATGTGAATCGAAAGAAGATACATTTAAAAATATCCCATATTTTGCTTATATTGATCGATAACTGCAAATAAAACCACATATACCATTAGGAGGTAACCAATAAACATCGAAGTATTTGGTCGAAACAAACTGCCGTATCTGCCAATAACTGCCCTCTAGCGGCAGTTTAAAGGCAAATTTTCCGCAGCCTCATGCCTCCCGTATCACAAAAAATGTCGGCTGTAACTCATAAGTTCATGTCGCGACGGATTCCAAAGCCCAGTTCGACTCCGAACTAACTGAGAGTTAGGGGTGTTCCAAAATGTACTGGGATATTGGGATTTATATGTCCCACTGTTGTTAAAAGAGGTATTTCTTAATTTAATATAGGTGCAAAGATAGCATCATGTTATAAAATATTCGGTGTGTCGCTAGTCATGTTAAATTAGTTTTTTTTATTTTCTTATTCTATCGCTCGACAAAGCACTAATTCCTTCCACTTAATGTCTTACTTTGGAAGATTTTAGTGGCAAATATAGGTACATTAGCATTTTTTATTAAAAAATATATTTTTATGATTGGTTCCGTTTAGGTTAATAATCACAATATTTTTACGTATGTTTTTTTTAACTTACAATAGGTATTTGTGTAAAATATCTTAATTAATAGATTAGTATTAGGTATATTATTATATGGAAAATTATGCAGCATTTTGTGTTGTTTAAAAAGCTTTGAAAATGACACTACCACAGATTTCAATTATATGTATGGTTTAACATGTCAATAACTTGCCACATCTGGGACATAACCTGGATTCGGGACACCCTGTACGTCTGCGTGAGGGTCCGTTGGCGCCGTCCCGAATTCCCTGATGTCCGCGATCCCGCGATACGGCCCTACATGCATTATGTATAACAAATGGGAGATGTCCAAAATAAAGCAGGACCGGGAGCTCAGATGCCATGTTCGAGGATTCTCCTCGATTTCGGTAGTTTGAAGGGGCTGATCGTGACAATGGCAATGTTTCGGAAGAAAAAAATGCTCTACACACGTGCTTCATTTGAAGTACCAAAAATATGTACATGAAACAAAGTTAGTCATCTAGCTACTGGTAAACCAGTAGTAACACACTTTTTTAGAAACAACAGTATATAAAATACTATGCGAAATAATATGAAATCAAGACAGGAGATGCTTGTGGACCATAGACCAAAATATTATTGGGAGAGGTCGTGAAAATAAATTAGGTAGATGTTTCGATACTAAACTGGCAACACCAGCCGGCAACCTTTATATTTGGTCCTCCACGTGAACATAGGTACCTACTACATTCTCCACATTTCGTCCTACCGAGCATACGCCGCCATCTTTCTTTTTATTATTTTTGGCTCGCGACATCGCCTTTTTTACTACTATGATGGTGTTTTTTAGAACTTTAAACTTTTGTCTCGATTCGGTCGATAAACTTCCTGAAATATTTGAGTTGGGTTAAGTTTTTATTTTAGTTTAATGATCTATGACGACAAGACACGACCCTGACTTCTCTGTGGTTTACGTTCGCTACTTTGATTTGATTGAACGAACTAATGAGTGATAGAAAGTTAAGTCAATACTTGCAAGTTGCAACTTGCAACCTACCTCGGCTTTGTACCAGTACCATTTAAAAATACAACAAATAAACAACCACAGTATATATATATATATATATCCCAAATCTATGACTATTTTTTTCAAGTATTTTAGTATCTACCTAAAATCAGTAGTTTTCATTTTACGTTCTCTTTGACATTTTCATCTTCCATTTTTCTTTACATTTTGGATGACTCTCATAACTATTTCGGTCTGTACATCTCATTATTTCACCAATTTTGTTCCACGCGTCGTCTTTTTAATATCTTCCTAAATTGCCTGTCCCATCCAATCTGACATCTGTTCGTCAAACATTACGAATTTCGTCACGTATCTCCAAGATTCTCACCATATGCGTGTTTGAAACACACGTCACGTAAATAGATTGTCTTCAGTTTGAATGTGTATCACCACATTTTGCTAATTGTGTACTCTTTTGTAATTAATCGATGTTGTCTAATTGCCCTGAATTTGGATTGCAACGACTTCCGTGTATGGTTGAGCTTAATACGTGAGGTGGATGGTAAAGATGTAGATCAGCTGCTTATCGAAACAGTTGATGAGAATAAATAAATAAACGATATTTGGAAACTTTTTACTTAAACAAAAATATTTTTTTAGCGTGATTAAGACCCTTTTGAAAATCATGAATATGTGTTTGAATCGCGAAAGCTTAAATAGAAATTACTATTGCAGCTTTTTACTTTTCTCTACAGGCTCTTTGGTAATTAATCGATGTTGTCTAATTGGCCTCATTTAGAATTGCAGCGACTTTCGTGTATCTTCGTCTAAATTACGAATTTTTTGTTATATGAATAGGTAAGATAGCTACACTATCGCATTAGGTATATACCTGTAATGATAGCTGTAAGAAGAAATAAATAAATAAAAATAAAATAAAAATTTGGATGCGTAATGTGGTTGAGGAATAACGTTAATCAGATCTTGTTTAAGTTTTGTGTTAAGAAAAAATTCAGAAATCGATCTTCACTTCTTATTTGGAAACTTTGTTTATGTCAAAGAGGTCATTGGCATACATATATTGCATCATTTCAGATCCCAACAGTTGATTGGCAAAATTGCCATACAGCAACCAGCAATCAGTAGGTGTATAGTGTAGGCAGAGTATGCGTTAAATTTAACAATACCTACCAACCAACAATGAGTTCACAAAAAACTACGTCATTTTAACTAAAAAGACTTTGTGCTAAGTGGTTGCTCTGATAGAGTTCCAAAAAGCTTTTCATTGGAGCTAGTCTTCAACTCTGTAATTAAGACATCATCGTTATTGCCAATTCTGTCAACATTCACATTGGACCTTATCATAATTGGAGTTCACATTCGATTACAATCATTAGCTACCGCTGCCGATTTAAAATGTAGTCCCACAGATCAAACCGATACTTTCCTCTCACTAAAATCACAGCGAACAAACAAGTCGTCTCAATAATTATTCACTCTTTATCACCCGATCTACTGAAAACGCCTCCGAAGTCGAAGTGACAGCAACACGACATTGACGTCGTGTTCTTGTCGACTTTTTGCCGTCGCGACCACTTTTTTGTCGACTTTTTGTCGAGCACTAATCGACACTTGTTCGTGCTTGTTCCATGCACTGCGATCAAAGGAACCGCTGATTTTTTGTTGGTAAAACATATGACTGATGACATGGTGTTATTATTGATGGTTCTCGAAGTGGAACGATACAGGAATGTAAACAATCTGGGGACAGTAAAGTTGTTGGTTTTGATGTTTTTTTAAACCCTGCAACATTTTGGAGACCGCTGACTAGTAGCTTTTTTAGACAGTTATCACAGAGATTCAATCAGTCAGAACTTCTTCGATAACCCCATTTTTCATAGACACTGAATGTGCATAAAAGTTAAGAAGATAGCTAGAACACGGTAGTGTAATATCACCATAGAGATTATCGAAAACATGAATAAAAAGATGTGATGTAAGATGTGATGTAAGATATGATGCTGCATGCTGGTATAAATCATAATATTTCATTGATACTTTCCAGTATCTTCCTCTGTCACAAATCCAAAAAATGGTTCAAAAATCGTACTACGACAAGTACGAGTAGAAGAATTTTAACCTATCAGGCTCATCAGTTGATATTTAATTTACCAACTGATGAGTCTGCCTGACCCAAATTAAATTCATTGGCCTAACAAAGTAAACAAACAGAATTCCCTGAAAAAGAGATTCTCCGAACCGCCCAAACGTGCTCATTTGAGTTTAAAATGCCGCATTTCAAGGTTAATTTTCACTTTTTACAAAAACCGCAAACGGCAGGTGGTCCCAAACGTAACGTTTTTTGTAACGGTTTGGATGTTTATTCTGTTAGTTTTAATTTAATTAAGTTTTTAATTAAATACTTGGATAGAGACTTAGCTATGCTTGTAACTGCTGACGGGCTTCATCATTACTTATGCCGGTATCTGTTTACTGCACTTCTCTTACCAATCTACTTCAAAAAGTTATAGCACTTTTAAAAAAATGCCAGTCTAATTCAACAATGAAACGACGTATCCAACTAATGTCATTTATGCGAAAGTTTGTGAGGATGGATGGATGTTTGTTACTCAATTACGCAAAAACTACTGAACGGATTTTGATGAAATTTGGTATGTAGGCACTTTAGGTCCTGGAAAAGGACTATAGGCTAATTGTATTACCCTAGTTATGATTTTTTTTCACGTAATTATGTTTGTGGTATGCAATAGTGTTATTGTATTGTGTTGTATTGTATAGGGTACTTTTTATTCCTGGGAAACCACGGGTGAAACCGCGTGGCGCAGCTAGTTCATTATAAATAGGGCAGAACATGCAGAATTCCACTGAAAAACAAGTGTTAAGATCAGAGTGGGTAAATATCTTCTTGGTCTGGTCTTGGTCTATGGTCAATCCTTACCACAATAAGTGCGATAGTAGTTAATCAATTAATAACCTTAAAAATATCCCCTTCGTCATATATCTATCTAGTTTGGATCTTAACCTGCATTGCAGCATGGCAGATAGTAACAGCCACCCGCGCGGTGGCGCCGAGAGCATAGTTACATCACGTTGCGGCTATCTCCATCTCGTAAGGAAAACTGTGGAGTAGACAGGAGTGGTGAAAGAAATAAATCTCTACCTCGACATGAAAATTAATGTGAATAGCATAAACATGTAGTAGAAAATTGGTGTTCCTAAATAATGATGATGATGATGATATGGATTAGACAAGAATGATGTAGAAATAAACCTATACCTATTATCTTGATGAAATAGCTAAACCATATACTGGAAGGGAACTTACGATTTTATATTGAATATGTACTAATATGTCGAGAGCGAGTGTGGCTCAGCGGGACCTCGCGCGACTTTCCATCCAACGCACTGGAAGCAACCGTGAGGAAACCCTCCAAGAGTCATAAAATTCAAGGAGGCGCGACATTCATCAACCAGCACCGGGCCGTGGGGTGGATTATAGCACATACTCTTTCTATAAGAGAAAATACATGTTCCAGCAGTAGGAATAATAGGCATTATTTAAAATTAAATTGTGTCAAAAAAAAGTGTACCTACGTAGAAAATACCATAGGTAAAAGTCACTAAGCAACTAAATACACCCCACTTAGCTTGTATGTACTTAATTATTAACATTCAAATTTTGATTTCATCCTAAAACAAAACAGCAATGTATCAATGTGAATTTATAGTGTCATATCTCAGTCAACAACATAAAGTGAGCAAAGTGAGCATGAACTCAGAGTCTTAGCAAATAAAAAAAAATTGCATGAAAGTGATGGGTCGTCTCCACAGTTTCCGTGTCGATTAGTAGGGCTACCGTCGCCGGCCTTCCGATAAGGGAAACGGGATGACACCGCTTTTTGTTAATCGTTATTTATAGCGTTTTTTTCTTCCATAGACACGCCGACTTTTGTCTTAAATCACATTGGGCATAAAGCAGCGGGCCGTTTTATGTTTTTTAACAATAAGCTTTTTGTTTTCCATTGTTTGGGGGTTTACCGGGTTATGGCTTTGTACAGGTTTTAATGTTTGTTAATTATCAGCATTTGGGTTTTACCTGTCTGATTTTCGGATGATTTTTGCAAATCGATTTATATTGTAAGTTGTATATAATATTATGTTGTTGACACGGGCCTTCTCTCATAGAGAGAGTATGGGCCATAATCCACCACGCTGCTCCAGTGCGGGTTGGTGGATGTCACATTTCCTTGAATTTTGTGAGATAAATTCTTGGACATGCCGGTGTTTTCCTTCACCGTTTTTAGAGCGAGTGTTAAATCCGCACATAACTTAAAAAAGTGGTGCGGGGCTAGTGGGATTCAAACTCGGGTGTGTCAGATCGAAAGTCGCACGTTCTCCCACTGAGCCACACTCGCTCTCTTTATTATGTTGTCATACGTCAATGGCCTCATACGTCAATTTGGATTTTTTATTAGTTGACAAAGAACATTGAAACAAAATCTCATCTCAACTGGAAGTGACAGTTATAAATCAAACAGCGGGCGGATGTTAAATTATGATTATAATAAAATTCGTAAATACTTTCAATTCTTAAATGTTCACACCTACGTATTGTTGGTTTATCACCACTCTTATTACCTTTAACCTACAACAACAAATAAAATTGTATCCCAAAAAGACTTAAAATAAGTGCCGTAAATTTACTGTCACATAAATAATTTGCAGGGTATTTAGAGAACCCGTTCCCGTGAACAATGTGTGGGTAATTACTTAAAATATTTATTAGCGGCCATAAAATTGTAACATTTCCTTATTCTTTGATGCAATTGTGAGTTTACTTATGAGTGATGGTAGTTTTAGGGTTATAACTACTAGATGCGGCATAAGCATTGTAATTCTATGAGTCCATGTTGCTTGAATTAAACAAATAAATTAAATAAATAAGAATAATATGTAGTGTGTTATTTATATGCATGTATACCTACATAACTTAATATAACTACACGTCACCTCACCATACCAATCCAACAATTACATACTCACCATACCCATCAAACCAACAATCTGGTGACAATAAAATATTTCAATTACTTACGTCTAAATGTGCTAATATTGAGGTATAGTGTATACTTTATTAAATAATAATTATTATTTATTAGGTATACATTTTATATACTATTTATTAAAAGAAATTACATATAAAGACAAAATATTATATATTTCTTTATTAAATTGAAAATTTGGATTGTTTCGAATATCCCTCACTTTTCGGCCCGAGTGGAGGACGCGCGGAAGATTCACTCGGGCCAAAAATTGGGGCATATCAGGAACAACCCGAAAAATTGCTGTAACATTTTGATAATTACCTAGCTACCTAGCTTCTAAAGCACGTTATAAAAAAATATCTATTATTTAATTTGTAATGCACATTATGTGTGTCGTTTAATTCAACATTTTAACTAATGCGAGTGTAAAAGTGTTAATACACCTACCAAATCGTGTAATTACTAAAAATAGTGAGCCAAAACATAAAATTTTACGATATCCCACGGCTCCTAAACGTAACCCAAACTTCGTCAACAAACTTGAAATTTGTCATAATTTTCGTCATTAATATTTTATAGTTGTTTCAAATATTTCACAATCAAAATACTGTACGGAAAGTGTTATTTTAACTACTCTCCTTACGGCACACGCGACATAGTTTTGAATCCGGTGATTATTTATATTAATTATTTTCTTTTATTAATTATTTCGATGGTGTTCGGGAATGGAATTTTGGGGTTATCTTTATAACCGATCGAGGTACTATTTTATATGGGTGGGAGTTTTTACCTCGCATGGCGGTGACAGATTAAGTTTACCTACAATAAGTTTAAAAATAAAATTGGGATGGATGTGTGTCGGGATGCAAATGATCTATTCTAGGGATTGACAATTGAGGTTAATATATTAAATTCAAATTATTATTTTTTTTACAAAAGATAGGCCTACGTTTGACCACCATCTCGCCTGATGTTAAGCGACGATGTGGCCGAAGATGGAGCACGTAGATCTAGAAGATACCTATTCACTCTGGCCTTGAAGATACCCAGATTGTAATAAAACCAAATTAATTATAGGTAAACATAATTGTTGGACCTTGTATTTTAAGACAGAATTAAATTGTTCTTATTAAATAATAATGATATGTATACATAATAAAATACCTCTTGATGTAACTAAATTACCTACCTTAGAATTCAAAGCAAAAATTAAAACGGGTTTTGAAACATCTATGCCACAATACAATAAATACAATAAACGAATTTATGACGAAAGGCTGGAAGACAGAAAAGTTCTATTTTCTCATCTCATATTCTATACCTTTATTCAAAAATTCATATTTTAATTAATTATGTAATTTTGTATAATAATGACATGCCTAATATAACGTACATTGTTATAATTTGGTAAAAAATAATTGAATTAAATCGTTGTCCAAAATAAAAGTCATCATGATTTTCAAAGAATTAAAAAATACGTTACCTATTTGTATAACCTTCGCCACATTTACATACATATATACAGAGTTACCAACATTTCGCCTTAAAATACATAGGCAAAAATTAAAATGGTAAAGACATTAACTTCAAAATAAAACGATTTTCAACTTTATATTGTACCTACCTTTACTATGCAATAAAGAGATTTGTAAAGAGATTTGTATTTGATTGAATTAAAAAAAACTGTATACCTACCCGCAAAACAAGTCATAGCCACAAGTTCACAACACACAATTCAAGCCACATCCAGTAAGCATATCTATCTACGCCCCAGCTTACATACAGGGTGATACAGAATGACTGAACACGTCTGTTCACATATTTTGTTCTGGTATTTTAATTTGGTCCGTTGATTATTAAGATTACGCAAGATATCATTTTAATTATTTTTACACCTGTTGTGTTGTGGCTTATCTATGATAAACACCTTTGTTTTGTTTCAAAATATATATTACTAAATTTATTTTATTTTTATGCATACTTGATTTCCGTAGCTTTTCATTAATGGTTGGCTGCCAATGTATATAATATGTAAAGTTAGCTGGAGTTTATTGTTAGCAAACCCATTACTATGTAAAATTGTGGATCGTCATAGATTTGAAGGATGTAGTATGTTTTATTTACCTCCAAATTTTGTTCTGGCAGGTCAGTGATATTAAAGATCATATAATAATATTTGCGATCTGCCCCGGCTTTGCACGGATGCAATTAACTAATATCATGTCATATGGTGTCATTTTTTGACGACTTTATTACAAAACATTGAATTTTCTTAATTATACAAATAGTACGGAAAGCCGTCATCAATTTATGGTTGACATCCTTCCTGCTCGCACCAAGCGCTTTGCTTCGACCTTCATGGTGTGGAACTCTATGCCGGCGTCTGTGTTTCCGGATAGCTCTAATCTGGGTGTTTTTAAGACAAGAGTGAACAGGTTTCTTCTAGGCGAGCGTGCTACATCTTCGACCGCATCGTCACTTAACAACAGGTGAGATAGCGGTCAAACGCAAGCCTACAAATAATAATAAAAAAAATTAAATTACACAGTGAAAACGGTATCAAAATCCGTTGCGTGCTTTAGAAGAAGTAAGCGAAGAAACAAAAATAAGGTAGCGACTCCAAAGGAACGTTTTCAATTCTATTTATTTATAAGTCACATAGTAATTTTTTTCGTTCATGCAAACGTTCGTCATAACGAAATTGAATAATTCTGATGTATATAAAAAAACCCTGTCGGATCGTGAAGGAGCTAATCCTACACTTCATCATCATCATCATCATCATCATCATCATCAGCCCATCACGTTTCCACTGCTGGGACACAGGCCTTCTCTCATAGAGAGAGAATAGGCCATAATCCACCACGCTGGCCCAGTGCGGGTTGGTGAATGTCACATGTCCTTGACTTTTTGTGAAAAATTCTTGGACATGCCGGTTTCCTCACGATGTTTTCCTTCACCGTTTTAGAGCGAGTGTTAAATCCGCACATAGCTTAAGAAAGTCAGTGGACAGCGGGATTCGAACTCGGGTGCGTCGGATCGAAAGTCGCACGAGCACCCACTGAGCCACACTCGCTCTTATTGATATGTTCATACCGATAGTTACTTGCAAAAGTCTTATTTCTTCTCTTCTCTAACTTGCCTACTTTATTGTTTTACCCTTCACACTATTTGCAACCTTATGGGCTACAATTAGAAGCTAGTTTGGAGCAACTAGGGCCTGAAACACATGGCTTGACTTATTAACAGTTGCCTAGTAATTAGGTAGTACCTATAAGAGTTTGTTTGAAGAATTTATGGGATTGTATTGTGTAGTTGGTACTTTGTGTTGATTAATGTACCTATTACAAAGGGAATGTAGGACTAGTTCTGAATTTCTGAAGTGCTTGTAGCAGAGCGAGTGTGGCTCAATGGGAGAACGTGCGACTTTCGATCCGACGCACCCGAGTTCGAATTCCGCTGGCCTCGCACCACTGACTTTCTTAAGTTATGTGCGGATTTTACACTCGCTCTAAAAACTGTGAAGGAAAACATCGTGAGGAAACCGAAATGTCCAAGAAAAAATAAATAATCACTAAAATTCAAGGACCTGTGATATCCACCAACCCGCACTAGTCTAGCGTGGTGGATTACGGCGTATACTCTCTCCATGAAAGAAGGCCCGTGTCCCAGTGTGGGAACGCAATGGGCTGATGATGATGAGGATTGTAGGCTCAACTTACTCTAAATGATTGTCGTACTAATCTCATACACATCGTGATTGCAGGTTCGATTCCCGCGACGGGACAAGAGTTTACGCATGAAAAAACTGCGCAAGTATTTTGTCGTGTGTTGTGGGCCATAGTCCTCGTAGTTCCTGGTTCCCTAAGCCAGGACCCTAAGCCAGCTATGTACGAACCTTGGAGAACAAAATTAAATATGTACTGAATTTTACGCAAACGAAGTCGCAGGTAAAGGCTAGTCAAGCTATAAAAGAGATCCCAGTAAAGTTCCTGGCACAGTGGTTAGTAGAGTAACAGGGAAAGTCTGCGCGCTTGTGCATGTCGCCAAGTTCGCTTGAAAGACGAGCTGCGGTGACGAACGCGTTTCACTATGTCTGGTTAACTTGTTAACCGGGGATTAAGTTTTTATTCCCACGATATAGGTTATCCTATTGTGTGATCTATGGTAAATGAAAAAAGTCTACAAATGTATTAATCATAGGTTAATATTTCTGTATTTTTACTAAGACCTTCTGAAATACTCTTGCTTGAATAAAATTAAAAAAAAATATCATAAAAAATTCAATAAGTTCATAATTCGAACTTTCCTGAACAGTCGCTCAAGCCGTCTTCCTATAGATCTTGGTGCTCAATCTTCGGCTACGTTGTCGTTTAGCATCAGGCAAAATACCTAGTTGCCAAAAGAAGATTCATAACCGAAAAAAACGCTACGTCTAATTTGACTGTAATTTTTATGAATATATTTTGTGCTGTTTGTTGTATCAAATCAATAAGTAAATTAAAATTACTGTTTTTGTTAAGAAACTACCGCTCAATTAGTGAAAATGATTTATTTCCGAGGCCACGGGACGATCTCCGTCAAGAGTCATATTTTATAAAATAAGTGTTCATAATAATTAAAAAAAAATAGAATTTTTTTTAATCTCCCGTTAACTGTCGGCGGCACTGGCCCGCTCTCGAACAGAAGCCGCAAGAATGCGTCAACGTGTAAGCAGATGCGCCCCCTTCCCTCCACCTCCCTTCGACACTTTTAAAGCGAATTTCCATGGTGCCCTCCTTCCCCCGGTGTCCCCTGGTGTCCCCCAATTACAGGGACGACTAATTGAGGTAGATCAGTGTAAAGGTGACGCGTAAGTGCTAATTCAGTTTGACTTGACTGTAGGCAAGTGAGAACTTAAAAGGAGATTATTAGAAATGCGAAAGTTTGTGTTTGAAACTCATTTTTTTATGGAACTGTGTGATGATAAGAGCAAGTCGTTCGCCTGATGGTAAGCGCCACGCCTGCCTTTAACAATTGCAATATTAAAAGTTCTGGGTGGCAACTTTTAATACTATAAAATGTACTGCGTAGCACTGCATTGCGCTCATCACCCAGAGACATCAGATGGCCTATTCCGCTAAATTTAAGTGAGAGTTGACTGAATCGAACTATATTGTGAATCGAAGAAAAATTGGCATTCTGCTCGTATTCAAATATGATATTCGTCCGAAGAGATTAGAAGAAGTAAAGGAGTGATAACATGCGTCTATACATTTGTGTGTTATACAAATGTGATGCAATTCGACACTGAGGTATGAAAATACTGTCTGTCTGTTTTGCACATTGGTAAAAGTATATATTATATTCATAAAAGAAAAAGGTAGCAAAAGTTACTTCGTTTAATATCCATTTCTTTGTAATGACGTTACGTAGCTTCTCCTTTCGGCCGCATCGGCCATTTGAGTCACGGTGTCGGAACCGATTTCCGGATCAATTTTTGGCTCGTAGTATTCTTCTCTGGCGATTTATTTAAATATTTTGTGAATATTTAATGATTACCTATATGTATTGTGGGCATCTCGTCATTCAGTAACATAAAAAAAAGTCATGAATTAGGACCAAATCTTCACAGAAACAATAAACATTATCAACATCTCAATTCGAAATAAATTATCGAGAACACTAAAGTTCTACAACAAACGTACAACGAAGTTTAACGACGCCATTACCACAAAATGCCAACGCACTGCGAAGCGACGGTCGCAAACACACTTGACGACCGATCAATCATTCCGCAATTAATTACTGACAACACCACTATTGTTGGTTATCAGTTTTAATTTACAATTGGCGATAAAATTCCCTAGACAGACGTAGGTATTGAAGTGTGAACGAGCGCTGTTCGTAGCTTGTGATTTCACTGTTTTATTAACCGACTGAACGGTTAAGTTATTGAAACGGTGAAGGAACACATCGTGAGGAAATCGGCATGTTCGAAGGATTAATCACAAAAAATCAAAGACCAAGACATCTACCGCATCGTCACTTAACAACTGTGAGATAGCGGTCAAACACAAGCCTATAAAAAATAATAAAAAAAAACATGTGACATCCACCAACCCGCACTGGGCCAGTGTGGTGGACTATGGCCCATACTCTCTGTACGTGGGAAGGCCTGAGTCCCAGAAGTGGGAACGTAATGGGCTGATGTTGATGATGATTAACCGACTTCAAATAAGTTTTTTGTTGAAACTTTTTTTTCAAGCCAAGCTTTTAACAAATTCGTAGTTGGAACCGCGAGCAGATTAAAATGACCAAACTAGTAGTTTACGATTATCCGTCAAGGAGTTCCATTGCCCACCTTCCGTCTCCAACATCATATCAGCTTGCTGTCACCATAATATTGTATTGTCTTCGGACTTTGACAAGTGTGCAAAATTTCAACTTCGTAGGACAAGAGGAAGTGGTTCTGATTCAGATTCCATCCGAACAAACATAGATACACAAACATACATCGATAGAAATTTTCAATTCGATTGTTCTATTTTTTTATGTTTGTACCTCAAAACTCCGTCATTTATAAACCGATTTGTAAAATTCTTTTGCATTGGGTTCAGTATAGCTACAAGGTGCTCCCATATACATTTTATCGATATTCGACCTTGGACTTCAAAGATACATCAGAATTGAAGTCAGTTTTTTTAATATAATGAATTATAGTTTTTTATTTATTTACTACGGTTCGCGGTTTCAGATAAAAAGTAGCTTATGTGTTAATACAGGGGTATAAGGTATCTCCATTCCAAATTTCACTCAAATTCGTTATCCGTTGCTGTGTGAAGAACAAACAAAAACACTTACGCACTGACATACAAAGTTTAGCATTTATAATATCAGTGTCATTTATTTATTTAGAAGAGCAACAGAATTATGAAAAAGTAATAGTACTATACTATCTAAAAGCACAGCTAAAAGGCAAAAAGGTCCTTTCGAAAATCGGGACTATTTAGAATTTGAAATAACTAAATAATGTCCGTCAGTAATAAAAAGAACTGTGCCTTTCTTGTTTCCAATATTTCAGACTAAACTAACACAACACTACTAAAGAGCTAGGCACTAACAATAGTTGAACTAACTTATCAAATATCTTAATGAGACCCAATCGAACCCTTTCACTAAGCGAACCTTCACGTCTAAAGGCCCGTACACAAGGTCAAGCAACACCAGTAGGAACTGCTTGACAAATGGATACACGCGCTTAGACGCAGTATTCGATTACTCACTCTAATGCGGTTTGCAAGTACATACTACCAGTAGTTTATATGCGATGCCTTAATTATGTAACGTTAGAATTATTACTATTTTATTATATTCTATAGAATAGATTATCGTATAAGGTAAAGAATCTATACTTTATACGATAATTCCCTAACTTAGTTAACAGCGCTTGCCGCGAGCAGGAGGAATCCTGCTCGTGCCAAGCGCTTCGACCTTTGTGATAAGAGTGTAAGAGAGAGTGGAACTCTCTGCTGGCATCACTATTTCTAATAGCTATTCAGAACATTGGGCCTTTAAAACAAGAGTGAATAAGTTTTTTCTAGGCAAGCGTGCTTACATCTTCGACCACATCATCACTTAACAACAGGTGAGATAGCGGTCAAACACAAGCTTGAATGAATTTAAAAAACCTACCTTTACTTATGTCTTTATATTTCATCAAGTGATCCGATTATGATTGGATTGAAAAAAAACTATTCTATAGACTTTAAAGCAAATATTTCACAAAGTAAACAGGCCAATGCTTGATCCTCAGTTCATTACTCCCAACCAGGACCTACAAAACAGATTCCGATACAAACTCGGGTACAACAGTTATAGATCAGACGAGATACAGACAAGGAACTAAGGACATTGCGTATTCCCCACGCAACGCAAGGCGACACAACGTCCATCAGGCTGTCAGCAAATAGCTCCAACACGTAATGCCTATACATTTGAAGACTAATGAGTGGGCAAGAACACAACGTTGTAAAACTTGTAGAATCTCTTAAAAATCACTCACCAGGGATGGGTTAAAAAATTAAAATACATCATCATGAGTCAGGGGATCCGCCGGGAATTTTCAATACCGCTGGCCAATGACCAATGACTTTATTAAGTTATGTGCGGATTTAACACCCACTCACTGGTTCGAGCAGAGTTTAAAACCAACAAATTGGATGTTTAAGACACACTAGACAATTAAAAATTCTAATGCCAAAAGGAGCGAAGGAGATGAACAAAATTTAACAAAATTATGTATATGTACTGTTTCATATTTTAAAACAAAACTTTTAAATGAAAACATAACTTTTAATTTGTGTATGCTTTCGGTCCGACTATAGTTCGAGAAAATATCACCTTCTACATCGGTGGGTGACGAGCAACGAGGGTCTTTCTTATTTGTATAGTTGTAAGATATTTTCTATTTTTAACTTTTAAGATCATATTTGGCTTATCTACTAAAAGTCCCTGAATAACTTTGAAGCAGAATTCCTTGCTCCATAATCTCAGCTTTCCATTTAAAATGTGATCCAATGAGATTGCTTTCCATCAGGTGAGAATGAGAGCAATGATAAGCTTGCTTTTTTCAACAATGTAAAATTTCACAGCTGATGTGCAATTCCACTTCACAGACAAATGTTCCCACAAATGAAGTTCCGCGTATCCGGATTGGATGCGAAGGCCAAATACATCCTTCTGCTGGACATCGTAGCCGCTGACGACTACAGATATAAGTTCCACAACAGGTACCCTTCCATTGCCTGCTGGGACGCACCACCACCTCTCTATGCCTTTGCCACACGTCAATGTACATCGACCGAGAACCTGGTATCGCGCTGACGCCAGATTGTCGGTACACTAATAGATATCACCGTTGATTGGAGACGCTCATTCCATTTTAACTGCGTTCCGTTACACGCTTGTTTTCATTTAGCTTGTGATTCTACTCACGCAATGCACTAGTTCCCATCACAATTTCGATGCGTTCTTTAATTGCGACTAAACAATTTGTACGAAACACGCTTAATTTAAGGGCAACGACATCGCACGACAGCACCGGTCGGTATCGTCGGACGATTAAGGATTCAACTCACATCCAATGGGTAATATCATTAAAATATCTTTGTCTCAAACGCCGCAGCGGTAATGTAAAAAGCCGCGCCGACACCAGAGGTGAGAAATACCGGCGCGTCTCTTACTGTTCTTCCAAATTAACCTAAATTGGGATTAAACTCGCATCAACAATCTCGGGCTGTGATCTCGGACGAAAAAGTTCAGAGAGCTTTCCGGGTTTCGATGTCAATACGGGCGCATCCCTCGGGGTTCGATAGCCATCGTATTTGATCGCGTACATTGTTTGATTCCCGATGACAAGCCGCGATAAGGCTCGTCCGCTTTATGTCCGCCTTCAATCGCTGTCCGATATCAAAACCGCCGACGCTAAGGTTTGGCAACATGGAGATGTGACGATAAACTTCGATTTAATATCCGTTAATTAATACGAGCCGGGCATTCCGGCCGAAAATGCGACTGCGACTCAGTCGTAAACCGATACGGACGCCGACAAAGGTCCGCCGTCTAGCGCCGTTAATATGGTAATTAATTATTACAAATCTCTCGTACATAAATTACTTACCAATTACCTACCCGATCGGATTCTAAACTGGATCCCGTGTTCCAATATCTTTTTTGGGGTTCATGTTTTCGTGTTCATGTCTTACCGCATTCGATCACGCGCGAGTGTTTCGAGTCGCAAAATCGTATATACAATGGCCGGTTGCCGTTTTTGGTCTTCTTTGGCGGAAACGAGAGTTTTTCTACGACAAATTCTTTGTAGCACCATAAGGTGTCGCTCCAACGGCTTCACAAATGACTGAATGTTAACGTAACCCTGTCGCAGAGTTGCATTTAAACAAGAAATAAAATCTAATTAACGCGACACAAGAACACAAGCTAAATCGGTCGATTCTTGGTAGCGGACGACAAAAAGCGAACTAGTCCGGTAGCGTCTCACAATCGACGTGATGTCAAATCGTTGTCGCAAAGAACGAGTCTGTATCCATGTATTTCTCTCGTATTGCTTACAGACGTATGTTTCCTGCCTACAAAGTTCGCGTTTCTGGTCTTGATAAAAAAGCGAAGTACATTTTGCTAATGGACATCGTAGCTGCCGACGATTGCAGATATAAATTCCACAACAGGTATAAATAAGATGGAATTAAATTAAAATAAGTAAGGTGGAATTAGTTGATCTTATTTTAATGTAATTCGTGAATAAAAAGGCAAGAAGCATGCGTATTGTTTGTCAATGCGGTATTGAGGGATCTGCGTGGGTTACTTTAGACAGTGTTGCCATGTTGAGGTCTCGGGTTCTTTACAAATTTACCCAATAAGATTACTGAAATCGAGGAACATTTCTTTTTCGCCTACGTTGTTCACTGGTGAAATAAAGTTACTGGTTCTTTCCAGACCTCCGGTCCCTTGAAATGTAAGTATGAATTTCATTTACACAACTTTTACAAAAATTGCTCATATTAAAATTGAAAAGAAAGTTCTCAATCTGGCATCCACTTCATTCATCATGCTTTAGACAAGAATCGTTCCGTTTTTTCCAAAATTCGTTCTTCCTTTCAACTGCCACGATACATCAATGCTCACAATCCGTAACAATTTTTAATTTAAGCCGTATTATTTTAAGATTACAGACGTGATTGCTTACTTTCACGTTTTCTAGATGTGTTGTTATCTTGGCAGTTTGAAATGTTTACATTCCTTTGCACGCAGATCTGTTTTCATTCGCATTATGTTTTTCCTCACCGCTATTTGTAATTGTTTTGATAAATTGCTTATTTGTCGCCATTTACTAACAGCATGGAATTTTATGTTGAGTTGAATGTTGTTTTGTGAGTAAATCGCAGAGATTGCTTGAAGCGATGAAGGCAAATTTATTTACACCAGGGGGCCTACTCCGAGTTGCTTTCGTTCGTTCGTTTGTGCGGACTAAAAGAGACACTCTTATGTTGCATAACGCTGTCCCTTTCATTCGACAGAGCGAAGATCGTAATTACGAATCAGAGTTAGGCTCTGTTTTCATTCGACGAAAACGATCATTGACCCAAAAAGTGATGCAGTTCGATTTTGTTTTATTTTCCAAACAAGTGTTATTTCGAGTGATCATGTGTTATATCGGTGGAATATTAACCATTATGTGTTCGTAAACGTGCACGTAGGCAAATAAAACAAAATAGAGAAAACATTGCTTTTTATGTTCTCCCAAAAAGTCCATGGATTGGTCCACTTTATTGAAGCACTAGGAGTGGGTCTGGCTTATTGCTGTTGACCCTCATTCTCAACAAAAGTATAATAAATAGAATATTAAACTATCAAATAAAAACTACGTAAGACATGGCGGTACGGTCCTAGAGACTTTAACCTGCCCTAAAGGGCGAGTTTAAAAATAAAAAAAGTCTATGGTGACATTTAACGCTTGAAAATAGAATTGTTAAATAGCGTCCATGTTGGTTTACCATTTTGGCTACCTTTACCTACAAGAAGAGTGCGGGTGCGATTGGTTTAAAATAAGAGCTGTGATTTTCCTAGAAACAACATTCAATTCAACGTAAAATTGCAGGATTTTTTAATTTTTATATCAATAGTATAATGGTTATTGCATGAGGTAATTGTTGTAGTGTGTTTAATTTGGTTACTTATATGTCTTGCAAATAGATTGGATTTGATCGAGAAAATAGTGAATTCACGTGTATTGCACAGAAAAATATAAAATTAAAATCACCCCATGACAAACCCCGAAAAAAGATTATTGACGTCATGAATATTTATTTTTATTTTATTTCATGATATATTTTTTCATGATATTTTTATTGTTATCCTAATTTCTAATATTATTTTGCTTATTATAGTCAACATTAAAGATACAGAAAAAGCTTTATTATTATTCATTAACATACTTAAAATAATGTCAACTTGTAAAATCTCAGATATAATACTTTTAAAATACCATAAAAAGCTACAAATTTGACATAATCTGCAAATTCGGTAGTATTCTATTCCGATCAGGATTCTCCCTAAGACTGATCAAACCAGTAAAATCCACTTCGGAAAGATTTATAATAACAATTAATATTTTGATTAGTTTTATTGGGTTTGGGATTTCAAATTTAGTTTCCACAATAAATATTTTGTCATTACAATTCAGCCTAATAAACACGGCTACACACATTATGATTTTGTCGGATGACTTGAAAAAAAATAAGACATTTAAGCTCCTTGATAAACATACAATTCTGTTATTAAAAACGGACGTTTCCGATTAAAAAGATTTTCGGGTAATTAAACAGTCTTTGGTTTTAATTCCAAACGGTTTCAGATAAGTAGGACCTCTTAATTGTCTGTTTTAACGTGTGTAGCTGTTTTATATGTATCTTCTGTGGTGTAGTGTTTGGGCAGGTTGGCTCAAATCTCATACACCACTGAGGTTGCGAGCTCGCAACGGAACATATGTTATTGCACAGAAAAAAATACGCAAGCATTTGTTCCGTGTCTGGGTGTTGTGGAACCTCGTAGATCCTAGTTTCCTTGATATAGGGAATCAGTTAGAGGCCAAAATAGAAACTTAGTTGACGAAGCAAATTTATGTTAACTAAAATTTAAAACACCCCCGACACAAAAATCCTATAAAAAGCAAAAAAAATACTGAACCGATTTTGATAAAACATGTCTAAGAACCACTGCTAGAAAACCTGCTTTCAAATATAAAACAACCGCATCCAAATCGGTTCACCCGTTTTAGACAGACGTCTCCAAACAGTGGTCATACTTATAACACCCCTCTTTTTGCGTCGGGGGTAAAAAAGAAAGATAGTTTTTTGTGGCCTAAGATGGAGCACATAGATCTAGATAGTTTCTTTACATATGTCATGTTTCTCTTAGTCGATGGATGGTCGCCGGCAAGGCGGACCCGGAGATGCCGAAGAGGATGTACATCCACCCCGACTCGCCGTCGACGGGCGAGCAGTGGATGCAGAAAGTGGTCTCCTTCCACAAACTAAAGCTGACCAACAACATCAGCGACAAGCACGGTTTCGTGAGTACCTATTTTGATTTGTGCTTTGAGGTCGGTAAAGAGAGCTAGAGAAAATAGAATAAAAAAGCAGTCCTTTACTAATTTGTGTAATTAATATTGAATCGTGCGCTTATTTCCAAAAGGTATTTTTTCTATTGAATTTTGTGAAACTCCAGGAATCTTAAATCATTAAAATGAACTTAATGATTTTCTTTATCTTACTTCAGATTGCTGAATAAATTTATTTTGTAAGTCCAATTAGTCTGTATCTCCACGGACTCAATGACTGCATTTTGATTTTGAAGATATACCTAGATTCTAATAAAAACAGCTTCAACTTTACCGATCTCAAACTAAAATTATCTTGCTGTAATGTAATGTTTTGTCCTTAACCGTTTTTAATAACCATGAAAATGTTCATTCAAGAGTCTGTCAAAACTACAAAAAACGCAACTAAAGTAGCATAACTAAAGGAGTGTGCACCTTTTACTATGGAAGATGGTACCACCGAATTTCATCGAGAAACTTTTTTTGTAATGCGTAGGCATCGCCGTATTTTGTTTTTTGTTGGGTTCAAGGCAAAAAGTTTTATAATGTGGGTGATATTATAATTAAAAAGATGGGTAGGACCCCTGTCGTCGGCCAGCGGGAGAGCATTGTGCGCATGGTTATTATGGATATTTACATTGGGTGAACATCACTGTACGCCTTTTAGTAGTCTCAATAGGTTAACGTAGCGTTTTAATTCAGGTAGGGCGGGCTTGTCCGTTATTTTTTGATTTATTGTGTCGTTCGAATTATATTGTTGAAGACAGGAATTAGGGAAACATGTTCATATATTTAGGAAAGATCAATAGTAGTAAAACTAATCACCATATGTTTAGTACTCGTAACTCTTTAGGTTGTGTTAAGGTCATGCCCAGGGTAAACGTTTATTACTGCAACGTATTATTCATTTAACGCAATAAAAATGCCATGAATATTAACAATTTACGCAATATATTACCTTCTCTTAGGAATTCAGTCAATATTTTTTAATATATTTTTACTCGATGTTAATTTTGTACTGGTCTTGAAAATAATTTTTAATAGTATAGAGTCACATTTTCGATTATAAAACACTGGTCAAGATGAATTCCCACGTGCCGCAAAACGTCAATCTCATGAAAACCACCCGGAATCCAATTTCAAGTGATCATCATCAAAAAAAATTAAGAACAGTCTCACTTTCAAAAAAAGGCTTCCGAAGCCGCCTTTACCTTTAACATAATACACTTGAACGCGTTTACACGCCGCGATTCAATCATAGATAAGACGATTGTTTTTTTTACTTTTCTTTTTTGTCGTGTCAGCCTCTTTTGTCTTTGACAAGGGACGTATAATTGAAATAACGATGGTCGCGCCGTGGTATGCATAGAATTTTTGGCCAGCTGCCTTTGGTATGGAGTGGTGTTGTATTTTTAAATGGTAATTAATTGTTGATTTATTGTTTATATTTCTGAAAATATGGGGTAGTACAAAAATTTGGGTAAAGGTGGCCTTGGAAGTTTTTCTTCAGGTGTAGTTTCGTGGCTCCATAAATTTAATACTTAATAAGGCTGAGGCCAAAATATGCGAAATCATAAAACAAAATAAAAGCTAAACATACTGTTTCTCCCGCTGAGAAAAGCTCTAAAGAAATAAGTAATGAACAAGTTATGGATTCTTTGAGACCGTTAAGTTTACTTATAGGTTGCATACCGACCGGGAGCATGTAACTATTTAACAATTTGGAATTACATCGGCATATAATATTACGGGTATAATATTATTTATTATACCAGTAGGTAGGTATATAATTGTAGCAGCTACGCTTATACGACCGACAAGAGCATTCATGTTGTAATTGGTGACGAGAGTTACTGGAAAACTGAGAAACATTCGTAAGGAAGGTTGGTTAGTTTAGTTGAATTTCAATACATTTACATTACACAAAAAGTACCTAAAACGTAACGAGCGTGTTTAACCTAATGTAAGAGTAGCTAATAAACAAATATTAGCTAGGTAATATTAATGTCTAAAATGTAATTTAATTTTTCGCAATTTTATTTTTTTTAGCTTAGGCCATTTAGATCGGAGAAGCACAGTTTTTAACTAGTTCGGGAGTCTATGGATTCAAAATTCATATGTAAACCTTTTATGCAAATAAACTCATTTATTATTATTTATTTATTAAACGACTACCACAAGCAAGGACACCATTTATTCGTCACAACAGGTAGGCCGATCGACAGGCCAGATAGATATGGCTTTGTATTTATTTTTTGTTCTGCATTTCTGTCTAACATGCCGATTTTAGATGCAACCTATTTTTCATACACACCTTATCGATGGTGATTAAAATCAATGAATATCATTTGTTTTTGGGACGCGGAATGTCAGTGTAACTGATGACATTTGAGTATTACATTTTACCTTGTCTAAGATATTTAAAAATCTCAGATCTAATGCCAAACTACAGCATCAGCGATAACATAGTAGGAATGCGAGAGGCTGTCTGTTTAGGTACCAACCTACCCAGACGGCCTCTCGCTTAGAATAACTGGCAGTTCTGCCGCCAAGCAGTAGTGTGCAAGCATTACTGTGTTACGGCTTGAAGGGCATTGTAGCCAGCGAAATTACTGGGCATATGAGACTTAATATCTGATGTCTCGGGTTGATGAGCACAATGCAGTGCTATGAACTGCTTTTTATGGTATTTAAAGTTCTGGGTGGCGCTGCAATTGTTATGGGCAAGCGTGGCGCTTACCATATGGCGAACGACATGTTGATGTCAAAACCCGGTGCCAACAAAAAAAAAATCCCTGAAAAAGTCTAATTCAATATTTGATTTGGGTTTGCACTGACCTCAAATTTTACGACAAAAATAAAAGACAAACAACTAAAGCTTATCGAAGTGCTTTCTACTGTTGATCTACCCTAAAATGATATAATAAATCATTAATTAGCCACAGAACGTTTCCCTATGCGTAATTAACCGTCAATAGTTTATTTGTAAGAGAAAGTCAATTAGTGTTGCCACGTGTAGCCGCGTTTTAAGATTCTCCACGGACAACCCTAACGGATTTTATAATACCTATACTGCTATTATTAAGTTGATGAGTGGATCAATTTTGTACAATAGATAGGCGTTTAAATTGTTCAGATTCCAATTTAACTTTGAGATTTTTAAAGCTGTTTGTATTACTTCAGAACTTTACTGCTTTATACATTTTGATGGAATTCCAATTGTCGCAAAAAGGTAATCTCTAAATTTAGATTACGTTTGTTCAAAATCGATATCGGTGGCCAAACCAAAATATAAATAAAATTATACGGTGATATTCTTAAACTTGATGATATAAAATGCAGGCAACGTCGCTAGAAAAGCTTGTTTTTTTTTTATATAGGTTAAGGTAGTGTTTTTTCGTCTCTCGTCGATTATATTTAGTGTTTAGATGGCTATTATATGGAGTGTCAAAGAAAAGATAGGCGCCGGATTGAGTACAGAAGGGTTAGAGTAGGCAAATTATTTTCCTTATGCTATTTTCTGGTTTTTTTATTTATGTAAGTGATTTTTATGTAATCGAGTGACGAGACGAACCTGTCGATCACATGATGGTAAGCTACACGCCTACCCATAACAGCAGCAGCACCACCCAAAACCTTGTCTTGCATATTCCTGCTCAGCACCGCACTGCCCTCATCACCTCATCACCCTAAGACATTTAGAAATTTATTTTTTCGTCTGACTGAAAAGTACTATTAATATAAATTTTAGAGCCGTTTATGTTTTTTTCTTCTAAGCTTATTTATTTAAAGCCATTTTAATTACTAAAACGCAAAGTTTTATACGAATAGGAGCGGCAAAATTAGAACAAGATCTAGACAGACACTTTTGTCACGATTCGCATAAATTTTTGAACAAAAAACAAACATCGAGCTTGTAATCCAACCTGAATAATTAGCTACGATTTCAATTGGCAATATTATTTACGACACCCACCTCGTATCACGTACTACATCCGAAATTCCGCTCATTAATTAGTGCAATTGATTTAAATTAATAAATAAACTACAAATGCGACTGTTTTTTTGTTGGATATTTAGTATGTTATGTCGGTTTATTTACATTTTCTAGTTTCGAAACGGGCGTTGGTAATAAAAATTGAATAAAAACAAACTGTTGAGCGGTCGCTGGCAGGCTCTAAATCAAATGGACGCGGGCTGAGAGGATATATTGGCCGCAATCGTGCTTTATTTACAACACCCTTAGTTTTAGACAGGTTGCGCCACTTTTATGGGCCCGTTAACGGCTTTTATGAATTGGCGTGTCGTCAATTATAATGACATATCCAACTCTTTAACGGTCGCAAAATGCGTTTAATATTTTTATTAGGCACCTTTAGGTATCTTTTTATCAGTTTGATGCGTTTATGATGTGCACCTCTGTACTTTTTAGTCTTAGATCGATTTTTGATGGGCTCGCCTTGATTGGTGTTACTGGAGGCGGAATGTTTGCAAATGAAGCTCCGGTGATTTGGGACGTGAGAACATTTTGAGGAAAATTTGTTGTGCCAATGTCAACATGTAATGTATACATAGAACTTGGTCATTGCTCAATGTTAGCTGGCTTTGCTTAAATTAACAATCAAGGCAAAATTAAATTAAATTGACATTTGAAAGTAGAAACAAACATAACCATTTTAAGTTTTTTTTTTTAATTATTATCCCGACTTTGCACATCTGGTGTTACTCCTAAAGAGTTACTCTTATAACACAAATGCCACTGAGATTTGTTAGTATTTTTTTATTGAATTTTTGTTACTCTTTCTTCTTACGAAGTGTGTTAAATACTTTTTTTTACGCTTAATAGATCTATGTTTGGCGACTATCTCGCCTGATGTGAAGCGATGATGTGGCCTAAGATGGAGCACATAGATCTCGAGAGAGACGGCAGTTGAGCGGCTGCTCAGACCCGTACTCCCCGGTTCACCAAACAACATCCTGAAACATGACTAGGTCGCTTGACTTCGTTTCTACCGTTTACTTCAACCCTAATATTCTATCCAAATAACCCTAATATTCTATCAACCCTAATATACCAAAATGACGTTATAAATAACAAAAACATTACTTAAAATGACGTATCACTAAAAACCAGTTAATAACTAATAACATATAGCATGAAATCCT